>CM061041.1:84260518-85460518 GCA_030762985.1 Adelphocoris suturalis | reverse complement strand
AAAGTAACCACACATCCCCTCAGAGGTGACCCCTACCATTGAACATGGATGACAACCTACCCATTGGAGAGTATAAATTATAAGGAAGGCTGGTTGTTTGTAGCCGCCTAACATTCACTTGTACACTCCCTCATTCAACCGATGTATGTAGTACAGTACAGTAATAAACTTACTCAATATCAGATGAAGTTCCAAACAAGGACACATCCGAACAGCATATGACCATGCCTTCTGGCTGATGACTTGCTGCGATTTATTAGTGTCTTCCGACGGGGTTATCACGAGTATTAGTTTGCGTAAGTTGGCATTTCTAATACACTCCAAACGAAGCAAATAAAAACCTGATTTAAATCCACAAGAAATCGAGACAAGGAAAACATGAATCGTCAATAAAGGCATATTTAAAATAGAAAAACTGATAACGGTATATATACGTACATCACTGCTAATATTTCACATTTAAATCGGACCAATCGCCAGGAAATCGGGGTTAGTTCCCCTTTGTGACAAAGAGTATGAAGAGTGTGGCCCACTTCTCAGTCTACCCATACGTTGCGGAAGCATTGTTTTCACTTTCGAAAGATGACAATTTTTTTGTACCCAAAATCTAAATTTCAACTCGCATTTCACAGTAGACCATTCAGAACAACTTTCGTTCCGTGTCTGTCTGTCTGTAGAGTGTCCGCAAATCTTATCAACTTCAGCGTTCCCCTATCAATTTCAAAGCCCCCATCAGTTTCAGCGATCCGAAGTCAATACTTCACTCTGCGCATGCGCAAACGTAAATTCCAAGTTATTATTTCCTCGCGCCTTAGTCGTTCGATCTCGCTCAAATTTCGAGGATTGTTGGGAGAAATCTATTTCATTAACTCATATAAATTTCATGATGATCATAATATAAATCGCTCCTGATGCGCATGCGCAAATGTGAAATCCTTGTAACAAGCTTAATTTTTGCATTTTAGCATTTTAGCATCTTAACATTTTTCATCCTCGATGAAAGATTTCGATGAAATTTTCGGGGAATGCGGGTTAGGTATAAGAAGGTCCCCTACCACTTTCATCGAGCGGAGACGATTTGATCAACCCATCTCAATTTCCGAGCAATTAGATTGTTAGTAGCTGCTGCGCCTGCGCGAATTTGTAATTCTTGTAACGGACTTAGTTTCCACAACTTGCATCCGATATTAATGAAATTTTCAGGGAAATTGCGGGTTTGGCTGTAAGTGGTCCCTACCGATCTCATTGTTCTCACTCATCATTACTTAATTCATTCTGCGCATCTGTAAACGTAAATTGCTTCAATAATCATTTTTTCGCTTCCTAATGGACTGATTCTGACACTTTACGCTACAGCTTTCCGAATTTCCCGAAATGGAATTTTTTTAAGATCATTAAAAAAAATTCAATTAACCATGCATATCCATAATACGGATACGAAGAAGCAATGTGTCACACCCAACTTGGCTAAAACATGTTCCTTTTTTTCATGTTCTAGCCGATCGTTGATAAACTTCTTTTGACTATAATTCTATCACAATTTTTCCGTTTATAGTAATTTTTAGTGATTTTTTAGCACATTTGAAATTTGAGCAATTGTGCTCAATGACTTACTGAACTTATCCTTTCATTTGGAAAGCATATAAATGTTCAACTCTACACGAACCTCTAAACGGATTTCTATGAAGACAATTTTTGTCAGATTTTTATTTTACATTTTCGGACCCATTTTCGCTAAAAGGACATAAAGAAACTCGGAAAATTACTGGAGCAATAAAGAGTTGTGGGACACTTTTTGGTGAAATGTGTTTCACAATCTTGCCCTGGATGGTGTTGTGACGTTAATGTTAACTAGTAATTAAAATCTACCATCTTAATCAACGTCTTCACTTACCATTGCCTTTGGATAACCACGAATAATTCACCATAAGAACGGTGAGGTTAGATAATGAACTTAAAGCCATGCCAAAGTATTTATCGAACGCCAATAACGGCATTCTGCCGAGGAAAGGTGACAAAAATAATTTTTCCCAAGTTTTGGATTTAATCTCATCTGAGTACGTGGCGAGATTTAGTGGATCATAGTCTAGATCATCATAAACATCGAAATCTGAAAATAATGAAAAACAAACAGATTGAAAACATTTAAAACCTTCAAATAGGTACATTCAGTAATGACAAATCTTCAATCAGCCCCAAACTACGGACAGTTCGACAAAATAGCATTCCATTCAACTAAAAGGCAAGTGATGGTAATAACGTTGACTACTGATAACTCTGATATCACAAAACAACCACGGATTTCTACACAACGGTTTATTATTTCAATGTTGATTCCCTGCAGGTTGCAGGGCTTCTCTACCGTTCAATTTGCATTCTTCCAGTCAATTACTGAAACTGTCATCAAAATCTAATATAAATGGATTCTTCTATAAAATATAAAATGTAGGTATGCGTGATGCATCAAATTTCATTTATCACGGGTGCGCAGTGCTAACCATTTTTATTCGAGTGAATTGAAATCTGTATAGAACAATATACAAAAATATCATGATTAACGAAAAATACGGGTGCTCATGAAAACCTTATCAATCTGCAGAAAATCCAAACTCCAAAAAGCGATTCCGTAACCAGACACGGATAAAGAGGGGGGCTGAGGGGGCTTTATCCCCCCCCCCCCCCTTGGACCCAAACTTATACTAGATAAAATGCGATTCAATAATGTAATAAATACTTCTCTTGTTTAAAATGTTTGTCAACATATTTTTTTAACGCTACTTTATATTAAAAAGTTCAGGCCATTGCCATATTATTAACTTGATTAACCCTGAAATGCTACCGTAGTTTTTTCTCGCTTATTGTGACTCATTCGTCAATGCGTCGAATACCACACAAAAATCGTGATAAATGGACCAAAATAGTTGGTGTTTTTTTGGTGTTTGGAATGGAATGATTGAATGCTACATTCCTGATAGTTATTTTGTTTGAGTACCCAAAGAAAACAAGTTCGGAAATTATCACAGTTTTGCTCTTTAGAAAGATAAACTTTCTTATTCATAAAATAGGTTAAAAGTTCCAGTCATTAAGTACCTATGATCGTATGAGCGAATTTTCATAAATTATCGTACTGTATTATGATACATTGTTTTGAAAATTCAGGACTTAGAGGGAAATGAAATTGTTAACTACCAATTTTATGGTTAAAATTCGTTCTAAATAATATTCTGCGATTCAAAAAGATATTTTGAACTTTTTTGCAGTTTTTATCGATTTTAATGAAATTTAAGTACATTTTTCAGCATAATTTTGTACATACATTTTTTAATGTTCTGTTTAATAGTTAGTAAACTTTATTCGAGCAATATTCTGCTAAAAATATAATTTAACGATTTTTAGCCATTTTTTACTATTCTTAGTGATTTTTTCAGCAATTTTTTGATATTTGACCAATTAAATGAGCTCAAAAAATGCTAGCCAACAAACTCGTCTTTTCTTTTGGAACGCTTGATGTTTTGGCGCAAGAACGGAATTTTTATCTCAATCCTAAGGAGAGTTATCGTCTGGAAGGAAATATATAAATAAGTATATATATATATATATATATATATATATATATATATATATATATATATATATATATAAATCACTATTCGGCCAACAAGGAATCCGAGCCTCAGTTCCCATCGATGCCCTTCTCAGGACGACACGCATACGCCTTTCGCACTTTTTTAAGACGATTCGCCATTTTGCTTTAACCTGCGCTTTCTTTAAAGTGTTTTGGAGGGCCATCACGGAGCATCTACACCTTCTTTTTCCATACATCATATATCAACGAAAGAATAGACGTGAGTATGCGAATATATCTGCGGATTCTCCAGATTCCCCAGAGATGTTGGAATAACTTTGGATACTGACCATGCCACGTTTTCGTTCACAGCTTTGGGAAACCGGTCGGTATACGACATCGCTCATTCCTTGTTCGTCGACGTCTGGAACCTAGAGCTTCATCTTCTGGCTCACCTAGATTACGCCGCATTCCCGGTCCCTGAGTTGGGATTTTCGGACGACTACAGGTGCAGTCTGGACCCCTACGTTACGAAGTTTCAGCGTCTCCGCGTTCACCCAGGTCGGATCTTTCCTTTCACCAATTTATAAAAAATCCAAGATTTTAATTCATAGAAGCAAATTGCTTAATTTTCCCTTTTTATAACGGAGCTCCCTAGGTTATTTTGAATTCTGTTAATTTCTTCCAAATATACTTAGTTTTACCTACATACGTGAAAATATACCAGAACTATTTATTTTATTATTTCACCAGTTCCTGACCTCAACGATTCCTTAAACAAAATTATTGATTTAGGTATTTCTATATTTATTTCATTAATTTACACGAACATTTCTGGTAGCAGAGCGTGGATGCTTTTGGGGAAGGAACTTAGTTAATAGTTACTGATGACTATTCTTCGTAAAATAAGCCGATCATATATCTACGTATAGATTCGTGCGAATACATTATTTCAGTCTCGTTAGTATGTACACCATTTCAATATATACTGTATACATGCAACAATAATAGTCTTTGCACATATTTTCTTGAATCAATTGTGTGACATATACTTTTCATCTTTCTAGATTTATAAAATCTCTATTCATTGAGGCAACTTACGTTGAACATACCTAGGTTTATTTTAATACCTACAAAATACCTATCGACGATCGTTTTGATGTCACGTATTGTTTAATACTATCCATTGGACGTGCAAATAATTACTTATTTTACTACTCTTATTTATTATAGTAGTATAGGATTGTACACCAAGTGGGGTGTAGTCGCAAGACTTTTTAGATTTTAAAATTTTCGTAATCCATCCTCACCCTTAACCCCTTCTTGACCAAATTTTCCTTGACGTCCCCTATCATGGAAGGAGATGGACCGTTAGGTAGACCAGAGGCGAAAAAGGCAGGAGAAGGAAATCACGAATTTATCAAAAGGGCAGAGGTTATTCGTAAATGTCTGCTGTTGTCTGGGAAGGAAATTCATCGAATTTATGAAAAGGGTAATCAGGCTGTAACTGATCCTAATTCTCGAGATTTGTTTAAAGGCATGTTTAAGACAATTGAAAAACACTTTAACAATTTTGAGGAATGTTATCAAAAACTTTTGATGCTATATGACGAGTATGATCAACTTGCTGAGTTTCCGTCTAAACAAGATTTTAGCAGTAGGTCAAAAGTCCTCGATTACTATTATCAAGCTCACGCCAATTTTGAGAAATTATTCGATGTAGCACAGCCATCTACCTCAACTCTAAACCCGGCAACCAACTCCACCCTACAGGATTCCCGCACGTCAAGAAATTTACCTAAAATTGATCTTCCAAAATTTAATGGTTACCAAATCACCGAATGGCCTAAATTCCGTGATACTTTCACTTCGTTAGTATATCGAGACGATGCACTAACGGAAATGGAAAAATTTCATTATTTGATTTCATCTGTTAGTGGTACAGCAGCTTCTCTTATTAACCATTTGCCTTTATCGGAAGCAAATTTTGAAGTTGCTTGGCAGGCCTTAAAAGACGCTTATGATAATAACCGCCTTTTAGCTAACAGTTATCTTCACAATATATTGTCTTTTCGACCTCAGCAAGACAAACCAACACATGAGTCTCTTCGTACTTTTTTGACAAAAATATCCGATAATATTGCTGCTCTGAAATTACTACATATTGATAATGAAGCCGATTTTCTACTCTTTCATCTTGCCATACGTTGTTTGGATCCTGTAACTCGGCAAAAATTCGAGGTGGCACACAAAAATGTGTTGTTTCCAACTTATGATATTTTGACTAAATTTGTTCGTGAATATAGTGTGGCATTACAATTATCGGAAAATAGCAATAATGTGGACAATCATCCATTTAATGATAAGTTAAAAAATAAATATAAACAAAAACAAGCGCACAAAACTACTGCCAAAACGTCGCTGCTTGCTAATTCTGAGTCAAAACCATCTTCAAAACCCGAGGTCATGTCAAATTGTCCAATTTGTAAAGGAAATTCACACGCTATTTCGAAATGTACGAAATTCTATTCAATCACTCCGAATCAAAGATTGGATATTTTAAGAAATTGGAAGGGATGCAAAAATTGCTTATCGCCCGCTCATAATACACATTCTTGCCCCTCGAAGTGGTCATGTAAACTTTGTAACCATCGTCACAATACAATGTTACACATTGAACCTACAATCGGCATTTCGAATTCGGTTCAACCTGTTGTTGCTAATCAATCTAAAAATCCGTCTCCCGACGGAACATCTCTTAGTTCAACTTCACATAATGATGTCAACGTTTTACTTGGAACGGTGGTAGCTGATATTCTGGACTCTCAAGGTCATTATCAACCCATACGAATCGTCGTTGATTCCGCTTCGCATTTTTCATTCATCACCCATAAATGTTTGAATAAATTGGGACTCCCAATGAAATATTGTCCTAAGAAAATAAGTGGTATCGGACAGACATTATTTGATGGAATAAAAGGTCAATTATCATGTACTATAAAACCCCGTAATAACGCTACTCCCCAGTTACATGCGGACGCTTTGGTAGTCAGTAACATAACTTCATATCTCCCTACCGTTCCCGTTCCAAACCACATATTTTCAAATTATATGAAATTTGACTTAGCCGATCCTAAGTTCTGGAAACCGACTGCAATTGACTTTCTACTCGGAGGAGATTTATTCGGCGAGATTTGGAAAGGATCGTCTATCACTATAAAGGACGACCTTCCGAAATTATTCGAATCTATATTCGGATATATTGTCATTGGAAAATATTCTGACTCTTCACCTTCAGTGGGTACTTCATTAATGATTTCTTCGTGCGAACCAGACGATTTGAACGCTAGTTTGACGCGTTTTTGGGAATTGGAAGAGCCTCCCATACCTAAAATACCGATTTCTTTAGATCAATCTGAGTGCGAGGATCATTTTCGTAATACTTACTATCGTACGGAAACAGGAAGATATGTAGTCAAGTTTCCATTTAGGAACGAACCACCCGTATTTCCTCATATTTCTGATATAGCCTTGAAGCGTTATCGCAACTTAGAAACCCAGGATAAAAACCCAGAATTTAAAGAACAATATTCACATTTTATGTCTGAATATGTGAATTTACATCATATGACTCCTACAAATGAGTTTGCTAAATTTGTTATACCACATCATGGTATTTTCAAAATTGATCGTGGTATAAATAAACTGCGCGTAGTTTTCGATGCATCTGTCAAAACAAAAATGGGTTCATTGAATGATAGTTTACATACTGGACCCAAACTACAGAATGACATTCGTACTATTCTTTTGAACTTTCGAATTCATCCTATTGTTTTCGTCACCGATATAGTGAAGATGTATCGGCAGATTTTGGTAGATTCAGCTGATCGTACATATCAACATATATACTGGCGATCTGACCCTGCTAAACCTATAGAGCAATACGAATTGAATACGTTGACATACGGACTGGGATGTTCGCCATTCTTGGCTCTTCGAGTCATTCATCAATTGTGTATTGATGAAGGTCAAGACTATCCAGATGCTGCCAATGTACTACTACAGTCCTCCTATATAGATGATATAGCGTCAGGAGCTCGATCAGTTAAGGAAGCTTTGGATATACAGCAGCAACTTATAGGCATACTTGAACGTGGAGGCTTCAAATTAAGCAAGTGGGCCAGCAACTGTAATAAACTACTTCAAGCTGTTTCTCAAGATATCAATTCTGTTGAATCATCTATTTCTCTACAAGAGAGTGATGATGTTTCTCTAAAAATTCTTGGTTTACAGTGGGATACGCAAACAGATCAGTTCTCATATTCTATTTCTCATCCAAATATAATGTTCACCAAAAGAGGTATTTTGTCGGCTATATCCAAAATTTATGATCCGCTTGGTTTCCTGTCCCCTTCAGTTATCGTGATGAAGAGTTTAGTACAAGATTTATGGAAGGAACAAGTAGGATGGGATCAACCAATTCCAAACGAAATTGAGCAAAAATGGTCCAGCCTAGTAACTCAACTTCCCTTTTTCTCGCAAATAAAAATTCCTCGTTTTGTTGGCTCCAAGACAACCACTCATTATCGGATAGTTGGGTTTTCAGATGCCTCGTCAACAGCGTATTGTGGTGTCTTATACTTGCAAACCATGTGTCCCGCAGGAATTTCGTCTCGCCTTTTAGTTGCGAAGACAAAGCTAGCTCCAGTTAAGCAGATTTCTATCCCACGCCTTGAACTGTGCGCAGCGTTGTTGCTAGCTAGACTCTATGACTCAACGTCCTCCTTCATCCAGAACGTCCCTCATGAAAGTCTACCGCCCCGATTTTTTTCTGATTCATCCATAGTTTTAGGGTGGATCAATACTCCATCATATAAACTCAAGACTTTTGTAGGTAATCGAATTACTGAAATCAATAACTTGACCCCAGCAGAATCGTGGGATCATGTTCAATCTAAAATGAATCCGGCAGATTGCGGATCCAGAGGTTTACTTCCCGAAAATCTCATAAACTTTCAGTTGTGGTGGAATGGACCACCTTGGTTGAGCCTTCCAGATGAATCATGGCCATCAAGTTCTCCAGAAATCCCATCTGTGCTGCCGGAAGTTACATCCAATAAAATCACGATAGTGGCAGTTCAGGATCAACCTGATTTTATTAAATGGATGGCTCGATTTTCATCTTTGCTAAAACTTTGTCGGTCAATAGCATGGATGAAGAGATGCATTCAAAACAGGCGTGCTGCCAAATCTGGTAATTTGATCCAGAGAGGACCATACACTTTTTCCGAGCTTGAACAAGCCCGTTGGATTTGCATCAAATCAGTTCAGTCCCATTTTCTTTTCAACGGACAACCTGCTAAGCCTCAATCAGCAATTCAGAAATTCATAAAACTGCAGCCTTTCATCGATAGTTTTGGCATTTTTCGAGTTGGTGGTCGATTAAGACATGCACATGTTTCAGAAAATCAGAAACACCCAGTTTTACTTCCTGTTAATGCACACTTCACCAAGTTACTAATAGATCATTATCACAAGATCTACCTTCATCCAGGGCCCAGCACCTTGCAAGCTCTCATTCAAACCAAATATTGGGTGCCATCACTAAGACGATTAGTGAGACAAAGGACCTTTTACTGCATAAAATGCTTCAAATCAAAAGCCAAGGGCTCTACACCTATTATGGGTGATCTACCTCCCTGCCGCCTTCAGGGTGGGCGGGCCTTCATTCAAGTAGGCGTAGATTTTGCTGGTCCTTTTTTAATGAGAGATTCCTTGCGAAGGAAAGCTCCTTTGAGCAAAATTTATTTATGTATTTTTGTTTGCATGGCCAGCAAAGCTGTTCATTTAGAAGCTGTAACCAGCCTTACAACAGAGGCATTCCTGGCTACTCTTTCTCGCTTCACATCTCGTCGAGGTTTTCCAAATGAAATATTCTCTGATTGTGGGCTCAATTTTGTTGGAGCAGCCAACCAGTTGAAGGAGTTTATAGAATGGTACAGACAATCTAATACTCAAGATGGCATTTATGATTTTGCTACTAAGCACGAGTTCAAATGGAATTTCAATCCCCTCATAGTCCCAACTTTGGAGGCCTATGGGAAGCTGGAGTAAAGTCGAGTAAAGTTTTGCTGAAGAAGATAGCTGGCGATTCGCCATTCACGTTTGAAGAATATAGCACACTTTTTTCAAAGATAGAGGCCATTCTCAATTCAAGGCCTCTCTGCCCTTTATCCGCTAGTCCTGAAGAAACTGACTATTTATCGCCAGGACACTTTCTCATTGGTAGACCATTGTTGGCTATCCCAGAACCTTCTCTGAATGATCTTCCAGATAATCGCCTTTCCCGTTGGCAAGTTGTCAAAAAGATGTCGGATCAGTTCTGGAACCGCTGGCGTGTGGAGTATTTGCACACTCTGCAAGCAAGGGCAAAGTGGCATCGTAAGACATCCAACTTACAAGTGGGTGATCTCGTTTTATTGAAAGGTGATGCGTGTTCAATGAAGTGGCCACTCGCCAAAGTAACCACAGTGCATCCAGGAGCTGATGGAGTCATTCGAGTGGTGACTGTCCAAACTGCTAATTCTGCCTTTCGACGTTCAGTATCCAAGTTGATACCTCTCCTTCCTCTTAACTCCTCTCCATATGAATCCCTTTACCAAATTCTGTAAATTTTAGTAAAATTTAGGTGGGCGGAATGTTGACGCCTTTTATTGTAGAAGTGTCGATTAGTTTATCAGTGATCCGCGAACCTGTGAACTTTTGTCGGAGATTATAGTGCACGCCCCCTTCCCCCGTTCATCACTATTCGGCCAACAAGGAATCCGAGCCTCAGTTCCCATCGATGCCCTTCTCAGGACGACACGCAAACGCCTTTCGCACTTTTTTAAGACGATTCGCCATTTTGCTTTAACCTGCGCTTTCTTTAAAGTGTTTTGGAGGGCCATCACGGAGCATCTACACCTTCTTTTTCCATACATCATATATCAACGAAAGAATAGACGTGAGTATGCAAATATATCCGCGGATTCTCCAGATTCCCCAGAGATGTTGGAATAACTTTGGATACTGACCATGCCACGTTTTCGTTCACAGCTTTGGGAAACCGGTCGGTATACGACATCGCTCATTCCTTGTTCGTCGACGTCTGGAACATAGAACTTCATCTTCTGGCTCACCTAGATTACGCCGCATTCCCGGTCCCTGAGCTGGGATTTTCGGACGACTACAGGTGCAGTCTGGACCCCTACGTTACGAAGTTTCAGCGTCTCCGCGTTCACCCAGGTCGGATCTTTCCTTTCACCAATTTATAAAAAATCCAAGATTTTAATTCATAGAAGCAAATTGCTTAATTTTCCCTTTTTATAACGGAGCTCCCTAGGTTATTTTGAATTCTGTTAATTTCTTCCAAATATACTTAGTTTTACCTACATACGTGAAAATATACCAGTACTATTTATTTTATCAGTTCACCAGTTCCTGACCTCAACGATTCATTAAACAAAATTAATTGATATAGGTATTTATATATTTATTTCATTAATTTACACAAACAATATATATATATATATATATATATATATATATATATATATATATATATATATATATATATATATATATATATATATATATATATATACACTTATGAAAAATGTTAAACTCTAGGATTCTTTCCAGAATGTCTCAAAACGGATTTCAAAGAAGAAAAATTTCGAAAATTTGTGGAGTCATTGCACAAGCTTCATTTTCTACGAAAACTCGCTAAAGAAGTACCACACATTTTTCGGCATCATAAAAATTCCTAGACCATCGAGTAAAGTTTTTTGGGCTGAGAAATTGTTATCTCTAACTAGCTGACCCGGCTGACTTTGTCCCGCCTGACATAACATATTATTCATATACAGTCGTGGTTACAAAAACAACAGTCATTCAATTATCAAAATGTATTATTTACCTAATTGAAGCGAAGAAATCGTTGAAAATAAATAATATAGTAGTACGTAGTACCTACGTATACAGGGTGAATACGGGTTGTAAGGGATTATAACTTTGATTCAGCATTTAGGTACCAATCCTTCACTAGTACAGTTAATAAACTCGATTTCGCAACGTTAGAATGAATTCCATTGGAACTATATCAACCTGATAGTTCCAATATTGACATATATCAGCTGAAATTTTCAAGGCAATTTTTACGTATTCCCGTATCACCATCTAGCGATCTTTGATGGAATTTAAAGCTTGAACGTCTTATTCATAGATCCGCTAGCATCGCGTGAATTCTCTATCTACTCGCACATAGAAATTCGGTTTTTTTCCCGATGTTCAAGCCCTTAGGGAAAACGAACTATTCTTTAGGATCAAATTTATCATTGACAAGCCAACAAGCCAATACTAAGCTATTACTTGAAAAGTTTTCGAGATCTTGATTTTTTAATGTTTAGCCCTTTAGGGTTGATAAAAATTGATGCCGAGCTTCTAGGACCACCTAGACCCCAAGTGTGATTCTTAACACAAGTTTCATATACCTAGCTAGGTTAGTATTTGCGGAAAAAAGTCGCGGACGGCATTTTTTTTTAATTCCATGCATCTTGAAATGTTGATTACAACGGGAAAAAGATAGTCACCGGTAAACAACCGTTCTTGGTAGGTACGTTATCTGAAGTCAGTAGCTTTTTTAATTGAGGCATTTTTAACTTGAGACGCAAAACATTTCACAGCGGAAAAAATAAGACATTACCATGTACCGATGTATCTGCATGTAGTGTAGATACTTTATACTCCCTCATGAACTTTAGTTGACATTTTAACTAAAACTCACAGTCTGCTTCAGTTTCCAGCGGTAGGAACCCAGGGTAGAAGAGATTGCAGAGGTAAAGCTTTTGCAGAGTGTGACCAGCGCCAAGAGCAGCTGCAACGAGTATCCTCAAGGCATCTGTGCTATCAAGGTAAGCAAATTCAAACGTCAACATCTTCAAATTCCTCTGCTGCCTGAAATTAAAATAGACAGAGCCAATGTAACAAATACTATTTCTTCTGAATTAAAGAACGATTGGATGCATGGTGGTTAGAGAAATATATTTTTATTATGTCAGTATATGGTATTTTAGTTTGATTTTAAATTCTAACTGATATAACATACTTGTAAGTTATAGGAAGCATAGGAAGATTGAAACAATGATACTTTCGTAGAAAAACTAAGATATTAGCATTGAGGGTAGTTGGCAATTTTTCGGTAAAAAAAAAAAAAAAAAAAAAAAAAAAAAAAAATCTTTAAAAACCATTGATTATTAAACTACATGTCATATGGAACCGAATGCTAGAAGAATTATTTAAAAATCGTAGGGAACGAAAGTGTTTCTATCAAATGATTGAGCAAGTGCATTTCCGCTCAGTAGGTGAGATCATCCCCCTTCTTCCGCAGCAATCAGGTATTTCAATGCCATGGACAGCAAATGCAACAGCTGATTACAGTCTTAGGCTTTCTTTTAGCGAAATTGCGTAGAAACATAAACTATAGAATGACTCCGAAAATTGTAAAATCAAAATTTTCGAAAATTTCCTTCACTGAAATCCGTTTTGAGACATTCTGAAACGAATCTTAGAATTTAACGGTTTTTCGCTTTTTCGCACTCACACACACAACACACTTAGAAACTCCCCTTAAAGGCGAAGGGGGCACACCATTATTTAGAGAAAATAAATAAATAAATAAAAAAGTGGGGAGGACACCCAGGTTTACCCGACGCCGGCTCTAGGGATGAGGGAAGTTGCAGGAGGATGAGGAGGAAGAATGGGATGAAAGGAAGTGATCTTATCGTCGGATCGATCACACAAGCTGTACTCTTCTCACGGTCGATCGCAATGATACCTGCTCTTCTATTTTGAGTATGGCTAGATGAGTGATCTTCGCAGTGAACTTCTTCAAAAACCTCGTAGGATTTGAACCTCAATAGCTATAGCGCTGCGGACTTTGTGGTGCGCTGTGTTACGCAAGGCTTCAGTTTTGAGGCAGATTCCGCGGTAATGGGATAATGTTTCTATTGTATTAATCTGTTTCTATTGTGTTAAGAGATCATTTAAATTTCTGCATGAACATGTAACTCGAAACATCCTAAACTATTTCGTTATCTTCTTTTCAAGAAACATTATCTAATTGCCAAAAAATATTGAATCCATATGTCAAATAACTGTCTTAATAAAAATGTGTACTGTATCATTCAGAATGGTATACTGGCGGTATACTGGCATACAGAAAACGGTAATTTGAACTGTAATACGTTACAGTTCAGATGGATTACAGATGCAAATTGTTTCTAACAACAAACAAACGATTTTTTTTTTTTTTTTTTTTTTTTTTTTTTTGTGATTCAAGTAATGTTTGAAACAATCGCGGAAATCGCGGTTCATTGGTAACTGTGAATAATACGTAACAGGAATTAAGACACTTATATCTTAAAGGGACAAAAACGAAAATTAACTTATGTGGAAAATTGGGTGTATTTATCACTTCTCAAGAATAATACGCAATGATGGTATGTTTATAATAAAGAACATAATGTAACTATCCTTCCATATGCGACTTGGAAATGATTGAGGCGTGCATGTTTCAGGTGTGTATGTTACTCGCATATTCAACATAATGTTATACGAGTAAAATTACTTGAAGGTTTTAGCTAAATGACGAACGACAGTGTCTCTCATTGCAGGAGCCAGCAGTCTGAGGTTTATAAATCCTGGATTGAAGTGGATCGATTCCGTCTGGAAGTCACTAGTCTCCATATGAAGTATCCATATTTTCAAAGCCTAGAAATGAAAATGCAAAACCACTGTATCTAATCGATGGAAAATAACAATGGATAATTTCACACTGTTGAACTCTTTCATAGTCAATTCACGGCCACATACCACAGTGCTTACGTTCTCAATTTATCCCTGCCATGACTAGGTGACTTTATTTTGCAAATATGTACAACTTATCACTTAAACATTAGTTGTTGCGTTCTATTTTGACTTAGATAAGTCTTACCGTTAGGAAACGGTAACCGAAATCAGGTAATCAAACTTCGCGTAAAACCTTGGAAATTGTATCATGAAATAGCCATTAGGTAGGGCACAGGTATACAAAGGCGCCAGTGATCTCACCATTTCATTGCTCCTGCCAGATAAAATTTGCTCTCTGTAGCATCTGAGAAGATTTGATACTCAATGGCCGTGGGCGATATCTAAATGGAGTTCTCGCCAAAAGCTTTCCTCGCAAGAACACGCTGAAGAAAATGTCTAGAGTCGATTGATTCAACGAGAATGTAGTTTCCTTCAGAATGTCATAGAAACATGGAAACAAACCACTTTTTATTTGGCTTCGACGCTGCTTGTCAAAACACCTGGCTTCTGATATCTTGTGAGTTTCAGTACTCAGTTTCTCATAACTATTGTACAGCCTATGGAACCAGATTAACGATGAAAATAATACTAACTAGGGTTCAACAAGGTCCTCATCCAGAACGTACACTCATCCCACACAAAGTTGTGAATTGTGGTCAGAATGAGGGCAAACATCTTATATATGTAGAAAAAATTATGAAATCTAAGTACGGCCGTTCTATCCGACCAATTTCCTTGGTTTTTTTTTTTTTTTTTTTTTTCTAGGGTATTTATGCATAGATCTGTCATCAAGCATTAAAAATCAGATAACTCAATTTTTTATAGCTTTGTCCTTTGATATCTCAGGTTCTAATTGAGATACATTGTTTGTTTTGGTCTAAGCACACTAAATGAATCATGCCCTTTCATTTGATATATCGAATGACTTAATTGGTTGAGTTTGAAAAGATTTATGTGCGGAAAACCTATTTGTTTGGCTCCCGAAATGTTATTATGGGCTCTTTCATGATCAGCTGAGTGAGCTAAATTCTCACCTGTTCACCCTAGGAAGTTGAAATATGATAGGGGCTGTTTCCTAATCAGTCCGGGCCTGATTTTGCTACTTTTATGTGGTATTTGGGAATGTAACGCTGCGGAGCTGTACGGGTCCACTGTTGTATCAAGGATCTAGGTCGCCCCCGAGAGGTGAATGGGGCCCCAAATCCTCGACAAAGAGGTAGAGGAGGATGACAGTATCCCGTCAGAGAGATACCCACTCCTACTAATAGCATTAATGTGCTATGTTCGGAGTAGATTGGTTTTCCAGGTCTTGGATCACCCATCCAACGCCAAACTCAGCCTTTCAAGAACACGAGGAGAGGAGTGCGACGCCCGTTGGGAAACAACGTAGCGACGGCAGCGCTTTCTCTGGGATTCTGACGGGAGCTCTGTCACACTCCCCCCCTTAAAGACATACTTGATTGAAGAGCAAGTATGTAAACCAGGTGGAATAGTTTACAGGCTGAGAACTGATGCTCATTAATAAATAGCTGCATTGGCGATTGAGGATGAGAAAAGAGCAATTAAAACAGGATGGATTGTCGATGGATCTTCATATGAAGTATTCATTAGGTAATTAACCCCCAATCAAAGATTGGAACAATCGGGAATAAACGGTGGCTCAACTATGGAGACTTATACCTTTAGGAAAATAAAATAGATATCAATTAATGTACCCAACATTGGGGACATAAATTGGGAACGAAGCCCTGGAAATAATAATTGGGAACAATGCCCTTGAATAATTGGGAACCATGCCCGGGTATAAAGAATAATAATAAAAATGGCAAAGGCCAGGTATACCATAGGTATGAAATTGAAAATATAAGAGGGGAAAATATGAGAAATTATAAGTCAAAGACCAATGAAATTATTTATATACCAAAGGGTGATAATGGGAATTCCTTCTGGAAAACCCGGGCCATGTTTCTTCTGAAACATTAACGCCCCAAAAATAGTGGATCGGATTACTAGGCGTTAGCCGTCCATAATCCTAACCACGCTCTACTACCATATCAAGGATTTAGGTAGCCCCCCAGAGGTGCAGTGGGGTCCTAAATCCTCGGGAAAGAGGTAGGGGAGGATGACAGTATCCCGTCAGAGGGATACCCACTCCTACTAATAGCATTAATGTGCTATGTTCGGAGTAGATTGGTTTTCCAGGTCTTGGATCACCCATCCAACGCCAAACTCAGCCTTTCAAGTACACGAGAAGAGGCATGCTCGAGGATGTTTCCTTTGGGAAACAACGGAGCGACGGCAGCGCTTTCTCTGGGATTCTGACGGGAACTCTGTCACAGTTGTAAATTAAAACATACAAGATTGAAGTGTTATACATGCCTGATTGGGGGGGGGGGGGTCTCACAAGCATTGGTTGTATAGTTTTGAGCGATATGTTAGTTAGAGGATTAACCGATGTTAACGCGAATTTCAAAAGAGCCTGAGCATTTTCACAGAAGATGGAATTCGAACTATGGAATCTCATGGACCCTGAAGAAGAACCATACCATAAAATTTACCCGTTATGAAAAAATTGTTATTTCTGTTCCTAGTAAGTCATTTTACGACCCATAAAGTACGAATAAGCTGAAATTTTGGGCCCTATGAGGATCGAAGAGTTAAGTAGTTCCTAAATCAAATTAAAGAAACTTTGGATTTGAACTGACAAACATTGAATTTGAAATAAGAAAACTTGGATTTGTCGTAGAAACCCATTGCAATCATTGTATGCTATTAAAACCTTGGATTTTACTTAGAAATACAATAGATTAGAATCCTAAATTATTTCGAAACGTTTGAATTCACTGTTAAATGTTCTCTTACCCGTTCTGCTTCTTTCACAAATGTGAAGTCAGGACGAATGAACCTTCTATTCACGTTAACATAGTAGGAACCTGACACACTTGGCACCGATATTACATTGTGCACCAGCGGGAAATACAAAGCTTTGCGACGAACAGCAAAACGGATATGGGAGCGTTTATCGCTCCAAGTAAATTCCGATCTGAAATCATATAACATCAACACATTAATCTATGACAATTTAGAAACTTGGTATTTTCTATGTTCTAAGATAAATATTGTAGACACAATGCAATAACTATACAAGGTGGAAGGGGATAAGAGTACCGAACATATTTTTCGGATAAAGTACATTCAAAATGTAGTAAGACCCCTATCCTATCCCGATCTGTTTGGAAGTTATGATTGTTTTTTCCTAGTTTTTACGATGAATCCCGTCTTAACCAAATAAAATCACTATTTCTCAACTTATGGGTAGGTCTCAACCTAAATTATTTCCTTCCTCCTGTTCGGGTGAATCATTAAATTGTCCATAATAATAGTTTATTTTCATAATTATTTAACACAATTCAAACTCATTTAATTATTTAATTTTTTTTTAATTTTTACTAAACTTATTTTCGGATTTGGAAGTTTTAAATTTTTTCTTAAGATTAGCCACTCCAACAAATTTGATCTAAGAGGCCGTCAACTTTCACAAAACCTGCTTCCTTTAATACTCTTTCTAACGATAGTTAATTTGACTTTTACTTTGATAAAGGAAGGAAATTGTGTTTTATGTTGAAAAACGTAGTTTTTCCAATGAAATTGAGGGTTTTCAAATTACATTCTATAAACCTACTCATAGATGGCGGGAGATTATACCACTTGTGGTGACATTGTACTCCATGTGGTATCACGACCCCTAGTGTTTTCACCGTCCCAAGTAGCAGTTTGCCCTCTTCACGGTAGATAGCAGTGAATACACTTGTGACAAATCACATGTTTTCGATAAGATTGAAGCGGTTTAGGAATACAGACGGTTAGTTGTTTTGTGCTTGTTCAACGTTTTGTCGAAACAGCTGAAAATTTTGGTTGGGAATGTTCCTTACGGATTTTTCATCGACATGGTAAAGGCCGCATCACACTTGCATTTTTTCAACTTTTTTCTCGCATTTTAAATGCTCGAACATGAAGAAGGCAAAGTACTTTTTTCCAAGGTCAGATTTTTTTACCATTGCTCATCCTGGCAGAGCATTTTTAAACTCACTTGGGGAAATAAGAACACTTTCTAATTTTTACCTCAACGCGAAAAATGCAAGAACGTAACCCTTGGGAAGGTAACAATTCAATGGAAAACCCCTAGGACCCCTAACCTGATAGACTTAATAAAACTGCATTCCGCCAGAATGTGCTGTTTTTGCACTTATTCCTCTTCAACGTCTACAGCTGACCTTTGAAAAAAGCACTTTGCCTTCTTCACGTTCGAGCATTAAAAATGCGAGAAAAAAGCTGAAAAAATGCAAGTGTGATACGGCCTTGAATAAGTAACTATTTCGTTTTGAAGTTTATTTATGTGGTATGAAACTGCGTAAGTTTCATCCACCTACATTCTGCTGTTTACCTGTTGTATAAGAATTACTACAAAAAAAAACGCCGATTTCGGTGTTTTCTTTTTAGTGGCCCTGAACTAGCTAAAGGAGCATACGTTGCTGTAAAATACTGTGCTGCAAAATTGATCCAGGGAAAATGCAAACGAACCTGGATGAAAATAGGGGGGTGTTCAGTGGCAATGATGGCAAAAAAGGAAAAGTGGATTTGGCCACATCCAGAAGATTTGATCTGGTAATACCTATACAGAATTTAAGGTTTGATAAGACAGCCAAAATCCATTAGACAAAATACTTTTCAGGCAGATTTGAAAGGAGTGTTCACGTTATGACAGAAGTTTTTCGATGTTGTTTGAATTACCTACATTATTATTTTTATCGATGTTATTATTTCTCATCTGAAAAGAGTTATAATCTCACCACGTTTTATGGTGCGAGGTTGGGTTCAGTTTCTACGTATTTTTTTAATGCTGAATCGAATGGTCACACGTGCAGATCTTCCATTATAATAAAGTTTACACAAATTTTGAGTTCTTATTTTTGTTATGCTCAAGTCTGTGTTGTTCGGGGTAAAACTAGTAAATTAAAGAGTAAAACTCGGATATAACGGGGACGGAGAGTTGTGCAAGTATTACCATTTGATTCAGCGGGAAAAAATACGGAGAAAAACATTTCACGGCCGAAGAAGGCGTGCTGGAAGAACTGACAATTAACTGTTGGACAATTAAGACGCAGAAAGTGATGAATACTTGATACTTGAGATACGGAAGACTATATATACAGACTAAATATTCAATGATTCAAAATTTAAATGATTTTGTTACCTTCATTTGTAATTTTAGAATTAATAAAAATTTCGGTTTTTAGGTGATAGGGAAGAAGTTTGAATTTAAAGTACTTATCAGGATGAAATTTAGGAAAAGAGTATTATTTTACTGTACTATCAAGTAAAGATATTTATGAACAAACAATAAGTAAATTTTTTCACACAGAAAAAAAACTAGGCTGCTTCGGATAAGACCTGGTCTCCCGACCCGATCCCCACCATATCTAGAATGGTTAATGCAGACGACGTTAACCTAAATAATGTCAGGATGATTCTAAAGGTAAATTACAATAGCACTTTGCACACAATCTTCTCAAGTCGTAACATGCCAACCTGAATAATGAGTCCTTCATTTCACAAGCTATGGCGATACCCACAACGTCGTCTTCATCAGACTTTGCGTGAAAGTTCCATGGGACTTCCAAGTGTCCTACAATTCCACCTTCTAACTGTTCATAATTCCGCTCTTTTTGGACCTTAACGTTTTTGTGGAAGTAGTCTTGATTGGCGAATACGTGATCTACAATTTCGGATACAATAGACATCTCATTATATGATGCTGTAATGAAGACGTGATTGTTGGGAACCTCTTTCGCTTTAATATAATAATCCAATGTTTAAAAAAGGTTAGACTTTTGGGAAAATAAATCTTGTGAAACTAGATTTAAAAACTCACTCGGTTACTAGAATATTCTTGGGCACCATGGTACAATCCATAATTCTTGACACCATTACCCGTACAATACATTAATGAAAATCAACGTACCTACGTATACTAGTTACGACTCCCTCGGTTAAAATTTGGAAGGAGTGGGGGAGAGGGTCAAAATGTTGGGTAGTTTAGTTGGTCACAAAATGAAGGCAAAGAGATTATGTGATGGATGCCAACATACTACAGTCCTATCAGTAGCAAATATCAATCAGTTACCTACCATCAATTATAGCATTTCATTTCACAAGAGCAAAATATGAAAGTGAAAAGGCAGGTTAGGAATGGGAGAGCTCAATATTGAGGATTGGTACCTAAGAGAAGTTCGAACATATATTTATTGAAAGATTGTAACTTGGAACCTGAATACCTCCAACTAACCGTATTCGAAACTCCATTTCTAAATAGACAATGATCATGAAGAAGAGATAAAAGGTTTCAGGGGTCTCCCTAGTTGGCTAATCGTAATCTTTCTGATCATATAAAAGAGTTTATTCAAATCACATGAAAACCATGGGACTTATTTTCAAGTCGTTGAATAGTAGGTAGGTACCTATCTACTTTACCCTTGTGTTTAGCTTAATTTCAAAACGTTAGCTTCATATGTATTCCACACTTGCCCGGGATGGATCCCTCTTGATGATAAATTGGAGTCTAACAGCTAATATGTTTAAAATCATGGACCACCTTTGGACATCTGCTGGCTCTCGATATCTGATCATGATAGATCCCGTCATTTCATACGTCTTGTTGCCCCCCTGAAATTCCCTCAGTCAAACTACAACTTCCTAGGGTTAACATGAGAAATTTCAGCTCACTCAGCTGATCAGGGTGGAGCTCGCCAACTTATTTGTCACTTGCTGTCCCAGATAGGATCCCTACTAAATGTCAACGTCGTATAGTGAAAAGAACAGAAATGAGAAGTAAACTCAACTGGTCATTCCATTCTACTCTTCTAGTCTCAGAGAGAGACCCAGCTAAATTTCAAAATCATAGCATGAACAGGGGAGATTTTAGCTCATTCCAGGATAGAGACCATCATTTCATTAAACTCTTAACGTTCCAGAGAGGCTCCCTATCAAATGTCCACTTTCTAGGGTGAACAGGACAGAATTCATCTCACGCAGCAAATCAGGATGATGAACCCCGTATTTATTTATTTTATTATTTTTTTAAATTGTTATTATCATTTATTTTATTTTATTTTTTATTTATTTATTTATTTATTTTTATTTTTATTTTTTTATTTTATTTTATTTTTTTTTTTTTTTTGTCTCTTGATGTCCTAGAAAAGCTTCCTCTTAGCTTTCAGCTTCTTAGGGTAAACAGAAAAGAATTACGTCACCTATTTGTGGTTTGCTACATTTATAATGATAGCTGGGCAGTGTCGAGCAATTCGCTTATTACGGTTATGTATGTGGAACAGCAACACCTGGAAGGAAGCAAATATTTCCGTAAAACAAAGTTGTTTACCTACTCAGACGATGTTGAGCTTTTCCCGATTTAGGATGTTACCGATGGCTTAGAGGATTTTAATATGACTAAAAACCATTTTTTAAATTTGCTGCTAATTTTGCGAAAATTCTTCTTTTTATATCGGTCCAGGGTTTGAGAGTGGTCGCACTTAACACCTATATTAACATATATATCAATATAGATGATTTAGCTGATACTTATAGTGGATCGAATTCGGAGGGAACAAATCGAACTTAGTTGTTGTATGTAGGTACACCTGAGTGCTGGTGATCAGCAATGAATCATAAACGTTTTTCAACGGGCGGTCTAGATACCTATGCAAGACAAAAAATTTAACTTTGGTATGAAAACATTTAAAGTTATTATGTCCTACAGTAAACAAAGTGAAGGCAGTTGGCCGCTAAACAAGAACAGCTAAACAAGCAACGACGTGCGGAGGCAAATGATGTTCACCTTTAACTTTGGATCGGTTGATGTTCGGGTACAACTTCCTTGTGCGAAAGTAGGCTTTATAGATCCTGTTGGTAACAAATAGACACGCCGAAGAATCCAAGTTTGGCGCAAACATAAGAGTCCTTGTTTCCATATTTGGTCAAATACGATCGGTACTGCACTATGATCTAGTTTAACAAATAACACTGGGAAACTAAGTGTTTTAAAGCTGCGTTTGAAGAAACTGAGCTAGATACGTTCTCCTGAATATTAATATAAACCTATTAGTTATAAAACATCGGAGTGTTGATCTTAGCAACTATGATAATTGATTAAAATCAAGCCTTATAGAATAATATTGAAGTGTAAGCACAGACCACATTGCTTCAGTATATTGAGGCATTATTAAGGAGACCATACACAAAAATACCATCAGTGTTGATGTATCACTGCATAGTAAGTTCATGTGCCTGTGTAACTTATTTAGCTAAGCTTGTTTGCTGATAAAGGATCCACGCAGTGTTGCCAAATGCCTTAATGGGAAATCCCCACCATACCTCTCCAAATGTCCCTACGTTTCCCTCTAGTTTCCCCCGCTGTATCCCTACAAACCCCCCCCCCCTCCCCGCAATATTGTTGGATTAGAGGTTAATACAGGTTTAAGCATGAAATAAAATGATTTTTGAATTAAAATTTATTTTCATTGTTACAATTTTATATTATCACTAGCCGCTCCGGCTCGCTCCGCTCGCCTCCACGTCCAGCCGGGGGCAAGCCCCCCGGACCCCCCATTAAATTGGTCGCTTCGCTCGCAAAGTGTGGCACATAGGGAATGTTGCTCGCTTCGCTCGCAAAGTGTGGTATGTAGGGAATGTTGCTCGCTTCGCTCGCAAAGTGTGGCTGTATACATGGAATGTATTACAATTGAAACATGTAGGGGATGTTGCTCGCTTCGCTCGCAAACGGTAGATCTCTAAGGGTAGGTTTAACTTCTGTGGGGGATGCTGCTCGCTTCGCTCGCTTGAGGAAGTTATACTGCCCACCCAACTTGGCAGACGTTAATTAAAATAGAAATTACAAATTTTGTCTAAAAAATAAAAAAAAAATTTAGGGGTGGACTACCCCTAACATTTAGGGGGATGAAAAATAGATGTTGGCCGATTCTCATAGATACCGGATAAGCACAAAAAATTTCATCAAAATCGGTCAAAAATAAAATTAAAAAATTTTAGGGGTGGACTACCCCTAACATTTAGGGGGATGAAAAATAGATGTTGGCCGATTCTCATAGATACCGGATAAGCACAAAAAAATTCATCAAAATCGGTCGAAAATAAAATTAAAAAAATTTAGGGGTGGACTACCCCTAACATTTAGGGGGATGAAAAATAGATGTTGGCCGATTCTCATAGATACCGGATAAGCACAAAAAATTTCATCAAAATCGGTCAAAAAAAAAAAAAAAAATTTAGGGGTGGACTACCCCTAACATTTAGGGGGATGAAAAATAGATGTTGGCCGATTCTCATAGATACCGGATATGCACAAAAAATTTCATCAAAATCGGTCAAGCCGTTTCAGAGGAGTATGGCAACAAAAACTGTGACACGAGAATTTCATATACCTATTAGAAAATACTCACAAAACTAAGTTTAGGTACCTAAACCAATGTTTTCTTCGAACAAATGTATAAAAAGAAGAGGAAATGTGAGTAAGTTATATACAATAAATAAACTATAATTTCAATAATGAATTTGCTATAATATTCTTCAAAAGTCTTTTTGTAGGTACTTTTACCCCATAAATAAATACTTGGGCGAACAGGGAACACTCGAATGTAGAATAATATGTATTAGTAGAGGGAAAAAGGGGGAGCTGGCACAGGGGCCAACACGGGGCAGGGTATACTAACCCGCACGACACATTTTGTTTCTCGCATCGCTTATTTTAGCGACCGCGACTTTGATTCGGTCTGGAAGCGGGGCGGGAGGGGGAGGAGGTTCAACGCATAAATTGAAATTTTCTGTACATTGTTCTTGATCGTAAGATCAAAAACAATAATGCGTTGACCGGGAATCGAACAGACGACCTCCAGGTCACCAGACAAGTAGTGCTTTAGCCAATTGAGCCATGACGCTAGATGATGAACTATGAATATAAGTGTTTCATACGATGCAGCTTTTGAACACCCAATGAAATATAGTGGAACGGGTAAATAAAGGTATGTGTTCTTTATACTCAAATTGGATTATTAAGATCTGAAAATGCGTATACATAAATCACAAATGTCAGCACTTTCTCGGTATTATTATTCCATTTTAAACCTCTCGAAGAACCTGATCTACCCAGTTCCTACATTGACCCTAAGTGAATTTCTTTGTTTATCGTCTATTCTTCATAAAATTGTACACTACCTCACAGTAATCTCTCTCCTTCCATTTGGACACCCAATTAATTAGTCATGGGCCAACTATTGGTGGTTTGTCAAATTATATGTACCTATGTAGTATGATTGTATCACTTCAAAATCCATAAAATTTGAGAAATAGTCACTGTTATGCTTATGAAGAACTTACTTTTACTGTACGTATTAGACATAAAAAACATGCGTTGATTTTCAGAAATATGTTGAAAATTATGGGAATAGGGACATCAAAATTATTTCAAGGGACATTGGTCATGTACGCATAGGTACCTACGTCTAAACCTTAACAATGTTTTGCGTGTTTTTTTTTTTTTTTTTTTTTTTTTTTTTTTTTAATTTTTGTTTTTACCTAGTCACATGGATCACACTGTTATGTTGATGTACTTTGTGCCTTTCTTAGTCAACAGCTCCATCACCAACGTCAAGGTGAAGGCACTTCGATGGAGTCCTACATACTAAACATTCATACTGCTTGGGGGTCTTTACGACCACGCAGAGGCCCATACATACAATACAAATCATCTAAAAACTAGACAATCGTATATAACATTCATTCTGCTTGGGGGTCTTTACGACCACGCTAGAGGCCCATTCATACATTACACACAATGTAAAACTAGTCAATCGTATATAACATTCATACTGCTTGGGGGTCTTTACGACCACGCTAGAGGCCCATTCATACAATATATTATCAAAAAACGATGCAACCATCGGTAAATTTCGTTACCTCTGAGTGCAACGTAACTCGATAGAGTCCTACTACTAAAACATTCGTACATGTTCATCAATAACCAAAGTTACATCATTCGAGTATAAGTGGGGATGCCGTGTTTCCAGTAGGGGCGACTCTAAGGAATATTAGTACCATTTTGGACAACTTCGGGGACTTTGGAGTTGTCAGGTTTCCGGTAAAAACAATTCCTTTGATAGCCATTCCTACCATTTTGGGCGATAAGTTAAGTGTTGTACCTGCAACGTAACTCGATAGAGTCCTACAACTAAAACATTCGTACATGTTCATCTATAACCAAAGTTACATAATTCGAGTATAAGTGGGGATGCCGTGTTTCCAGGAATATTAGTACCATTTTGGACAACATTGGGGACTTTGGAGTTGTCGGGTTTCCGGTAAAAACAATTCCTTTGATAGTCATTCCTACCATTTTGGGCGATAAGTTAAGGTGTTGTACCTTAGAGGACCAAGGTTTGAGGAGATAAATTTGTTACGGTTTACACCATAACAAATTTAAGGTTACATTAAAAAAAAAAAAAAAAAAAATAATAATAATAATAATAATAATCAAAATAAACGAAAGGTAATAATAATAATTACTATACCTATATATATCTGTCGGTGTGGTTTTATATTTTTTCTTTGTGTTATTCCAAGTACCCATGAGCAACTGTTGATACACCATCCTCCAATATTTTTCTTTTGGTATCAAATGGGGATAAAGCAATTTTGTTAACTTGCAATGTCAAAACATCGTGTTTTTTGGATTGGATAACAACCATTTGCTTTCTAACTATATTTTTCGAAAATAAGGAGTTGTAATAATCTTCGAATCTTATTTCATTTTCAACGACATTCCTCTTCTTTCTTAGTCAAAAGCTCCATCACCAACGTCAAGGTGAAGGCACTTCGATGGAGTCCTACATACTAAACATTCATACTGCTTGGGGGTCTTTACGACCACGCAGAGGCCCATACATACAATACACATCATCTAAAAACTAGACAATCGTATATAACATTCATTCTGCTTGGGGGTCTTTACGACCACGCTAGAGGCCCATTCATACATTACACACAATGTAAAACTAGTCAATCGTATATAACATTCATACTGCTTGGGGGTCTTTACGACCACGCTAGAGGCCCATTCATACAATATATTATCAAAAAACGATGCAACCATCGGTAAATTTCGTTACCTCTGAGTGCAACGTAACTCGATAGAGTCCTACTACTAAAACATTCGTACATGTTCATCAATAACCAAAGTTACATCATTCGAGTATAAGTGGGGATGCCGTGTTTCCAGTAGGGGCGACTCTAAGGAATATTAGTACCATTTTGGACAACTTCGGGGACTTTGGAGTTGTCAGGTTTCCGGTAAAAACAATTCCTTTGATAGCCATTCCTACCATTTTGGGCGATAAGTTAAGTGTTGTACCTGCAACGTAACTCGATAGAGTCCTACAACTAAAACATTCGTACATGTTCATCTATAACCAAAGTTACATAATTCGAGTATAAGTGGGGATGCCGTGTTTCCAGGAATATTAGTACCATTTTGGACAACATTGGGGACTTTGGAGTTGTCGGGTTTCCGGTAAAAACAATTCCTTTGATAGTCATTCCTACCATTTTGGGCGATAAGTTAAGGTGTTGTACCTTAGAGGACCAAGGTTTGAGGAGATAAATTTGTTACGGTTTACACCATAACAAATTTAAGGTTACATTAAAAAAAAAAAAAAATAATAATAATAATAATAATAATAATAATCAAAATAAACGAAAGGTAATAATAATAATTACTATACCTATATATATCTGTCGGTGTGGTTTTATATTTTTTCTTTGTGTTATTCCAAGTACCCATGAGCAACTGTTGATACACCATCCTCCAATATTTTTCTTTTGGTATCAAATGGGGATAAAGCAATTTTGTTAACTTGCAATGTCAAAACATCGTGTTTTTTGGATTGGATAACAACCATTTGCTTTCTAACTATATTTTTCGAAAATAAGGAGTTGTAATAATCTTCGAATCTTATTTCATTTTCAACGACATTCCTCTTAATACCCTTGATTTTCTTGATCTCTCGCCCACTATTTGTTAAAATCTCATACATTTTGGCTCTCAGAGCTATAAACTCAGAAATTATTTCCCCATTCATTTCATCTTTGAATTTACCAAGAACTTTTTTGTTTTTAACAGAAAAGCATGGATGTTCTTGGGGATAATCAGATGTATCCATATAGTCTATCATTTTTTGTATATCAAGCTGTAGATCGTCTGTTTTCATTGCATATATAAAACTATCCGTATCCATATAACACAGTTTCAAATTTTCAAGCCCGAATTTTGGTAGCATGACATCATAGTGGTACTCGTACATCGTAGTCTTCGAAATATCAAGTATACTCATACCTATGTATATAGGCTTATTGAACAAAATCGATTTTTTAGACATGTGTACCGCCGCTAGATTTTCGCTGTATATCGTTCGATCTAGAAACTCAGGTTTAGCAATAAGTTTTTCCAACTTTTTAGTATCTGAGACAAGATGTATGGTAAGTCGGTTCCTAATGTTTTCCATTGTTTTTCCAAAAATGGCATTATTCATCAACTTGAATAGATCTTTTTCAAAATTGTTTTTAGCGGTTTTTCTCAATTCAGTGTTCAGGGATATGTACGGTTGCAACCACCGTGATTGTTTGAATTTTAACACACGATGGATTTTGGTGACTTTTAAGCCGTGAGCCACGGCTTGTTTGAGTGCCATATAATGCACCACATAGCGTTCACGATTTCCTAGATGGGGTGTTAATTTTGTAGTGGTATCTGCGGGAGGTACGATATTTTCTGCGAGGAAGGGAAGATCGTTGTGTGATTTGTGTAGGTTTTTTGGATAATTGATATCAACTTCCATGATGTATCCGAACTGGTCATCTTCATTCAAGCTTAATATATCGATGTCTTCTTCGCACCATTTGAATCCACCGTAGGGTAGAGGTTTCGACATGGCGAATCCATAAAGATTGTTACAGTCCTGGTAAGTGATAAAAGTTGATTCTTCTGTTTGGTTATAATCTTTTATATATTTATTATTAGCTTTGAAATATCGGTGAGAAGCTTGACAAATTCCGCCTCTTATCCCTCTTTCAATCATTAAAATCTGATCGTAATCCGTTAAAAGCTCCAATGATATTCTTGAGTACTTCAGCATAGCATCCCAAGACAATCCAGGTAACGTGAAGTAATGGGCAGGGTCCAGTTTATGGCTTCTATGGATTGTGTTTCTAAAATTTTCAAACACATCTGCTAGGAGGAGAACATCTGTCTTGAGGTAGTGGTCACTATACTCCCCAAGCGTGGTACAATTAAAGTGAATCCATACTGCTTTCGCATGTTGATAGTCTTCATCCGTAATACCACTTTTCTGTAATCTGCTGTAGAAAGCTTCTTTAGGAGGTAAAGAGGGTTCTTCTAGTTTTTCCCAGGATGAGACGTACTCATACGGGAACACTCCTTTTCGCTTCATTAGAGCTAGATCGTCTTGAGAATGGAACTTTTTCGTTTCTTTAAATTCGGGGAGATTTTTCGCCAATGCGTCCAGACTTGCTGACATGAACCTGAAGGTGTCAATGTATCGAATTTTGAACCCTCCTTTTACTTTTTTTGTGAACGAGATATACTTTTCTTCGGAGTTAGGAATAACCTCAATTTCCCGATCGTCGTATCCAAGCTCCTTCACGATGAAATGTGAGTCGTACCCTGACAGATTATGTATTAGGACTGGAATAAATGTGGGGTTCCTACATCTGAGATTACAGCTATTGTGCGCTGGACCCCTGTATTTACCAGTAATGTGACAATGATCACGCACTTTTCCATCACTTTCAGTAAACTGTAAGTCGCATAAGTAACAGTGTTTTGCTGATCTGTAGATAACCTCTTCTCCCTCCGACAGGGGAGTCATTGGAGTATTTACCGAATAAGCTATCGAAATCGTCTCAGCTATCGTTTTAATTTGCTGAACAAAGTGAGAAACCACATCCTTTCCCCTGTAGATGATCGGTTCTAATGGTATTTCTAACTTAACATCCACAACGTCATCAGATTTCTTTACATAGAGACAATAACTCATTGGTACATGCTTCTGAATTGCTTTGGTGCAGGATTCGGTTGAATTGTCTGCTACCGGTTCCAGTATTGCTTCAAAATCAGCATATACAACGTAAGGAACTTTCAACATTCTCTCACAATGTTCAAACTCCACCTGCGGTTTTTTCGTAGGCATGTCTACACGAATTACCTTATTATCAACGCAGTATTTATGGTGTTCAGCTAATTTTTCCTCTTTTGGTTTACCGTGCTGATCATCAAATTTGGTAAAACACCTTTTGCAGATAACTATTGATCCACGATGTTTTGTTAACTGCGTCACGACCAATTTTTCAAAATTCTTGATATATACGTAATGGTGAACACCCGAATCATCGCTTATAAGAAGGAGATCACGGTGATCAGGTAATTCCTTTTTGGTCACTTTAAGGGGGTATATTTTGTAATTGTCATCCAATCCATACACGTTAATAGAAATGTTGTTGGCATTCTCAAATTTTTTAATCTGCTTTAGAGGCGTAGGAAAATCTATGCAAGAAAAATCGTAAGGATGATCCAGGTCGACATATTTACTTGCACGTTGTGCATTCTTGGTAATAAACTTGGCTAGAATTGAATATTTAAAGCATAAATTATCGGCATTCTGTACATTGATACAAGCTCGTTTATTTTCGATTTGCGGAGGGAGTCGGATGTAAGTGCTTCCCTTTAGAGGAACATTTTTGTTAATCCTCAAACGCAACCCTTCAATACGATCCAAAGACCATCCGCTTTTTTTCAACTGAGCCTCTTCCATCTCATTTTTCAATGATTCGTTAAATTTTGTAACAACGTCATCGAGATTTGTATCAACTTGTATTGCTTTGTTCCTTGTTTTGAATGCTTTATCTTGTAACTCACCAACCATATTTTTAAACGTACACTCCACAAGTACATTGACCTTGATTGATGTAAATTCGTTTAATGCTTCTCTTATTTTAAGCTTTATAACATCTTCTACATTTGAGAGAAAAGATGGTAAGTCCGAGGGCGAATCATTTCGAATAAACCAAGATTGTAATCGATTTTTAAAAGCTGTTTCATAACCATTAATCATACCATGTCCAATTTTTTCGAGTATTGCTTGCTTCCTTGGTTCCCACAGCTTAAGTTTTTTGAGTGGAGGTTCATCTCCGCACTTACCTTCATGTCTTTCAAAATTTGCTCGTTGTTGAAGTAGAAACTCTTTTCTACAATACCTACACTTCAGATTACCACGACAATCCTCAATATGACTCAAAGAGAGACTGGCTGGATTCACTTTCAAATACTTTCCACAAACACTGTTCATTTTCACAATAGAGATGTTCACTCGTTGGTGGTCAAAGAACTAATGATTTATTTTCAATCATGTGGCCTTTATATAGGGGAGAGAGAGAGAGAAAAAAAACGGTAGTGAGAAAGGGAGGGGGTAAACTGTGATTAATTTATAGACATAAAAAAATATATATATCATTAAACTAATTTTTTTAAATAACAAAATAAAATTATCAGTTTTCACAAAAACTTTTGGTTTTACAATGTATGACTGAACTTTATTGACTCAACATGTTATCAACCGCCTTCCCAGCCACTGAATAATCAGATTTTGGTATACAGCCCGGTATTGTTAACCATATTAGCGGCACACACCCCTATCTCTCAGATATACTGAGGGAGGTATGGAACCCGAAGGTCACTGGAACTATGCCATCTGCGCGCTAGGCTAACGTACTGGCTGCAACACAATATCTGGGGAACAGGACTCAACCGAAGTTGAATCTTTACAGATATGCTGAGTCATTAAAAATTCTCAAGTTAGACAGGGAATCGAACCCTGGACAACCGCATAGAAGGCGGATGTGCTGACCACTAGACCATGGTGACCAGCTCATGAATACTCCAATTTGCTCACTCTTCTTCGAATATTCTTTAATAAAAAAAAATAAAAAAATGAAGGTATTACAGGGGCTTCAAACAATTTAAAATGAAAACAATTTCAAAAAAAGTTTTCTTCATCGAAATCCGTTTTGAAGCATTCTGAAATGATTCCTGGATTTTATCGCTTTTATATATATATATATATATATATATATATATATATATATATATATATATATATATATATATATATATAGGTATATTTGTATATGTCATTCCAGACAATAACTCTCGTTAGGATTGAGATAAAAACTTCGTTCTTACGCCAAACAATCCAGAATTCCAAAAGAAAGGATGATTTCGTTGAGCAGCACTTTTTAAGCATATTAAATTTGTCAAATTTCAAAGTTTGTGCTATAAAAAAAAAAAAAAAAAAAAAAAAAAAAAAAAAAAAAAAAAAATAATAATAATAATTCTGGGGTCCTTTCTAGTCGAGGGCCCGAGGACCTCAGAGAGCCCAGACCTTTTTGGCTCTTCTGAACGCCTGTTACTCGGCCCCTGTTAAACTCAGACTGAGTCTTCCCCAAAATGTCCGCTCTCTCCCCTCCTCACACTATTATTTAATAAATCACGTCGGTAAGCAAGCCTAGATGCTGTTTCATAGAACCATACGTTTGTAAACACTTTACATCTATTTGAACAGTTGCAAAAATTGGTTCCGAACTAAGAATTGGTAAAATAAATCCTTCCCACATTGATTGAACCGTAACATGTAGTTTTTGAAAATATGAAATTGTTTGGTCTTTTGGGTCCCATTATAATGATTAATTAGAAATTTTATCGCAATAAACTGGATTTTTGTCTCGCAAGTATTGTTGGAAAATTCGAAAGGTCGGAGCTGAGGGTCATGAAAGATCCAAAAAACTCGTTTTCTATTAGTCATGCAGCATGATCGTATGAGCGAATTTTCCTAAATTATCTATTACATTGATGTAAAATTGTGTTGAAATTTGCGTGCTTTGGGAACAAGGATAACTTTAATTATTTAGTTTATACCAAATTAACTTTTTCACAGTAATATTCCGGCAAACAAATAAATTTGTGTATTTTCACAATTTTTTAAAAGTGTTCCGTCGATTTTTAGCGTATATTAATGAAAGTTAAGTAAATATTTAGTACATTTTGTGCATAAATTTGTAAATGTCTTAATTCATGTTGGTTTGACTTTTTTAGTAGTAGTCTGCTAAAAATATACAATTTTGTCGATTTTTAGCCGTTTTTGGCCATTTTTAGCATTTTTTTTTTTTTTTTTTTTTTTTTTTTTTTTTTTTTTTTTTTTTTTTTTTTTTTTTTTTTTTTTTTTTTTTTTTTTTTTTGCACAAACTTTGAAATTTGACAAATTTAATATGCTTAAAAAGTGCTGCTCAACGAAATCATCCTTTCTTTTGGAATTCTAGATTGTTTGGCGTAAGAACGAAGTTTTTATCTCAATCCTAACGAGAGTTATTGTCTGGAATGACATATACAAATATACCTATATATATATATATATATATAAAAGCGATAAAATCCAGGAATCATTTCAGAATGCTTCAAAACGGATTTCGATGAAGAAAACTTTTTTTGAAATTGTTTTCATTTTAAATTGTTTGAAGCCCCTGTAATACCTTCATTTTTTTCTTTTTTTTTATTAAAGAATATTCGAAGAAGAGTGAGCAAATTGGAGTATTCATGAGCTGGTCACCATGGTCTAGTGGTCAGCACATCCGCCTTCTATGCGGTTGTCCAGGGTTCGATTCCCAGTCTAACTTGAGAATTTTTAATGACTCAGCATATCTGTAAAGATTCAACTTCGGTTGAGTCCTGTTCCCCAGATATTGTGTTGCAGCCAGTACGTTAGCCTAGCGCGCAGATGGCATAGTTCCAGTGACCTTCGGGTTCCATACCTCCCTCAGTATATCTGAGAGATAGGGGTGTGTGCCGCTAATATGGTTAACAATACCGGGCTGTATACCAAAATCTGATTATTCAGTGGCTGGGAAGGCGGTTGATAACATGTTGAGTCAATAAAGTTCAGTCATACATTGTAAAACCAAAAGTTTTTGTGAAAACTGATAATTTTATTTTGTTATTTAAAAAAATTAGTTTAATGATATATATATTTTTTTATGTCTATAAATTAATCACAGTTTACCCCCTCCCTTTCTCACTACTGTTTTTTTTTCTCTCTCTCTCTCCCCTATATAAAGGCCACATGATTGAAAATAAATCATTAGTTCTTTGACCACCAACGAGTGAACATCTCTATTGTGAAAATGAACAGTGTTTGTGGAAAGTGTTTGAAAGTGAATCCATCCCGTCTCTCTTTGAGCCATATTGAGGATTGTCGTGGTAATCTGAAGTGTAGGTATTGTAGAAAAGAGTTTCTACTTCAACAACGAGCAAATTTTGAAAGACATGAAGGTAAGTGCGGAGATGAACCTCCACTCAAAAAACTTAAGCTGTGGGAACCAAGGAAGCAAGCAATACTCGAAAAAATTGGACATGGTATGATTAATGGTTATGAAACAGCTTTTAAAAATCGATTACAATCTTGGTTTATTCGAAATGATTCGCCCTCGGACTTACCATCTTTTCTCTCAAATGTAGAAGATGTTATAAAGCTTAAAATAAGAGAAGCATTAAACGAATTTACATCAATCAAGGTCAATGTACTTGTGGAGTGTACGTTTAAAAATATGGTTGGTGAGTTACAAGATAAAGCATTCAAAACAAGGAACAAAGCAATACAAGTTGATACAAATCTCGATGACGTTGTTACAAAATTTAACGAATCATTGAAAAATGAGATGGAAGAGGCTCAGTTGAAAAAAAGCGGATGGTCTTTGGATCGTATTGAAGGGTTGCGTTTGAGGATTAACAAAAATGTTCCTCTAAAGGGAAGCACTTACATCCGACTCCCTCCGCAAATCGAAAATAAACGAGCTTGTATCAATGTACAGAATGCCGATAATTTATGCTTTAAATATTCAATTCTAGCCAAGTTTATTACCAAGAATGCACAACGTGCAAGTAAATATGTCGACCTGGATCATCCTTACGATTTTTCTTGCATAGATTTTCCTACGCCTCTAAAGCAGATTAAAAAATTTGAGAATGCCAACAACATTTCTATTAACGTGTATGGATTGGATGACAATTACAAAATATACCCCCTTAAAGTGACCAAAAAGGAATTACCTGATCACCGTGATCTCCTTCTTATAAGCGATGATTCGGGTGTTCACCATTACGTATATATCAAGAATTTTGAAAAATTGGTCGTGACGCAGTTAACAAAACATCGTGGATCAATAGTTATCTGCAAAAGGTGTTTTACCAAATTTGATGATCAGCACGGTAAACCAAAAGAGGAAAAATTAGCTGAACACCATAAATACTGCGTTGATAATAAGGTAATTCGTGTAGACATGCCTACGAAAAAACCGCAGGTGGAGTTTGAACATTGTGAGAGAATGTTGAAAGTTCCTTACGTTGTATATGCTGATTTTGAAGCAATACTGGAACCGGTAGCAGACAATTCAACCGAATCCTGCACCAAAGCAATTCAGAAGCATGTACCAATGAGTTATTGTCTCTATGTAAAGAAATCTGATGACGTTGTGGATGTTAAGTTAGAAATACCATTAGAACCGATCATCTACAGGGGAAAGGATGTGGTTTCTCACTTTGTTCAGCAAATTAAAACGATAGCTGAGACGATTTCGATAGCTTATTCGGTAAATACTCCAATGACTCCCCTGTCGGAGGGAGAAGAGGTTATCTACAGATCAGCAAAACACTGTTACTTATGCGACTTACAGTTTACTGAAAGTGATGGAAAAGTGCGTGATCATTGTCACATTACTGGTAAATACAGGGGTCCAGCGCACAATAGCTGTAATCTCAGATGTAGGAACCCCACATTTATTCCAGTCCTAATACATAATCTGTCAGGGTACGACTCACATTTCATCGTGAAGGAGCTTGGATACGACGATCGGGAAATTGAGGTTATTCCTAACTCCGAAGAAAAGTATATCTCGTTCACAAAAAAAGTAAAAGGAGGGTTCAAAATTCGATACATTGACACCTTCAGGTTCATGTCAGCAAGTCTGGACGCATTGGCGAAAAATCTCCCCGAATTTAAAGAAACGAAAAAGTTCCATTCTCAAGACGATCTAGCTCTAATGAAGCGAAAAGGAGTGTTCCCGTATGAGTACGTCTCATCCTGGGAAAAACTAGAAGAACCCTCTTTACCTCCTAAAGAAGCTTTCTACAGCAGATTACAGAAAAGTGGTATTACGGATGAAGACTATCAACATGCGAAAGCAGTATGGATTCACTTTAATTGTACCACGCTTGGGGAGTATAGTGACCACTACCTCAAGACAGATGTTCTCCTCCTAGCAGATGTGTTTGAAAATTTTAGAAACACAATCCATAGAAGCCATAAACTGGACCCTGCCCATTACTTCACGTTACCTGGATTGTCTTGGGATGCTATGCTGAAGTACTCAAGAATATCATTGGAGCTTTTAACGGATTACGATCAGATTTTAATGATTGAAAGAGGGATAAGAGGCGGAATTTGTCAAGCTTCTCACCGATATTTCAAAGCTAATAATAAATATATAAAAGATTATAACCAAACAGAAGAATCAACTTTTATCACTTACCAGGACTGTAACAATCTTTATGGATTCGCCATGTCGAAACCTCTACCCTACGGTGGATTCAAATGGTGCGAAGAAGACATCGATATATTAAGCTTGAATGAAGATGACCAGTTCGGATACATCATGGAAGTTGATATCAATTATCCAAAAAACCTACACAAATCACACAACGATCTTCCCTTCCTCGCAGAAAATATCGTACCTCCCGCAGATACCACTACAAAATTAACACCCCATCTAGGAAATCGTGAACGCTATGTGGTGCATTATATGGCACTCAAACAAGCCGTGGCTCACGGCTTAAAAGTCACCAAAATCCATCGTGTGTTAAAATTCAAACAATCACGGTGGTTGCAACCGTACATATCCCTGAACACTGAATTGAGAAAAACCGCTAAAAACAATTTTGAAAAAGATCTATTCAAGTTGATGAATAATGCCATTTTTGGAAAAACAATGGAAAACATTAGGAACCGACTTACCATACATCTTGTCTCAGATACTAAAAAGTTGGAAAAACTTATTGCTAAACCTGAGTTTCTAGATCGAACGATATACAGCGAAAATCTAGCGGCGGTACACATGTCTAAAAAATCGATTTTGTTCAATAAGCCTATATACATAGGTATGAGTATACTTGATATTTCGAAGACTACGATGTACGAGTACCACTATGATGTCATGCTACCAAAATTCGGGCTTGAAAATTTGAAACTGTGTTATATGGATACGGATAGTTTTATATATGCAATGAAAACAGACGATCTACAGCTTGATATACAAAAAATGATAGACTATATGGATACATCTGATTATCCCCAAGAACATCCATGCTTTTCTGTTAAAAACAAAAAAGTTCTTGGTAAATTCAAAGATGAAATGAATGGGGAAATAATTTCTGAGTTTATAGCTCTGAGAGCCAAAATGTATGAGATTTTAACAAATAGTGGGCGAGAGATCAAGAAAATCAAGGGTATTAAGAGGAATGTCGTTGAAAATGAAATAAGATTCGAAGATTATTACAACTCCTTATTTTCGAAAAATATAGTTAGAAAGCAAATGGTTGTTATCCAATCCAAAAAACACGATGTTTTGACATTGCAAGTTAACAAAATTGCTTTATCCCCATTTGATACCAAAAGAAAAATATTGGAGGATGGTGTATCAACAGTTGCTCATGGGTACTTGGAATAACACAAAGAAAAAATATAAAACCACACCGACAGATATATATAGGTATAGTAATTATTATTATTACCTTTCGTTTATTTTGATTATTATTATTATTATTATTATTATTTTTTTTTTTTTTTTTTTAATGTAACCTTAAATTTGTTATGGTGTAAACCGTAACAAATTTATCTCCTCAAACCTTGGTCCTCTAAGGTACAACACCTTAACTTATCGCCCAAAATGGTAGGAATGACTATCAAAGGAATTGTTTTTACCGGAAACCCGACAACTCCAAAGTCCCCAATGTTGTCCAAAATGGTACTAATATTCCTGGAAACACGGCATCCCCACTTATACTCGAATTATGTAACTTTGGTTATAGATGAACATGTACGAATGTTTTAGTTGTAGGACTCTATCGAGTTACGTTGCAGGTACAACACTTAACTTATCGCCCAAAATGGTAGGAATGGCTATCAAAGGAATTGTTTTTACCGGAAACCTGACAACTCCAAAGTCCCCGAAGTTGTCCAAAATGGTACTAATATTCCTTAGAGTCGCCCCTACTGGAAACACGGCATCCCCACTTATACTCGAATGATGTAACTTTGGTTATTGATGAACATGTACGAATGTTTTAGTAGTAGGACTCTATCGAGTTACGTTGCACTCAGAGGTAACGAAATTTACCGATGGTTGCATCGTTTTTTGATAATATATTGTATGAATGGGCCTCTAGCGTGGTCGTAAAGACCCCCAAGCAGAATGAATGTTATATACGATTGTCTAGTTTTTAGATGATGTGTATTGTATGTATGGGCCTCTGCGTGGTCGTAAAGATCCCCAAGCAGTATGAATGTTTAGTATGTAGGACTCCATCGAAGTGCCTTCACCTTGACGTTGGTGATGGAGCTTTTGACTAAGAAAGGCACAAAGTACATCAACATAACAGTGTGATCCATGTGACTAGGTAAAAACAAAAATTAAAAAAAAAAAAAAAAAAAAAAAAAACACACAAAACATTGTTAAGGTTTAGACGTAGGTACCTATGCGTACATGACACAATGTCCCTTGAAATAATTTTGATGTCCCTATTCCCATAATTTTCAACATATTTCTTAAAATCAACGCATGTTTGGTATGTCTAATACGTACAGTAAAAGTAAGTTCTTCATAAGCATAACAGTGACTATTTCTCAAATTTTATGGATTTTGAAGTGATACAATCATACTACATAGGTACATATAATTTGACAAACCACCAATAGTTGGCCCATGACTAATTAATTGGGTGTCCAAATGGAAGGAGAGAGATTACTGTGAGGTAGTGTACAATTTTATGAAGAATAGACGATAAACAAAGAAATTCACTTAGGGTCAATGTAGGAACTGGGTAGATCAGGTTCTTCGAGAGGTTTAAAATGGAATAATAATACCGAGAAAGTGCTGACATTTGTGATTTATGTATACGCATTTTCAGATCTTAATAATCCAATTTGAGTATAAAGAACACATACCTTTATTTACCCGTTCCACTATATTTCATTGGGTGTTCAAAAGCTGCATCGTATGAAACACTTATATTCATAGTTCATCATCTAGCGTCATGGCTCAATTGGCTAAAGCACTACTTGTCTGGTGACCTGGAGGTCGTCTGTTCGATTCCCGGTCAACGCATTATTTTTTTTGATCTTACGATCAAGAACAATGTACAGAAAATTTCAATTTATGCGTTGAACCTCCTCCCCCTCCCGCCCCGCTTCCAGACCGAATCAAAGTCGCGGTCGCTAAAATAAGCGATGCGAGAAACAAAATGTGTCGTGCGGGTTAGTATACCCTGCCCCGTGTTGGCCCCTGTGCCAGCTCCCCCTTTTTCCCTCTACTTGTATTGCTGCTAAAAATTGAAAATATACCTAAGTCAACAACTGAGGTGTTTTTGAAAATTGTTGATAGGAATTTGCTAATATTATGATGTGCGCAGAAGTTCACTCACCCCCTTGATCCATAGTGCATAGAAAATAAGTAAACTAAGAATAGATAGAAGGTGCTGCACTATAACTTAAAAATTAAATAACTCGGATGTATATAAAATATTGTATAACCCTGTATCAAATAATTAATCGTACCTATTTCCAAATTAAAATGGAAAAATGTTTAGTTCAAACAAGTAGTGACATTAGAACTGTGTCCTTCGTGGTGTTCTAGAATTATAGTTCGTTGTTTCCCTTACATATAGCAGAGCGGACATCTTCATGAACTTACCCAGTCGGGAATGGAGAAATAGACGGGGCATTGCATCCACTCCACCGAGCAATGGAATAAGATCCACTCCTTCCCTTGACTACCAGGCTGTTCCGGGTGGTCCTAAAGTCGAGTGTAATCATGGAAACTCGTATTTTCATTATTTACTATTCTACCAATTAGGGTAGTTTGATTAAGAGGCGGTCCAAAAATCCTTACGTTTTGAAGAATTTCGATGAAAATATCCCACCTCAAAATCCGACTCAAATCCCTTCGCCGTGGGATAAACTATCTGGCAACACTGGGCCCACGCCGACATGACGGCTTACGAATATGGAAAGAGGGCTAAGTCTCACGTAGACAGCAAATTCGTGACAGAAGTTGCTGGCGGGCGATCCATGCGATCAAACCTACAATATGTAGTACGACGGAAGTGTCCAGCGTTGAATCGCACGGACGCGCCCGCCGGCCATTTTCATTTATTTTCTCGGCCGGTTGGTTTGATTTTGAAGCCCGTTTGATTTTCACCACCCGTCAATATTACGATTTCCGCAAATTTATATGATGTTAACAAGATTTTGTTCATTTTGTGCTTGACTACTGAATTTATGCAATAATTTAGAAGTGCTGATCGGTGAAGTTGATAAAAAGAAAAAAAACAAAGGTCCTAGGTATGGCTAAAAACATCAATGAATTACAAAAATAAACGACTCACGGAATGGCATAGGATGAAGTGGTCCATAAATCAGAGTTATCAAGTAAGTACCGATGTTTTGATTTCAAAACTTTGATTTATTTTACTTAACTTTTTGTATTACATATTAATACAAAATTTCCTCTACAATTTAATCGAAAGTTGTGGTATTTTTCCTTCCGTAATCTCTGATCAAAATGAAAAAAGGTTACCGTTGGTATATAATCTTATTCCCTGCCAGCAAGTGAGGCAGAACTGCAAAATTCTAAAACCCCTCTCAAACTGAGAAGCAATTTTTTCTAGACATACGAAAAAAGAAGTTGTTTTGGAGAGGAAAATTGAAAATTATTTCGTTACTTGAACAAGATTCCTTTTTTTTTTTTTTTTTTTTTTTTTCGAAGATCTCTGCATAGGCGATGAAACTCTCCGTGTTGTCCTATCGTCCTAGATAAATTTGATTCACAGGATTTATGATTTTCTTCGATTCTATGAGAAATATTCATTGAACATTGCGACTAACAAATAGTGAAATGCCCACAAACAATGAAAAAAGAGGTTGTGGAAGAAGCATCCGACTTGTTTAGCTGCGGAGATACTGATACATATTGTCGTGCATGATTAAAATTAACATTTGAGAATTAGCAAATGTGATGTTTTTGTAACAACTATAGTGTCTGCTGTTCTTTTACGATTACAATGGAATTAAAACTATCGTTTCCTCTCTAAATTCTACTGTTTTTGGACATACAAAATCTGTAAGTCTTTACTTTCAAAACTGTTATCTACTAAAAATGGATGCTCCTACATAATAATTTTGACATCAATTCATTCGAAATAGTTTGGCTTATTCTAATTATTTCATCGACCTAAAAAATCATGCCGTATGTACAAAGAATCTGAGAGCCGCACCCAGCTTGACAGGGGTTGTTTTAATAAACCATTTTCAAACCCTGCATTATTGTTACACATGTGTCTCACACTTTCACAAAGTGATAGATAATAAATGTGGAGACACTCCATACTTTTTTAGTACAATAATTAGGCATTGACTAATCATCTGTCACCAATGCCGAAAAAAATGCTGAATGCTAAAAGTATACTTTCTTTAATTTGTGAATATCTGTTGTCGAAAGATTTGAGTGTTAAAAAATATAATAATTTTGTTCCTAACTCTGTTGAATTCTGTTTGAATTTTTCTCAGCTTGTTATGCGTTATAAGTGAAAAGGAATGTTGGGATGCGCACAAAAAGATCTACACAAGACCTCATCAGAGCCCAGCTTACCAACAATAGGTGAGTAGACTTTTTCTGATTCAATGGCAATATGAATGTCCCAAAACATTTTTCCTATCAAAATTTTTCATTTTGATTTCTTACTGTAGGTAAGCATATTAAAAATGTTTCAAGTTGCTTTGGGTTTGTGAATTGGGAGGTATTTGACAGATTTCTCTGTCCCAAATGACATCCAGGAAAGATCTTGTTATTTCGGTCTAGCACGAACCACAGATAAAATTCAAGTACATTCCCTGACCACTATCTCGGTTTCTTCCACTTCAAATTCACAATTAAATTCTTGTAATGAAAATGGCACCGCTATTATTATGAAGGGTAAATAAAAATTACTAGTTTGGATTAAAGGTTGAATAATATGATTATTTTCAATTCACAATAAGAACACCTGAATTGTTATTAACAGATCCCTTCATTCTATTTGCGAGTACGTTTATGTAGGTTCCCTACTTATCATATAAGGGCAAGTTGTAAAGGTAGGTACCTACCGGCTAACTATCAGAATTTTCGTGGCTTACCTAAACACCTTGTGTTCAACTTTATTGAAAAGGTCAAATAAAACACACTTAACAAATTTTGATATCGAATTGGAAATGATTAATTATACTTTTCTTTTTACTGTCGGCTCTTTCAGTGACTGAATGAGCGTCAACTGCACGTTCATTTAATTTTTTTTTTAAATTAAAAAACCGTACTGCCACCTTAAGCAGGGTCCACACTATGCCGCGGTAGGCCGGGCGGGTCGACCCGGGTGGGCTAAACCGGGCGGGTACGTTCGGGCCGGCACGACGTCCACACCGAAAACGAAGCCGACCGGGTTATGAATATTATCGGTTGGTAGGCTCATCAGCGCCACTCCCTGTTCTTTTCGTTTCAGCTTCTTTCTTTTTTTCCCTCCAAAAATGGCTGGTTAAATTTTTCCATTTGCGCTCAATTTCATTTTTATCCACTCCAAAAGACACAGCAATCTCTGTGAGACTGTCGTGTCTTTGGTTTTTTAATTTATGTTGGGAATCTGAACTATCCCATAGAAGACGACGTTCTCTATATAAGTCTATTAACACTAAAACTTGTTCGTCATTCCACTCCATTACTTAAAATGAACAATAAAAAACCCTACTTAAACAAACTGAGTCGAAAATAAAATAATTCGTCTAGTTCGGTCGGAGGTTTAATTGTAACTGAAGCCGCTCGGCACGTCCCCACTCTATATTTTTGTTCGGCTCGGCTCGGCTTCCTTTGATCTGTACCTACTTTATGCGGGTTGGGATCGGCACGGTCCGGGCCGGCATTTTCTAACCCGGCAAAGCCGCCCGGGGCGTCTACATCAACGCGGCTTAGGCCGCCCGGGTCAGCCCGCCCGGCCTACCCCGGCATAGTGTGGACCCTGCTTTAGCATTTCGACACCTATCATGCTCCCCTACAATAGGTGATTTTTATTTTACTCATTCCCACGCCAAGAGTCCGACGAGTATTAGGTATGTCGAGTGTCTCCTATAAGGGTGGGGGGATCGGCACACACACAACAACTGATCACACACACAACAACTGATCACACACAAAACAACTGTAAATGTTTGGAAACTTTGTGAACCATGAAGTCACAATCGGGAAGGTTACGGATCGTGCACAAGTGGTATCGGTGCGATGACTTCATTATTTTTATCTACTCTTATACCTACCAAAATCACAGACTAAACTACAAATTTTGGAAGAATACAGCTGGCGTCAGAACTAATAGGATGAAATCTGCTTTTATTCACAATAATTTGTATGACTTTATTTTATCTCCCAAACCAGTAAATGACGCTCATTGTTAACATCTGACAATGTTGTTGATTGTTAGGGTATAAGTAAAATGAATTATTCCCTAATATAAGAAAATTACGAAGGCGAAGAACGAAGGATAAATTGAAGAATGTTCATCTATCTGTAATAATCAATTTGATAAATGTTGAAATTATAAATAAACTTAAATGGAAGCTTTTTAAAATAATAATACCTTATAAATTGCTATTATTAATTTTAATTGATCTTTTACAGACACACGGGGAAATCGAAATAAAAGGCCAATATGTTCAACCCCTGATGGTTTTTGTGGAAAACCAAGTGATAGTGGCAAGAGAGGTATGGATACCGCAATTTATTGTATTTTGTTGAGAAATTCTTTGTATCAAGAGCCTGGATATTATGTAGGTACATTTCACATGGAACATGCTTTAGACGGCGATTTCCGACTGACAGTATTAACGAGATAACAAAACCAGCGCGACGTGTTTATCACGCTTTCTTGTTTCAAATATGTAAGTAACTTCCTCATTCCTTTAATATCAAAAGCGTTTACCACTCGTAGGAACGCTCTTGAAACGTCAACCACCACCACACCTCATTCTGTCATATTTCGCCACTTACTCTTTGGAAATGTACCTACCTACTTGATACGGGCCCGGTAAAGGTCCCCGGACACTTGGCAGGAACAGGACAAGAACATGACGGGAAATTTATATCCCCAATTAACTTTACCGGTGGCAGCCGTCGTGTCCTATGCCCCTCCCCAAATTAGGCAGGACAGAGGTAGGTACAGGATAGAAACGTCCGGTGCCAGGACGCGGCGTTTCCCGTCCTGTTCCTGTCTCGTGTGGGGAGGAGCATAAGACGTGACGGCTGCCGCCTTACATTGGAAAATATGAGCGACCTAGAACAAAACTATTTTATGCATCTATATAGGAAATAAGACGCTGATTCGGAATATCCCCCCACGTTCCTATACCTAAAAAAATTCTTTTACCATTTTTCGCCCCAAAAAAAAACCTCTAAAAATACCTTTTTTGGTATATTTTCCAAAATTTAACTCTCCAAAACCGTTCAAAAAAATTTTTTTGTATCAGAGCAAATTTGTAGAAAATTAAATTTGATTTAATTTAAATTAAACCACCACAAAAATCAAACATTGAGAACTAAGGATGTTATTGATTTTTAAAGCTTTCCAGCAATGAAAAAATGCCGTTTTTTATAATGTAATCAATTTTCTTTTTTTCCCTTTTAATTCGAATCTTTTGATTCTACGCATCTTGAAATGTAAACCAACAAATTTTGAATGTGTGTGTGTGTGTGTGGGGGGGGGGGGGGGGGGGGGGGGGGGGTTGAAAATGTATTTCTTGGTCGATTGCAAAGGTTCATTATTGAAAATAGTAAACCAAAACGCTGAAATACCCAATTACATTTAATCAGCAATATCGCAAAAATGCTACAAATTACTACACAAGGTCATCATTTCTGTATTAGATAGCCCTCCTACTTAGAACACCGGTCCATAAAAAATCACCCATCAAACTGACATTATGGTGCATTATCAAAATATAACTGGACGATGTCACCTACCAAAACAACATACATGAATTACCTAAAAATGATAAATAATGCAAAAAAATAATAACTTGAAAGGTTACTAGGAAGAAAGAATTAAAATACGTTGTCGCCGCTGGGATTCAAACTACATCTGGGCTCCGATATACCCTTTTTTGGCCTTTATTGCTCTATATCACTCTTTAGGGTTGTTCGAACGTGAAGGGTTGAATGTTACTGGCAAATCCTCGGCCAATGCAAGATTATTGAGCCAAATTTCGTAAAGTTCTGTCAAGTAGTTTCAGAGAAAAGCTTCGGAAGCCGGATGATTGACGAATATATATATATATATATATATATGTATATATATATATATATATATATATATATATATATATATATATATATATATAATATATATATATTATATATATATATCTAATATATAAAATTATCGTGTCACAGTTTTTGTTGCCATACTCCTCCGAAACGGCTTGACCGATTTTGATGAAATTTTTTGTGCTTATCCGGTATCTATGAGAATCGGCCAACATCTATTTTTCATCCCCCTAAATGTTAGGGGTAGTCAACCAATAATTTTTTTTTTTTTTTTAGACAAAATTTTTAATTTCTATTTTAATTAACGTCTGCCAAGTTGGGTGGGCAGTATAACTTCCTCAAGCGAGCGAAGCGAGCAGCATCCCCCACAGAAGATAAACCTACCCTTAGAGATCTACCGTTTGCGAGCGAAGCGAGCAACATCCCCTACATGTTTCAATTGTAATACATTCCATGTATACAGCCACACTTTGCGAGCGAAGCGAGCAACATTTCCTATATGCCACGCTTTGCGAGCGAAGCGAGCAATTTAATGGGGGGTCCGTGGGGCTTGCCCCCCGGCTGGACGTGGAGGCGAGCGGAGCGAGCCGGAGCGGCTAGTATATATATATATATATATATATATATATATATATATATATATATATATATATAATATATATATATATATATATATATATATATATATATATATATATATATTTATATTCAATTTTTGGATTTTACTCATCTATAAATGTAAAGCAACAAATTATGAGGCAGGGGGGAGGTGGAGTGTTTTCTTGGTCGCTCACAGAGGTTCATTATTAAAAATAATAAACTAGAAGCAACAACCAACTTCAACATTTCTCCGTAACGTTTCTCAGGTTGTAAACGGGAAAGAAGCCGATCACTCTCCGCATGTAGAACTCAAGTGCCTCAAGACAATGTTCTTACTGAGAGTAAGTTGCTGGAATAATAATTTCGAATAAATAGTAAAGTAAAAGCAAATTCATGATGTCGTAAAAGTTCACTTACCGAAACTATTACCTAAGTTACTTTTGAAGAAAATTCATCAAATAGCTATGGTATCACTAGGTACATACAGCGTCAAAGAAAGTAAAATTAATTATAATTGGTGATTTGTTGCAGATCTTAGCATTTACTATCTTGAAGAAACAACGAGGTTTGATAGACCTTCTTTGGTTGCCTGTTCTTCTGATCGTGGTGAGGAAAAAGAAAATAGTCATAGGAATCACTTACCTATCATCCTATCTTTTATTATATTATCTACTAATACTCCACTACCTATTGTAGTACCACTTACCAAATGAAAATTCGGTGTTTCGTTTTTCACTCAGTTGGGCTGTCATAGGTCAGGAGAAGTGTACCCAGTCAAATTCCTTTTTTGTACCCAGCTGGATAGCGTTTTGCCTGTAATGTACCCAGTTAGACCCACCCCATCCCCTCATGTGAATGTTTGGAGCCTGAAATCATAAAAGAAATTGTTCAGCTGATTATATTTGGAGTGATTCCCGCTCATAAAGTAAGCATACCCATCAGTTAGAGTGAAAAAGACATTCTTGATCATGTTCGTGCATAAATGACTGAATGGTAAATGCATCTCAAATCATTATAACGAATGATAAAAATTTTCATGGCTGATCCGCAAAGCATCTAACTAACCATTGGTTCAATTTATTGGCGTGACAGAACTCCTACAAAGTCACATAACTACAAACGAGGTAATATTGGTCTTTAACTAGGTTTTCTTTATAGAAAGTGATTATTTTTAAGTAGCGATTTATAAGTGCACATGCGTTATATTTTCAGATCTTGGCGCCCCGTCTCCATGTCGCAGTTCACGGGAATATTCGTCAAAAAAGCCTACTCATTGTTCTGCAAATTCCAGTGAAGGAGGTATACACATTATAAATATTCATTTCCTTCACAAAAAAAGTTACTTTCGATGTAATTTATAGCGTTACCACGTAATTACAAAACTGTCATACCATGCCAATACAATTTCTACTATATATACTACTACTTCATCTAGTAGTATACTACCGTTCAGCAGTTTGGATTTTAGATATGGTTTCATGATTTCACGGATGGCGTTACGAAATCTAGGCATGCTTAAATAACTTACACAGTGATAAGCATAAGCGTCACGTCGGGGGGGGGGCTCCCCCAACATGATACAAAAAACGGAAAAAACGTTTCGAAATTCTATACAATTTCCAGAGTCTCCCCTACCAAATGAGAGAGAGAGAGAGAGAGAGACTGTTTGACTGAATCATTTATAGATCTGCACATACATTAGGGCCATTTGGCCCTCTCCACCATGATGGCAGAAAACATAATAACAAATTAACAATCATTGCTTCCTTCTTCTCAATTGATGAAAAATGAACAATAATATAAGTTGTGTGAGCTTGCCATAAACTAATATTACTTCTAATATTTTACATGTGACTAATAATTCAACAGAGAGAGAGAGAGAGAGAGAGAGAGAGAGAGAGAGAGAGAGAGAGAGAGAGAGAGAGAGAGAGAGAGAGAGAGAGAGAGAGAGAGAGAGAGAGAGAGAGAGAGAGAGAGAGAGAGAGAGAGAGAGAGAGAGAGAGCTCAGCTGATCAGAAAACAGGCCATCATTTCAATCGTCTCTTAATGCCCCACAGGGTCTCCCTACTAAATATCAACTTTCACCGGTGAACAGGAGAGAATTTAGCTCACTCAGCTGACCAGGAAAGAGCCCACTGTACATTTGGCCCCTTGATTATGGGAGCTTCTCTATCAAATTTCAACTTCCTAGGGTAAATAGAAGAGAATTTTTCTCTTCAATTTATATTAGCTGACCAGGCAGACTTTGTCACGCCTAACATATTATTGATACAGTCATGGTTAAAAATAATAATAATTTATTCATTAAAATTTATTATTATTTTTCTTGTCATATCAAAAAATTTTGAATTATTTTCTGTTGATGTATTGCCCAACCTTTTGTAGACGTTGAAAGACACGTCGGACACTGTAAGTGATGGTTCATGGTAAGAGACCATCATTTTATTCACTTTACGATGTCCAAGAGTGGCTTCCTACCAAATTTCAAATTCTCAGGGTGGATAGGAGAGAATTTAGCTAATTCAGCTGATCTGGTTGGAACCCGTCATTGCATTAGTCGCATACTGTCCTGGAGAGGCTCCGAGTCAAATTTCACATTCCTAGGGTGAAAAGGAGAGAATTTAGCTCACTCAGCTGATCTGGAAATAGGCCATAATTTTAGTCGTCTATTGATGTCCCAAAGGGTCACCCTATCAAATTTCAACTCGCTTGTGTGAACAGGAGAAAATATTTCTCTCTTTTATTTTATTTTTTATTCAGAAATTTGTATTATTCTTAAGCAATTGGTACTAGTAAAAGCGTCCCGGTTTCTTCAACCTGCTGAGGAGGTAGCACAGGAATTAGCTTTAAGAGCTATTCAACTGATCTGGGCCGTAGGCATCATCAAGTTGAAGTCCAGCTTCATAGGGTAAATTTCAAATATAGGAAATAGCTTTAGAAGCTACTCAGTTGATGGGCCCTAGGCATCGTCATAGAAAATTATGTCCTAATTCTCCTACCTACCTTTCAAACTGCCTTCATTTTCTTTCTGTGAAATAGATCATAGATCACTTTAATTTGATGGGACCGAACGTATGACTATCCTTGGAAACCATATACAATGTTCCTAAGGAAGACCGTGTTCTCGATGGAGGAGGAAGTTTAAACGATTTTACTATAGCCTATGTTCTATTTCGGGACTTGCACGTCAGTTTGCGCCCACCCTTACGAAAATCGGTTCAGCCGTCGTGTTGAAACTAATCAATCATTAATGAAAACATTTTTCATGGAATTTAACCACGGGATGAAATTATTCCAGATCAAAAACATCAAAATGTTGAAAGCTGTGACAGGCCAAAGCTTAAATGTGAGAGGAATCCACATAACGACGAACGAGGTAATGTTGGTTTCAATAAATTTGTTTCTACCAATTTAATGGGTCAGTGAGTTCCTACCTAATCATTCAGTCAGTAATCTATGGGATTTTCTTTAGAGAGTAGTTATTTTAAAGTAGCGATTAAAAAGGTGCGCATGCGTTAACTTTCCAGATCTTGGCGCCCCATCTCCATGTCGAAGTTCACGGGAATATTCGTCCAAAAAGCCTACTCAATGTTCCACTTATTTCAGTGAAAGAGGTATACACATAATAAATATTAATTACTTTTACAAAGATGTTACTTTCAATACCATAAAACTTTCAATATTTATAGCGCTACGAAAATACAAAACAGTCATTCCATGTCAATAATTATATAGGTACTTACTAAGATACCTGCTATTAGAGCTGTTTTTAATATTTCATCTAGTAGTATTTACAGTTCAGCATTTCAGCAGTATGGATTTTAAGTATGGGTTCATGATTTCACGGTTGACGTTACAGAATATAGGTATGCTAAAATAATTTACTCCTGTGATAAGTGATAACTTTTTATCAAGAACACACAACGGTTTTTAGTTTACTGTTTTCAATTATGAACATTTGCAACCGAACATGCAAATATAATTTCAAGCCCCCCTCCCCTCCTTAAACATTTTTTGTTGTACTTTAACTTTTAAAATCGAATAATCAAAAACCATACGCAGCCCGAAACATTTCTCCGAATCTGCTTGATAGTGCAGCTGAATCCTAACATCTTTCCCTTCAGAAATTCAAACCGCCCTCAAATTTTGATCCTAGAAATTCAAACCACACACGATTACCACCCTCACATCGTTCAACAACCAGCGTAACATTTTTAGACTCCCTCACACCCCGAGACTATCTTACTCCATCTGAACGCCACGCACTGAAAACCTTAAAATCAGATGGTTCTATAAAAATCATGCCTGCAGATGAGGGATCCACAGTGTTTGTGGTGAATAGCACAGACTGTGAACAACAAGCGATGAAGCAGTTGAGATGCACACGATTTTACGAGTCTCTCGAATTTTACAAAAGCCGGGGGGGGGGGGGGGGGGGGGGGGACTTATCCGGCTCGAAGGACCAAAAAGGTATAAGTATATATAGATATATAAAAAAAATACATGATTGTACGAAACATAGAATTACAATGAACATTGTGCTCGTTATGTATCCGAGTTGACAAATAAATGGATGCTCAATTTTTTTTTTTTTTTTTATTTTTATTATTATTATTTTTTTTTTTTTAAAGCGATATGCATCTTCAATGTATCGCAGGCTGTTAAGGGTACAATTTTGAAACATGGAAAACATTTGATTCTACTCGTCGAATTCCTGAGTTTACTATATACATGATATTTGACAGTTTTTCCATAATTGTGAAAGTACGAATTGGCGCCAACTTGTTCTTATTAAGAGAATTTCCATGGTTGATATATACAAGATCACCTGGCTTAAATGTTTTTGTTGTATATCTTTTCATATTTATGGCCGTGAATGGAGTTTTCAGTGCCATTTTCCTGTCTAGTTCTAAAGTTGAATCGCCGTTTAAGAGGTAATTAGCCGAAAACCGAGTGACCGAGTGAATGGCATTATTATATTCCTCTACATCTACACATTATTTTAAAATGCCAGACCACGGCCGTTTCTTGTTACAAACAGACTTTTTTTTTTGCATCTTAGACGATTAACTAGGAGTCGCTCATTTAGTCCATTAGAGAAAGGGCAGTCTATTGAAGTGTATAGGAGCTTTATTCCCTGGCGTTTCACAAAATTTTTGAAGTCATTCGAGTTCAAAGACGCATACTGATCACATAGCAGAGTGTGAATTTTATTGCCATCTTTTAAAACTGAAAGTCAGTAGCGGTCTGATTCTTATTTTACTACGTTATCAAATATGGGAGTAGTACAGTTATTTTCTACAATATGACCTAAATACTTTACTCTGCTCTTTGCTAGCTCGCATTTGGCCAAGCTAAGTCTGAAACCTTCTTTTTGAATTCCAGAAATTAATTTTTCTAAGTGAACCATATGTTCTTTAAATGTTTTTGAAAATATTAAAATGTCGTCTATGTAATTGACAGCAAACTCGTCCAGGCCATACTTTTTTAAGGTGTTTCTTAATATCCTCTGAAAAATAGCAGGGGATGTCTTGAGCCCAAAAGGCAAACAGCGCCAATTGTAATGCCCTGTCTGAGTCACAAAAGCAGTCTTATACCTGTCTTTTTCTCTTATTGGTATTGACCAAAACGCACTATTTATGTCTAACACAGAGAACCACTGACAATCCCTGGCCTTAACTATGAGGTCCTCTATTCTGGGAAAGGGTTGGCTCTCTGGAATAATTACCTTATTTAGGGCGGTGTAATCGATGCATAAACGATTTTTTTTTTTTAGTGCCATCAGGCTGTTTTTTAAATGCCAACGTTACTGGCGCTGCAAACGGAGAAGTGGACTCTTCAATGAGCCCCGCCTCCAGTAACTGATTGACTTGGCACTCAATCTCTTTTTGATCGATCACATTACAACGATAAGGCTTTCTGGATATATATCTGTGTTCCAACAGTTTTACATGAGCCTCGTGATTACTGACTCCACCAACATCATACTTATTTGTAGCAAAATCTTCATTGAACCGGGAAATCAAATTTTCTACTAACAATTTTCTTTCTGAGGAGAGATGGTGTAATGAATCGCTTAACTGACAAAAATGTATATTTAAGTCACTAGAAATGTTACCTCCTCTGGGTTTGTGCCTGTCAAATTCTAAATTCTGGAAAACTCTCAAATTTTGATCTTGGCACAATTTAAATTCTGCAATCAAATCTAAGCCAATCAAAAAATCATGACTGAAATTGGCGCTATCTAGCACAAATACAAATACGTCTTTGGTGAGAGAAAAAATTTTTACTTTAATTTTCGCTATGCCCACAACATTGCCTCGGCCACTAACCATTTTAAACTCTGGATTTCTTACTTTGAAACAATTTATTCGCAATTTTTCTACTAAATTCTTATTTATGATAGAAATGTTTGACCCAGAATCATACAGACCTTTGCAAAAAATACTATCGTTTAAAAGCAAATTTATTTTAATTAGTGGCCGAATTGCTCGTTTTTTGCTTCCTCACCAGAACTTTGAGGGGACTCAGCTTCTGAGTCTCTCGAATTTTACACAATTTTCGCTGACTCACAGCATATATATATATATATATATACATATATATATATATATATATATATATATATAGATAGATAGATATATAATGGATGAAACTCTTTTTGCCTGTTTGTCCACGCTATGCACGGCCAAACAGCTCAACCGAGAGTGGGTGGGGTCGTCTTGGGTGTCTCCACAAAGATGCATAAACAATTTTAAAATTGTCTACCCCCATCCGAACAATAGGCAGGAGAGGGATTGGGTCAGTTTGTTGAGGTTAGGCAATGACCTGCAAGACCGATCGGTCTTGAAGGCGAGGACTTTTTTGCCTCGTGCTTCTATAGGTACATCCCACCCCGAGAGCAAGCGAAGCGAGTGAGAAAACTACACAAGATAAAAAATGATAATTACTCGTAATTTCTAATAATTCATATAAGACTTAATCCCTTTCAACTTAGGAATTTGGGACTTGTTTGGATTTCTTTCTAAACGTTGCTTTCTTCTCCCAGATAATAAAGTTTGTTCCGGCGCTCAGGATCTGCACCAAACCCGAAGTTCTTCCCATCATTCAATTTATTCTAATGAGAATGGTATGCATATTTCCACAAATTAATATGTATTTCATATTATGGCAATACAGGAAAAATTAATGTGTAGAATTGTGTCATAGAATAAGATTATCAAAGAGGAGGTAGGATATATGGACTTTATCAGGCAAAAAATGGTAAGGCACGAAAATCTGACAATGAAAATGGTAGGGTGGAGCACAATTCAATTTAAGTCCAACTCTCTGAAACAGTAACAACATTCGTAATACGCTAAATTATTTTGACTACTCTTGGATAGTTTGAATCAAACTGATTTTGTCTGTTATTTCGATTTATTAAACGTCTGACAATACACCATGACTGAAAAGAAGTTTGGCACCACGATCGTTTTTCGAGAACAGAAGAAAAAAAATCCATCAGATTAGAATAATGTTTAACAACTAATTTATCTAGCATCTTTTGAACATGGTTCCTTCTATTAAATTATCCTAAAGTACAACGGTTCGTCTTGGTATTGATATTATTTCTTTTACTTTTCAGATAGTTGTGGGACTTATCGCACTCGAGATCTGTGTGGATCCATTCTAGGAAAGTACTCCCATCCTTCAGACCAATCCAGTAGAGGAGGTATATAACAGTTTTGTGCATTATATTCTCTCAGGAAGGAATAAAAGATTGATACACTTAATCATCAATTCGTCATAATTACTGAAGCAGTTCAGTTTGTGAAGGTGTCCTTTCACAATTATGATAAATGTCCCATTCACCACGGCTAATATTTTCCTTCGACATAAAAGCTTTCCGTAAATGCTCCTAATTGTTTGATTAAAAATATTGAGGAACAAATTATTTTATTAAAACATAATATTATCAATAATTGCCCTTTCATTGAAGGCGATGTCATATAACATCAAGCGACTCCATCCCGCTCACGGACAATGTCATTAAACATCCATCTCCGAAGAACGTTCCCAGTTCTTTTTGAAGCTGCGTTGGACCCAGCAAATTGAGTACCTGCGCCACGCTACTATGCAGGGTGTACAGTTGCTCAAGGCTCTTTCAAACCATAGTTGGGGCGCCCAGCAGGATGTCCTTCCAAGGATTATTCATGCAGTGGTGCAATCACGCATAGATTATGGGTCTGCAGTTTATGGGTTAGCAAGAAAGTCCTTGCTCGTGAACTGGAACCTAAATTGAACAATTGAACAAGGGTCTTCGCCTGGCTACTAGAGCCTTCCGGACTACCCCTATGGCCTCCCCTTAGGTGGTTTGGCGCTAAGCAGAGCGCTTGCGCTATTTCCCTGGGCACCACCCCCTGCATGACATGGTCATGCTCCCCCCCCCCCCCCCCCCTGGATGGCACTTACTCTAGGCTCCAAACACGAACTCTCCTCTTGGGTATTCGTGTTTAGGAGCTCACCAGATGGGATAGCATACAGAGATACCCTCTGGTTCTATATAAATTGCCCCCTGCCCCACCTTGGACCTTGTCTAGTTTGCACGTTGATCTTCTCATGGAGGTTGGGGTCAAAGGAAATACACCCCCACACATCCTCAAATGCCGTTACAATGAAGCCGTCCAGCGATATGCTGGACACACTCTCCTGTTCGCCGACGGCGCAAAGACACCTGATGGTGTTGGCCTTGCTCTATGGGGCCCCTACTTCCAAGTCGATCATCAGTTCATTCTTCGCTTACACAAACGTAAATTACATTGAGTATTCTTTTTTTCGTTTCCTAATTGTCAATTATGACATTTCACGCAACTTCTTGATTTACTCTTTCTCGCTATGGAATTTTTCAAGACCATTTAAAACTTTTCAATGATCTATACATTCATGATAGATTACAAGATGATAGACCTGTCGCGTCTCTGTTCACAGCAGAACTGTGGGCAGTGACACTAGCTGTTCGACACTGCCAGTTGTTGGGAGTTGGGAATTATGTGATCTGTAGTGATTCACTAAGTACCATCGCGGTGATTAGGGATACATATTCTGTTGATCCTCTAATCAAAGCATACGTGTATCGTTACACCAAGCCTCAACATCGGGCTAAACCATAACTTTCATGTGGGTGCCAAGCCATGTGGGTATTCATGTTAAAGAGTGTGCTGATTCACTCGCAAGGAGAGTCATTAGTGATAACTCCAACGATATGCTGCCTATACGCCTCGAGGATCAAATCTCCTACACGCAACATAAAGTCGATTCCATCTGGCATGAGCAATGGCGGGGTGAGATCACTGGCCTGCGTGGTGTCCCTCAGGACTAGTGCCCGGTCAGCATAAGGGCATATTCGTAACCCAACTTCCAAGGAGGGACCGAATAGTGGTCAACCGGGTTGCCACTGGCCATACCCATCTTACTCTCCGCCACCTGTTTAGAGCAGGACCTCGAGATGTGGTGTGCGGAAGGTTTGGGGGTGATCTGTCCATCCTCCACTTCCTGAAGGACTGCCCATACGTTATGGACCTCCGAGTCCAGCATCGGCCCCCTCAGTGAGTTGACGACGTTTTATCTGGACCAGACAAGGTCCAGTCCCTTGTCGTACCTGAGAGTCGCTGAACTCTACTACAAACTGTGATATCTGATCTGATTTTCGTGCAATCGAGTCATCGTTTCAGTTCACTTTGTCGATTATATATAGTATCATATATTTAGTTATTAGCCTATTCTAGATCTAGTCTTAGTTGTATTATTTCATTTTTGAGGTTTTATTCTTATTTTTTATCCACTCTAGGGGCCAAACAGTGGTAATTACTGTACCCCTTCTTTTGCCCTCCTCCGATTTGCCAGTGGAGTCCGTGATGGCACTCCGTTTGGTGGTGGAGGGTAGCATGGCCCCCCTTGGAATCGTACTACTTGCAATGTCCCTTTGAACACCTTGTTCAATGCCGCTAATTAAACCTTAAACCACTAAATTAAAAAAACCTTTCATTGAAGACGATGTCATGTAACATATCATCAAGCTCCTTGTAACTCTAACCCGCTTGCGGACGATGTAAGAAATGACATCATAACGGAAAACTCATTTTTCTGCGTTTTAATAGATATTAATACATTTCCAAGTGAAAATAAGTGCCATTATGTTAAGTACTGGAGAATAATAGTTTCAGTGAGGGATTTTCATAAAAGGTTAAAATATAACATTGATTAAAAATATATATATTTATATATATGCATTTATTTTATTATCTTCGAAAATAAACCTTTGTATTCGACCAAAAAAATTGTTTTAACCCTATTTTAGAATTAAATGAAATTTTTATTAATTTTTCAATAACATTTCTTTACTATAAATAATAATTTCTACATGTGTGCAGCAAGAATAGTTATTGTTGCCTCTTTGCAGATCATTGTGAGACTTTTTCAACCCGCGAACATCACAAACCACCGATTAGAATGCCTTCTTCTCGTCCCGGTCATTCTAATGAAGAAGGTAAGTTCCTTAGCATACAATATATTTCCTTAGGCAAGAATTTCACATTGACATAATGGCTCCAAATTATTTCAAATCGGATGATACGCATTAATGAGGTTTGACTTACCGTGACAACCAGTTACTGCAATGCAAACCATCAAAATATATCTAAAAGCCATTTTTTGTTTTTGTACAAAACGTATATCTCGAGAGAAAAAACTGCCCCTGTAATACAAGAGCGAGTACTCTCCGCTACACTGTAAGCTGGAGATGAGTGTAGAGGAAAATTGCATAACCACACAGTGAATTGGGAGAGGTTGGATCATGGCAAAGCTAGCAACACACCTCGAAGCTTCAGTGAACGGACAAAAGGTGGGGTGGGTCTGGTACCAGGACTAACAAATAATGTTCAGCTTGTGTAGCACTTCTTGTTATGCCTTCATATGTGATAGAAATTTCCCGACGTATCCTGACCTTACCTTTCTTTCATTGTTACCTACTACAAAAGCAATAAAGCACCTTTTTTCGGTCAATCACAAAGATTTTATATTGAACATTAAGAATCAAAAAGTCCCTTAACTCGGATCCATCTGAGAGTCTAACCGTGGAAGTACCGTTGTTTTTAACTCAACCTAATTGTTACTTCTTGTAACGCTTACTTTAATCAAAGTTAAGCTGAGATTTAGCTGGGATTGAAGTGAACCGAGCTCATTAGATAGGACTAGATTGCCATCAGGGATAGATTTTCGTGATTAATGTTAGGTTTTGGGGATGGAGCCCATTATGTACACCCTTACCACATAACTGGATTCTTTCTTAAAATTTATATCGCTTGCTCGAGATGAGCACTGACAAAGCGAAGCAGGTGCCCTCGCCGTTTCGGACTATTTAACAAAAAAGGTTAGTATCTATATTTTCAAATGCACTCCAACTTTTGGGACAATGTTACAAATGGTTAACTAATTAACGCCGAACTAGACTGAAAAAACTACAAGCTAACTAACTCGATGCAGTCTATCGAAGTTCAATTTAAAATCACATGATTTCCTTAAACCAAAAAAGAATAAAATCTTGATGTAATAATCCTAAAAATAAAAAAATCCTAAATCTTAAGATTTGGAATTGATTATTCATCATTGCTACCACTGATGTTTGAGATATTTTCTCCCTCGGAATTACCTATCATAGGTACATCCTTAATAAGATTTATTTTAACCTGGCTTTGGTTATCATCGCTATCACCTTTCAGATTGTCGAGAGCCCTGTCCCACTCGGGTCGAACACAGACCCTCCCGAAGTAAGTTCTCTTCTTTAGCCAACGCAACAAGTATCACCATTTACAAGAATCCACTTGGAATTACTTTATATTCTAAAAGTCTTTATATTCTTAAGTCTGAAATATTCTAAATTACGACTAGATTAATCTTCATTAATGCTTCCAGGTTTTATTTGTTTTTAGATTTTTCTTTCTTGTAATCATTATATCCTCACTTCAACCTCGTTTAGTTGAATTTGTCTAATCTTAGCTAACACTTTTCAGATCGTTGCGAGACACAAGATGAGCACAGACCGTCCTTAAGTAAGTCCTCTCATCGTCTAAGTCTATCCAGCAAATATGCTAGTTACCTTAATTTTGACAATACACTAAAACATTCCATATTCCAAACCTTCAAAAAACTTTAATAAATTAATAATCTAGTAATTAACAACCAATGAGGCCAAACAAAACTCAAGTAACTTTGATACTGTTATTTACCTAAATAAACTGTGGGAAGATTTTTATATACTTATATACTTACTTAGGTATTTACTGAGTGATGTTCAATTTTGAATTACTTTATTTCCTCTAATTAGTCTGATTAGAGAATTGAACTCACTAGCTAGATCATTCCTTGTAATTTAGACTCTTCTTCGTCATTGCTATCACGTTTTCGATGTTTTTAAGGCTACTCTCCCTCCTTATCGAAACCTGTTCCGACTTGGGTCTCTTTCACCTGGTTTTTTTTAATCAATGCCGACACTTTTCAGTTCGTCGTGAGACCGTCCTTACTCGATATGAGCAACGTCCTTCCTTAAGTAAGTTCTTTCGTCATTTAGGCAAATATAAAAAAATTGATTTATATGTATCGGATAATAGCTTATCTATCCCAGAATAAACAACAAATGATGAATAACCTATTTAATTATATATTCGCTATTAACAATTATACTATGAATTACCTAATGTAATATGTATTTATAATCTTTCGCGTGCGTGATAATTTCAAGAACCTGAGCCAAGTGAATCGGGCTAAACGAAACTCTTGTTAAGTGGATCTAGTGAGTAGAAATTGAAAATTAGACTGAGAAAATTGATCGTGGTTAAACCTGAACTGATAAAACCCGTCATAAGTCCTCTTGTGCAATCTAACGAGCAGAGATGGGAGTTGATATTTCCCCCTGAGCAGCCAGGACACTGTCAGATAAATAATTAGAGGAAAATGGTAGATTTCAACACTAACCTAAAGCCCATGAAGTCTAATATCTAACTAATGTCCGAACAAAGGAAAGAGCCCAGTGGTTAGTCAATTCCTGCTTTGTTTATTGAGCGAAACTATAGTTACATAGGTCAGGCACGACATAAATTAACCAACTAAATATTTTATCAATAAATATAACGTAAAAATGTGATTTGTCATAATAAGATTAAGGGAATCTACATTTAAATCAATTTCATTCAAATCTGAATATCGTAAATTTATTTATATTAACTGAATATTAGGTAATTAACTTCGAATTAGGCGAAATACACGTGTACCTTTTTTCAAACAAAAAAAATAAATTAAATAAATAAACAAAAAAATAATTTGAAGAAATAATTAACATCAATTTTCTTTATACAGTAAACACTACACCACATTATACAGTACAGCATAGAGATAGCCAGTGAAATTTGTGAATTGAACGCATCAGCGAAACACATTTATGTGGTCTAGATTCTTTTTAATGACTGCTGCTACCGTTCAGATGATTTCGAGATTGTTCTTTCCCAGAAACATAACATCACTTAAATATCTTTGTACTTGATCTTCCTAAACAATGCTAACACATTTCAGACCGTTGCGAGACCTCTCCTAGTCGGGTTGAGCATAGAACCCCCCTAAGTAAGTTTTCTTACTCAGTAAGTCGAGCACATAAACTTATATTATCTATATTTTCCACTACTCTCAAGTCGAGAACGATTTTTGTCCGGTGAAAACTAAAGAAGTTTCATTTCCCCAGCAACGGCCTGGTTGTACGTGAAAATCAAAAGAAAACAACACCTAACTTGTTTATAGGTTACGTGACGTTTTGACATTGAAAATGTCTTAGTCGACGGGTCAATCGGAAATTTTGTTACGCGAAGAAAATGTTCAATGTCAATTGCTAGTATACACAATCATAACAACACCTAACTTGTTTATAGGTTGCGTGACGTTTTTTTTTCTTTGCGTAAGAAAATTTCCGGTTGACCCGTCGACTATACATTTTCAATGTCAGAAATTGCGTAAGTAATGTTACAGAGCTCGAAAAAGTGTACGGGAAGCTTTATCTTCTATTGATTTTCACGTACAACCAATGCGTTGCTAGCGAAGTTTAACTCCCTCAGTTTTCACAGCGGGGAAATCGATCGCCACTTTTTGGGATGCTCTCATTTTATCACAACATCTCATGATCCCTAAGCTATTGTAGTGTCCAGAAAAGCTGATTTATTACCCTAACATATAAACTAATATTGCTATTGCTGTGCAACCATAATGAACTAATAATGTGAAAGATGACACTACATAGTAGGCATACTATTGAGTAGTAGGTACTCATAAGCAGTAGGTTCTAGACATATCCATGGTCTATTGTTTATCCCATCAAGGGAGAATCTAAATTTAGTAGATTTTCAATGAAATTGCGGGTGTTCTTGAAAAATTACATTCTATGACTATACGCGTTTTTTAATCAATGCAATCGCTTTTCAGTTCGTCGAACATGCATCCGTTTGAGTTTCTTTCTCCTGGTTTTTTTAATCAGTGCCAACTGTTTTCAGTTCGTCGCGAGACATCCCCTACTCGATGTGAGCAACGGCCTTCCCAAAGTAAGTTCTCTCGTCGGTTAGACTAATCTAACAATCGTAGTTTTCAAATAGGATTTTACCTTTGAACACATCTACTGACTCTTTCCTGTAGACTAAACTCTTCCTGGTCATTGATATCACTTTTCAGAGGTATTTATGATTTCTCTCCCTCCGAATTAAAACATGCATCCGTTTGAGTTTCTTTCTCCTGGTTTTTTTAATCAGTGCCAACTGTTTTCAGTTCGTCGCGAGACATCCCCTACTCGATGTGAGCAACGGCCTTCCCAAAGTAAGTTCTCTCGTCACTTTGACTAATCTAAGAATCGTAGTTTTTTCTAAAATAGGATTTTACCTTTGAACACATCCTCTGACTCTTTCCTGTAGACTAGACTCTTCCTGGTCATTGGTATCACTTTTCATACGGTTTTAAGGTTTCTCTCCCTTACGTATAAAAACATGCATCCGTTTGAGTTTCTTTGTCCTGGTTTTTTTAATCAATGCCAACGTTTTTCAGTTCGTCGCGAAACCTCCCGAACTCGATGTGAGCAACGAACTTCCCTAGGTAAGTTTTCTCATCACTAATGCTAATCTAACAATAATAGTTTCCTAAAATAGGGTTTTACCTTTAAACACATCTACTGACTCTTTCCTGTAGACTAGACTCTTCCTGGTCATTGATATCACTTTTCAGATGGTTTTATGATTTCTCTCCCTCCGTATTAAAACATGCATCCGTTTGAGTTTCTTTGTCCTGGTTTTTTTAATCAATGCCAACGTTTTTCAGTTCGTCGCGAAACCTCCCAAACTCGATGTGAGCAACGAACTTCCCTAGGTAAGTTTTCTCATCACTAATGCTAATCTAACAATAATAGTTTCCTAAAATAGGGTTTTACCTTTAAACACATCTACTGACTCTTTCCTGTAGACTAGACTCTTCCTGGTCATTGATATCACTTTTCAGACGGTTTTAAAGTTTCTCTCCCTATGTATAAGAACATGCATCCGTTTGAGTTTTTTTCTCCTGGTTTTTTAAATCAATGCCAACGCTTTTCAGTTCGTCGCGAGACCTCCCCTACTCGATGTGAGCAACGACCTTCCCAAAGTAAGTTCTCTCGTCACTTAGGCTAATCTAACAATCATAGTTTTCTAAAATAGGGTTTACCTTTGAACACATCTACTGACACTTTCCTGTAGACTAGACTCTTCCTGGTCATTGATATCATTTTTCAGATGGTTTTAAGTTTTCTCTCCCTCCGTATTAAAACATGCATCCGTTTAATTTTCTTTCTCTTAATTTTGTTAATCAATTCCGACGCTTTTCAGCTCGTCGCGAGACCTCTCCTACTCGATGTGAGCAACGACCTTCCCTAAGTAAGTTCTCTCGTCACTTAGGCTAATCTAACAATCATATTTTTCTAAAATAGGGTTTTAACTTTGAACGCATCTACTGACTCTTTCCTGTAGACTACTCTTCCTGGTGGTACCATTATAGTATGCGACCTACCCTCGAGCCTTGATCTACGCGTATCACTCGAAGACGTAGTATGCGACCTACAAAGTGGAAAAACGAAAAAAATCTTACCTTAATTACCTAATTACACCGATTTAAGAGCTTCGTAATTTGGGTAGTTTGAGCTCCAGTTGACGGATCGATAAAAATTCTGAGAGTGGTTTACCGTTTTGTGGGTGTAACCCTCGGCGTTTAGGGTTGTGTAAGCACGCCATTGGTCCGATAGAATCACTGATCCCACTTCAAAAAAATTTTTTTTAATGATAGGAAGCAGCGTTGCTCTGTCCCGTTTGTCATAGATAAAAAACCTCCGTTCCAAAATCCCCCCCCCCCCCCCGCGCCTACAACTTATGCTGAACACTCACGGGCGTTGTACACGCGTACCGTAGTTCCGTTGATTTGATGCCTCTTGGTCGGTTTCATCGTCGTCCGAGTCATCAGACAGTCGCTGAACTTGCTGAACAGTAGGCTGCCTATCGCTCTGTAAAAGTTGGCTTCTGTTATACTTGCGTTTTCCCTGAAATAAGAACTCGTCGATTTCTACCTCTACTCCTGGACCCCCCATTTTTCCACGTTCACACCACAACAAACGTCTCTACACAAATTGTACCAATCACAAACAGTATTTCCACTCCTTCCCGTCCATTTACAAACATCAGACCCACAAGCTAAATTACACCAAAACCAAACCAGCTCAACGATTTGGCACAACGTCAGTCCACTGTTGCACGGCCCATTCTGATCATACCACGTAAAAAATTTGGTGAGGTAGATAACGAACGTGAGGTGAAAGAGCATCAGATAAAACAAGAGCTCTCGTTGAAAAGCAAGAAAACAACGAAGGTCGCAAGGCGGAGAGTGTAGATCGCATGCTGCATTTGGAAAGTTAGCGTAGGTCGCATACTATAATGTTACCTTCCTGGTCATTGATATCACTTTTCAGATGGTTTTAACGTTTCTCTCCCTCCGGATGCGTAACATGCATCCGTTTGATTTTCTTTCTCCTGGTTTTTTTAATCAAGACCAACTCTTTTCAGCTCGTCGCGAGACCTCGCCTACTCGATGTGAGCAACGACCTTCTCTAAGTAAGTTCTCTCGTCACTTTGGCTAATCTAACCTTCATAGTTTACTTGTTAGGTCGAACGATATCGGCCGTACACCCAAGTTCTAGGATGGGTGCGAGAAAGAACTCAATTTGCAATAATCAGAGCAGTTTAACTTCGTCTACGAAGAGCTCGATGAACATTACGGTCGTTAGGAATGGAGGATGGAGCGGCTATTCCTAGAAGAAGCGAATAATTTGAAGCCTGAGGCAAAATTTCACTTAATCACAATAGCAACATTCTAGCTCCCAAACGGTTTATGCTTGCCTCAATCTCATTTAGTGCACACAATAAAAATTATTATTAACCTAATCATAGTTTATATGTATTGATTGGCTTGTCCCGGAATGATCATCCATATATGAATAACCTACATCTTTCTCTTAACAATTAAATTATGTATAAAAATTTAAACATATATAAGTATAATATTATATACACCTGGTTGAGCCTCTATGATTTTGCCTCTTTAGTTAATTTTTATTCTAAACGTTGATAAACCAACCACCATCTTACGGACAAAAAAAAAACCCAGATTTAGGGTTTTTCCGTAGAACCATTATAACATTTATAATTAATTTCGATATTTTGTTGGTTGAAATTCAATTTTTGTATTGTTTAAAATAATATTCACCTATTTCTCAATTTCTGCAATAATCAATAATGGCCCTAGTGAGTAAATCTAGTGAAAGTTCATGTGTGGTTTTCCAACAACTACGTGCTTTTCTTCGCTGATGGATCAGTTAAGCACTTTGTTGTGGCGTATATTATTCTTAATCATTGGCGCTACCTCTCAGATGGTTGTAATATTTTTCTTTCTTGGAATCTAGTCCTCAGGTTACTCTCAACTGGATTTTCCTAAACAATGGTAACACTTTCAGATTGTCGCGAGACCTCCCCTACTCGTGTTGACCATAGACCCTCCATAAGTAAGTAACAACACTCAGTATGTCAACAACATAAACACGCTATTTCATCTAAATTTTCAACGACTCTCAAACAACACAGTAACCAAGCCGTTCTAAAAAAGGTGGTCACCATGTTGCGGTTGTAAAAATAAACCAATCCAATAAAACGGCGGCAAACGAAGAGCTTGCAGTCAGATAGTTCAATAATGACGTCTAAGAGCCGGTTTCACCAAGTTTTTGATTCGAGTTCTAGATGCGGTTTGGCTATTGAACGGAGAACTTTGGCAATATTGAATTTCACCATGGAAGTTCAAGGCTGATCTCTGATCAACTAGCATTCAGCGTTGAACGCTCGATTTCGGCCGGTTACGGAGGCGTAAGCTCGGATCAATTGTTGCTCGACTTATCACTTACCAAACTACCTCAGACAAATTTGGCCAAAATTCTCGTGACTTGTTCTATTTAACTAAGTTATTATGGCAAGAGCTCCCGCTCGGGGTTTCCCATTAATTTCTCTTTCTTTTTGTCCCACCTTCAACAGAAAGAAAATATTAACAACTTCATTTGATTTCCAACGACGATAATGATGAACATTGGAGTAACCGAGATAAAAGAGAAAGTACCTATAGGTATTCAACTTTACTCACCTGTGACGTGAAGGTTATCGTACGCGTCGGCAAGAGCTTCTATAGCACTTTTTCTTTTCTTGGATTTTCAATTGTTGTGATATTGGTAAAAACTGTGATATTGGTTCCGCACAGTAGCTTTCTATTTGGTGCTTTCAAGTGTAGGCATAGAGTTACATAGAGAGGGTTATTTCAAGTAAATATCATCAAATTGAGACCTTCACCTACCACCCTGGATGCTGAAGTAGTTTTTTTTTTTTTTTTTTTTTTTTTAATATTTTATTTTGACTTTTTTCCGCCTGAAACACATTTACGACGTCAGCATCACTCAAACCGCCGGTCAATTGTTTCACGTGAGCCTTGATTTTCCAATGGCCCTAGCTGATCTCAGAGCTTACCTCGGTATACAGCAAAAGTACCCCTGCAGTCAGAGCTGGGGCAGGGGTAACCAGGGTTTGAGAGGATAACCTCCTTTCTAGTTACGCTTTATTACCAACTTTCGAAAGGGTAACCCCTGCCACCCGTTCTAGATACCCGGCCTAAAGCAGTCAAATTTTACCTTTGAACACGTTTAATTGACTCCTTTTTGTAGACTAGACTCTTCTCTATCATTGATACCACGTTTCAGACGGTATTAAGGTTACTCCCCCTTCATATCAAAATCTGCTTCCACTTAGGTTTATTTCACCTGGTTTTTCTAATCAATGCTAACGCTTTTCAGTTCGTCGCGAGACCTCCTGTACTCGCTATGAGCTACGAACCTCCTTAAGTAAGTTCTCTCCTCATTTTGGCCAATCTAACTAACATGGTTTCATTATGAAGTGAATGAATAATAACTTGCGCCAGAATAGACAAAAAATTATGAATACTAATCTATATTATTGTACATTAATTATTAACAATTATATAATTCATAAACATATAAGTATATATATTTTTTATTTATTTATTATTTTTTTTTTTTATTATGTATATTAACTAGGTAATTTAATATTTTGTCAATAAATATTCATAAACATATTATGAATAGGAAGATCTACATTTATTTCAGTTAACCACATTCAAATTCTTCAAATATGAATTTTGTAAAAACAGTTAACCAACATCGAATTAGGTCGAAAAACACGAAGCTTCTTTCATACAGTTGATTGAGGCTGACTTAATTATTTTATTAACTTGATTTTCTTGAACCAGTGAGATTAGTGAATTGAACAGACCAGTGAAAGTCTTTTATTTGGGCTAGATCCTTTTTAAATTTTGCTGCTACCGTTCAGATGATTTCGAGATTTTCTTTCTCAGAACCATATCCTCACTTAGATCTCCTTGTACTTCATCTTCCTAAACAATGCTAACACATTTCAGATCGTTGCGAGACCTCTCCTAGTCGGGTTGAGCATAGTAAGTTATCTCACTCAGTAAGTTAATCACATTAACATACTAATTATCGACATTTTCAACTATTCTCGAGGTCTCTAATAGGTACTTCAAATCTGTGAATAAATCCGTTCTAAATAATGTAGCAACCATATTGCAGTTATAGCCAATCAAATCCAAGAAACGGCGGCAAGCGAGAAGCTTGAAGTCAGATCATTCACTAATGGTCACTAAGGAAACTTTTCAACAAGATCCCTAATAAATTCTCGAGTAGTTTCCTAAACTAAAGTGACATCAATAAAAGCATTCCGTTTCGCTTGGAAAATTTGGAAAAATGTGTTGTCAATCATTAGTGAATGAGATAAAAGTTGAAAATATAAAAGTAAATCAATATGTTGGGTACTAAATAACATCCGAAAATGAAGGAAGATATTTTTATGTTTATTAATTGAGGTTTGACTTGGAATTAATTGATTTCACAAAACAGCCATATTTTACATTTGAACTCATCTACTAGATGGTTTCCTATAGACTAGACTCGTCTTTGTCATTGATATCACGTTTCTGATGGGTTTAAGGTTTATGTCCCTACGAATAAATCCCTGTCCCTACTTAGATCTGTTTCAGCTGGTTGTTTTTCCTAACCAATGCTAACCCTTTCCAAATCAATCACCTCGAAACTTTCCCAACTCGAGATTAGCAACGACTCCTCATAAGCGAGTCTTCTCATCGTTAAGCCAGTCAAACGAAAATAAGCTAGTTATCAACATTTTGTAATACTCAAAACACGGGCATTAAATTTTTTAATCCCAACTCTACGAAAAAATATTATTTTATCAACACCAAACCACATTCGGTCGAATATAATATGGTTCTAAAAATAGCAACTATATTAGTGTTGTTTATAGTTCGTTGGAATTACAAGATTTTCAGGTTCCTGTCAGATTGCAGATCTAAACTCAGCTCAACTCTTCCTTGCTGACTACATTCGGATCGTCGGTTATGTGGTAGCACTCCCAGCCCCCCCCCCCCTCCTCCCGGCGCCCTGGTCGCCTGCCGTGTCCAACTAATCTGATTTTATAATAAGGGATTGACTATTTGATGTTGATTGATTGACTAGTTGATGATGAAAAAACTGATCTGTAAGCTTACACTACTAGTTTTGACTAGGGACACTGATTTGGATTTTGTATGTAGTTTTAGATGCTCACTAACCTCGCATCTCAAAACTACATAACACCATATATAGTCAATCCCTTAGTAAAAATTCAGATTAGTTGGACACGGCGAGGGGATATCGTGGGACGATAAAGCAAAAGGTCCTTAGTAGAAGAGCCTCACCAAAATTCTTTTTAGTTCTTTGTAATCATTGGACGGTTTTGAAAAATCCAAGAAGTCCTGCTTGAAATCATATCCCCTCTTAGATTCCTTTCAACCAGATTTTCCTAAACAATGCTAACACTTTCAGATGATCGTCGCGGGGCCTCCCCTATTCAGGATGAGCACAGACCGTCCTTAAGTAAGTCCTCTCATCGCTTAAATCATCTAAAATTAAAGTTATCTACATTATCTAATACGCTCAATCCCAGATCATCACGTGACCTCCCCTACACGGGATGAACGCATTGATCGCATTGAACAAGATTCTTCGTAATCGTTGATAGGTACCACTTCTCAGATGGTTGTAATGTTTATTCTTTGAATCACATCCTCTTAGATTTCATTCATCCAGGTTTTTCTAAACAATGCTAACTCTCACAGATCGTTGCGAGACCTCCCTTACTCGGGAAGAGCACAGACCCTTTTTAAGTAAGTCAACTCTTCGTTTGAGCGAATCCAACAACCGTGGTAATGGGTTACATATTCAAGTTTTATCAGCGGAACGATCCCAAGGAGTACTCTCCAGAAAGGTGCAATATGATGAAACTGCTGCGAAAAAGGCTAAATCCGGGAAGGGTGGGGGTGGGGGGGGGGGGCTCATCTCTATCCACCTGTGATGTAATTTGATTTATTTCTATAATTTTTTTACAAATCATAAAATAGAAGTGTTCGAGCTGACAGTTTGCAATAGGTTTTTAAGGGCGCAATATCAGATTCGTAGATCAAAACTTTTCGACTGCCTAACACAGGAAATTTGCCCATTATCAAGATTTTCGGAAATCGAATTTGAAGTAACTGCTTTATTTCCTTGAACTAGTCTGATTAGAGAATTGAACTCATCTGTTTAACCGTTCCCCATTTACTTGATTATTTTGCAATGATGCTTCCAAGTTTTGGATTGTGTTCAGGGTCTTCACCTCGAACTCACCTCAAATCCTATTCAGATCTCATCCAGTCTGGGCTTCTTAAGCAATGATACCACTTTTTAGATCGTCATGAGACCGGTATCTCCCCCACACAAGATGAGCACAGACCTTCCTTAAGTAAGCGCTCTCTTCGTTTGAGCCAATCTAACAAACGTGTAATCAAAATGTTCAAAAATCAACATTGAATTACTTTCATTTCCTGTAATTGTTCTTTTAGGAATTGAAGTTATCTACTAGACTTTTTCCTGATTACAAGTTTGTTCTAAATAGCCGCTTCCAAGTTTCAAACGATTTTTAGGTTTCACTTCCTCAGGTTCATCACATATCCTCACTTCGATCTCTTTCAACTGGTTTTTAATAATCAATTCAAACACTTTTCAGATTGCCACGAGACCTCCACTACTCGGGATAAACGCAGACCCTCTCTAAGTAAGTAGGTACTTCCAATGTTTATGAAAATCTAACGAATATAGAAGTCTCCTCTTCAACTACACGCACTCTCCGAAAAATTCGACGCACACAAAAATGTATATGCCTGCAGTGCCTATAGATAGTTAATTAGCATCCAAATAAGATTAAAACTCTAGGGAATGATACAGCTAAGTACCTGGAAAAATTTAAAGATTTTTATCTAATTATCTATCTGGCGATGGTAAACTGAACCTGATCCCGAACAATACTTTTCAGATCTTTCAGGCCTTCCTCACTTGTGATACTCTTCAGTCGATTATTCTGCATTGTTGCTTCCACAAGATGGATGGTTTTATCAAATTTTCGTAAAAAATGAAGCTATTGCATTGGCTCCAAAAATTTTTAAAATAGAAACTTTCGAAAGATTTCTCCATTGAAATCCGTTTTGAGGCATTCCGGAACGGATCCTCTTGTTAGGATTGAGATAAAAATTCCTTTCTTAGGCCAAAAAATCAAGCTAAAATCGAGGATGAAATTGTTGGCCAACACTTTTTAAGCACATTAAATAGGTAAAATTTCAAAAATTGTACTAAAAAAATCACTAAAATAGCTAAAAACGGCCAAAAATCGTTAAATTTATATTTTTAGCAAAATTTTAGTCAAATAAGTTTATCCAATGCAAAATATAACATTACATTTCTTTAGATTTCATTAATATTTGCTGAAAAATCGATGAAAGCTCCCTAAAAACGTTAAAATTTTCGAATCTTTTTTAAGTCGCAGAATATTGTTTAGATCGAATTTGTTTGCCATAAAATTGGTTACTAACTATTTTATAGTGCTCAAATTTCAAAACAATATCACATAATATAATACGATAATACGAACATGCTACATGGCAGGAACTTTGTAAGTTATTCAGTTTCAAATTCTTCATGTTCTCTCTTGGATCTCTTTCAACTGGTTTTCCCTAATCAACGCAAACACTTTTCAGATCGTTGCGAGACCTCTCCCAGTCGAGGTGAACGCAGACCTTGCTCAAGTAAGTGCTTCCATTGTTCAAACTAACCTGGTATCTACATGGTAATGGTATCTACATTTCCTGGAATCAACTTGGTATTACTTTATTTCTTTTAATTATTCTGATTAGAGAGTTCAACTCTGTACCCTGACGGCTAGATTATTCTTTATCGTTACATTCACGTTTCTGACAGTATTTACGTACCTACCTCTTATTCTAAATCATCACATACTCTCACGTAAGTCAGTCCCAACTGGATTTTCCTAATCCTTGCTAATACTTTTCAGATCGTCGTGAAACCTCCCCTACTCCGGATGAGCACAGACCTTCCTTAAGTAAGCCCTTTCTTCGTTTGAGCCATTTCAACAAACGTGATAGTTATCTAGCTTTTCAGGAATCACCTTGAAATTACCAGATTTCCTCAGATTAGTCTGCTTGGAGAATTTAACCGTTCGGGTAGAATACGCCCAAATCCCAATCATTAGGATCTTTCCAATCAATACTGCTTCTAAGTATTAGATGGATTTTAGGTTCCCCCTTCTGGGAATGATCACGTATCGTCGCTTTAGCTGGATGTTCCTGATCAATTTTTCAGATGGCTGCGAAGCTCCCCTTACTCGTGGTGATCACAGATCCTTCTTATGTCCCCTTATCGTTATGTCATTCTAATTAACTTGGATAGTACTGTATCACAAGTCTAATGTTGCCAAAGTGAGAGAAGCCCCTAGTCTCAGTAGCGAACAGCTACACAGTAACAAATTCGACACCAATGCACTTGGCGTCTAGCTCATTTAACACGAACTAAACAAACTAAATCACTCGCGACGAAATTGTGAACACCCATTTCAAAACGGAAGTTAGTGAAAAAAAACTTTGCCTATTTCCACAAACAATAACAGTTAGCTCATTTAAGAGCAGGCTGTGGTGTCGGCCATGTTTTCTGCTCCCATAAGGTATCAACGTTATTTTCCCGACGTCATAAATCCTCGAATCATGCACCGATTTCCATGATTTTTTTTTTAATCTTCAAGTGAAACCAATCTTTAGCAATCCGTCGAGGCGTTTTTTGAGAAAAATGTCACTAGAAGCTGCAATTCATCAACAAAGTCACAGCTAAGAGGGTTACTCTATTCAGGTGATGATTGCTTTATTGGATGATGATTTATCGCAAATCTGCCCTGACGGATGTCTTCCTTAGATTTCACGCTTCAATTTAAGTGTTCAAACGACAAAATCGGTTTATTTTTCATGAAGTTCTGTGATCGGGAAACTGAATTTGCGATTCGATGGCTTTTCAAACTTCCGAAGCGAGGCGGGCGTCGAGGAAGTTCAGGGGTTTCACGCTAGATGTCACTAACTTCGACCACTCTTCCCAAAGACATTGTAATAGCAAACTCTTCCTGCCTGCGAACTGTGAATCGGGTCCCGTTTCTCCCATAATCTGAGATCGGGTCACTAGGGGTTTTGATGAAACAGTGAGTTTGACATCCCTTTGACAAAATGACATCCATTTTTTTGACGGAACCTGTCCTTACTTTTAGCGAATTTTTGAAGGAAATTAAAGCTATTGCTCTCGCCTCAAAATTTGCAGAATGTGAATTTTTGAAAAATTTTTATGCAGAAATCCGTTTCAGGCTATTCTGAATCATATTCTGAAGTTTAACGCATTTTTTTATGTATGTATGTATATATGTATATATGTATGTATATATGTATGTATGTATGTATGTATGTGTCATTCCAGACGATAACTGTCCGTAGAATTGTGCTAGAAACTTCAAACAAATTTTAAAATGTTAAGGACACAAAACGAAAGTTCAAGTTCGTTGGCCAGCATGATCTGATTACATCTTCGGGTTGAAATTTTCAAAAATGTAGTCAAAAATTTCAAAATAGCCTGTTTTTTGCGATTTGTTGAGCGAAATAATTTTTTCAGCATACTAACATGTGGTATATTCGGAATCAGCGTAAAACTTCCTATAAGAATATGTATCAAGTTTTCAAAAATTTCAAAGTTGAAAAATCAGTCAAAAATCGAAATAATGCCGTTCGCTAGTTGGAAAAATCGGTAATATTTGCATGAAACATTGTCCAAATTCAGATTGAACTACTCTTATGGAAGTATCCCTGTATAACCAATCCTAGAACCATGCTGTTTAAAACGTAGGTAGTAGGTGCTTTAAAAAAAAAAAATGTTATCACAACTGATGAGTTTACTCTGTGCATGTGTTAATAATTTGATTCCATGTTTGTCTATCAAAATCATAAACTAAAATTTCTCAACACGATCAATAGCGACTGAAATGTCGAAGATTTCTTCAAAAATTCGCACATGGGGTCATGCTGCATGACTGGACTTTTTTATCCTAATCGAGCTTCCGTGCTGAAATATATATAGATATAAAACAACGAATTTTGAGGGGTGTTTAAACAATTCGCGTTAGCAGTCGTACTTGAAAACAACTCGATGTGTGTGTAATTGCCCCGTAATAGAGAATTTCTCAATGTTCCACAGATCGACAGATTCACATTCTTGCGAATTTTTACTATATTTTGTTCGTAGTTTTTGGGAAATATTTTCCGGGATTCATATTTATTACATCCTGCAATCGGCATACCTAATTCGAGTTGCACTCTGGACGGATTTTTGTTTTCTTTTTGGCTTCTATGTAATAAATATTTCGTTAGTCCGAGTTGTCATTAATTAGTAGGTACGAGTTGAAGTAATCCGATGACCCAGCCCTCTGCAGGTATCCACGCGGTCAATCGTGGATTGTTGACCGTATTTGTTGAGACCAAAGCGTTTTTGACAGTTCATAGATAGGTACAGGTACCTACTATTTATTTGTGTGCCCGTATTCTGAACAATGGGGATTGCAGCCCAAAATTGACTGATACGAGAAATCTGACTACGGTCATGAAAAATAAGCTGTTAGAAAAACTCTAACACAAGTACCTAAGTAAACAGATCCCAAAAGGCATATATGTAATAAACATGTCATTAGTCCATTAGTGACGTCTTGAGCTAATCCGATAAGGGTGTGCAGCACACCTGGTTCAGTTTAACAAAAATCAGTATTTGAGTGATCGGTATTTGAGCGATTTTCCACAGAAAATTCAAATAGGTACACTAATAATTGAATAAGGTTTATTGATATAAGCTGTCCCTTCACGGGATCTCGTTGGTACCGCGTGGTAGAAATATTGAAGTTATTGAAAGTTTAATCCACCTAGACGCTAGTCTCGCATTTAAAATAAAACATTGCAATGATACGGGCCGAGATGAGTAACAAAGTAGAACTTCGGCCCAACATTGACCCCCTCCTGATCTCAACCCGGCCAGCTCAAACTTAATTTCCTTTGCATAGCCTGGAAGGGGCATGCTCCCTAAGTCACCTGATGCCAAATATGCAACGGTATATCGATTTTAATACGCTCGAGCAAGGCGTCAAAATGCTTATTTTCGGACTTTTCTTAATTTTTTTCTTCCAGCCCCACCTCTTTTTTGCCCACCTACTTCTACTAGTTCTCCTTAGACAATTTTGATGAAATTTAGAATATAGACTTCATTTGACCTGACGGAGTTTATTTCGGGGTTTTGGAGCCGGTATGACCAACTCATGATCAGCTAAATGAATTAAATTCTCTCCCGTTAACCCTAGGAAGTTTAAATTTGATAGCGAGACTCTCCGGGAAATCAAGATGCGAATAAACTCAGAGGAACTTTCCTAATCACATGAGTGAGCTAAATTCACTCCTGTTTACTCTAGGAAGCTAAATTCGGTTGGTAGACTTTCTGGGATACTATGATACGAATGAATTGATGGGCTCTATTCTGATCAGCTGAGTTATCTAAATTCTTTCCTATTCATTTTAGGAATGTGAAATTTGATAGAGAGCTTCCCTTGGGCATTAAGAAATGAATAAAATTACGGATTACCCCAAGCTAGAGTAACAAAGTTAGTCAAGGTCTTAAAAGTATGATCACACACCAGTTTTAGTCAGTTCATTCAAAATCAAGTAGGTTGGTATATTTCAAATTCGCAAACGAGTGACTCAGCAAAATTTACAATCACAACAGCCACTATGCCATGTTTTCGTTCAAGTGTAAGTAACGTCGAATACTTACATAACACGAATGTGCGTAAATTTTCTTGGATCATCATCACGATAATTGTTGTAGCAGCATTAGTCAAGTTCAGTTTGTTTTGTACGAGTTGTCGAAATGAGGGAATTCAAGAGTTCTAAAAGCATGGCATAGGCTCAATTCCTGTGTTCTGAAACTGGTTTCGAGAGATGCTTCAGACCATATTGATATTGTTTACCGCACGTTGAGTAAAATTTTGAAAGATGGGTTTCGTGTTTAACAACGTGATCTTTGGATGATGAATACAATTTATGAAAATCGCTATTGAGACTCTGCACAGTAGTACACAGTAGAAAATGAGATGCGATGAACAAAAGAATCTTTCCTTTGTATAAAATATAAAATACATCTCCTACTGACACATAATTTCGATGATCGTATAGCATTAGGGCTCCAAGAGTTTCTATTACGCGAATTCTACTTTACCTGCTGTTGAATGAGGCTCAACTTGGGATTAGGTATTTGGTATCATTAAACTAGTCAAGATAAAGAAATTTTCAGGAAGTTCCTCGCCTAACGCTGCAACACACTTTTCAGACTGCTGAGCAACCCCAAAATCCTCCTGCTAAAGACTACAAAATATCCTCGCTTCAATCCTTTTCAACAGGATTTTTCTAATCTATTCTGTAATTTTACAGATCACTGCGAGACTTTTCCTACTCAAGATGAACGTAAACTCTCCCTCAGTAAGTAATTTCGTCGTTTCAATTCATCTAACAACTTCAGTTTGAACTTCTTCAAACGCATTCAAATTCTGCAAACTTCGAACACCGTAATGATTTGTTAACTAATGTCACCAATACTAAGCCGAACGATTGACTTGCTACCTGCAATGATACAGTTACTTTTGGCCCAGCCAAAGATTGTCTTTAAACTTGTGAGATTTCAGTTAACTCATCAGGTTCGCTGCTTCCGATTAATAATACTATTCTCTATTTCTCACCACATTTCAGATCGTTGCGAAACTTCTATTCCTGTGGAGCATCATAGATATCTGTTCAGAATGACTTCTTATCATTCAGTTCAATCCAATGAGGATGGTATGAATCTTTATATGTACATAACTTTCTCCATTGCAACAATAACCCGTCAATGATTAATCAGGTAATTTCCATTTGTCTGCCCCCCATTCGATAGGCATGCCTATAGTGTCCTAAAGACAATGTAAGTAACAGACCATAAGCAACCATGATCAGTTGACAATGACTTCGAATGTCATGACGTGCTGTCCATAATTTTTAAAACGAGCAAGAATCCACGCTCATCTGGAAGATAACTATGTTGACTAATAATTATTACTATCACTTTTCAGATCTTTGCGAGACTTCCTCTACTCGAGATCAGCAGATACCTTTCTCTGGTAAGTGTAATGAACATAACAAGAACCTACCATTTCAAATACACTCTGAATCTACGAATTCCTAATACTGTGAAAATGATCAACTACGTCACTCCGAACGGTGTCAAACAAAGTCTAGCTACCATGATATATTATTATGTACGGTTAATATAAATTCAGCTTGGTATTCTACGATTTTATCAAACTAGACGTGCTGAAGAATTGAAATCATCAGCTAAACTCTTCTCTGTTTACTCTTCTTGTTGATGTACTCTCTGATGATGTACTGATGTACTTCTCTGTTGATGTGCTATTTTCTGGTCGTTGTGAGAGTTCTCCATTCTCGAAATCATCACGTACATTCGCTTACGTTTCTGTGAAATGGATTCTCTTAACTATTGCTATCACTTTTCAGATTGTCACGAGACTCTTCTCACTCGGGAGGAGCATAAATACGCCCTTAGTAAGTCCTCTGATTGTTTAAGACAATCTAATTATAGTTAGGAGATCTCGGAGGAAGGAATAAACTCTGAGCCATCCTATCGTGATTGTTATGCAGGGCTTGGAGGGACAATCCCCTTTGCAAGCCAAAAGTACAGGGCAGAGGAGCGAGGTCACTACACCTCCCGACCCTGGAATTTTTTTCAATGTAACATTTCAAAATAATCAGGACACAATGGCTGGTGTTGAGAGAGAGGGAAAGAATAGAGAGAGATGGCTGGTACTGAAGGCGAATGTGGCCTTTAGAAAAGTGACAAATGAAAGTGAAAATTAAGCATTAATGGCTGATGCTTAAAATTTATTATAGTGTGTGTGGTATTATTATTCTTTTTCTCTCCCCCCCCCCCCCTTTTTTAAATTTTTTATTCATTCTTATTTTGTGTTTGCGTTCGCAATCTAAGTATATATTTTTTATCCATTCATTTTATTACTATTATTTTTTAAATATATATATGTATAGATATATATATATATATATATATTTTTTTTTTTTAAATTTTTTCAAATGGTTATTGAAGAACCAACTGCCGTGGAATTATGAGGAATGGGGTCCAACAAATTATTCCTTCTCTTTTACCAAGCCTTCGATGAATTTATTACCTTCTTCAGGGTCTATAAAGTACAAAATAACAACTCAAACCTGTACAATTACAACTTAAATTGTTCCTTGGGTCCCATGGTGGATCTGCCGGAATTGGATAATCCTCAGGTAGATGGAGAGCAGTTCCCAGTCATAAGCTAAATAGCTTCTCTGAATAGCCTTACTGAGCATAAGTAAGGCCTTTTGAGAAAAATTCCAACGTTCACAGGGCTCAGTCATTCAAGCAGTGGAGAGCTGCACTGTGTGAAGCATCTATGTGAAGTTCACGAGACATTTTAGAGTCAGGCGTCGAGAACAGTTTTTGCGTGACGGATGCACCTCTCGTCCTCGTCGATCTATGTAGAGACCTATGGTCTTTCTTCTTAGTGTCCGAAGGTAAAAGTTGTTGTAAAGGTTGTAACGAATACGCAGCCTTGGGAATTGCCTGTCTGTAAAAATCAATAAGGCCGAGGAATGTTCGTACAGTGCGAGGGCGCAGAAACTGGTTGATGAGCTCAACCTTACTTGGCAGGGGCAAAACCCCTGATGAAGAATGAGTGTGACCAAGGAACTTGACTCCTAAGGAGGCCAGCCTTAATTTCCCTTGTTGATTTTGCTTGTTGAGTGAGAATTGAAAATATGTACCGACTGTCTTGAGATGACAGAAGTGTTCTTCTTTGTTGGAAGAAACCACGAGGATATCAAAGTGGGTAGATCTTGTAGGACGTAATGTATAAACCGCTGCCGAGTCTGGGGGCAATATGTAAGCCTTAGTTCATGCAAGTAAATTGAAAGGTACTGAACGGAGTGATAATAGCCATTTCTTGATGTCATAGATCTCGGACATTCATCTTTGAATGAAAGCTTGGCCTCAAGGGACGGAGGTCGGCCTACGGGCCTGTCTCAACTTTTCAGGTGAGCAGCTAACCCGCGGGGCTTGGCAAGAAAATCTCAAGCCAAGGGTTAAAGTTCTAGGAAAAGTTCGTTGTTCTTAACCAATAGGGAGACAATTTTTTTGAAGTGTAGCAAGCCAAGAAACTTGGAAAAAATTCATTAACTTTAACCAATTGGGAGGCCTTTTTGTGAAGTATCAGCGGGCTGTTGAACTTAGAAAAACTCGTTAAATTGCAACCTGTGAAGGGAGACGAATTTCCTACAAAGTCCAGGAGCCTAGACAACTTGGAAGGTTAACTAGGTGAACAAGGTGGATAGGAGACCTAGGTGAATTCTCACTAGTAAGGAAGGCTAGCTGGCCTTGTGTTTTCTTGAGAAGGTCTGCGAGGGGGGCTTGAATAGAAGGCAAAAGAGAACTGGAGGCACCAGACGGGAAAAGCAGCTGTAATTCTCGAAGTGTGTAGTAGTTATAGTTGTCACTCTTTTGCATCCTATATAAAAATAATGCAACTATTAAAAATTAACAGGAATTCCATTCTTACCAGCCACTATGGGATAAGTCGAGAAATGGCATCCAATCAATTGAGAATGACCAACTTTTCTTATTACTCCTTTCTCTTCTCCTCCATTTTATTGGTTTTCATCTGCAGCTGCCTGCTTCTTCTGTGTTCTCTAGTGATTGGATACCCAAATCCACAGAAGCAAGCAATTGACCCCTGTTCACCTACCTACTCACTGCATGTGATTGGCTCCAGCGCTGGGAGATGATTAACGTGAGGAATGCGAAGTGACGAAGTATATACAGGCAGACGGAGGGGGTGATTGTGCCACCGCAAAACAAGGTCGCGGGATCGGACTCGGACATATAGCGACGGGGGGGGGGGGGGGGGGCACATTGCCTTGTAAAATCATGTAGCTAGTAAACATGAAATCAGTTTATGGGGTTCTAGTGGGGATCAATAAATTTCCTTTGATATTGCTTAATCGTGAATTGGGTTCATCTGGTGGAATAGTCGTAAACACAATAGCTAAGTCACTTGCATAATTGATTATTTCGGGTCTGTACCTCGCTTCAAATCAAATAATGTGACAACCCCGTGAATGTAAAATAATAAAAACATTATTTAGTTCAGTCTGGTAATTTTTCGACTGACACAATGAACGACCTTTTAACAAAGCCTAGGACTAGACAGTGGAGGCCTTCAACTACCGCTTTCTAGTTAAATGAAATCTAAATTTGGCTGATGAATCATTCTTTATTAGAAGTTCCCTTAAGCCTGTAATTATAACTAATAAAATCAATCACCTTTCAGATCGTTGCGACACTTCTCTTGCTAGAGATCGTCCGAGACCATCCCTTAGTAAGTCCTCATTTTAGTCATTCGAACGAACATGGTATATTTTAATATTCTTAGATTCATATTCTGCTATGCCTGAAACTTGAAATTGCCACTCTTAAACTATGAAAAACAAATTAATAATGTCACGGGTGAGAGCTCCAAGGTGTGGTCAGCTGACACAGTGAACCCTTAGCCGCGGTTCCGCCATCTTTGTAATAATCCTCAGCCCCTTATGTGAGAGTGTAGCCCTCGTCAACCTCAACCAGTTCTACCCCGATGCAATCAATTCGTGATCAATTACGCAGTATAGCCTCATCAAGTACATCTACGTTTCTAGTACAGCCTCATCAAGTACATCTACGTTTCTGGTTGAGTGATTATTTATTTCAATAGACCCAAAAGTCCGCAAATCGAAAATGCACCTAAAAACCTTCCTTACTGAAAAATAATTTCACCCCTCAACAACTTTATTTTTCGGTCGAGTTGTCGTTCAAATTCGGGAAGGTATGGTGCTGTTCCTATTTTGATGTTTCATAGCAAATCTCGTTAGGGATACAGTAGTGCATATAAGCCATATTCTCTTTGGACCTCTAAGTAGAGTCAACTAAACTACTACTCAACTCTACTAAAAAGCGTAAGATTACGAGGTCCTGGTACTTCGATGCAGTAAACCCATTTTGCGAGGAGCGAAGCCCCGAATCCCGATAATAAATCTATATCTATACTATTAATAAGAATGAAACTCCGTCCGTTTGTCGTGTCTATGCACGGCCAAACGGCTGAGTGGGCCGGATCTACGAGTGGGGGGATCTTCTTGGGATTTTCCGATAGGGTGTATAAGCGAATTTAAAATTTTCTAATCCCACCCGAACCATGGGCCGTAGGGCGGGAGGGGGGTCGAAGTAAGAATTAATGTGCGCTTTTTGGACTTCCCCGCTTCCCCTACCCCTCTAAACGGCCGTTGACAATTCCGGAAAAATACGGGTTTCGTAGGTTTTCCTACGAGGAAGACGACGGCTCGATCGGATCGCGAAAAAAGTATCGGGAAATGCGTTAAAAAAATGCGAGAGTACGGACCCGTTTTCTCGAAAAGTCCGCCGAAAAACTTGGTTTTTTCCGATTAAAATATACCCCATAAAGGTACGTTTTTCGGAACGGTTTTCGCGGGCGAAATACAGCTTTGGGTCCGCCGAATCTGAATCCGAAATCGGATATCGAAAAAAGTGACGAGAACTCGGTCAAATTGCGAGCGGAAGCGAGCGAAGCGATTAAAATGATTCTGCCGTGGACGAGAGAAGGCTCAAGAATTGACGTGAAGGGTTCGATGTCACAACATTGCGAGGCGAGCAGGTATGCCTACATAGGTACCTACCTTGCGAGCGAAGCGAGAGCCATTTCAAATAATAAATACGGACTTTGTCCTACACATATACAGGTATACCTTGCGAGCGAAGCGAGCAACATCCCCGAATAAACTTTTCGTGGTTCCACGTAGTTTTATAAGATTTAATTTGTTTGTAATAATTCCCAACTGAAAAAAACGTCTGCCAAGTTGGGTGGGCAGTATAACTTCCTCAAGCGAGCGAAGCGAGCAGCATCCCCTACAGAAGTTAAGCCTACCCTTAGAGATCTACCGTTTGCGAGCGAAGCGAGCAGCATCCCCTACAGAAGTTAAACCTACCCTTAGAGATCTACCGTTTGCGAGCGAACCGAGCAACATCCCCTAAATGCCATACTTTGCGAGCGAAGCGAGCAACATTTTCTACATGCCAGACTTTGCGAGCGAAGCGAGCAACATATCCTACATGCCAGACTTTGCGAGCGAAGCGAGCAATATTCCCTACATGCCACACGTTGCGAGCGAAGCGAGCAACTTAATGGGGGGTCCGGGGGGCTTGCCCCCCGGCTGGACGTGGAGGCGAGCGTAGCGAGCCGGAGCGGCTAGTACTATTAATAAGAATGAAACTCCGTTTGTCTGTCTGTTTATTTGTTTGTTTGTCGTGTCTATGCACGGCCAAACGGCTGAGTGGGGGGAGTCTACGAGTGGGGGGATCTTCTTGGGATTTTCCGAAAGGGGGAGCGAGCGAATTTAAAATTTTCTAATCCCACCCGAACCATGGGCCGTAGGGCGGGAGGGGGGTCGAAGTAAGAATTAATGTGCGCTTTTTGGACTTCCCCGCATCCTATACCCCTCTAAACGGCCGTCGACAATTCCGGAAAAATACCGGTTTCGTAGGTTTTTGAACGAGGAAGACGACGGCGCGATCGGATCGCGAAAAAAGTATCGGGAAATGCGTCAAAAAAATGCGAGAGTACGGACCCGTTTTCTCGAAAAGTCCGCCGAAAAACTTGGTTTTTTCCGATTAAAATATACCCCATAAAGGTACGTTTTTCGGAACGGTTTTCGCGGGCGAAATACAGCTTCGGGTCCGCCGAATCTGAATCCGAAATCGGATATCGAAAAAAGTGACGAGAACTCGGTCAAATTGCGAGCAGAAGCGAGCAAAGCGATTAAAATGATTCTGCCGTGGACGAGAGAAGGCTCAAGAATTGACGTGAAGGGTTCGATGTCACAACATTGCGAGGCGAGCAGGTATGCCTACATAGGTACCTACCTTGCGAGCGAAGCGAGAGCCATTTCAAATAATAAATACGGACTTTGTCCTACACATATACAGGTATACCTTGCGAGCGAAGCGAGCAACATCCCCGAATAAACTTTTCGTGGTTCCACGTAGTTTTATAAGATTTAATTTGTTTGTAATAATTCCCAACTGAAAAAAACGTCTGCCAAGTTGGGTGGGCAGTATAACTTCCTCAAGCGAGCAAAGCGAGCAGCATCCCCTACAGAAGTTAAGCCTACCCTTAGAGATCTACCGTTTGCGAGCGAACCGAGCAACATCCCCTAAATGCCATACTTTGCGAGCGAAGCGAGCAACATTTTCTACATGCCAGACTTTGCGAGCGAAGCGAGCAACATATCCTACATGCCAGACTTTGCGAGCGAAGCGAGCAATATTTCCTACACGCCACACGTTGCTAGCGAAGCGAGCAACTTAATGGGGGGTCCGGGGGGCTTGCCCCCCGGCTGGATGTGGAGGCGAGCGTAGCGAGCCGGAGCGGCTAGTTATTTATAAGAATGAAACTCCGTCTGTCTGTTTGTCTGTTTGTCGTGTCTATGCACGGCCAAACGGCTGAGTGGGCCGGATCTACGAGTGGTGGGATCTTCTTGGGATTTTCCGATAGGGTGTATAAGCGAATTTAAAATTTTCTAATCCCACCCGAACCATGGGCCGTAGGGCGGGAGGGGGGTCGAAGTAAGAATTAATGTGCGCTTTTTGGACTTCCCCGCTTCCCCTACCCCTCTAAACGGCCGTCGAAAATTCCGGAAAAATACCGGTTTCGTAGGTTTTCCTACGAGGAAGACGACGGCGCGATCGGATTGCGAAAAAAGTATCGGGAAATGCGTAAAAAAATGCGAGAGTACGGACCCGTTTTCTCGAAAATTCCGACGAAAAACTTGGTTTTTTTTTTATTAAAATATACCCCATAAAGGTACGTTTTTTGGAACGGTTTTCGCGGGCGAAATAAAGGTTTGATCCCGCCGAATCTGAATCCGAAATCGGATATCAAAAAAAGTGACGTGAAGTCGGTCGAAATGCGAGCGGAAGCGAGGGAAGCGTTTAAAATTACATTTTTAATCGACCCCGCCGCCCATTTTACAACGGAAGGGACTCGACTTCTACGCAATACCTTGCGAGCAGGCCAACGCACGCGCGCGTATAAGGATGGAACTTTCCCTTTCGAGCGCCATTTCAACAGAATAAATTCGGATTTTTTCCTACAAATATACAGCAATACCTTGCGAGCGAAGCGAGCAACATCCCCGAATAAACTTTTTTGTGGTTCCACGTAGTTTTATAAGATTTAATTTGTTTGTAAGAATTTCCAACAGAAAAAAACGTCTGCCAAGTTGGGTGGGCAGTATAACTTCCTCCAATATAACTTCCTCCTACAAATCGAGACCGCCGCCGTTTCACAATGTTGCTTACCAGAATGGACTCGATGACTCATTTCAACAGAATAATACGGGTTTTTTCCTACACATATACAGCAATACCTTGCGAGCGAAGCGAGCAACATCCCCTAATAAACTTTTCGTGGTTCCATGTAGTTTTATAAGATTTAATTTGTTTGTAAGAATTTCCAACAGAAAAAAACGTTTGCCAAGTTGGGTGGGCAGTATAACTTCCTCAAGCGAGCGAAGCGAGCAGCATACCCTACAGAAGTTAAACCTACCCTTAGAGATCTACCGTTTGCGAGCGAAGCGAGCAACATCCCCTACATGCCATACTTTGCGAGCAAAGCGAGCAACATTTTCTACATGCCAAACTTTGCGAGCGAAGCGAGCAACATTCCCTACATGCCAGACTTTGCGAGCGAAGCGAGCAATATTCCCTACATGCCACACTTTGCGAGCGAAGCGAGCAACATCCCCGAATAAACTTTTCGTGGTTCCACGTAGTTTTATAAGATTTAAATTGTTTGTAATAATTCCCAACTGAAAAAAACGTCTGCCAAGTTGGGTGGGCAGTATAACTTCCTCATGCGAGAGTACGGACCCGTTTTCTCGAAAAGTCCGCCGAAAAACTTGGTTTTTTCCGATTAAAATATACCCCATAAAGGTACGTTTTTCGGAACGGTTTTCGCGGGCGAAATACAGCTTTGGGTCCGCCGAATCTGAATCCGAAATCGGATATCGAAAAAAGTGACGAGAACTCGGTCAAAATGCGAGGGGAAGGGGGCGAAACGATTAAAATGATTCTGCCGTGGACGAGAGAAGGCTCAAGAATTGACGTGAAGGGTTCGATGTCACAACATTGCGAGGCGAGCAGGTATGCCTACATAGGTACCTACCTTGCGAGCGAAGCGAGAGCCATTTCAAATAATAAATACGGACTTTGTCCTACACATATACAGGTATACCTTGCGAGCGAAGCGAGCAACATCCCCGAATAAACTTTTCGTGGTTCCACGTAGTTTTATAAGATTTAATTTGTTTGTAATAATTCCCAACTGAAAAAAACGTCTGCCAAGTTGGGTGGGCAGTATAACTTCCTCAAGCGAGCGAAGCGAGCAGCATCCCCTACAGAAGTTAAGCCTACCCTTAGAGATCTACCGTTTGCGAGCGAAGCGAGCAGCATCCCCTACAGAAGTTAAACCTACCCTTAGAGATCTACCGTTTGCGAGCGAACCGAGCAACATCCCCTAAATGCCATACTTTGCGAGCGAAGCGAGCAACATTTTCTACATGCCAGACTTTGCGAGCGAAGCGAGCAACATATCCTACATGCCAGACTTTGCGAGCGAAGCGAGCAATATTCCCTACATGCCACACGTTGCGAGCGAAGCGAGCAACTTAATGGGGGGTCCGGGGGGCTTGCCCCCCGGCTGGACGTGGAGGCGAGCGTAGCGAGCCGGAGCGGCTAGTACTATTAATAAGAATGAAACTCCGTTTGTCTGTCTGTTTATTTGTTTGTTTGTCGTGTCTATGCACGGCCAAACGGCTGAGTGGGGGGAGTCTACGAGTGGGGGGATCTTCTTGGGATTTTCCGAAAGGGGGAGCGAGCGAATTTAAAATTTTCTAATCCCACCCGAACCATGGGCCGTAGGGCGGGAGGGGGGTCGAAGTAAGAATTAATGTGCGCTTTTTGGACTTCCCCGCATCCTGTACCCCTCTAAACGGCCGTCGACAATTCCGGAAAAATACCGGTTTCGTAGGTTTTTGAACGAGGAAGACGACGGCGCGATCGGATCGCGAAAAAAGTATCGGGAAATGCGTCAAAAAAATGCGAGAGTACGGACCCGTTTTCTCGAAAAGTCCGCCGAAAAACTTGGTTTTTTCCGATTAAAATATACCCCATAAAGGTACGTTTTTCGGAACGGTTTTCGCGGGCGAAATACAGCTTCGGGTCCGCCGAATCTGAATCCGAAATCGGATATCGAAAAAAGTGACGAGAACTCGGTCAAATTGCGAGCAGAAGCGAGCAAAGCGATTAAAATGATTCTGCCGTGGACGAGAGAAGGCTCAAGAATTGACGTGAAGGGTTCGATGTCACAACATTGCGAGGCGAGCAGGTATGCCTACATAGGTACCTACCTTGCGAGCGAAGCGAGAGCCATTTCAAATAATAAATACGGACTTTGTCCTACACATATACAGGTATACCTTGCGAGCGAAGCGAGCAACATCCCCGAATAAACTTTTCGTGGTTCCACGTAGTTTTATAAGATTTAATTTGTTTGTAATAATTCCCAACTGAAAAAAACGTCTGCCAAGTTGGGTGGGCAGTATAACTTCCTCAAGCGAGCAAAGCGAGCAGCATCCCCTACAGAAGTTAAGCCTACCCTTAGAGATCTACCGTTTGCGAGCGAACCGAGCAACATCCCCTAAATGCCATACTTTGCGAGCGAAGCGAGCAACATTTTCTACATGCCAGACTTTGCGAGCGAAGCGAGCAACATATCCTACATGCCAGACTTTGCGAGCGAAGCGAGCAATATTCCCTACATGCCACACGTTGCGAGCGAAGCGAGCAACTTAATGGGGGGTCCGGGGGGCTTGCCCCCCGGCTGGACGTGGAGGCGAGCATAGCGAGCCGGAGCGGCTAGTTATTAATAAGAATGAAACTCCGTCTGTCTGTCTGTCGCTCTGTCGTGTCTATGCACGGCCAAACGGCTGAGTGGGCCGGATCTACGAGTGGGGGGATCTTTTTGGGATTTTCCGATAGGGTGTATAAGCGAATTTAAAATTTTCTAATCCCACCCGAACCATGGGCCGTAGGGCGGGAGGGGGGTCGAAGTAATAATTAATGTGCGCTTTTTGGACTTCCCCGCTTCCCCTACCCCTCTAAACGGCCGTTGACAATTCCGGAAAAATACGGGTTTCGTAGGTTTTCCTACGAGGAAGACGACGGCGCGATCGGATCGCGAAAAAAGTATCGGGAAATGCGTTAAAAAAATGCGAGAGTACGGACCCGTTTTCTCGAAAAGTCCGCCGAAAAATTTGGTTTTTTCCGATTAAAATATACCCCATAAAGGTACGTTTTTCGGAACGGTTTTCGCGGGCGAAATACAGCTTTGATCCCGCCGAATCTGAATCCGAAGTCGGATATCGAAAAAAGTGACGGAAAGTAGGTCAAATTGGGAGGGGAATTGCGAGGGAAGCGTTTAACATCAGAAATTAATCGACCACGGGCCGCCGTTACACAACGTTGCTTACCTGAAGGGACCCTCACAGGGGGGTTCCCATTTGCACTTCTACGCAATACTTTGCGAGCGAAGCGAGAGCCATTTCAAATAATAAATACGGACTTTGTCCTACACATATACAGGTATACCTTGCGAGCGAAGCGAGCAACATCCCCGAATAAACTTTTCGTGGTTCCACGTAGTTTCTAAGATTTAATTTGTTTGTAAGAATTCCCAACTGAAAAAAACGTCTGCCAAGTTGGGTGGGCAGTACAACATTCCCTAATAAACTTTTCGTGGTTCCACGTAGTTTTATAAGAATTAATTTGTTTGTAAGAATTTCCAACAGAAAAAAATGTCTGCCAAGTTGGGTGGGCAGTATAACTTCTTCAAGCGAGCGAAGCGAGCAGCATCTCCTACAGAATAAATACGGACTTGCGAGCGAAGCGAGCAACATCCCCTAATAAACTTTTCGTGGTTCCACGTTGTTTTATAAGATTTAATTTGTAAGTAAGAATTCCCCAACAGAAAAAAACGTCTGCCAAGTTGGGTGGGCAGTATAACTTCCTCAAGCGAGCGTAGCGAGCAGCATCCCCTACAGAAGTTAAACCTACCCTTAGGGATCTACCGTTTGCTAGCAAAGCGAGTAAAATTCCCTAAATGCCATACTTTGCGAGCGAAGCAAGCAACATTTTCTACATGCCAGACTTTGCGAGCGAAGCGAGCAACATATCCTACATGCCAGACTTTGCGAGCGAAGCGAGCAATATTTCCTACACGCCACACGTTGCGAGCGAAGCGAGCAACTTAATGGGGGGTCCGGGGGGCTTGCCCCCCGGCTGGATGTGGAGGCGAGCGTAGCGAGCCGGAGCGGCTAGTTATTTATAAGAATGAAACTCCGTCTGTCTGTTTGTCTGTTTGTCGTGTCTATGCACGGCCAAACGGCTGAGTGGGCCGGATCTACGAGTGGTGGGATCTTCTTGGGATTTTCCGATAGGGTGTATAAGCGAATTTAAAATTTTCTAATCCCACCCGAACCATGGGCCGTAGGGCGGGAGGGGGGTCGAAGTAAGAATTAATGTGCGCTTTTTGGACTTCCCCGCTTCCCCTACCCCTCTAAACGGCCGTTGACAATTCCGGAAAAATACGGGTTTCGTAGGTTTTCCTACGAGGAAGACGACGGCGCGATCGGATCGCGAAAAAAGTATCGGGAAATGCGTTAAAAAAATGCGAGAGTACGGACCCGTTTTCTCGAAAAGTCCGCCGAAAAACTTGGTTTTTTCCGATTAAAATATACCCCATAAAGGTACGTTTTTCGGAACGGTTTCCGCGGGCGAAATACAGCTTTGATCCCGCCGAATCTGAATCCGAAGTCGGATATCGAAAAAAGTGACGGAAAGTAGGTCAAATTGGGAGGGGAATTGCGAGGGAAGCGTTTAACATCAGAAATTAATCGACCACGGGCCGCCGTTACACAACGTTGCTTACCTGAAGGGACCCTCACAGGGGGGTTCCCATTTGCACTTCTACGCAATACTTTGCGAGCAAAGCGAGAGCCATTTCAAATAATAAATACGGACTTTGTCCTACACATATACAGGTATACCTTGCGAGCGAAGCGAGCAACATCCCCGAATAAACTTTTCGTGGTTCCACGTAGTTTCTAAGATTTAATTTGTTTGTAAGAATTCCCAACTGAAAAAAACGTCTGCCAAGTTGGGTGGGCAGTACAACATTCCCTAATAAACTTTTCGTGGTTCCAGGTAGTTTTATAAGAATTAATTTGTTTGTAAGAATTTCCAACAGAAAAAAACGTCTGCCAAGTTGGGTGGGCAGTATAACTTCTTCAAGCGAGCGAAGCGAGCAGCATCTCCTACAGAATAAATACGGACTTGCGAGCGAAGCGAGCAACATCCCCTAATAAACTTTTCGTGGTTCCACGTTGTTTTATAAGATTTAATTTGTAAGTAAGAATTCCCCAACAGAAAAAAACGTCTGCCAAGTTGGGTGGGCAGTATAACTTCCTCAAGCGAGCGTAGCGAGCAGCATCCCCTACAGAAGTTAAACCTACCCTTAGGGATCTACCGTTTGCGAGCAAAGCGAGTAAAATTCCCTAAATGCCATACTTTGCGAGCGAAGCGAGCAACATTTTCTACATGCCAGACTTTGCGAGCGAAGCGAGCAACATATCCTACATGCCAGACTTTGCGAGCGAAGCGAGCAATATTTCCTACACGCCACACGTTGCGAGCGAAGCGAGCAACTTAATGGGGGGTCCGGGGGGCTTGCCCCCCGGCTGGATGTGGAGGCGAGCGTAGCGAGCCGGAGCGGCTAGTTATTAATAAGAATGAAACTCCGTCTGTCTGTTTGTCTGTTTGTCGTGTCTATGCACGGCCAAACGGCTGAGTGGGCCGGATCTACGAGTGGTGGGATCTTCTTGGGATTTTCCGATAGGGTGTATAAGCGAATTTAAAATTTTCTAATCCCACCCGAACCATGGGCCGTAGGGCGGGAGGGGGGTCGAAGTAAGAATTAATGTGCGCTTTTTGGACTTCCCCGCTTCCCCTACCCCTCTAAACGGCCGTCGAAAATTCCGGAAAAATACCGGTTTCGTAGGTTTTCCTACGAGGAAGACGACGGCGCGATCGGATTGCGAAAAAAGTATCGGGAAATGCGTAAAAAAAATGCGAGAGTACGGACCCGTTTTCTTGAAAATTCCGACGAAAAACTTGGTTTTTTTTTTATTAAAATATACCCCATAAAGGTACGTTTTTCGGAACGGTTTTCGCGGGCGAAATAAAGGTTTGATCCCGCCGAATCTGAATCCGAAATCGGATATCAAAAAAAGTGACGTGAAGTCGGTCGAAATGCGAGCAGAAGCGAGGGAAGCGTTTAAAATTACATTTTTAATCGACCCCGCCGCCCATTTCACAACGGAAGGGACTCGACTTCTACGCAATACCTTGCGAGCAGGCCAACGCAGGCGCGCGTATAAGGATGGAACTTTCCCTTTCGAGCGCCATTTCAACAGAATAAATTCGGATTTTTCCTACAAATATACAGCAATGCCTTGCGAGCGAAGCGAGCAACATCCCCGAATAAACTTTTTTGTGGTTCCACGTAGTTTTATAAGATTTAATTTGTTTGTAAGAATTTCCAACAGAAAAAAACGTCTGCCAAGTTGGGTGGGCAGTATAACTTCCTCCAATATAACTTCCTCCTACAAATCGAGACCGCCGCCGTTTCACAATGTTGCTTACCAGAATGGACTCGATGACTCATTTCAACAGAATAATACGGGTTTTTTCCTACACATATACAGCAATACCTTGCGAGCGAAGCGAGCAACATCCCCTAATAAACTTTTCGTGGTTCCATGTAGTTTTATAAGATTTAATTTGTTTGTAAGAATTTCCAACAGAAAAAAACGTTTGCCAAGTTGGGTGGGCAGTATAACTTCCTCAAGCGAGCGAAGCGAGCAGCATACCCTACAGAAGTTAAACCTACCCTTAGAGATCTACCGTTTGCGAGCGAAGCGAGCAACATCCCCTACATGCCATACTTTGCGAGCAAAGCGAGCAACATTTTCTACATGCCAAACTTTGCGAGCGAAGCGAGCAACATTCCCTACATGCCAGGCTTTGCGAGCGAAGCGAGCAACATTTCCCACATGCCACACTTTGCGAGCGAAGCGAGCAACATCCCCGAATAAACTTTTCGTGGTTCCACGTAGTTTTATAAGATTTAAATTGTTTGTAATAATTCCCAACTGAAAAAAACGTCTGCCAAGTTGGGTGGGCAGTATAACTTCCTCAAGCGAGCGAAGCGAGCAGCATCCCCTACAGAAGTTAAACCTACCCTTAGAGATCTACCGTTTGCGAGCGAAGCGAGCAGCATCCCCTACAGAAGTTAAACCTACCCTTAGAGATCTATCCGCCGAATCTGAATCCGAAATCGGATATCGAAAAAAGTGACGTTAAGTCGGTCAAATCGCGAGCGGAAGCAAGAAGAAGCATTTAACATCAGACATTAATTTTGCCGTGTTCGCGAGAAGGCTCTACGAAGTCAGGGGTTCGATGAGGCGGGGCTTGCACCTGACGAAAATGGGTTGCGAGCAGGTACACGCACTTACGTCTTGAAGGGTATACAGGTATACCTTGCGAGCGAAGCGAGAGCCATGTCAACAGAATAAATTCGGATTTTTTCCTACAAATATACAGCAATACCTTGCGAGCGAAGCGAGCAACATCCCCGAATAAACTTTTTGTGGTTCCACGTAGTTTCATAAGATTTAATTTGTTTGTAAGAATTTCCAACAGAAAAAAACGTCTGCCAAGTTGGGTGGGCAGTATAACTTCCTCAAGGATATACAGGTATACCTTGCGAGCGAAGCGAGCAACATCCCCTAATAAAATTTTCGTGGTTCCACGTAGTTATATAAGATTTAATTTGTTTGTAAGAATTTCCAACAGAAAAAAACGTCTGCCAAGTTGGGTGGGCAGTATAACTTCCTCAAGCGAGCGGAGCGAGCAACATCCCCTACAGAAGTTAAAACTACCCTTAGAGATCTACCGTTTGCGAGCAACATCCCCTACACGTTTCAATTGTAATACATCGCATGTATACAGCCACACTTTGCGAGCGAAGCGAGCAACGTTCCCTAATAAACTTTTCGTGGTTCCACGTAGTTTTATAAGATTTAATTTGTTTGTGAGAATTTCCAACAGAAAAAAACGTCTGCCAAGTTGGGTGGGCAGTATAACTTCCTCAAGCGAGCGAAGCGAGCAGCATCCCCTACAGAAGTTAAACCTACCCTTAGAGACCTACCGTTTGCGAGCGAAGCGAGCAACATCCCCTACATGTTGGGTGGGCAGTATAACTTCCTCAAGCGAGCGAAGCGAGCAGCATCCCCTACAGAAGTTAAACCTACCCTTAGGGATCTACCGTTTGCGAGCGAAGCGAGCATCATCCCCTACATGTTGGGTGGGCAGTATAACTTCCTCAAGCGAGCGAAGCGAGCAGCATCCCCTACAGAAGTTAAACCTACCCTTAGAGATCTACCGTTTGCGAGCGAAGCATGCAACATCCCCTACATGTTTCAATTGCGAGCGAAGCGAGCAACATTCCCTACATACCACACTTTGCGAGCGAAGCGAGCAATTTAACGGGGGGTCCGGGGGGCTTGCCCCCCGGCTGGACGTGTAGGCGAGCGTAGCGAGCCGGAGCGGCTAGTATACTATAAACGAGATTTAATAATTACGTGCTAAGGTTCTGCGTAGATTAGATAGATCTAATTGAAAAATAATAAACCTTTGTGTAAAAATTTGCAGCATTTCTCAATAATATTTTTTATTTTATTCAATTCAAACCAATCTACCGAGATATTTGTTTAACTTGAATACTAATATTCATGAGATTGCGGGCAAAGAGTTACCAAACGTCTAGAAGTAATTAGAGGTCACCGTAAGCAGCAATATGAAAAAAAAGAGAAAGAGAGAGAGAGAAATCTGTTCTTGAAGGTGCTATATATGATCCTCTACCGTCCCTAATTGATTTCTATAGAAGGCAGAAATAAGCTTCTCTGGTAGAACATTTCACAAGTTATAGCTGCGTCTTCATCACTCATATCATTTTCAGATCGTTGCGAGACTTTTTATCTTCGGGATTATCGTAAACCTGTTACAGACTCTTGTCATCGTTCAAGTCAAACGCCCGAAAATGGTACGTTGGAAGTCTGCGGACAAAACCATGATTGTATTCACTAATTGTTCAGCATGTTCAAAATCGTGACATTTGTACACCAAAACTGTTGTACTAATGTATATACTTCCCGAGGTAATAAATTGTAGTCTGCCATCTCTAAACACTTGCAGCACAGAATGCGCGACAAAGTGCGCTAAGATTGCACTAATGCATTGTATTGTCCTTTAGAAATTTTCGTAACCACCAAAGATGTAGAACATAATCACAAAGGAAAAATTCTTCAACAGTCTGCTCAATCAAACTGAAAAATAAGAATGAGTGAACAAATTATCGAATTTGAAGAAACCCGCAACACAAAATAATCACTTATAGGACCCGAAAAAGTATAGGCATGCGATACTACTACTGCGTTTTAAAAACCAGTGCAATCTAACTGCACTGTATACTTTCAGATAATTGCAATTGATGAGTCTCATTATGACAATCCAACGAATAAATTATGAGTTAGTTGAAGCGTTTATTTGTGAAATCTTGCGATATTACAAAGAGTAGCATACAAATAACAATAATACATGACATGAATGATTAGATAATAGAAAAGTGAATTTAAAAATAAATTCAATGTAATAACCGTAAAAAATTCTTATCTAATTAGCACCAAGGGCATGTTAAAAAAATGAAATTAAACAATAGATACCTCTTCTACGCTAATAAATCCAAGTTAGGCTCTTTACAGATTGGGAGCAAATAGAGGGGAGTGTATCTAATACAAAGGACATTCGCAATAGTAAGACGAAAAAAAAAAATTGATAACATTCAATTCTTTGATTAAAGATATTTCATTCACACATGCAGTAAAAGTATCCAAGTAAAAATAAAATGAATCTAACCTCCGATTTTTAGAGAGCTTTTCACAAAGTTGTATAAATTAATGGCATCCACTTTCCCCTAAAATTTTAATATCCGGCTCTGTAGAAGCGCATAACGGGCACTCATCAGAGGCATCAAAACAGACCCCCTTTCCACCAGTATAGATCGAACACCGTCCACTGCCAGAAATTCTGATTTGGCATAATAACCGCTTACAGTTAATCCAAATATAAATATTTAAATATATCGCGTAGCAACGGGGTGTCCCGAAAACGTGTACATTTCACTAATCGAAGGTACTAATATTCGCTCCCAATCCTGTTGTCTGGCTCTCCTCTCTACTTGCTTGAAAACCACGAAAGTCCTGCTCCAACCATAAAGAGAGACACCCCTCATTTTCAACGAAATTCTTTAGATAGGCGACCCAGTTATTTTTAATTTGGTTGCCATTTACCAGTAGAGCCAGAAATCTTTCAAAACAAATTCTCGGCAAGCGATTCTCCTCCATCTGACAAAGTTTCGACCACTAATTCAATCATCTGTTCATACCTGAATCTTAGTGTGAGATAAACCGAACTCGGCTCTTACCATAAATATAATCAAGTGTATCAGCCGGCTGGAAAAGACAACTACGTTAAATTATGAGTATATATACATTTATTGAGTTTGGTCATCTACAATTTTCCATGCTGCCATTATTTTTTTCCAACTTAAGAGATTAAATTGAGTCGTTAAATGTAGATATCGGGTGATTCCTTGTGGGTTTATCCCATAAACTAGTAACATTTAATTTATTCTTCAAAGCTCATCAGAAAGGACAAACACTGTGGGACAATTATTACCACTATTACGTTTCAGATCCTTGCAAGACTATTTCTACACAACGACGCCACAGAACGTCTACCAGTAAGTCCACGGTTAAAACAATATGGTAATTCTCTATACAGTTTGATATTTTCCAACTGTAGATTTGGATTCTCTAAATTCCGAGCACTAAACATATCTGCATCTAGACTAGGCGCAATAAATTAACGCGATTTTACTGTCAATACGATGAGGGAACTGTTTTGCCTTTCAACTTCGAATTACTTTGAATCGAAAGATTCCTGAATTGGGAGATTCGTAAGTATTGAGCTCATTTGGTGGAATAGGATGCCCCGTTTTAATTATGTTCTTCCTGATTTTTTTTATCACTTGCAGATCGTTACGAAACTTCTCCTTGTGACCGCCAAAAATCACTGAGAACGTCTTCACAACAATTAAACCAATCTCACAAAGATGGTTCGTACATTTTCATAAATAATTGTATGCTGTAGTCGATAATGAGTCAATATCTATTCATGCATAATATACGATTCAGCTTATCTGTAATTGAGTCAAGAATTATTGTGGCAATCCTGGTAATGCATTGTGAATAATATAATACTTATTTAGTTTTGTAGGTGATTAAAATTTGCGATTTTACTCTGAATGGGCGCTAAACTGCTCAGTGTAGACGTTCAGTTACTATGATTAACATGTATGGGGTTTATATTTAATTTATCATCTGACGATGTCTCAATGTTCTGAAAACACAAACATTTAAGAATTTTCTGCTCATAAGATTACTCTATCGACTAATAAAATCATCACCATCAACTTTCAGATTTTTGCGAGATTCCCCTTGCTCGTGAACAGCAGGAACCCTCCCCTCCCAGTAAGTTCTATCATTCAGGCCAATCCAGCGAACATTGTAACTACGAATCCCTAATTATAATAATAATCCTATCATAAATTAGGCTTCTTCAGTTTCCAATCACTAGAAACGTCCGCTCCCAAATACGCAAAACAAAAAAGGATGCCATCAACCGTTGTTCAACTTGGACTAACCATTTTCGCTCCCGAGTCTACGAAAGTTGCGAGATGATTGCATTCATATTCAGGAAAAGGTCTGCAAAGTTGGGTGGACAGTGTTGCTTCCTCACTTATTGCAACAAGAACGTATGGAAATAATTGAAAACCAAAGCGATGAAAGAAATTCACTTTTGCTTATGCGTACTGGCTACTACTGATCAGACAGCAATGAGATTTTAGGAAGTTATTTACGAGCTAACCCGCACAATCCCTGGAAATTTCATCATAATCGGCCCTTTAGCTTCGCCTGTGTCAACAAATTGCTAACCAGTTTTGTGCATGCGCAACCCATAGGGCAACATCATGAACATTACACCCAACTATCCCCCGAATGCGGACCAATAGGTCATGGGAAATCGACGTTATAAGACATTCATATTTTTGCATGCGCACACGCTACTATTGAGCTGACGGCAATGAAATTCATAAATAGAAGCTGACCCGGGCAATCTCTGGACTTTTCATCAAAATCGGCTATTTAGTTTCAGTTTAAGCAGCGTCAGCCAATTTTTATTTTGCACATCCTGCGCAATAGCCTTCGCCCTACCAATCGCAATATAATTCATAGGACATTCAGAGAACATAATATACTCCACTACTACCAACTACTACCTCGAGTTTCAACAATGTCAGACCAATAGGTGATAAAATATTGTCGTTATAAAAATTCACGTTTGCCCACGCGCCAACACTATTATACATCAGCTGGTAATGAAACTTAGTTTGGTGGAGCTCTTTGCTTAACACTTTTTCTCCTTAGGTATTTGATCATCCTGTGTGCAGTCCTCAAATACGCATTATCAAATATAAAATCTTCCTAACAAGCATTACATCCACAGTTCTTATTATTACGGTTTCGGCTAATTTTTGTGGGAATATACGGGATAGGCTTAGGATGGTCCACTATCAATTTCATCATTCAAAAAAGAAATATTTGGTCTAGGATTTGAAAGGTAGTTCTTATATTACGATCATATCATTAATGCCTTGCATCTGTGCATATACGAACCTTGTTACAAGCATGGCTTCTACGGTTTTCATTCGATTTCATTTAAATTTTTAGGGATTGAACATTCTAAAACATTTCAATTATCTATATACTATAAATATGGATACAAAGAAACTACAAGAGGATGCGAGACCCAACTTGGCAATTGTTTTCCTTTTTTCTTAATTTTTTATATATAATAAATATTATATATATTTTCCCCCCTCTCCTTTGACATCATTGGTATTACTTTTCAGATTGTTACGAGACTTGTCTTCCTCCTGATCATCACAAATCACGTAAAAAATCTTATCGTCCAAAACACACTCTCGAAGATGGTACGTACATTTTCATACTTTATTCTCCACCACGAATTTTAATAAATTAGTCCCAAACTACTGTCGCTGTCCAGATCTGGTGATTGTGCAAAGTTACGCTACCCTGCTAATACGTCAAAATAAGGGAGTCGGTCTGGCTCTGACGATTTCGCACTACTTTTCAATACGTTAATTACGTTATGATATATCGTTCTTCCGATTTGATATCATATTGACGTTTTTGCAACCGAAAAAAAAAACATGTTGAGCAAAAAATCGTACATTCTTTTGAAGTTTGTGATTGATTATTTTCAATATTGAAACTTTGTAATCGACCAAGAAATAAAAGTTTAACCCCCCCCCCCCCCCCCCAGCCCTCCCTTAGACGCTCGGCATCAATTTCGATCAACCCTACAGTGTTGAATGGAAGGGTAGAAATATTGAAGAATCAAGATCCCAAACTATTTGAGAGTAAGGGTGGTTATTTTGTTTGTCATTAATAGATATCATCCCAAAGAATGAAAGCTCTCCGGGCTAGAACTTTGGCAGGGAAAAATCAACAACATGGGAGCAAATTATAGAATGTGGAACATGGTTAAAACTCTGCAAATTATTACACAAAGGAATTATTTGATTGACTCGCTAATTCAATGATTCGCTAGCAACGCATGATTTCTTCATGTTCTCGCGCCTAGAAATCTAAGGGTTTTTTTTTCGAAGTTAATGGATTAACGACGATGGTGTTGCAATGGGTTCAACGATTTTCGAAACAAGTTTTTGAAATAACTTACGGAAAATCCGAAAATTTAAGAGAGATGGAAAGTTTTAGTGGCCAAAATTTGCTCAAAAATAGTTTTAAATTGCAAAAATTCTCAACGTCCTCATCATGGGCTGTTTATCAATAAAACAATTACATCAGGTAAATGTGAATAGTCAAGGAATTCCCATAAACATTAACATTTTGAAGTAACCTAAAAAAAGTTAGGTATGTTTTCTTATGCACATGATGTTTTCTTATGCACATCCATAACTTGAAGGATGCACTTATACTTTTTGTAAATCTACTCTTAAAAATGTAAAATCCCCAAAAGAAAAAATGGCTGATCTCTAAGGCACAATTATGAGCTCACCCTTTCAATTTTATTAATTTATTGTTGTTTCGACACAAGTTTGTATTTTTTAGACTGTTCATGTTGACACGTTAATGTCATCTGATGTATTATATATTTGTCTTATGCCATAAATCTCTACCATTCAGAGCACTTTAAACAAAATTATTTTAACATTATTTTTGATAAATCCGCTACCAATTATATTAAACCTATTGCAATGCCTTGATTTCCAAAGCATTCTGTGAAAGGAGTTTTCCGTGAATAACTTGAATTAATTTGAAAATTTGAATCGACAAAGCCAGATGTAGACCACATTTACAAATAGCGTTGAATTCATGTTTTTGGTTCAAGGTGAACACCTATTTATAAAGCTACGGCGAATAAATTTGAGGCGAACCGAATGAATTTGTCGGCTCAAGTCTCATTTCTTACGGCATTTACTTTAATTACCCAATCTTTAAAATGATATGGATAAACCGGTAAATTTGAGGAGTTGAAACTTTTAGAGAAGTCATAGGTTTATGACAATAGAATGGAATAATGAGGCGCAACGCAGCGCATGACATCTTTATCTCTAAAAACCTCTTAAAAACTCGTTTAAATGACATTTTCGTCATGCTAGTCTGTTAATTAGCATTCTCATGAAATGTAAATATTTTTAACTGTAGTTGTTATTATATATGAAAACATCGTGGGGTAAACGAATTTATTCTAACATTCGTAGTCTGCATGAGACATTTGTGAAATTTGAGCTTTTTTCGGCAAAATTTCCTGATTTTATACTTCCATTGTTTATTTTTTTCCAGAAAAATATCTTTTACCTCAAAATCGATATTGTAGTGAGATTCTGTAGGAAATATTTAATTACAGGAAACTCGATCCACGGGAGAAAAATCTTCACATTTTGAAAACAGGGTTTTTGCCACACTGGCACCGACAGATTTTTTTTTTTTTTTTTTTTTTTTTTTTTTTTCAAGTCTTTAGATATTAAGCGTCCTGAAACGTAAATCAACGAATGTTGAGGAGGAGATAGAATAATGTTTTTTCATAGTTGATTGCAAAGGTTAATTATTGAGAATAATAAACCAAAACCACCTGTATAAACAACGACGACCGTATCAGGTAATATGAACCAATGAAACTTTTGCTTCACTAAATCGAGTTTATTCTGACCGGTGTCATCTACACTTGTGAAACGTAGGTAGGTGATTTATTTTATCTCATTAGTTTTCAGTTGATTACCTACCTTAGTCAGTGTCGATATATTTAGATCAGTGGGACTTGTAAAGTGAAGTTATTTAATTTAATCGCATTAATTTTCTCTCGGTAGGAGCCAACATCTATGTAGGCATTTTGATTACTTAGCCCCACTGATTATACTATACTGATTAGGATTACTAAGCCATCATCGTTTTGCTCGACCACCACAGAATTTCGTAAAGAATATTTCGTATGAAGGTACGTTACGCTAAGGGATCTGTGAAGCAAATTTCTTTCTTTTTCAACCTGTGGTTCTAAAATTTCAAATGAAGTTACATCTAGAATACAATAAACTACAGTGTATGGATGGGCTCTGACAAGCTATGGGCGACGTCTTAGACAAACTATTTTCTTAACCGACGTACAGTGTTTGAAATTAAGATGGTGCTCCTTCGTAATACCTTGAAAACAATAACGAGGTACGGAAGTGCACTGATCAGCTGAGGGGCCATTGAGACTAATTCCTTTTCAAATCGACTTACGGTGATAAATTTTGAAATGGAGCGCTTCTGGAACTCATGGAATACAATTACAATGAATTTTGGTGAACTAATCAGTTGAGGGGCTTCTGAGGCTGATATTATTCCTGATAGAACTGTGGTGTTGAAATTTGAAACGGAGCGCTTTTGGGGCATGTCAAATACAATAAGGTATGTACAAGATATGGAGGCGAACTGATCAGATTGATGAGGAACCTCAGAGGCTAATTTCTGTCCTATTCGCCCCACGGTGCTGAGATCTGAAATACAGAGCTAGTGAGGAACTTTTCTATTAAACGCCCCCATCAGATTAAGTTCAACTCCCGCCAAGCACTACTTCTGGTATCCCAACCATTTGACCTTCTTTCAAATGGATTATCTGCCGTAACAGTCACTCTTCGATACAATTGCCGACCGTTATCGGAAGTCCTCTCATTTATATTGATCTATTTGTCTTACTAATCTATATTTTACCAGAAGGATTCATTTAAGATATGTTTTAATTTTGAGATGCGAGCCTGCGATCATCCAGACCACCAAACTATGGAGACACAATATTTAGTTAATTTATCCAACTAATACGTATTTTGCTAAAAAGATTGTTCGTCGGGCGTGAAACCGAATTTGAGGTGGCGGGTGAATAACAGAAAAGTACCGCTTTAGAACTGCCTTGAGACCAATGTTAAGAGTGAAGTCCACTCATCATCTGATGGTCTTCTGAGGGTGAATTCTTTTTGAATAGGTCTACTGAACTATATTCATTCATTGTAATGGAGGATTTTACGTGCAATGAACAAGCAAAGTTTCAAATCAATTCATCCTTTTACAAGGTGGGAAAATGATGACTGCACAGTGAAGTAGCGAACCCAGATAACAGTCAATTACCAATCCTGCTCTACACTATTCCGACCTTTTCCTACGATTCAAGTATACCCATCAGCTCATTGACTTTTTACATGGAGCCAGCTGCCACGCACTACATATAAATTGTACCATGTAGAGATTGTTGCATGCATACATTATTCATGTGGATATATGATGACTTCTATTTCTAAATTAATTATTTAATTTAGCTACGCTTAGAAGTTTGTTTTATCTTGGATATTTGTGAAGTTTGAATTTCGTATTGCTTTTTAGTTTTTGATTTTATTTTTGACATTTTCTCTCAGATGTATTAACTCCAAGAAATTGGGCATCTGCCCATGTATGAAATAAATAAATAAATCCTCTTGACTCCGTTTGATAACAATAAGCCTTTGATCAGCGTAGAAGGGTGATATAATACAGAAATAATAACCTTTGATAAATAATTTGCAGCGTCTCAGAAATATTATTAGTGTTAAGTGGTTTTTATTTCATTTTCTTCTGCTCAAGTAGCTCAAATAGCTACTTTTGTCTACAATAGCAAACCTCACCTAGGAATTGATGGTGTTAAAAGACTAGGATAAAAAGTCCATTGTTTTTCTCTAAGAATAGAAAAGGAAATGATTTTTTTGGGTTGCAAATGCTTCAAGGTAATGTGTTCAAATGCATCAGATCAAACCAGAGAACTAATATCACTCCAGCTATACTAACTGCATTGGGGTCACTTTTCAGACCGTTACGAGACTTCTCCGCCTCGCGATCATCCCAAAAAGCATAAAAAATCATCTCATCATTTAAACCAATCTAACGAAGATGGTACCTTCAATTTCATTCCTTACATTCCCCTAATAAGGCACTCAACTTGGTAGATCAGCGTCGAGTGACATACCTAGGATAATTTCCAAAACTAGTAGGTACTTAAGAGTTTTTCGCAATAGGCAAGTTGGGAATCTAGCTCAGCCCAGCTATACTAATTGCTTTGGCGTCACTTTTCAGGCCGTTACGAGACTTCTCCTCCTCGCGATCACCACAAAAAGCATAAAACATCATCTCATCATTCAAATCAACCTGACGATGTTGGTACGTTCAATTACAAACCATACATTCTGAACGCTGCAGTGTTAACACCTTCAGTAATAATTATAATAATCCTAATAAACCATCTAGATGAAATGAAAACTTTGGGCCCGAAGCACGGAAGCCAATTGGCACTTTTCCGGGAGCTTCGCGTTTAATCAATTAGATTCAACCCTCAGGATGTGAGGCTAGGGTGGCTCAAAAAAAAAAAAAAGTTCTGGAATTTCTGGTCCCCATTGTGTTTTTGCTTCCTCGGTATGTCAGGATGACCCTCCTAAATTTTTAGCAAAAAATATTAATCCTAACCACTTTACCTAGGTCGATTTTTGCCAGTTATCGACCGCTATCGTAAACCAACCTCTAAATTGGTGCCGACGTGATGATTTGAAGGACGGATTTCAATTTTTTTGGGTCAATTTATGGGTTTTCGCATGCGCTGAACACGATGAACTTATTTATTTAACGCGCCGTCCACTAGTTATCCGGTAAACTGGCAGAGGGCACTGCTTGAAGATAAGTAAAAATCGAAAATTTCACCGAAAATGCTGTCGCCTGGTTAAGAATTGTACTAGAAACATGCTTTTATGGTCGGATAAAATGCTTTGGCATGTTCTGAACATGGTCCCGTTTTTTACTATACTTTTCCGCCGGTGATTGCTTCGTTTATCGGCCATAAACATCAAATTAACTGTAGGGTAAAATAGACAAATTCACCCTAATTTCACCGAAAATTATGTCGCGTCGATAATTTAAGGTCCCGAAATACCTTTTCGGGTATTTTCCAGAATACTCGGTACAAAGCCGTTGGTAATTTGGCAAGGGCTCGAACCGGCATTGTACTTATTCGCCAAATATAGCGGCAAAATGGAGAAAATAGCTAAAATTTTCCCATTTTTCTGTAAAATTCCTTAGTTTCCATCGGTTTTCCTGGGTCAAATTCGTAGTTCTGAATTGTCTGAACTGTGATTGGACGATAGTCAGCCTGACTATCAAGCCTTATTGATATCTGTACAACACCAGAAGTAAAAATTTCCTAAAACTTGCCGTAAACGGGATATAGTTGAAACTTTGAAGACTGTTTGAGATACTTTTTTTTATGTTTCAATATTTCATCGAGGTTAATTATTATTTTTGTATATTTTTATTATATATGTTATTCTCGTTAAAATGTTTTGTTTTATGTACCACGATCATGGATTCTCTTTCAGCTTATAGACCAAATTACAGATTGTCCCTCGAGCAAGTGAAACTGAAATTATATTACATTACTTTCAATTATATTACATCATTTTTTATTTAACGATCCAATCACAGTTCAGACAATTCAGAACTATGAATTCGACCCCGGAAAAATGATGAAACTAAGGAATCTTACAGAAAAATGGGACAATTTTAGCTATTTCCTCCATTTTGCCGTTATATTTGGCGAATAAGTACAATGCCGGTTCAAGTCCTTGCCAAATTACCAACGGCTTTGTACCGGGTATCCTGGAAAATACCAAATTTTATCGGCACAAGGTATTTATGGACCTTAAACTATCAACGCGACATAATTTCCGGCGAAATTAGGGTTAATTTGTCTATTACCCTACAGTTAATTTGAGGTTTATGGCCGATAACGAAGCAATCATCAGTGGAAAAGTATAGTAAAAAACGGGATCATGTTCAGAACATGCCAAAGCATATTATCCGACCATAATAGCATGTTTCTAGTACAATTCTTAACCAGGCGACAGCATTTTCGGTGAAATTTTCTATTTTTACTTATCTTCAAGCAGTGCCCTCTGCCAGTTTACCGGATAACTAGTGGACGGAGCGTAAAATAAATAAGTTCATCGTGTTTAGCGCATGCGAAAACCCATAAAATCCGTCCTTCAAATCATCACGCCGGCACCAATTTAGAGGTTGGTTTACGATAGCGGTCGATAACTGGCAAAAATCGACCCAGGTAAAGTGGTTAGGATTAATATTTTTTGCTAAAAATTTAGGAGGGTCATCCTGACATACTGAGGAAGCAAAAACACAATGGGGACCAGAAATCCCAGAACTGTTTTTTTTTTTTTTTTTTTTTTTTTTTTTTTTTTTTTTTTTTTTTTTTTTTTTTTTTTTTTTTAACCACCCTAATGTGAGGCCTTTGATAATTCGCTTGCTTTGAATAGACTCATTGAGTTTGTGCTTGAACAAAGAGTTCAAATTCGCGATAGGTGAGTGCAGGACACTTGAAGATTATGTGGGGCTGTTTCGTCCGTCTCCTGCACGCTATCTGCACAGGGTTGAATGTTCTGTGGCCCCTTTGCGGTGTAGGTGGATTCGAAAGGGTGCAAAGCCGGCCAAAGGTTTATGAGACCGATCATTGTTTTTAGCTCCGTACGGGTTTTCCTGACTAACGTTTGGTGTTTGGTTTGACAACCATGAATTCACTGAGAATATGTCTCTCAGTATTGGACCATTTTCTTGTCATTGGTTGTCAACCCACAAATTGATGGTCCGTCTGAAATTAGATAGGTGAACCAACGGCGGTCTCGGGTCCCACAATTGGTTTTGGAAGCTCCTTCTTGCGAGTTCGTCCACCTTTTTGTTACCAGTAGTACTTCTGCGCCCGGGCACTTACTCCAGGTGAACCCGGTTGTGTTTTGCAAGGGTGTTGAGGCTCAGCATACAGCACCAGATCACTCATTATGAGATGGTTGGCACCGCTAATTCTTTTATCGAGGCTAGGCTGTCGGAGAGAATGCGGACATGGGCTTCTTGGTGCCCCTTCCTAATGGTCTCCACAGCTGCAGCTTCAATTGTCACTATTTTTGCCTGGAATACTGAGGTGTGAAGTCCAGTCATTGGGTGTAAAATAAGGAAAAGTTCTGGCTTAGTTTTGATTTCTTTCATTCCATACGTTTTTTGGGGTGCTAAATTAGAATCTGAGTTCGCCAACAAAATTTCGTGACGGAACGTTTAAAAGAATGCAGAAAACTACGTAATATTCTTTTTTTTTAATTGTAGCTCAATTACAATTAACATTCGATCAAAAACTTTTATTATCGTCTTTACAGTAGGTAAAATAAATTTGCTACAATTTGAGCACGTTTGGAGCTCTTAGGTCTCATAGCTAAAATGGCCATTTTCCCCAAGAATTGATATTTTTAAGTGATGACTATCTAACGAGCCGAATATTGGCAAAAGTACTCCTTCTAAAGAAATGTTATCGAAAGGAGAGTTGTACCTACGAATTTCTGTTGGCTAACAGTGTTTCCACACTTTCCTACCTGTTCGCTAGACTAGGCTGGTGGATCGTGGTGTATTCTACATTCGATTTCACAAGTGTTCCACATTCATAGGTGTTTTGTTTTCTATCTCTTCACAGAACCTCCTCCATGCGTCTCGTTGTGCTTTTCTGAAACGTATCCTGTATTCGGCTAATTTTGTTTTATAATCATCCCGAAAGCCAATATTTATTTTTTTGCTCTGTTATGTAGTTTGCCAGTTCCACGTTTGACGGCGTCCAGCTCCATGTTCCACCAGGACAACCTGAATGGAAGAGGATCCAGTCGTCGCCAGGGAGTGATTGTTGTATGAGGTGATATACAGAAGTAACCTCGTGTTCTCGAGTTCTTCCACCACTGCCTCGATATTATCAATATTGTGTATTTTGGACGGAAATCCTCTAAACCTGTCATCCACTTCCTCCTTGTTATCTTTCCAGTTCGTTTCCCTTGGTGCTTAGGATCTCTACGTACCTACTGTGTTTCACCCAAACCTTGGATTACCACAGGAAGGTACCTGTAGCAGGGGATGTCAGAAACGAACCAATTACTTATTTTTCTTGCAGGTAGAGGGTTCATGATGGTAATGTGGTGGACTTCTTTCCTGGATGAGGTACCAAATGTAGTTTTGTTCCCCCGGTTCGCTACGTACAAGTTTTTAGTACCTGGTAGTCTCAAACAACAAAGTAACCTCATGTGTTGATTTCATTGCTTCCCCGCGCATTGAGGTGGGCGTTGGTATTTGCACCCAACAGAAGCTGTGTGTTGTCATTGCGGCTTTTTTACATAAGGTTAGCCACCTCTTTCGTTGAAGGTCCTCATCAAGCATCTGCATCTCCTGGGAAGTAAGCTGAGACAGTGAAGACGTCCTCCCTTTGGCCGTTCTCCAAAAGGATGATTTTTACAGCGCCTAAGTTCTGAAACAGAACTCGGACATAGTTAGTGAATTATTACGTATTATTTTTGGCATAGGTGCAGATGCGCACCTTGTCAGCACTGCCTCGACTAGCAATGAATGAATGGATGTTAATTAAAGATTACCTACACCAAAAACCTATTGTTTCCTCTTTAAAAACTCGGAGCTTTGCCCCCCCCGGTTTCAATACTCCGTATGAAATTACAAAAACACAGAATGTGTTTTTGCGTTTTTAATGTTAATTTTACCACATTTTATAATAATAATGAGTAAGAAATAACTTAGAGTTCTACGCATTCTACTGTAATATTCTAATGTAGTAATTCTACGCATAGCAAATGTTTTTAAAATCGCATGTAGTTTTTTCGTCACACAATTTAATTTCAGTTTTCAACCGGTTGGTGATCGCAAAAACCCATTCTGTGTTAAAATTGGCTGCAAATGCAACAAGGGGCTTTGTTTAAATGCACGGGATCAAATCAGAGAACTGATGTCACCACGTGACTAAGCGTTGGGGAAACACTGAAAAATCATGTTCCAAAGTAGAATTAACATATTTGGACAACTCACATAATATGATCATCTTAAAATTCGCTCACTGTAATGAGTATCCTCTAATAAGACACTCAACTTGGCGAATCAGCGTCGGTTTACATAACTAGGATAATGTCTGAATTTTTTCGACATATGCAGAGTAGGGAATAAAGCTCATCCCCAACTAACTAAATGCTTTGGCCTCACTTTTCAGGTCGTTTCGAGACTTCTCCTCCTCGCGATCATCTTCACAAAAAGCATAAAAAATCATTTCATCATTCAAATAAATCCCACGAAGATAGTAAGTTCAATTTCATACTTTACATTCTGAATGCATTAGTAGTAACAGCTTCAGTAACAATAATAATCTTAACACAACCATGATTCAGAAAAGTCAGTTCAAATTCTCGTTTTCGCACTGCCGGGCTATAATCTGCGATTATATTTGCTTGTTGTCTGCTATTTTACATTAAATGCAGCCCAGACGAGAAACTTAGAAAACAACATCTGGTGCGAGGCTTCACACTTTCCTTACTTGTATTCATTTTACATGGATGCTATTGTGATAGATCACATCTTGGAAGGATGGATTTGTTATTCGCTTGTTTGAAAAATGCGTTATGACGTAATCAGGTAAAATTTGTACTCCCTTCTTTCTATGACTTCCATTGTGGTAGACTTAGAAGCCCCGAACGAATCTGCCCATTGCTAACTGCAGTCTGGACGGGATAAGTTGGTGATTCGTAATCGCTGATAATAAGATCTTGTCCGAATAGACGATGAATCGTTTTATTATACTTTTCACAGCCAAATCAGGTTTTGAGGATGTAAACATTTACGTTTTAGGGACTATGAACTCATTATATACAATGTTACACACAAAAAACTTCCAAGTATCGACTTGACTTTTTTCCACCTAGATCGGTCATTTCGCCCACTGGGCGCCGTACGCCTTTCAAAGCTTTTCTCAAAACGTATTGGACCAAACTTTAAGAAATTTGTCTTAAAAATCATACTTCGGCCAGGGGTGTGCCAGTAACATCGTGTAAATGGTAGAGCCTAAGGGCTGACATGTATTCAAAAATCAAGATCTCGAAAACTTTCTATGTAACAGTAATTTTTTTTTTGTTTCATTTGTAGATATCCGCCCACAGAATCGATGAACCCCCCCCCCCAGTCGTAAAACTATTATCCTTATGCTTTCCCTTAAGGCTAAAACATCGACAAGAAAAAAATACATACCACGGGAGTGAATTGCCACCAGTAAAACATATCAAAAATCGCCCTGAAAACTATGACCATTACCATTTTAAGCATCATTTTCTAATGCCCTAGTGCTCAGATCCCGCTCAAATCTTGGGGTATAGTTGGAAAAGTGTGGAAACGATGTGATCATGGTGTATCAATTCCTGAGGAAAACCTCATAGCATGTTGTCAATTAACTATGAAGTCCGAGTATATTTATCGGAAGTACGAATATGTTATTATCTAAATCTTGAAAATATCTGGATATGTTCGTTCTTTTACCGTTTTGAGTTGGTAACTAGAATCAGAAAACATTGAGGAAGTTATTGCGGTATGTATTTTACTAGATTAATATTCTACATCTACATTGTTCGTTGTTGAAAAATTACAAATACAAGCGTGCTCCCAAATGAATGTCTGAAACACCTAAATGGTTTTTGCGACTAATTCATGCTGTGCTATTGGGTTTCCTTAAATCAGTGTAAAATTTACTTTTAGACCCAATTCAGCATACCCCAACTTACTTTGCATCACATTTCAGAACGCTCTGCTCCTTCTCCTTGCGGTGACCGATGCAGATCTGAATCTCCGAAGTCCCCGGATCGCTTGCTTTATTCAAATGAGAATGGTAAGCTTCTCCTTTCTGTAGTATATATACGTATATAACACTAATATTATCACCATAGTATATCAGGTGTTATATGCTTATTAATATCAGAAACCGTTCGTCACAATCCATGACAAAATAGACTTTGACACCATGTCTGCCTAGCCTTGGGACCATGCAATATTTGTGAGTGAAGATGGAAGAAAGCGTTCAGTTTAATTGGAATAATAATAATTTTGAGAATTTAATTGTAATAAGGGGAAGTGATGAGGAGAGAAATTGAGAGCATTCTTTTGAATCACCCCTGAAAAACCTGGGTAACTTTATTTTAATTGTATTATCTTTATTGGTTTGCCATTTGGCACTACGGCCCTCTGAAAACCAGGGCTTTCTCAAGAATGGTTTTTCATTACTGCCTATCCCGAGCATGGGTTCTGCATCTTCTCACATCAAGCTGGTGCGACTCCTGCTGAAAATCCTTTACAGTGCGTCCTTGGCTTTCCTTTATGTCGCCTTCCTCCTGGAATCTTTCTGGTGGCATAGCTTTCACCATAGCCGGGATTGCCGGATGAATGCCACTACGTCAGACTTGCCATACAGGCAACACCTTAAGTACACAATACTTTAAGTTTTTCTTTCTGTGCAATTTGGAAGAGAGGGCTTTTCAGCCCTAAAATTTGTACAGATTATTTAATAAACGAGTCAATCAATCTCTCTCTCTCTCTCTCTCTCTCTCTCTCTCTCTCTCTCTCTCTCTCTCTCTCTCTCTCTCTATATATATATATATATATATATATATATATATATATATATATATATATCTTTCTCCCTCCCTCACTCCTTCCATCCTTCCTCTTCATCCATCCTTTATATTCAGGTTATATTGTTCGTTGTTTATTACAAATTTCAATCACATGCGGGCTCAGTGCTCACAAACAAATGTCGGAAATACCTAAATGGTTTTCCAACTAGTTATATTATTGGGTTTCCATAAACCAGTAGAGAATTGACATGTAGATCCAATTAAACCCAACTTACTTCATAAATCTCATTTCAGAGCGTACTGCTCCTACTCCTTGTGGAGAAAAGAATTGACATGTAGATCCAATTAAACCCAACTTACTTCATAAATCTCATTTCAGAGCGTACTGCTCCTACTCCTTGTGGAGATCGACGCCGATCTGCTTCCCCAAAGTCCCCTGATGACTCGATGTATTCAAATCAGAATGGTAAGATTTTTCTCTCTATAGAACATAGTTCAGAATACATAGGTAGTATTGATCCATTTAGACACTTTGCCTGCTGAACCCCATGGTCCATTCAAACTTCCTAAGTGAAAAGGAGGTAAAGAATTGACTTGTAGATCAAATTATACCCAACTTACTTCATAAATCTCATTTCAGAGCGTACTGCTCCTACTCCTTGTGGAGACCGACGCAGATCTTCATCCCCGAAGTCCCCTGATGACTTGATGTATTCAAATCAGAATGGTAAGCTTTTTCCCTCTATAGAACATAGTTCAGAATACACAGGTAGTATTGATCCATTTAGACCCTTTGCTTGCTGAACCCCATGGGCCATTCAAACTTTCTAAGTGAAAAGGAGGAAGGCATTCAATATAACTGTAATAATTTCGGGAACATAATTTATTGTAATTATTTCGCGGAGAGAAAATATGAGTATTCAGACTACACATATCCGTGTGTATCCATCGAGTCTCTTCTGAATTACTCTTGGAAATTCTTTATAACTTTTATATATTCATTATTCGTGTTTACTTATAACCTTTTTCTTAAAGCATGAAATGTATTTTAAGCCATGACCGAATGTTATAGGTCACAGAATTATGACATGTTAGTGGAGCAAACTTTCACAATTCTTGATGTTACTTGTTGCATTTCTCTGGGATGGTAGATTGCGTTCTCTGGGCCTCATTACACATCAGGCATATTCTCTCCCTTCGGGGAGCTATATTATACCTCGAAATTTTACCGTTTGGGCAAATAACTTTGGCACCACCCTCTGGGAGCATAGTGCGTTCCCACTCTTGGTATCTCATTTTCGACTAGAAATTTATATACGTATTATAAAGATGTATTTCACTCCTTGAACTGACCAGTTTCCATATGGCCCAGGATATTTGCTTCAGGCAGGTTCTTATTTTTCTTTGGATATCTTCCAAGCTTACATGGTGTAGAATGAATGCACTTCTCTGTAGATTGGGCTTCTATATCAGTTCCCTGTTTTGAATCATGGTTTGGTTCAAAGGGAGTAGAGTAGATAACAGGAGATTTTTCTCTCGATGTCCCTTATGTTTGAGTTTCAGTGGCTGTTTGATACTTCGCTTTTGAATTTGTGTTGGTTTCGAATTTTCTCTGTCGCTATGTAATTCAGTTTTTCCTCACAAAGAAACCACCAAATGTTTGTTATTATAATTTACAAATTACAAACTGGCAGAATAATCACGTCTAATCCCACACCCCAGATCCATTGCGACGAGAACGAACAATATTGGATAAACGTCTCCTTTTTAGAATCCTTTTGTGTGTAGTTCTTGCTATCAATTGAAGGTTCCTAAAATATGCTATATTATTTTGATGCTCAGTAATGCATATACCTATGGTAGGCAGTATTATATGATTTGGTATGTGGGCCCTTGAGGGACTTCTGAACACAACTGACCGATCCCAGATCAGCTGAGTGGCTGTAGAATCCAGTTTTTTCCCTAATGATCCCACGATTCTGAGATTTGGTATGTGGGCCCTTGAGGGACTTCTGAACACAACTGACCGATCCCAGATCAGCTGAGTGGCTCTAGAATCCAGTTTTTTCCCTAATGATCCCAGGATTCTGAGATTTGGTATGTAGCCCCTTGAGGGACTTCTGAACACAACTGACCGATCCCAGATCAGCTGAGTGGCTCTAGAATCCAGTTTTTTCCCTAATGATCCCACGATTCTGAGATTTGGTATGTAGCCCCTTGAGGGACTTCTGAACGCAACTGACCGATCTCAGATCAGCTGAGTGGCTCTAGAGTCCAGTTTTTCCCCTAATGATCCCACGATTCTGAGATTTGGTATGTAGCCCCTTGAGGGACTTCTGAACACAACTGACCGATCCCAGATCAGCTGAGTGGCTCTAGAATCCAGTTTTTTTCCCTAATGATCCCACGATTCTGAGATTTGGTATGTAGCCCCTTGAGGGACTTCTGAACACAACTGACCGATCCCAGATCAGCTGAGTGGCTCTAGAATCCAGTTTTTTCCCTAATGATCCCACGATTCTGAGATTTGGTATGTAGCCCCTTGAGGGACTTCTGAACACAACTGACCAATCTCAGATCAGCTGAGTGGCTCTAGAATCCAGTTTTTTCCCTAATGATCCCACGATTCTGAGATTTGGTATGTGGGCCCTTGAGGGACTTCTGAACACAACTGACCGATTACAGATCAGCTGAGTGGCTCTAGAATCCAGTTTTTTCCCTAATGATCCCACGATTCTGAGATTTGGTATGTAGCCCCTTGAGGGACTTCTGAACACAACTGACCGATCCCAGATCAGCTGAGTGGCTCTAGAATCCAGTTTTTTCCTTAATGATCCCACGATTCTGAGATTTGGTATGTGGGCCCTTGAGGGACTATCAAACGATGCAATAACGGTAAACACTTAATTGGTCATCCGCACTTCATGAAACATGAAAAAAATTACGTGGGTTAAGGCAAAGGAAACGTGGCGCCTCAATCCTCCGTATGTTCTAAGGCGAAGTACGAAAAGTGATACAGTTGCGATGCAAGGGGCGGTGAGCCGTGCTTGTAGTAGCCTAAACCCAAAGCGAAATCAGCAACTAAGATCCTGGGATTTGAAATTCAAACTAGAATCGCCATATTTGTTTCGGCCCGGTATAGGAATTGATTATCCGTCAAGTTTCCTGGTTACTGGATCCTTTCTTATAATTTTTCATCACTTTCCAGAACGTTATTTTCCTTCTGAAGCCTCTCCATCAAGACCATCACCTCGTAAGTTGCCAAGTCAATTACTTCAATCTAATGTAAACTAAGATAATAATATAGATCTCTTGGAATTTATACTTTCGATTGATCAAAAGTATGAGCAATATTCAATTGTATGTTAACACTCCACAGATAGATCTCATCATCCATGTCGCGATGCGCGAAGGTCGACGTCTCTGAAGCCCAATGAGGAAGGTATGTAACAATTACAAATTATCGCCGATCATTGAATACATCTCCTTTCTACGTAAGGAAGAAATCCCTTAAGGAAGCCTCTTTTAGTATCCGCGAAAACATTTGGTTTAGACACACATCGAACTGAAATAAAGTAGCCCAGGGCCAAAATATTACTAATTTATTGTATTATATATTTTACATCAATAATCTACACTCTTATTTATATTTGATCCAAATTTATCACCATTGAAATGTCCTTCTCTTGCCTCAAAGTTCCTGACCAGTGTGGCAAGCGAGCCATCAACCGGGGAAAAGTTCTTATTTTAAGCTTTAGTTTAGGATTATTCTCGCGTATTTCCTTCATTTCTGTTAAAACTTGAACTGCTTTGGAGGCAAGAAAATTTTTTTTAATTATTTTTACGAACATAGGTCAAAGATCTGCTCAAAACTTTAAAAAAAGGTTGCTAACGAGGGTAGGAAATGATTTAAACTTTGAAGAGTAATTTTATTGCAAAATACTGTGGAGTTTTCAAATACAAAATTTTGTTTGTTGTCCATTCAAATACTGCACAATTCGTGCGAAATTGTGCTTAAATTCCGAAAATGAAGGCTTAAAACTTGAAATAATGAGCAAAAATAGCTAAAACTATTTACATTTTTTATTATTGTAGAACTTCAAATAGACATATAAGGTTCCAGAAACAACAAGCGATTTAAAGAAATCCTTACATTTGATCATAACCTACATTTGACCTTAAGAGTTCATTCAGTACCGAGCCTGTTTTGTCATTGCATAATAATTTTAAATGAGAAGGAATTTAAGATTATTTCAGGAATTTAACTATGTACCCAAATTGGAGCTCCACAAACAAATTGAATTTTTTATTTGGTTTTGCATATTCCAATGACCGTGTGTTGCACGATGGCCGTTGGATTATTATGTTACACGATTATTCCAAGAATTCAGGGCATGGTGAGGATTTACCTGAATAATTGACCGTATAGTTTCTTGGTTTATATTTTTGGACGTTTATATTATTTTTCATTTGTATGAATACGTTTTTCGTGAATCTGTGAGTATCACGCAGGAAGAACGGTCAACTCCCTACCCCATCATCAGGTAACTTATGTGCTGAGTTCTCCATTCCACTTTCAGATAATTCTAGTACAGAACATCGAAAATGGCTGCATCAATGAAACATAAGTATGGCTACTTTCAGTGAAGGCAGTACGACCAATACTTATCGTTCGTTCCGGTAGTAATTTCCATTGATGTGCACTTGGTGTTTTATGTAAAAGTGTTGTATATTTGTGATTAGCTGTTTTAGATGAGAGTTTCAAAAGAGTGAGTGAATTCTTCAACAACCAGTCTTGTTGATAAGGAAATAGGTGATATCTGAATGGTCACATATGAGATATGTTCATCAACATGACGGCTTGATTTATTGAGTAGGTAGGTAGACGAACATGAAGTGAAGGTACGGAAAGGTCTTATTCTCCACATTTTTTAAGGTTTAAACCGCAACCAGAAGGGGGTCATTAGCGGCATTGCAAGAGCATTTTTTGGGAGATATGGGAAAATCCTTCCAACATTATCCAACATTATTTGAAACCATCTTTTCTAGTTTGTCCGAGTAGGTACAAATTAATAAAGGAAAGCCTAATAGGAAGGAAACCCCTATTAGGACTCCAAAGAAAAACGCAGATCACTGATCTATAATAATTGTTATTCAACGTATTTATACTAATTTATTATGCTCAATTAGATTAATTATCAATTTATTAGTATCAATTCATGCTAATTAATTGATATTATTTGATTATTAAACGTAATATTATTAGACGTAGATACCTACCTACCATGAGAAAACGGGTTTTCCCAAAATATTAATGTTCCCGAATTGTGTAGCTCATCATGACTATCTGAATGTGAAACAACTGCAGTCTATTGTATTTTGGATCTAAGAGACTGATGTTTGTAGTTACAAATAAATTAATATTTTCCCTTGAAAGTAAAATATTTAAAACCAACTAACAAATTATTAAACGGGTTTTCTGTGCTGAATCGTTTAAAGTGTTACAAATCGATTTTGGATGATATGGATCCTAAAAATAAGAAAACAATACACCTGGAAAGGAACCAAAACGTCAAGTTTTTCGTCCGTTTTTTCCCGATGGAGCGCACAATGGATTCTAGACAGAATTTGATCGTTGATCAGAACCAATCTACGTTGTACGTGCGGGCAATTCAAGATATAGAAAGACCTGTTCCCAAATGGTCATACTGGCAGTTCAACACGGATGGAATTATACGTGATGCGTCACAAGAATCAGCATTCAATATTACTGTCTACCCACAGTTGGAATTTGCATTCAAAGGTACAAGTATTTCTCTTTCTTCTGCAAGTGCCTTGCACTAATTATTACTGATTCGTCCTTGTTGGTTTATTATTTCCAATAGAACCTTTGCAAACTACCAAAAAAATCGCTTTTGGAGAGGCTTTTCTTTTAATCAATACAAACGAGTGAAATTTATATTTTACAATTTTCTAAAATCGGTATGTATATAACTATTCTGTAAAACAGTATTCTTCAGTAAAGAAGTTAATCAGACATGCTTTTATGGATTCAAGAAGAGAGGTTTCCAATACTGAATACATAAATATTCGTGTAATAAATTGCGGCATATCTCTTTTTCAATACGCTGAACAAATTTTTTTTTTTTTTTTTTTTTTTGCTTCTGAACTGTCATAAATTTACCCGAATTTTAATGACGACTTCATGGACCGCAGAATAGTTTGTGTGCCTGTCTGACCCTTTGTCTGTAGTTGGTGATGAGCCCTTCGATCCGCCTGAAATTGGATGACCCGAATCCACTAAGTATAGTTAATTTTAAGATAAATAGATTCAGTGGTCCAAACTCCAGATTGGGTGAAAAAACATTTTACGTAAACTAGTTTAGTAACTGTTATATTTCATACCTTCCTACCTCATCATCAACCTGTAGGGCTCTGAGGATAATTTATGAGAATCTTTATTTGATTTAAATTAACAAGCAAGAATTTGCTATAAATTGAAACTGTGAAGGTCTTTTTGATAGGTACTAATGGAATAATATCAATACAGATGACAAAGCATGTATTATTAACGAGCAAATTAGAATAATGCTTGATGTGAGGCACTTGTGTAGGATTTTCTCAAAACTCTGTATCCTGGAAGGTGTCGATGTCGTTGTGATCGGCTTTGGGGAGCCTGGAACCGGCAAAACGTACACTCTGTCCGGACTAAACAAAACACATGCTGAGCGTGGATTCATTCCTCGAGCACTGGAAGAAATATTCTTGACCAAAGAATGGCGTACAGACATGAACGTGAAGGTGGCTGTCACGTATGTGGAATTCACGGAAAACAAATGCTACAACCTCTTAGGTCCTAAGCTGTCGGAAATAAAGTTGGATAACTTGAAACCGTTGAAAGTAGACCAAATGAATGATGCCCTCGATTTACTTTTTCGTGGTGAACCAAGACGTAAGTATGAAAAAGTGGAATCCCACTGTGGTTCTGCCGTCTACACCATTCACATAGAATGTTTATCTGTATGCCAGGAAGACGCAAATATTTTGTCCTCGAAAGTTCATTTTGTCGATACAGCTGGAATAGAATCAATATGGAGGGCCAAAAAATCAGATGTGTGTTCTATTTCATCCAACATGGATAAGTTTTCTGTTGATTGTACTTCACGTTGGGCTTACTACTTAGCAAAATCCTTAGAAAAGCCTTGCAACAGCAAACGCTACTCTGCAGTGTATGGCACATCAAACTTGATAAAGTATTTGAATCGAAGTTTCACTCATGGCGTTGTAACGTTATTAGGATTTATCAAGCCAAAAGGGGATGAACTTAGATTGACATTATCCACTTTGAGGTTTGGTTGCAAAGTTGCTCGATTACATTGTGGTCCATTAGAGACTCACAAACGACCATCATCTTCCCGTGTTACTGCCAAACTCAAAGACGAGATTGATGAATTACGATCGCAAATTGAAATGAGCAAACTGATGAGACTTGGAGAATATAACCACTGGAATGTTTGTCAAGGAGAAGCCCAGCATATAGAACGACTTATTAAAGCTTATCTCAAACCATCGTACTCTGACAGAGTTACTGAAACATGTTTATTATCAACAGCAAGACCCAGTCTGCTTCTCGAAGAGATAAGACGACAATATCAAGATGAAAGCTTTAATATTACCTCTAATTTTCCTTTGAAGTCGTCTCTTCAATCAGAATTGCCGTCCATTTCTGAAGCTCCTCTTGATACTAAGGCGAAAAAGAGTCATGGAAAATCAAAAAAACGTCATTCTACAGCGACTGTCAATGAAATGGGTTCCTTAGATGTCACTGAAATCACTGAGGACACGAAGAACAATGATATGAAAAGTATTAAGAGTGGTCGTCAAAGTACGAGCAGTAAGCGAAAAAGTAAGTCTGTTGGTTCTCGTAAGTCAATGGCACCCCAAAAATCTAAGGGTAGCAAAAAACACAAAGGATCTCTCTTAAAAGAAGAAACTTTACCAGCGATCAATGGAGAATTTTTAGCGAGAGGAAAGAAAGATAGGGTTTGGCTTTTGGACCAGTTTCTGCTAAGAAACAAAGACCTAGCAGAAGAGAGAAAAAACGTCAAGTTTGCTTATGATACGGCAAGAGATGCTAAACTAGCGAAAGCCAGAGAAATCGACGAGATTAGGGCTTCATTAGGGAGAACAAGACTCCAGCTTAATGATGTCCAGTGGCGAAGAAATTTCACGATGGTTGTTCCTCCCTCTGTCGTCCCTGTTGCAGATGAAAGTGAAAAAGCCTTGATAGCTGAAGAGAGGGAACTTTGTATTAAAATGAGCAAAGCTTTAGAGGAACTGAAGACGCTTCATGCTTCACTTATAGATGCCAGTTCGACATATGAGGGTTTTGAGAGCAGGCTAGAAAAGGTTTTCGTAATTTGGTGCAGAGACTTGTACCAAATTGAAAGATTGGAAGAAGAACTTGGTAACATGACGGCAAGCGCTTTCGATAGGGATGTGCCTCGACAAACTATTCTTCCAACCAAATGTCATGAAACGGTGTCGGAACTAGAGTTTATCAACATGCAAGAATTACATTTTCGCAAGAGGCTTCCCATTAGACCAATCCAACAAGACAACTCTTGAGGGTTTTAATTATAACCCTTTCACAATAAAACGTTTTTTGATAGCATGGTATTATGGTTGTGTTTTAATCGCTGGTATATATATATATATATATATATATATATATATATATATATAAAATTAACACAAGTTTTATAAAAAACAATAAGTTACACCACGAACAATTTTTTATATTTCGGTTTATTTGCCGTTTTCAAAATACAAGGAACTACATAAGTTTTTGTGGGAATTTCGACGTTGATATTATGCTACTTTGTGTTGCTGCTTACGTTTGAAATGGAGAAGATGGTTACCAGCTAACGCCTGATGTTTAACTCGAAAGGGTCGTTTGCGCCCAAAACATTCGAATGTGCCTTTTCCGATTGATGAAGCATTCTTTAATTTTTTCCTGGTCTCATCTTTTTTAAACTTTTATGCCAAAACAATCGGTTAATGTTGCATCATGCGTGGCGGCATGGCGGCTCACAGGCAGATCTTCCGTTCTTCTAACCATCGATGATCTGTGGTTGTTGACACGCAGGTCAAGTTGTGTCTCGGCTTTTCCTACATAAAATGCAGGGCATTCATTCGACACTGCTTGTCAACAACAACCACGTATAAAAATGTCCAGTCATGCAGCATGACCCCATGAGCGAATTTTTGAAGAAATCTTCGACATTTCGGTCGATATTGATCGTGTAGAGAAATTTTAGTTTATGATTTTGATAGACAAACATGGAATCAAATTATTAAAAATAATTAGGAGGTACTCATACTCTATTATTACTAAACTAATCTTGTAGATTTAAACACAAATGTAGGTAAATATTCATAGATTTCGATGTCCAATGTGGTCAGTAATGAAGGCATTTGAAATCTTAACAGTATACTATCATAACATCATCAAATCTTGACATAAAATAAAATAACATACCGACGTCATATGAAAGAAACGTATTTCCACAGCCAATCAATGATGAGGCTTTATATTACGAGTGATATAAAGTCAGTTGCATTCGGATCTAGTATCCCACAGCAAGAAATTGACAGACAAACTGTAGTCTATGTTTCGAACAAATATTACCGATTTTTACAACTAGCGAACGGCATTATTTCGATTTTTGACTGATTTTTCAACTTTGAAATTTTCGAAAACTTGATACATATTCTTATAGGAAATTTTACGCTGATTCCGAATATACCACATGTTAGTATGCTGTAAAAATTATTTCGCACAACAAATCGCAAAAAACAGACTATCTTGAAATTTTTGACTACATTTTTGAAAATTTCAACCCGAAGATGTAATCATGCTGGCCAACGAACTTGAACTTTCGTTTTGTGTCCTTAACATTTTAAAATTTGTTTGAAGTTTCTAGCACAATTCTACGGACAGTTATCGTCTGGAATGACACATACATATATACATACATACATACATACATTAAAAAAATGCGTTAAACTTCAGAATATGATTCAGAATAGCCTGAAACGGATTTCTACATAAAAAGTTTTCAAAAATTCACATTCTACAAATTTTGAGGCGAGAGCAATAGCTTAATTTTCTTCAAAAATTCGCTAAAACACATTATTCTTTATTCATATATATATATATCACCACTCCTCCAAAACCGCTGGTTCGATTTGGACCAACTTTTGATATTTTGTACCTACTGCCATGTCGGAACTTGTGCCTTGCAGACTTTGGTGAGGATCAGCTGACCACGAGACGTAATATCTATCATGATGACGGCAAAATCGTGCTCACATCTCTCCTATTCACCGTAGGACGTCGAAATTTGATAGGGAGCCTCTCTGATACAAATAGAGCCAAGCATATTGTGGGGCGCCATCCTCAGCTGAGTGAGCTAAAATCTCTCCTGTTCACTGTAGGACGTTGAAATTTGATAGGGAGCCTCTCTAGAACATCAAGGGCCAAATGAAATGACGGGCTTCACCCTGAGCTTCCGCTGACCGATTCGCGTGGCGTTCTTTGCAACATGCTCCGCGAACCAGCGGCATGTAAATAAGAAAGCATTTTGTAAACGGATTTCCCAGTGATTTAGTCGAAATTACTATTAACCACGGCTCACCTAACGACAAATAATCACCGAAATTTTTTCAGTGAAACTTGACTTTCGCATATAAAGCTTGACTTTTTACCTAACTACTGCTTATGTAAACTGCATTTTTTTTTTTTTTTTTTTTTTTTTTTTTTTTTTTTTTTTTTTATGATTTTATATTTTGAGAAAACGAATAAAATCATGCGGAGTTATGGTTCGCAATAATTACCTACCTATTATATGATTCTGAATTGGAATCGAGATGAAACTACTGAACCACTGAAGTTTTTATGTTAATCATAATTATAATAATTAATATGATTAAACTTCATAGTCACCCCCATTTCTATGATATTATTATAAGCAAAAAGCTTATGATATTACTTAAGATACAACAAATAAGATGCAACATTTGATTTGTGGAATAATTTGAAATAGGATCGCCGGCTCGAATCGGATCGATCACCGATGAAAGACAAACTGGGTGCAAGCATGCACGAATATCTCCCATCAGAGAATACGAGTCAGAGTGCAAAACCATGCACATTGCCACTTCCACAACGACTCCTTGGCATTTACCTCCTGAAATTAGTAAGTATTTCATAATACACAGGTATAAAAGAAGTATATATTGTATTAGATTTAGGTTAAAGTGAAAAATGATTTTGTAATAGTTGGTATCACGACCTGATTCCTATGACTAGAAAAAAACAAACATCATCCGTGATTTAAAAAAAAAATAGAGTGAAAAGACTTTGAGTTACTAACTAGAGCATTTCTTAATAAAATTTATGGGATAATGCTACACATGATGATTATGTATACATAACCAAGTAGGTAGCTAGTAATGGTAGTTAGTATACGTGGCCGGGTTAGGTAATGGTGTCAATCGATTAATGTGAGTGGGGAATAGCTACATGATTTTGGATATGAATCGGTACTTATTGGAATGGTGAGCATCTAATGGATAAAGTCCAAGTTCAGAAATTATTTCCACTTCATTTATTATTACGACTCCTTTATTTTAATAAGTTTCCAAGCAAACACTTTGAACTTAATCAGATAAACGCTGCAAATTATTAAACAAAGGTTTATTATTTCTCAACCCTTCTACGCAGAGCAATGGAATATCATTATTAAACCCAGTCAATAGTACATTCTCGACACATAGCGCCTTGCTAAAGCGTTCGCCCCTTTACTGCGCCAAAATTTTCTGTGACGATAACGTCTTCCCACTTTGCATGAAGGTTGCATCGCTTGTGAATGGATTTAAAAATATGTTTTTTTCTTGCACATTAACTCCTCCATCACAATAAATTAATGTGGTTTTAGAAGACCCTAAGCTAATAAGTGGTCGTACATACCTCGCAACATTGTTTTCTAGATACCTACCTATTCAAAAGGCGCTTAAATTCAAATTTCAGCATCTAGGTCGATTAGGAGAAAAATAGCCTCTGAGGTCTCTCAGCTGATCAGTAATACATCTCTCCATACATTGTAATTATATTCACCTACTTCTCTCTAATCTCTCCATACATTGTAATTATATTCTAAGTATGCCAAAGGAGCTCCATTTCAAATTTCGGCACTGCAGATAGATTATGGTAGAAATCAGACTCAAGGATCCCACCTCCACGATTCGGGTGGTTTCATTTGATTTTTCGGGTTGATATCTAGAAAAGATACACTAAAAAATACTGTTTGATTTTTTTAAAATTTCTTCCCTTAAATAATATCTTTTGGTGTAGAGCAAAATTGAAGCCGAGCTTCTAAATACCAACTGGACCATATTTGTCACTTTTGACCCAAGTTTCATAAACTTTGGTTCAGAGAGAAAAGCTCTTTACGGCGGAAGAATGGATTTTTTTATTCGATTTTTGGATCCTACGCATCTTGAAACAAAAGCAAACAAACTTCGAAGGAGAGGATATTTTTTCATAATTGAAAATGATATACCAAAAATGTTACATACTATAATTGTCACAATAATCACTTTAGATTCTACCAAGGTAGTCAGTGCATATGTGTTGGCTTATTCTCATTTTCTGACTCGTGTGCAGGTCCACATTTTGGATAGGAATTATACGAATATATAGTTGAACAGAATTCGGGGACAAAATTCATTGTAACAATACAAATAATTTAAGTTGAAGTTGAGAAGCAGTGCTGTGTAATTCGAAACCCTTCAAATTGATGTATGAATGATGTACATATAATGCTTTTTGGTGACTCAATGGACTTGATTTCCTGGATCGAGTAGAACCGCTCATAATCGTTCCTGACTTGACGAAAAAAAGTTCACCTTCAAGATTATGATTTTATTATAGCGACGGTGAGAAAAGAAGCGAAAGTTTCTAGTGGAAACTCGCAGAGCGGATAACTTCAGTATTTCCCCTCAACTGGCCCCGCTTTAAACGACCGCCGAATCGGCCGACATCCCTTTTTTTCAAAAATACGCCCTGGATTTAACTTTTTGCGGATCTCGTCCTATTATTTCACAGCTCGACCGCGTACGTAATTAGGTAATTGCATTCACATAATATGTACATACTCTAGAAGGTTTGCGGAATGCTGATAACTTCTCTTGTTCAACGCTTTCTGAATCACACTTCCTGTAAATCATTATATTGACTCTATTTAATTCACATTTTATTAACACAATTTTCACCGACGTTCATACCGAGTAAGGTGCTTACAAGCGACGGCAAACATTCACGCAATTTAAAGCGTATTAGGAAGATGATTTACCTTTTTATTTTATTTGTATTTATTTATTTTATTTTATTTATTTAGTTTTTTAGTTTTTTTTTCTTTTTTTTTTCAACCTGTTTTCCCTCTGCTTTTGCCTTCGAACCGGTGAGAAGCTATAACTCGTTCGAAAACGAGCCAGAAGCGCAAGCTTGTGATGGCTAATATAAATGAATGGTCTCTATAATTAAAGATTTTAAAAACTCGGCCCCTGGACCCCTCGGATGCTTTCCGCTTTGAGCCTTGGACTAAGATGCTAAATAGCGGAACATGCTTTCTTCCCGATAATTCGAGAATATTGTTATAAGTTTTAAGGGCGAGATATTAAATTAGAAAAACAGTAACAACTTTCGCACTTGAGATCAATAACACAACAACCGGTTTTTTATTTAGAAACACAACAATAAACAAGTCAACAAGATGGTAAATATGCAATCTTGGAAACTGGAGTTGGTTTTTATTTCCCAACACTATCCTCCCTCTTTTTTACAGCAGGACCATATATTGCCAGATGATCGGCATGAACAATCTTCGTCTTTCGGTTTGGCAATCGAATCCTAAATACAACGTCACTTAGGCTCTTCATGATGTCGCAAGGGCCAATCCAGTTCGACTGCAGCTTTGGGCAGATACCGACTTTGCGTTGGGGCCAGAAATACCATACTTGGCTTCCCACAGAAAACCTTGGCTCTTCTGCTCTGACGTCATAGCGCTTCTTACTGTCATGTGCCACCTGCTGTTTGCGTGCAAGTTCATGGCTCTGGCGTAGCTTTTCTTGTAACTGCTGGGCATATGTGGTGACAGGAACGATCTCATGAGGACTTCCATCGACCAGCAAGTGTAGTGGTAAGGTCAATCCTCGCCCCAGGTTCAACTCCGCTGGCGAAAAACCAGTTGAGGAATGCTGTGTAGCCCTGTACGCAAGGAGTACACATGGAAGCCACAAATCCCATTCTTTTTGGTTGTTCTCTACTGTCTTGGCGAGCATATTCCAGAGAGTTCTGTTATAACGTTCAACAAGGCCGTCACTCTGGGGTCGACCTGGTGTAGTCCTTGTTTTTCGAATATGTAACAGTCTCATCACTTCTTTGAATACTTCAGCTTCGAAACCAGTCCCTTGGTCTGTGTGAAGCTCTCTTGGGATACCAAATCTGGCAATAACAGTATTAACCAATCCTCGAGCCAATGTTTCCGCCCTGATGTCTTCCTCAAGACACTCATCACTTGCCTCAGCCACTGCGATTTTATTTTGTTTTCATATAGTTATGATGTTGCCAAACTATTCAGCCTGCCGCCAAGCGGCATAACTATAATAAAGATAACCACCTCAACCAAGTGACAACAAGACAAGGCTTACAAGCGGCACAATAATATTTTTTACTAACCATTTATAACATCGTATTATTATAATAGATATCTTGCAAATAAATTTAAAGCTACGGCATAAATATGTACCTATTTTTACCTACTAAAGGATGTACCTATACGTAGGTAATTATAGGTAGGTAAATTTCTATAATGGTGCGCGTCTACAATTACCATAACCAAGATTAACTTCTCAACCAAGTGACAACAAAACAAGCGGCATTGTTTACTAAATCCATTTATAACATAAATAAATATAAAACTACGACATAAATAGAAGAACAAGTACGAAAGAAATGCGTGATAAATCAAGAGCGTGAAAAGAATGAAGAACGATTTTTGCCCGATGAAAACTAAAGAAGTTTTATTTCCCCAGCAACGGCTTGGTTGTACATGAAAAATCATTGAAACATTCGTGACACTTCCGCTTCACCTATCTCGCGTAACGTTTTTGGGCAGTTAGCTCAAGGTTAGACCATGTTGCATTGTGGCGATCAAAAACATAATTTCTCAACTGAAGTACTTTTTTGCCTGAGATAGTAATTCTGTAAGGATTTATGTTTATTCCTACATGCATTCATTAAAATGCATGCATATTATACCATGTACCCAAATAAATACAATTAATGAAGTTAAAGCTAAATTTATTTAAATGAAATACAAAAATTCAGTACGAACACAAGCAATTGATTTTTCCTGCGGAAACGCCTATTCACCGTGATAGCAAAATAAGGTCTGGTACTTAGCCCATTGTGCATGCCAAAGCCAAATTTATTGTTTTCTTGTTTGTTCAAAATTATGTAGGTACACGCTTCACACAAGATATGTGTAATTTCGTCTCACATAACTTTCAACTGCTCGTGTCCAATACATGTTAATTAATTATGATTGCATAATATATAATTGCAATATAATTATTATAATTGCATAATAATCAAACATTGATTGATGAAGTGTACCACATTTTTTTTTTTTTTTTTTGTACGGCAAACAATGCCTCAATTGTAAATTACCTTTTCATAATTGTATTTCTAGGTCCGGAAGTCGAAGATCGTTGTCCAATTAAATCTCGGCGCCGCAAACACAAAACGAGATTGCACAGATCTCGTTCTCCAGGTAAATCTTTCCATTATGTTTACCACATACTTGTGTTACCTCAATTGGTTACGAAAATTGGTTATAAAATCGCGTTACATGGGGTACTTTCGTTGCTGGGATGTACTTGTAACTTTTTTAATTACTAATTTATTTTATATTGTAACTTATTTAATTACTTTATTCAATTAATCCCTATCTCACGAAAAATTTTCAGCACCTGTCGGAAACCTCTAAATTCATTACCACTGGTGTATGTGGAAAAAAAAAAAAAAAAAAAAAAAAAAAAAAAAACGCAGTTTCAAATCATTACACGGTCTATGCAACTGTATTGAATGGTGGTAAGATGACTGCGACATAAAGCTTTTTTTTAGTAAGATCACAGAACCAATAAACAACGTTGCTTCTTGTTATGTGAGTAAAATAAGCCTACTAAAAATGATAAAATTGGGGGTTCCAGGGGGGCGAAGGCCCTTTGTGAATTGCGAAGCACCATAATTAGTACAATGTTAGTAACTATAAAGTGCATTGGGAAACGAAGTTTAGGACGATCTTTTCGTCAGTTTTACTTGCAAATTGTTTACCTAATTAGTTTAAAAACTATGAATTCACCAGCTTGAAGGGCCCTGAAGCCTTGATGGTCTGAAGGTTGATTGTTGTAGGTCAACCAACCTTATCAACGTTAAGGCTAAGTATGATTGCAGGAGCAGACCAGCTTTTTCCACCTACGTTCAGGGCCTATGGTATGGTCAACTACTCCGGCGTCAAAGTTCTACCTGTGGGTACCTAGGACTTTTCCTCCGCATCGGAATAGAATATTCCGGCGTTGGAATAACGTAGGGCGTTGAGAGAGTGAACATAATCGGAGGAGTTGACCAACGGAATTAATGAGTTTTTCAATTCAATAATATACATATTACCCCAGCTTTTAGAAACCCACAAAAAACTATGGAAATCGTTTGATTGCCAAACATGAAGTCATTCTTTTATAAAGTATTTGTGTCATCACTGAACAAACTGGGGATTGGCTTGTCGTATATGTTTGGATTACTCTAATCCAAGTCAAAGACTTTTCTACTTTTTCAAATCTGACCAATAGGGGCGTTCTTAGGGGAGGGGGTTTGGAAAAGGGTATCTTTGACATAACTGAACAAACTAGATATCTGATTGAGCGAATATGTTTAAACTACGTCAACCTCAATCACAGGCTAGCCTCAACGATAGGGAGGTGTTTGTGGTAAGGAAAAAAAAGGGAGGGGGGTTAAATGCAATAATTTGGTCAACACCGAACGAACTGGTGATCTAATGTTCGGACGAATGAAATTGGATTAGTCTGAACGTTCTTTTGGGTTACCTATTAGAATATTTTCAATCTGAAATATTGGGGTGTTTGTGGAGAGGGAGTGGGGGTTGATCTCAGTAGTTTGGTCCTAGTAGGTAATTAATAAATAAGTGCTTCAAGTAAGGACTTTTTTGAATCAGATCCATAGGGGTGTCCCAAAATGTGATGGGTGAAGGGGGGGCTTGCGTATATTCAAGTCAACCTGTGCAATGCACGGGTGAACCTGCTAGTACTTTAGTATGGGGAGAAGGGTATCATTTTAACCTTGGAATAGTAGGGAAAGGAACTCCTTATTGCTGACTGTAAATGAACAATAGTTTCTATGTGAGCTGTTATTCTTCTCTAACAAACAATAGATGTCCTCTAGGGGTTTTTGTATTTACTTACTTACAAACAAAAATATGTAGGAAAACATTTAAAGTTCAATAACTGTTTTAGGATACCTCAAAACGAAGTATGTAATATGACTTTTTCCGGATATTTTGTCAGCTCGAATTGAAACGATTTCCTCCAAATATTTGCTAAAAAGGAATAAAACGTTTGTGTACAGAAACAGACCGATGTAAATCCCCCGATTCATCGGGCGCCTCCAGCCAAATGAAAAGTTTGGTAGCGCTCCCTTTGTACACTCCTAACGCCAGCGTTCCCAGCAGCCAGATGTCAAGCTCAGTGTCAACCACTTACTCGAGACCACGCAAAAGGTGAGATCGATGATTTTTTAAAAAATATATTGCAGTAAATCCACTCGTTACTATTGTCCCAAGGCTGTTTATTTGCTTTATGAAAACATACATAGTCTTCAATACCAACAAACGCGCAGCTAGTTCATCCAAACATTGAATATATGATATCTTCTACAACAAACTCCTTGAATATGATCGTAATCTCAATCTGTGTTATATCGATACAGAGAGCTACTTTATTGAAACTTCGATTGACCCTCATCAAATCATCAAAGAAAATAATGATGTATTCGATACGAGCGAGCTGAAAGATAGTCACCCGTGTTACAGTAAAAATAATAAAAAGGTGATTGGAAAAGTTAAGGATGAACTTAATGGTGCCCCCCGTGGTAAAATTCTGTGGGTTGAGGTCCAAATTATATAGTTAGTCATATATCAGAGAAGAGGAGAGGCTTGCAAATCAAGTAAAATGTAAAGGGATTACAAAAAAATTGTTAAGCAAACCATGAACATGGATGATCTGAAATCATGCCTCTTTGGGGGGAAGGATCGATATCGTACGCAAAATTTGATCAGGAGTAATAAACACACATTTTACTCTATAAAAATGAACAAAAAAGCTCTTGATTCTAACGATGACAAATGGTTTGTTGAGGAAAATGAAATATATACTTTACCATGGAGACATTATAAGATCTCCGGATAGAAGAACCCTATAACAGAGCTTAATCACTCTTATTATAGGTGTTACATTTTTATTCTTCCTTGACATCAGCTTTCACAACACCAATAAAATTAATAATAGCCAGCGAAAAATTACAATATTGATTTGCCCATATCGCACATCGGGAGTGATACTACTGTAAGTGCTAAAATGGCGATTTTTAGTTGAATATACCACCGAAAATGTCACTCAACGATAGCTGAGGGTAACATCAATTTACCCTCAGACGACGTTGAGGAATCATCCAAAGATAAGGGTAATATTGGTCCATTTCCGTTGGTCTCACCTTACTAAATCATCGAGATGAACATCGAAACCGGTGATGCAAAAAAGTGTGTATGATAGTAATTAAGTGGAAAAAGGTAGGTAATTACTGTTATTCTAATGAGTTTGATACACATTATGATCAAAATGTGGTACAATGCCATTGCATACAATCAATTATATTCTTTGTTTTTGTAATAATTAGAGAAAAAAATCATAGGTAACTTATTTGAAAAATTTATTTATTCTTCAAATTATCTTATAACCTTTCTTTAATTTAGGTCCGATATAAACGATAATGAATATTGTCGTTTAAATTCTCGGAGACAGAGAAGTGGTAGAGGTTACTCTCCAAGCAGAATGGAAGGTAAACAAAAATGTATATAGAATGTATAGAACTATATTACTATATAAAACAACGCTTTTACTTCTATTTGCCTTCGATTTTATAGGAAAACATTATCAATTTATTATTTTCAGTAATGAACCTCTGTAATTTGAAGAAGAAAAACAATTCAAACCGCACCCCACCCACCCGTTTCATGATATGTAGAAATAAAAGGAATAAATAAATCTTCCCATCCGCCGTCTGGAGCTTTTCTCCCTTCTAATAATAATTATTATTATTGATTTTATAATTTATTGATGTTTATTATACTCGTGTTTATTACATTCGAGGTTCCTAAGAACCAAAAGTTATTCTATATAAAAATACCCAACCATCATTATACATATACTACCTTATACGTTGTACTTCTACTTAGTGTATCTTTTACTTTTTTCAGCTAAAAAGTACAAGCCGGGGAGTAACAAAGTATTGTCGACGGAAGAATGCCTGGAAGCCATACCATCAATAAGTAGTGAGTCTGCCAATCATACGAAAACAATCAGTGATATACCTACTTGAACAATATCCGGTTCACTGAAATCTACTAATTTACAGTGAGCAATCAAAAATTATAAAATATGTTTGCGGTAATGTACTCTTGAACATCAAACAACTGTAATACCTTTTTTAAATGAGATTTCTGTTCTTGTTTTGTATACTATCATAATGTTCAAGTGCACGTCATATAAACTTGAAATTCTGGAAGTACAACTAGTAGATTTGACAGGAGTTACCTAGGCTAGATTGAAATTAACTGATAGGTTTATTTCTCAACAAATCGATAGACACTGAAATTTGAAACAGAGCTATCTAGAATAGGTCATAGCCACAACATTACGCACACAAATGAAATGAAATAAAAATGAATCAAACAAATGTGAGCAAAATTATTATTATCATAATTTTTTTCAAGTTTATTAAAAATATGCATATACTATTTCTCCAGCCTTTTTTAGACATGTTCGGATAAATCGATAAATGATCGGATTTAAATGTTTTTTTAATTAAAACGTCTGAGTAAACTGAACAAAATTTTTTAAAACCAGTCATTGCTCGTGGGTAATTTAAATTTTGAACTGACTTCTAAATATTTTAGTAAAAATTTTATCATTTTTCATTAAAAGACTCGACTAATTTTCATAAACCAGCAAAAATTAAATGGAATAGAAACATTAGATATAGAGGATCAAAAAATAATACATCCTAAAAATTCATTGAAAGGAAGCTGTGAACGAGTAGAAATTGGTTTTGATAACTTAGGGGTTGTGACGCAAATAAATTAAACAATATAACGATTCTACTCCCTGAAACTCACCTATTTCAAGAGCTAAAAAAGTCCAGTCATGCAGCATGACCCCATGAGCGAATTTTTGAAGAAATCTTCCACATTTCAGTCGCTATCGATCGTGTAGAGAAATTTTAGGTTATGATTTTGATAGACAAACATGGAATCAAATTATTAAAAATAATTAGGAGGTACTCATACTTTATTATTATTGAATCTTGTAGATTTAAAGACAAATGTAGGTAAATATTCATAGATTTCGATGTCCAATGTGGTCAGTATTGAAGACAGTTGAAATCTTAACAGTATACTATCATAACATCATCAAATCTTGACATAAAATAAAATAACATACCGACGTCATATGAAAGAAACGTTTTTCCACAGCCAATCGATGATGAGGCTTTATATTACGAGTGATATAAAGTCAGTTGCATTCGAATCTAGTATCCCACAGCAAGAAATTGACAGACAAACTGTAGTCTCTGTTTCGAACAAATATTACCAATTTTTACAACTAGCGAACGGCATTATTTCGATTTTTGACTGATTTTTCAACTTTGAAATTTTTGAAAACTTGATACATATTCTTATAGGAAATTTTACGCTGATTCCGAATATACCACACGTTAGTATGCTGAAAAAATTATTTCGCACAACAAATCAAAAAACAGGCTATTTTGAAATATTTTGAAATTTTTGACTACATTTTTGAAAATTTCAACCCGAAGATGTAATCCGATCATGCTGGCCAACGAACTTGAACTTTCGTTTTGTGTCCTTAACATTTTAAAATTTGTTTGAAGTTTCTAGCACAATTCTACGGACAGTTATCGTCTGGAATGACACATACATACATACATATATACATACATACATACATACATACATACATTAAAAAATGCGTTAAACTTCAGAATATGATTCAGAATAGCCTGAAATGGATTTCTGCATACAAATTTTTCAAAAATTCACATTCTACAAATTTTGAGGCGAGAGCAATAGCTAAATTTTCTTCAAAAATTCGCTAAAATTAGAAATTGGTTCCATTCGACGCAAAACTTAATCCACTACAACTGTTCTTGAGGAACGAAATGTTTTTGAGTATTTTGGAAATATAGTGTTAAGAAACTGTATGAGGTATATTCGGAATCACCGAAAATTTGTTCGCAAGATTTTTTCCCCCCTATATATGGCATGGCCACTAAGAATAAGAGTGGCTAGCACTAAAAAGTTCGAAAGTATAGCCATTGGTTGGCTACGTCTGGAGAAAGCTTACTTTTTAGTAGTAACTAGGGTGTTGGATTTCCTAGTACTACATCGTTGTCAGAGAGTATTAATGGAGTTCTTAGCCACAGCTTTTCCACTACGAATGAGAAGAATGTTCATGTTAGCTACCACTGGCAAAAACTCTAGTTTTTCTTTTATTTCGAAAAAGAGTATTTCATCCAAGTTTCAAAAGTTTTGCCAGACCGGAATATGTTAGTGAAAAAAATTAAATTCAGATTTTACAGATGAATCGGGAAAATGGCGGGATGGAGTTGTGGATACCTAAGCTGGGCAAAGGCACATTGATGCCTTCACGCCATATTTCCTTTGAATTTGATAATCTTTTATTTTGTTGAAAAATATTTCTTCAACTCATTTTTATGTTTTCTTTTTGATTTGCAGATGTTTTTCCCTGTGAGAAATGTCCGAGAGTCAATTGTAATTGTGAGGCTCGTCGGGTCCAGAAAGAATCTATGAGTAAGAGCGAGCTTAAACTAATCCAGAATTATTTTTAGATGGTCTCGCAAGTATTTAGAAGTTGGATTTAGTAGGTTGAACATTAGCCGGTACAGAAGAAAGGTACCAAAAGGATCATTCTACTTATATATGTGTATATATATATATATCGGAAAAAGAATGGGGTTGAAAGTTGAAACATTAGGGTGCACAGGGGCTACGTCATTCTCAAACTGTTTACTCTGGGTCGTGTTATTGCTCCGGGTGTTCGAAAGAATATTTTGCAGGCCAATTACTTAACTTTCCCTCAACTATTTGGCTTCAATACCCGAATCACCTAATGATCAACGCATTGGATGAATTAACATAATTATCATGTACCACATAAATTCCTTTTATCATACCTACATTTGTTTTTGTTTCCTTCTTTTCCGTAGCTCCTTTCTTGGCGTGATTGGTTCTCAAGAGCAACTCAATGCTATCATGATAATAGTGCTGTTTCATTTTATTTTCAGTTAAAAGGTGCAGAATAGCAGGCAGCGAAAGGGTGATGCCGAGAGGATTTGTGCCGACTGTACCGACAACAACTAGTGAGTTTAATGAAAAAAACGTCGGCCAAGTTGGGTGGGCAGTATATCTTCTTTACTTACTGTAACACGGAATATAGAATGAATTGAAGAACAACGCAAGCAAAGTAGAACATAACCTAATATTCGTATATACATGCTAATACATAATCGATATAAGACAAAAATTCATGTTCGAGCATGCGCATATCCTACCATCAATCCAACAGCATTCAACATTTAAGATGCACAGAGGACCAGCTAGGAGCAAACTGGTGCAATTCCTGACTATTTCATTGAAATCGGTCAATAGGCCTGGGGTTTAGCCTGTGTCAAAACTTTAGTTTTGCTGATGCACAGTAGTACTTACTGTTCAACCAATCGCGGTAAAACTCATAGGAAAGCATTCTAAGACCTATTAAAGCCGCGATGTTGAATGAATTTGAATCGATAAATCATGAGAAAAAACCGTATAAGAAGTTCACGTTTGCACAAACAACTATTTACCCTACGACAATGAAATTTATAGGGCGACATCGAGTAGCTAGGCCACACAATCCCTGAAATCGTGATCCAAAACGGATTAAAACTTGGAATAGTTTTGGGGGTGACAAGGAATTGGCACAGACGCATAGACAAAGGAACGAGCTGAAATTGATCAGCAAGCTCTGAAATCCAAAAAGCACGTGGAAACTTTGTTGTAGGAAGAAAACACTTTTTTCGAATCATTGCACGAACGCAAAGCTTTCCTATCTCCGGTCGTGTGGAAGCAAAATGTAAGGATCAGAAGTAGCTACTATATGACTCAGGTACTAAAATTACGGAATCGTACAGAATTAGTACCATAGTCAAACATGAATATGGGTGGGACATTTTATTGATAGAATGTTGTAGAATGAAAAGTACTGATCTTACTTTGTTATTGTCATGATAAAATCAATTCATTTATAGGAACAAAAGAAGAAAATGATTTCGAAGAATGCGAAGCACGAACGACGGCAGGTATGTTGGGCTGACAATATTCTATAGCTACAGTAATATAAATCAATACATTGCCACCATCGTCAAATAAGGGCGAAAACATAATACTTTTGGGTGTGACGAGAAATTGGCATAGACACAAAAATACACACCGAACCAAAATTGAAAAGCGCTCTGAAACGCGAAAAGCAAGAGGACATTTGCTGTTCTCTTGAAAAGATCAAACTTTTTTTACTTTTTGTACGAACGTAATGCTTCCCTTCCTTCGGTCGTGAAGAAGCAAAATGTAAAGATCAGAAGTACTATACGACTCAGTAGATACCTACTATTGTATCATCGTCAAACGTGTTACGGATGGGATGTGTGATTAATAGAATTTTGTAATTTGAAAGGTACTGATATTGCATTTTTATATTCATGGTAAAATATATTCATTCATAGAACCAAAAGAAAGGAAAATGTTCGAAGAATACAGAAAACTGGAGAAGACAGGTATTTTGATCTGAGAATATTTTATTACTACAGTTCTACGAGTATTAATAAATATATTGTCACCATCGTCAAACACAGACAAAAACTTGATAGTATTGAGTGTGACAAGGAATTGGCACATTCACAATGACACCGAACCAAAATTTATCAGCAATCTCTGAAACGCAAAAAGAAAGTGGAAATTTTGTTGTAGGATGAAAAAATTTTTTTGGAATCTAGTATTGCTTTACCATGTGCAAACATGAGATTATAGATGAGAATAGGGTATGAACCAAATGATAACTTCGATGAATGTTTTAAATTGATGAACTAATCTGAAGAAGAAGCAAGTAGAGAAAAATCGGGCGACCAGACTCGATAGGGCGGTGTGTATATGACGATTGAAACAAAAGTATGTAAAACTGAACATTCATACCTGATTTGAAGTTGGTACGCTGGCAGTATAATATCACTCATTGATCGTAATGTGACTGACTTTAAATAAAACATTGACACAATGACTGATGGTGGCATATGCGATGAGGACTGAATCGATACTAATTAAATTAACATTGAAAAACAGAAGGGTGATTGAAACTGAAGAGGGAGGGGGTACATGTACAATAATTTGGGAGTAGAGAGCAGCACCGTACGGGGCTGCAAGCAATGATACAATAGTTGGCGCTCTGGCCAAAAGAATACGCTATATGGTAAAAGAATATATGGTAAAAGAATGAGCACGACCATTCCACCCACCGAGATTGGGCCTATCTGTCTTCCATTTTGTGCGTTGCTAGAGTTTAGTCTGGTAATTAGACTTCCAGGTTGACCAAAAAGTCTGTAGCAACCTCTGCACCAGTTGCCATTGGTCCAGACGGTTGATGGGTGTGTGCTGCAGCTCTAGCTCTGGTTCAGGAGGAGCTGTTAATGGAGCACCAACTAATAAGTGAGCAAGACTCAGGTAGGAAAAGTCTGAACGATATTCAATTGCCACATGTAGGTACTGATTTTACACTTTTATACTCATGGTAAAATCAATTCATTTGTAGGAACAAAAGAAGACAGATTTTTCGAAGAATACGAAGAGCAGAAGAAGGCAGGTATGTTGGTCTGAGAATATTCGATAGCTACAGTAATATAAATAAATATATTGTCACCATCGTCAAACACGGACTAATACAACAGTTTTGAGTGTAAGAAGGAATTAGCACAGACGCACAGACAGAAACCTTAACGAAATTGATCAGCAAGCTCTGAAACGCAAAAAGCACGTGGAAATTATGTTGTAGGAAAAAACACGTTTTTTGAATCTTCGCACAAACGCAAAGCTTTATTTCGGTTGTAGAAAAGCAAAAATGTAAAGTTCAGAAATACCCACTATGCGACTCAGGTACCTACTTAATTGCGGAATGGTACAGAACTAGTATCATAGTCAAATATGAATATGGGTAGGGAATATGATCGACAGAATTGTTTAACATGAAAAGTACTAATTCTATATTTTTATACTCATGGTAAAATCAATTCATTTATAGGAACAAAAGAAGAAATTGTTTGCAAAGAATACAAAGAACAGAAGAAGGCAGGTATGTAGTTGGTCTGAGAATATTCGATAGCCACAGTACAAAAAATAAATATATAATATAATATATTGTATAAATAAATAATATATTGTCGGTATCGTCAAACACGGACTGAAGCTTAATAGTTGTGGGCGTGCATGGAATCGGCACAGGCACACAAAAAGAAATAAATAAATTTAAAAAAACAGAGACAGTAAGAACCAAAATTTTTCAGAAGCTCTGAAACACAAATCGCAAGCGGAAATTATGTTGTAGGTACTCGTAAAAAGGTCGACCATTTTTTGACTTTTTTGCACGAACACAACGCTTGCCTACCTTCGCTCGTGAAGAAGCGAAATGTAATTATCAGAAATACTATACGGCTTAATAGTTTCTATGAATAAGTGTATTGGATTGATAGAATTTTCTAATTTGAAAAGTACTGATTTTACATTCTTATGATTCATGGTAAAATCAATTCATTTAATAGAACCAGAAGAAGAAGAAATGTTCAAAGAACTGAAAGATTCAGGTATGTTGATCTGAGATTACTACTATAAATAAATATACGTTGTCACCATCATTAAACACGATATGGATGAGAAATATTACTGATGGGAATCTGTAACACAAAAAGTAGTTTTACCTAAAATGCATACAAATATACCATTTTTGAATGTATAATCAATTGTTTATAGAAACAAAAAAAGAAAAAATATTCGAAGAAGATAAAGAATTTAAGAAGGCAGGTATGTTGGAAGAAGGACTGATCAGGCGTACAGTATAAGTGTAGAATGTATTATATTTATTTACAATATAAGTAAGAACTTCACAATGCTTATTCACCTTCCAATATGTGTGCCAAACTGAAAGGTCAAGCACACATTGTGTGATGAGTCGCTCATTTTTCGACATTTTCCCCAATCCATGTTTCTCCCGTTTACGTCCCATCGCCTCTACTACTTAGCAGGGGTCTAGTCCAAAATGTTGGATGGAGCGACTACGAACGTGCTTATCGAGCGTATCCAATGTTCTCCTCAGCACTTGATGCTGTTACATCCTATTATTAGGAAAAAAAAACGGAAGTTAGTGAAAAATGTTGTATATTTCCACGAAAAATAAAGAGTTACAATGTTAAATCGATTTCGACGGTTAGGCCATCATCAGTAACAAACAATAACTTGTTTATTGTTTGTTTGTTACTGATGATGGCCTAACCGTCGAAATCGATTTAACAGTGTAACTCTTTATTTTTCGTGGAAATAGACAACGTTTTTCACTAACTTCCGTTTTTAAATGGGTTTCCACAACTTCGTCGCGAGTGATTTAGTTCCTATTAATAGGTTTGAACTCCATAGAGACCATTCGCCGACTCTGCCGAAAAATGCTGATTAATCCGTTTTTTAGTGAATTTTCAAAGAAAAAATGAGCTATTTAGATGGCTTTAAATTTTTAAATGTGTGGAGAGGGAGCAGGGACCAAATACAAATCCGTTTCATACATCAAAGAATACAATCCCAAATTTCAACGACGTATTAAATTTCATTCCTGCGCAGAGAAATCCATCTTGGCAAAAAACTTGTCAAGTTCGTTGGCTAGCCCAATCGCTCCAGAATTTCTGGTTCAAATTTACTATTTAGAGACCCAAAAAAATGCTTTAAAAAAAACTTTTTTTTACAATAGAGCATGTGGGGTGTCACAGTCGAAGAGTCGAAGTATTTTTCTGCGCTGAGTCGATTACGGCCACTCCCAGATCTTTAAGATGCATGAATAAATGAGAAAAATCTGGAAAATGTCCATAATTTACATAATGCCCATAATGAGAAAAGTGTAAAATGTCCATAATTGACTAGAATTCAGTATTTTCGAGTTGTGCTGCGTTTCCAAAATCTGGAAAATGTCCATAATTGACCATATTGTCCTTAATGAGAAAAGTGGAAAATGTCCATAATTGACTAGAATTCTGTATTTTCGAGTTGTGCTGCGTTTCCAAAATTTTTCTTTTTGATCTCGTCCCCTCAGTTTTATTCAGTAGGTACCTACATGGTTAGCCTCAATAATCAAAATTTAAGTGCCCAATTTAATTGTATCCACAACTTTTGTTTGAAAATTCGCTCTATTAGCCATGCTGCATAACTGAGTACTTTTTATCTTCACATTCGTGTTACTTTTCCTTAATAAACACGGAGCAGTACAGTTATCATCACATGAAATGATGTGCAAAGTAACAGGTCTTCGGCGTACACAATACAATATGCTAACGCTCAAAATAAACCCAACCTAGGTGTTTCTTCTGACGTTACATGACACTTCATTCAAGCTCCAGCCAGCTATGGTTGTTAAGAGTGGATTACGCTGTTGTAGTCACATAAACAACTACTGGAGACATTTCCATTCAGCACATTCAGCAAGTCTTGATAGAATGATGGGTTAAGTAGACAAACTTCTTCTTCAGATCAGTTCAACACAACCGAATTTTGTCTTTGCGGTTGTAAGCATCGTTTATGAGGAGCGTTAAGTATATTTTGAACTGTCGTCGACCACCATTCGATGCTCTTTGTTCTGGCTCCAAAAGGTACAGTTCTATACTGTATCGGTTGCCTGCGTCTGACGGCGAGCATTCGTCCGCTGCGCAAGGCCTCTTCCGTATTCGTAATTAGTATTGTTTTTTATTATCTCTCTTAACCAGTAGGTCCGACACGGAAATCTGTTAGGATGCTGAATTTGCAAGTTTGAAATTTCAAATAAGTTCTGAAATGGTACCGCCGAACAAAATTATCACTTGAAGGAACTTTTTTAGCTTTTTCACAAAATTGCTTGCGAATAGGTCTACCTTGGAGAAGTCTGATGGTACAACAAAATGATATGGAATACCTCTTCTTTCAAAAAATAATCAAGTCTTCAAACAAAGCCACAAAAGAGAACTTTCGTAGAAAACGTCGACCTTGTTGGGTTTGTAGGCAACTTATTGCAGCTGTTACGAACGGTTCATGTCCCTGAAAAGTAATATAGTTAAAACCAATTTACGCATGACCATGTCAATGACACTGGTGCAATGGCAATATGTATGACACTGGTCAATTATATAGTTGATTCATACTTAACCATCTTTGTTCAGTGCAACTAATATGATTCTCAATCCGATGTCAATAGACCGACCCAACAAAATGTAACTTTATAAATGAGTACCTCCAATAGAAGTTCTTGTAAAATAGAACTATTAGGAACTCCTGCCATCATAATAAAGATAGAGGAGCATCAGCTGGCTAGTTCTCATTTTTATTCTAATTGTTTTATTGGGAGTGGGATGAATGTGTAAGGTTATAAGACGCCGCGCAGATAGGTCTCGTGACCGTGAAGTTTAGCGTCCATCTGGTCCCTAGGTCTACGTTCATGAGTGGACCCCGCGGGGGACACTGAGGAAAGGAAAAACTCTTATTTTTCGCACTTTAAACGGGAAAACTTGATAATTATCAACCCGGAGCGCATTCCTAAATCTGAAAATAGCTTTGCCATTCACAATCGTGTTCACGCTGTTTGTTCTAAATATTCAGCCCAAATTTAAAATCTTCTCGTAAAATATATTATTTTGATGATTTATTGCTGACGAATTGATTTTTCTGATTCATAAATAATATTTATTCATAGAAACGAAGGAAGAAAAAATTGCTGAAGAAGGCAAAGTTCCTTCAGATCATACAGGTATGTAGATAATCAAAAATAATAATGGACTATGCAGTTTATGATTCCTAATAAGAAACCTAAGCGCAATGAATCTAACAGTTTTGCAATATAGATGGATAAATAGATAGATAGATAGATAATTGTTATTGCCTTTTAGATAAAACATCCATAGCAAATTTCATTAACAGTATATAAAAAATAAAAGAGTCTGGACCAGATAAATAAATAAATAAAATATAGTCTTCTGATTAGGAACTTAGAATTAGTGACCTCACTTCACTGGCTTCCCTTAAAAAATAAAATAACCTATTTGCCACCTTTTCATCGCTGGATGTTAGCAGTCGTCTGTACTGCTCTTCATATGAAAGAGGCAGAGCGAGCAGAGGCAGAAGGAACTTCAGGCGGGCGTTACTTAGCATGGGGCACTGAAGGACCAGATGCAAGGCAGAATCGCTGACACCCCAGTTACAAATTGGACATGGTGCCGGGAGGAAGTCCATCCTGACACCCGCGACCAGGATCCTAGGAGCGTGTTTCGCAAAAGTTCGCAGCTGGGCCAGAGGGCGTAAAATAGAGATCGGCCAATCTTGGGAGAGGTACTTCTGAGGCTGGAGGGATGTTTCCTGAAAGACCAATCCGTAGTCCGGGCAGGCTCTTGAGGATGTTGCCTGCTCCAGGTCCATGTTTCGAGAAACAAAAGGCAGAGTTGTCAGGAGGCTCCTCAAAGTACTGTTATCTGGCATTAGCTCAGCGTCATTAGATAGGGCCATCCCGAAAGTCCCTAAGGCGCTCCTGAGCTGTTTGACCCAGTTATACCTAGGATCACAAGCTGGTAGTGTGGAGAGATCGAAGAGGCGCCTCATGCATAGTGCTGGCAAACGGTCGGGTGGCATGTTTATGGTCTTTATCAGCCATTTCAATGAGTTCCTTAGTACGAGGGTGCTGATTGATTGAACTCCAGTCTCCACCACTGTGTTGGGAGTGCTCTGTGGGATCAGCAGGATGCGCTTGTAGAAGCCAACCTGAACCCGCTCCAAAGCATCCGCCCATCGAAGCGCCCATACAGCAGAACCATACAGCAGCACAGATCTCACCATTGCTTCGAACTCTGGATCGTACTGACCAGGAATTGACCCCCGCTTCGACCAAGATGCTCATTGCAGCCGCTGAAGCCAAGTTAGCCCGACTTATAAAATGATTACATGCACCAGAGAACACAGCAGAGCTGGAGAAGGGCACTCCTAGTTACATGTATGATGTAACCTGCTCCACCAACTCATTCCCAAACCAGACAGGCACTGCCAGGTTTTTAATTCCGCCACACCTCCGAAAGCACATCAACTTTGTCTTGCTTATGTTAACCGTGATACCATTTTCCTCACAATATGCCTTCAGCACCTTCATTTTCTTGTTTACATCTATCGCTGAGTCGCCCAAGTTCACCATATCATCCGCGTATAACAACATCAACATATCTCTATGGCCCTTTATATCGAGTCCCACACACCCTCTACAGCGAAAGTAGTCCTCAATATCCGATAGGTACAGTGTGAAAAGGAGAGGGCCAAATTTAAAATCTTCTCGTAAAATATATTATTTTGATGATTTATTGCTGATGAATTGATTATTCTGATTCATAATATTTATTCATAGAAACGAAGGAAGAAAAAATTGCTGAAGAAGGCAAAGTTCCTTCAGATCATACAGGTATGTAGATAATCAAAAATAATAATGGACTATGCAGTTTATGATTCCTAATAAGAAACCTAAGCGCAATGAATCTAACAGTTCTGCAATATAATATGAGAAAGGCTGCAAATTATTACACGTGGGTGTATAATTATTATTTCCTTGTCAGAAAAGTTCATGTTCCGCATGTTGCTCGTAAAACGTATTGCAAGATTCAACTCTTACCGCTCGGGAGCTTCGACATATACCTATTCGCTTTCGCATTTATTCAAATTGAATTAAATTCACGTGGGCACTTAGAACGTAGTAATGAACCTGACATACCTACATTTTGTTTGTTTGTTGAGCTTTACAATGAGTGAACTTAGTATTTAACTAACAAACATCATCGATTACTTAGGTTTAGGCACCATCCTTCTATTGAAGTTAGGCTATTACAATCAAATTTTCAATTACTTCAGTTCATTGACACATAAATTAGGTCTAATGTTGAAGTAAAATTCTTAGAGAAAGGAAAGCCATACAGTTAGTCATGTAGTGTACAAGATTATTCTAACTAACACATAACGAAATTTTCGTCCCATAAACTTTTCAGGTGAAATCACCGTGGAACCTGGAGTTTTTTCTGAAGCCGAAAGGAGGATCCGAAGTGGTAACTTAATTTCTCACTAAAATGCAATAACAAAACTGGCAAGACCCTCTTTTCGTCCGAATTTTCGATCCCACTTAGATATATATTTATACCTACAGTTCTAGTAGGCAAAGAGTTTCGTAGCCCCAGCAAGTGAAAAGAGTAGAAGAAAACAGTGAAATAAAGGAAAATTTCAAGTGTGTACCTTGGTTATTTTCTAGCATTCTCGGAAAAACTTCGAATTATGAATATATTTTCTTTATCTAAATAAACACAGTTGATGCGTTTATCAAGCAGCAACTGTTCATCATCCGTAGATACATATATCCTTTCTTCTCATCATGATAATTACAGAATCACCCCAGCTCAAAAGGTTCCAGTCATGCAGCATGATCGTATGAGCGAATTTTCTTAAATTACCGTATAACCTACTAAATTATGTTAAATTGTTTAGAAAATTCAGGACTTCAAGCAAGTAGGAATAGTTAACTACCAATTCTATGACAAAAAAATCGTTCTAAATAATATTTGGCAATTTAAAGAAGAATTTGGATTTTTTTGCAGTTGTTATCTATTTTTTTTGAGAAAAATTAATGAAATTTAAGTACATTTTTCAGCATAAATTTCTGTATATATTTTTCAATGTTCTACTTCATCGTTGATATTGTTTGACTACTTTTGAATAAAATTGTGCAAATAAAATTTAGAAGATTTTTAGCCGCGAGTTTTATCAGTTTTCAGCCCTTAGCTTCTTAAATTTGACCAATTTAATGCGCTCAAAAAAGCTGGTCAGCGAACTCATCCTTTCGTTTGGAAAGCTTGATTTTGAGGCGCAAGATCGAAATTTCTATCTCAATCCCGGAATGACAGAAAAAGCTGAAACTTAAGGATTTGTCTCAGAATGTCTCAAAACGGATTAAAATTAAGAAAATTTTCGAAAACTTTTATTTTAAAATTTGCGGAGCCATTGCAATAGCTTCATTTTCTACGAAAATTCTCTAAAACATAGGTAGGTACTCATTTTAAAATCGCGAAACAGAGAATGAAACTGGAAGGTAAAAAAAAGTAAAAATGAAGGCACCTACTACAACCAGAAAATTCTTCTAATCCTACGAAAGAACTAAAATATTGAATATAAAAAGGTCAAATAAATACGACAAATAAGGTATTTGGGCCAGTTTGGACGGAGCAAGATTTCTTAAATTGTGTTCTATCTTCGGCAAAACTAACACTCTTCAGACCCTCTTCTCCAAATTTACGAATTAAAGCAGTGTGATTTTGTGTGATGCCATAATTATGAATATTATAATTCATAACTGTTTACAATAATTATAGTTATTTGGTACAGAATCAGTAAGAGAACTGCAGCTGAAGCAACACGTACCGTCCAGTCATCAACGTCGAGAATCCAAAGGTAACCTCCCAAAATTTTTTAGTATAATTTATTAGCTCATGGAAGTGATGCCTTTCCATATTATTTCAATATCATAAAATTTATGATACCTATTTGAAGATATGATGATAAAATTTATGATATGATGATCGTGTTATGCAAAAACCAGCCGTATTAAAAAAGTGATTCTGAGAAAAAGGTAAAAACACAGCAAGCCACCTACCATTCTTTATTTGGTTCCTATAGATTTTATATTCCTTTTGATAAATCCATTTTGATCTGTTTTATTAGTTTATTGAAACATTAAATAATCCACATTAATTTTTCAAATTTTAAAAATTAAAAAACAGTTATTGCATAACTCCCTTGTTTATTGATTGTGTTATGCAAAAACCACCTGAATACCAATTACGCTTATTTCTTACTCGAAGTTTTGAAAATGCTTTGTAATTTCTTTTGGAAGGTAAACAAATTGCCATTTTCTGAGCTTTGTGAAAAAATTTAGTTCCGCATTTATCTTTGTTATTTAAGCGTACCTACAGTAGGTAACTTCCAAAGTATCTTGGCAATTAAAATGAACATTCAAAGATTCTGATTAGATTGTCAATGACTTTAGTTTGGACTTTTGATTTTACCTCACGATTTTCATCTAAATCACCGTAACGATAACAACTACGCATGCGCAAACATATGTCCTCACAAATCCTTGTGGAAGTAGGTGTTCAGCCGATTGCATGGAAAACGTGAAAAAAATAACTTGCTTATATTTTAAAACGAATAATCTCATTTAGTAGGTATAATGGGTACCTATAGGTATACCATTTAATAAACTAAGTAGTTATCGAATTTTTACATTCATTGAAAATTAGATGATTGAATTTGAAAATTTTATCCACTGATTATAGAACACCTAACGTTATTGGAACGCTTGGATGAATATACCGACTTATGGAAAAAGTTTACTATTGGCAGCTAAATTGCCTCGTAGGTAGCTAGAGCTCAAGTGTCTCGTAAGCAGCCAATTGTGGAGTTGACATAGTAACTAAGCCATCAGAGGCGTTTATTGGAAAACCGAATTGGCTGAACGAAGCAAACCAAATCGACTTGGTCTATTATTGCACAACAAGCTCACGAAGTGACTGTGTTAAGGCCGTATCACACTTGCATTTTTTCAGCTTTTTTCTCGTATTTTTAATGTTCGAACGTGAAGAAGGCAAAGTGATTTTTTCCAAGGTCAGCTGTGAATGTTGAAGAGGAATAAGCGCAAAAACAGAGCATCCTGGCGGAATGCAGGTTTATTACATTTGTCAAATTAGAGCTCCTTGGGGTTTTCCATTGAATTGTTACCTTTCCAAGGGTTACATTTAAGCATTTTTCTCGCGTCAAGGTAAAAATTAGAACACGTTCTAATTTTCCCAAGTGAGTTTAAAGATGCTCCGCCAAGATGCGCAATGGTCGAAAAAACTGACCTTGGAAAAAAAACACTCTCTTCTTTATGTTCGAGCATTATGAATGCGAGAAAAAAGCTGAAAAAATGCAAGTATGATACGGATTTTAAGCAATAACAATTTTTTTTATGATTTCACTGCCATCAGGTATAATTTTTGGGAAATTATCAACTGAAGGTGATGCAGGAACATGCCCACAATCCGAATCTGAAAGTAACTCAATTCGGCCCCAAGTCGATTTGGATGGTTGTTGCATAACGCGGTCCGTTATATTTAATATAATCGAAGTTATTATGATCCACAATGCATGTTCGCACAGCCGTTGATTAACTACGATCATCACTAATAATAACAGTACCTATTATCCACCATCCAGTAACGCAACGTAAACGACACGCTGAAAGTAATAAATATAGCCAAAGCTGAAAAGTAAGAAAGGGGTTTCTGAGCTAAGACGTTATAAAATTCCTGCTCTACCTTTGTAGATATTATCAAATGTTGGAATTTATACTGTTACCTATTCTGTTTAAACATCATTTCCATCCTCAATTAACGTGAAACTGTTAACCTGTTATTCCTATCAACATGTAATATTTTCAATGAATTTTAAATATCAACGTACTGTTGTTTGTACTTTTTTGCTGTTTAGGAATATGAATTTCATTCATCTAACTTCACAGGTCCTACAGGGCCGATTTTGCGAGATCCCAACACCCCCCGCACTGACCGCCGAGTAAGCAGCGTAGGTAAGTTCTTCTACTGATACAGAGTAAAAGAGAATGTGTCTTCAATTAGAACTAGAGTTTCGTTCCGATTTGAAAGGATTCTTGAATATAAATAGAATACAAGTTGAGTACAAGAAGTAGGTAGGTAGATCTTTCTACACAAGGATCTATCAATCAAAAGCAAACAAATACACAAAGTGCCCTTGCTTATACCTAAAACTTTAGGAATATCAATTTTTGAAAACTTCTCCCAAGATAAGTACCAATATTATGGTTACGCTTTTTGTTGTTTCGACTCACCACCTCATGACAGGTTTGTTGAGATGCCACCTGGAGTCTTTCGAATGACATGGATGCTTCCATGACATTTATTATATTTCGGTACCTTCTCTATGTGGCAGGTATATTGTAATTTCTTTATATTGTTATGTATATATTATACGTTAAAAATGTTTCCAAATTTTTTTGTTACTATTTATCGGTATAGTTTTGTGTAAGTGGCGAATTTATTCATGCTTAATTAAATGCGAGTGAAATCCGAAAGTGATTGTGCTCCGTGACGTCGTCCAATGGGAGTTTCGAGCCAAAAGAAGGCGACCAAAGTATATTCGCAATCGGCACCTTTCAGGAACCAGCCAACCAGCCTCGTATACTTTTACTATCATTTATTTAACCATTTCCATCTTCTTTTCATTGCCGTATGAGAATACGTAGGAGGCATTGTCAAAGTGATATCCTCGAATTGGTTACTGATCCATCCGTTTCTCCTGTGATCTTCATCCACTCTATGTTATCGTCCTGTTCACCTAAAGGTTAAATGGAATTTTAATCCCTCGGCTTCTCCTCACATGAGGTGGCAGTTGGGCAGTTGGGAACCGAATATCAAGCAGGCCAAGTTACTTCTCCATAAGGAATTTGGACAACAGCCGTTCACCCAGTCAGAGTTAACTACTTTCTTTGCCAAAGTTGAAGGCATCCTAAACTCCAGGCCTTTACAACCACTTCCAGACAGTCCGGAAGATTTAGAGGTTTTGTCAACAGGCCACTTTCTGATTGGCCAACCTATGAATGCTTTGTCAGAGCAAGAGTTCACCAATGTTCCAGCCAATCGTCTCAGTCGATGGCAGCTTTTACATGAGAGAGTCCAGCATTTTTGGAGTAGGTGGAAGCAGGAATATTTGAGCTCGCTTCTGCCTCGTGATAAATGGGCCCATAGATCCCGCAACCTAAGAGTAGGAGAAGTTGTGTTACTTGAGGATTGCAATACATCGCCCAATCGTTGGCCCTGGGCCAGAATACTAGAAATTCATCCAGGCGATAACAGCGTCGTTCGTGTGATGACCATCAAAACTGCTCGTGGTTTATATAAACATTGAATTATTAATATCGTTCCTTTAAATCTTACTTCTTAAATCGAATGCAAATCATATTTTTTTCATTGATTATATCGTATCTTCTCTATGTACACATACAGACGCGACATGAGACGCGCATCTATCTCCCTCTAAGGATTTCATTATTCTCATCATCAAATCTCACGGACCTGCATTGAAGGCTATACAAACTGATTCATAGTCTCAAATAATTTCAACGCAATCATTACATATTGTTCTGAATCTTTTTTTCTGCATGAATGAATGAATGAATGAATGAATCTTTATTGTCCATATTTACAAATCTTTTGTTACATATTTACAACAAATAAAATAAAATGAAAATAAAATAAAATAGTATCTTCTTATTTCTTTTTTACATTGTAATGGACCGTGCTAGAAAGCATACAAAATGCTGAGCTCTAGCACGGAGTTGATTATTAGCCGTGTTCACGGTTAATTAGTATAAAGTTAAAGTATAAAGTTAAAGTTACGCCGTCGTATAGGTAGACAAAATCACAGTATATAAGTATAGAAAAATCAGTAAATAAGTATAGATAAGTGCATTTATATAAGTATTTTCAGTTGATAAAATAATCAAATTTCTTACTATTAATCATGTTATTCATTTCTCTTTTGTATAGATTTATATTGTTTATTTTTAGCATATCAGTTATTATTTGAAAGTCTTAATTTATAATTTTGATGCCTTTATACCTTGTTGTGTTTTGTGCATAGGAGTTCTTGACCTTTGGTAATTTTATTCTATAATTTGTTTTTCTACTTTCTCTTACATTCTCAAAAAATAATTTCTCATATTTTTTTTATAAATGCTAACATACTTCTCCCATAGATTTGTTGTACTGTATGAAGTCGAAGTTCGTTGAAAAGTATTTCAGATGAGTGTCTCATATTTTTTTTGAATAATATTTTAAGAGTTTTCTTTTGAAGTAGGTATATTTTTTCTATCAAATATTTGAAAGTACCACCCCAAATGATAATAGCATATTGCATTACTGATTCAAATAGCGCTATGTATATCTTTTTAAGTAATTCTTTTGAAAAATATTTAATTGAATATAGCATATATGAGCATTTTCTTAATTTTTGACACAAATTGTTAATGTGTACATCCCATTTCAAATTGTTGTCAATTATTATCCCTAAATATTTTATTTGATTTGTTTTTTCAATTATCGGGCATTGACAAGCATATTTACTACAATCGTGGTATCGAAGACATCTCTCGTCCTGCATCTCCTCTGTGCCTTCTTTCCTGTGTATGGTCATGTGCGAAGATTTACTGGCATTGACAGTTAGAGTGTTGGTGTCCATCCACCTCCTGATTGTGCGTAGATCGTGTTCTGCATTTCCGTAGGCCTCCTTCCAGTCATTCCCAGAATTGACAAGGGCAATATCGTCCGCAAAAAGATAAATTGTGCCTTCATATTTTTGAGCCATCACGTCATTTATGTAGAGCAAAAATAACACAGGTCCTAGAGCCGTTCCTTGTGTCACACCATACTCCTTAATAATGGCATCCTCACTCTTTGTTCCATTCACATAGATTGCTTGCTCTCTGTTTTCTAGGTATGATTGAAAAAATTTAAGAGGTAAGCCTCGTATTCCATATTGCTGTAGTTTCAGGCAGAGCTTTTTTTTTGACACACAGTCAAACGCTTTTGCAACATCAAGACATGTGAGTAGGACTTTTCTCCCTTTATCGAGTAATGAGTACATCTCGTCTGTGATTTTGAACAGTGCATCTTGCGTGCTGATGTTGTTTTGGAATCCAAATTGCTGGGACGCTATAATTCGATTTGCTGTTAGATAGGATACCAATCTCGTTTTTATTAGTTTTTCAAAAATTTTTGCTAAGACATTAATTAATGATATTGGCCTATAATTTGCTGGGTCGCATTTATGACCTTTTTTATACAGCGGGATTACTTTTGCCTTTTTGAACTTCGTTGGAACTTTGCCTGTCTCCATACACAAATTATAAATGAATGATAAAGGTTTGGCTATGAGTGATATTATTTCTTTAATCATTTTGGGAGTATACTCGTCAGGGCCTGGTGCTGAACCTCCACACATTGAGTTTGTGAATCTAATGAGCTCTTCTTCCTCAATTTTGTACAGGAACATTGATTTAGCTGAATTATTTCCTATAATATCGTTTCGTTCTGTTGAAATATTTTTATCCGTAATGATCTTCGCTAGGTCAGATCCAACAGTTGAAAAGTATTTATTGAGTGTGTTCGCTATATGTCTCTCATTAATGTCCTCTTTCTGATTAATCCATTCTTTCAACGGGAATCGTTCCTTGGTGTCTCGATTCATCGCTTCCTTTATTATTTTCCAGGTTTTATTTGGGTTACCTTCACTTTCTTTCAGCTTGTCTATATAATAAATTTCCTTTACTCTTCTTATTAATTTATTTATTGTATTCCTGTAAGTTGTGTAATAATTTTTTAATTTCGTGTTGTATGGCTGTTTTTTTACTTTGGTGTGCATTTTATCTCTTTTACGCATGGAAACAAGTAAGCCCTGTGGAATCCACTGTTTAAGCGCTGTTTTCTTATGACTTTTGTTTTTCATGTTCTTTAGCTAATTTATCCTTGCTTTGTTCAGTGCGTCTTCAAATTTTTGGGTTGCTGAGTCAACGTCCTTTTCCTCGTAAATTGATTCCCATGTTACTTTAGACACTTCCTCCTTGAATTTTACCATATTGAAGGGTAGGTGTGGTCTCTCTGCTTCGTTCACCCTACCTGTTAGTTCTTGGCTTGTTCTGCTCTTTATTTGACAAACTACTGGGTAATGATCGGTTATACTGGTGTTCAAAACTGCTACCTGACCAATTTGTGACCCTCTGAGAAAACAGTGGTCCAAACAAGTACTCGATTGTGTAGTGACTCTAGTGTTCAAATGGTTTAAGCAGCTAAAACCGTGTGTGCTCAAGACGTCCAAATATTTTTCGTTTAGTGAGTTGACGACATTTATGTTGATGTTCAGGTCTCCCATAAGTAGACAGTTTTCTCCCGAGTGTTTTTCGAATAGCTCTTCCAGTTTCTCTGAGAATTTTTCAAGGTTTGTTTTGTTGTTTTCCGGGCTTCTGTAGCATCCTATAATTCGAATTGGATTTTCATTCTCCTTTTTAACTAACATTGAGAATGCACTTGTTTTTGGAAGACCCAGGTTTGTATCCATCTCCATTGTATTTATCTTTGTTTTTGAATAAATTACTATACCGTCATTTTTATTAGTTTTACCAACAACTTTGTATGTGTGGTAATTTCCAGCGAGTTTATGATTGTGTGTTCCTTTATAAATGCCTCCACTAATATGATGATGTCCATCTCAACTCCCAGCCCACCGAAGTAACATAAAAATTGATCGTAGTTTCTGGTATAACTTCTGATGTTGAGACATAAAACACGTAGTCCATTACTATTAAAAATAGGCATGGTTTTCAGATTATATGGGTCATCCACTATTTGTGCTTCAGATAAAATATATGGTGGAATATTTTCTGCAATAGTTATGTTTACTTTGTCCATATCAAAAAAAGAAAAAACAAAACAAATGGTCCAATTGTAATAATATAATTATTAGAGCTTTAGCAAATCGTCCTCAGACCGTACTTGCACAACTTTTTCATTTTCCTGTTTACGAGTATAAATATTGAAATTTCGAACCCAAACAAACTTGATGTTCTTCTCTTTTGCCTTCAATTTAGTTTTACGGAGTAACTCACGGCGAAGGTGGGTAAGATTCTCGTTTACGTAAATCCGATGGTCCGGCCAAGAGGCGATGAGGGAATTTGCCTTCAGTTCTGACATTTTTTTAGCCGTTGCAACGAAAGCAATTCTTGCCGATTCTGAGCCCAAGTTCGCCAAAATTTTTCGATGTTTACCATCTTGATTGAGGCCGATCCGGAATGCCGAGATTGGAGCAACATCCACATTGATAACTTTGGATAATTCTTGTACTATTTGCAGACAATTTTCATTTATAGTCTCGGGGATACCATCTATTACAACATCACCTTTCTTTGTATTCTGCTCCAAAAAATCCACTTTCACTTTCAATACTGCAGTTATTTCTTTCAACTGACGATTTTCTTCCGATACCTGCTTCATCGACTCTCTCATAGTTTTCAATTCAGTACAAAAACTGTCAAACTGTTCGCTCATGAATACAATGGATTTCTTAACATCAGCCAAGTCATTCACAAGCCCATCAATTTTATCCATCTTCTGGGACATAGTAAGCTCGCTAGAGTGCATTTCATCGATTTTATCGGAGAGGTTGTTGATGACGCTTAATAGATTTTTATTACCAACCATTTGAGGCTCCTTCTGAGATGCGGCAGATTTAACTGACACATCAAGTCTTCCGGTATCTCCCGATGAGGTCGAATCGTCGGAATCAGATTCATCGCCTTTGTTCTTTACACACTTACTCCTTTCTCCAGAATTTTTACACCTGTCGCATTCCCACTTGGACCTGGCTTCCATGTTCATCTTCCTGTAGTAATCTACTGATTTTAGTCGAGTACAAGAAGGGTGATACGAAGCATCGCATTTGCTGCATTTAGCTGTTTTTTTCGGGGAGTTTAACTCCCGGGAGCACTTCGCACAGTCCATGTTGAGCTGATAAAAGAACCGGCCTACACGAAAAGAATTCGGCAACACAAAAGCAAAGTTCACGAACAACTATATTTGATCGACGTCCGAACGCTACGGAATCACGATAACAACTGATGGTAGCCAACTGCATGGTAGCCACTTAGGTACTTAGGTACTTATGAATGTTCATGTCCATTTTCCTATTAATATCATTATGTACTGAGAATTATTTATTTGTTTAAATCTATCTTTCATTGGTTTCCTGTCGCCCATTTATTTTCTTCTCCCATCTAGGTAAATTCTATTTTTACGACAGGATTTCAGTAATTGGTATTCGTCTGCCCCAATGAACCCACCAATTATCTTTCGTATTAATTTTTAAAGGGGGAGGAGTGAGAGAAAAACTATAGAAAAACTAACAAAGCTAAAGTTATTGTTGTTATATTGTTTCTCTTTTCCTTGGTTAGCACAAAGGTTTACCTGTAGTTCCCTAACGTGAAGTACTATGAACTAAGGCATGTGAGTACCATAAATTAATCTGAGTGGTGCTATAGGTGATAGTAGGGATACAGTCTAAAGTAAGGATTTGCAGACTCGTACATCAACTAAACAAATTTATTAAAAAATCTCTGTCGGACATAGAAACATGGCAATAAACACAAAGGGTAGAATTGAATTGGGCTTCTTGATTACAAAATGTCAGTAATATTCACTATCCACAACTTACCTACCCATTAATTAAATCACCCTCATTAATAGTGTGGATGTAATTCATTTAAATATATTGGATTAGGATGGATATGAATACTTATTTATTCGTTTTTTAGCTTTGAACCATCTATTGTATTGATACATATTTTTTGATATCCATTAATCTTAGTAAATATCTGTTGGAGCGTTTTTTGCAGATTTATGAGGCAAATGTTGTTTGCATTGTAATCAGATGTTTTAAGCAACCACTTTTTCAGACTTCAAGCCAATGACTGAGATGATAAATCCACCTGAATCTGCGGGTACAATAAAAAGTACGTTTATGACTGATATATCGACAATATCAATTGTATGTTGTAGCTAATACACACAGAGGAATATGGAGCTATTAGCAATGCAGTACAACCTTACAGTTCACGTAAGGTAAACTATTATAAGTCGTGAAGAAAAATTTATAGACTTTATATAGATCATAAATATATCTATTCATTTTAGGTTTATGAATTATTGCTAATGGATTTTTTTTTAAATTCTTATCGCTTTTCAAGAAAACGCATAGGTAAAACAAAAAATAAGGTACCCATCTGAAATTTCACATTAGAACTTTTACACCATAAAACCTAAATTTCACAAAAAGTAATGTGATGAAATATGTTTAATTTTATACCACTGGTTTTCAATATCTAATTTCTGATGAGAAGAGAAAGATATTAAAAATTTTTATTCAAAATTTAAGAAGATTAAACTTTCAGAAGGAAGACCCCAGGCCAAGCCAAGATGATCAGAAGGGGAAAAATTAAATATTAGATTTCTGAGAAATAATGACCATAAAGGTTCCGCTCAGTAGTTTTCAATTTGGTGCGTCTTTGCATAGAGTTACCCAGAGACGGTTATTCCAAGTAAATATCATCGATTTGAGACCTTTACCTACCACCCTGGATGCTGAATACTTTCTTTTTTTTCGAAAACTTTCATTTTGAGTTCTTTCTATCTGAAACACATTAGTCGAAACACTGTGCGCTGCCGTGGGGATGCCGCTATGCCTCCACGCTTCTGGTCTCAATGTTAGAGTAAAGAGACCACGTCTGAATGATATCGGAGTTGATCCTTTTGAATTGAATAATAGTGGTAGGTCCTTTTCTAGGACGGACTGACAAGTAGGCGTTATGAATGCTTTAATTAATTTAAAAACTACCCTTTGGAGGTACTTCACTCTTTCATTATACACACTTCCTGATTGGATTATGAATGTGGTCATATTGAGTTTGTGTGATGCTGACAGATGCAGTCACCTCTCATACGCAGTAACCAAGCGAGTTGCTCATGCGCCCTTACAGGTGGAGAGATAACCGGAAGGATATGGCATGTTGCCCCAGGTTGGGATGTTGCCTAGCTCCGAGAATACTGCTTCCCAGTCGCCTGGTAGCGTGGTGAGTTGGAGGGATCTGTTATAACTACTGGTTATAATAGTAGATATAACAGATCTGTTATAACAAACTGGGTGAGTGGTCGTTGATGCAAGCTACCAGGGTCAAGCCTTACAGTTTCGTCGCGCTTAAACTTCGTTTGTTTTTATGAAAGCACTGGCGTATCAAATGAAAATATTTGTACTGTGGTCGTCTTTTGACTTCGGCAACTCGAACAAAGAGTACAAGTTCCTCATTTCTTCATTCACTTTTTTCTTCATTATTGATTACTAGGTAATCGTTAATGGGTTTGTTAGGTCCTAAATAGATTCCTTTGACTAACATGAATCCCTTAGGCTCATGCAAATAGCTCTGATAAAATTATGGCGTGATCCTTTATGGATTCCATTGCATTTAAAACCTGTTTAGATCGTTTCAGAAAAAAAGATACTTTGTCTTGACCCTAGTGGTGAAGTAAGCAAAGTACCTAACAATACCTATAGGTAGTTTTCGGAAGCAGTATAGGTACATACTAGCTGGTTGTGTATAGGGACCTGAAATAATGAATACTTAATTCTGAATTTAAGTACACCATTGATTCAATTTATAAGCATCAAGTAGGAACCTCTTATAAATTGGAATCGATAAGTAGTTACATTTTTGGTTAAGGGAAGAATATTAATAAAACTCTCCATTTTGATTTAGCGGACGTTCGTCCATGCGAGAAGTGCCAAGGATACGATTGCAATTGCGAATCTAATCAGGCTCGCAAGGAATTTATAAGTAAGAATATTAAATCAGCTTTTCAACTCTGAAATAATTCTTATAACATTGTAGTAAATCTTGTTTTCTGTTAGTTATATCTAAGTTCCTTACGAAATCCAGTGACAAACAAAAACAAGGTCGAAGAAATTGTCGAATATGACGTTGGAAGCACTTCTAGTGTGCCCGACTGGGAGTTTAAATGACACCAGCTTTATTGAATCGATGGCATCACTTTGTAATGCTGGTGAAGGTGGTTTCCTAAAATTCAAATGAGCCTTTAATTGCGGCCCTAACGATATCTTCTTCTATGATATTTCTCGACATCCATTGTTTTCATTGAAAACTTGTCCCAGAAGGCTGGTATTGTACCAGCGCACCCAATAACATCCCGACCTACTGATTTGTGCCCAAATTGACATTGCTTCAGAGTATAAAATCGTAAGCACATTGCATGCTTTCTGAGTCTCCCTCTGGCTGACACCAGATTGGGGTCAGAAACTGCTAGGCTACCGTTCAATACGTTGAGTTCTTCCACATTCGGCTTCTCCGTGTACTTCCTCATTTACATATCATCTAGAGATTCAAGTGCATCAGCAAGAAGTGATGTGACGGGTATCCCTCAGCGACGTGACCAAGGATCTCAATTTCGTTGCCTCTCTTGTGGCAGCAGCTGTCCTCTAGGTTTTTGCATGGTAACTAAACACTTTGATGACGTTGCACAATATTTTTAGGCCTTCTCTCCATTTGCTGAATAATAGATCTTGTTTGCCATTAATGACCTTTCTGGTTGAGTGAGGCTTAAATTTTAAAAATTAATCTTGGTGATTAGCCTTTGAGCAATCCTTGTGAGTTATCATTCGTGAGTTGAGCATCAGAGCATCAGAACGCTGAATGCTCATTCTCTAAAAAATAATCATACCTACTTTACGAGCTCCGGGTTGCTCTGACAGTCCCTTTCCAACTTTCCAAATCCAGGCAATAAATTGAGGCATAAGGGACGTGTTGCTGCCCAATCGCAGGTTTGCTGAAATGTAGGGATTTTCAGATGCTGCCAGATATCTATTACTGTTGAGCTAACTCCGGTATGCTTCTCATGAGGTATTACGAAATTCCCAGAAATCCGTACATTATTTCAATATAAATCAATGCATTAAGACTATCATCGGACAAGAAGAGAATTTCTTTCAACACACTTTATCTTTAGGTCAATATCATCAAAATATGGTTCCCATCTGGAATAGTATGAAAATTGTATATCATAGTTGGAAAAATTGAGAAATCCGTTGAGAATATAGCTTATGATTAACACTAGTGTTAAGTAAGGATATATTAAATATCGTTCAAAAATATCGTTCAAACAAAAATTTTGATTTATTTTACAGTTTAGTTTCAATACCAACACTACTACTAATGCACCAGTTATAATTATAATATTATAATATATATAATAATGATAGTCCTCAATCCTATACTATACTCCCTCTGTTCTTTTTTCGTATTCTCCCTTTACCGTTACATTGTTTCATTTATCGCCGCATCATCTACATATAGATATGGTTCGTAACTGGTCACCATCTTTCCTTCACGTTTCCTTTACGTAGCAGGCGTTGTTGAAGTGAAAGTAATCACACGTTTCTTGAGCAATGCGTCTCTCTAACTTGAAACAAACTGGAATCTATCATCAGGACCTTCCCGGCTATTCGATATCTTGTGAACGACAATCGTAGCCGTCGGATCAAATTAGCTAATTCTGTGCACCTGAGATATAGAACCTCAGCCCACTCAGACTAAGCGTCAACCCACTCCAACGTAATTACTTAATCGACCAAACTTGCAATGAGTTATACCTCAGACCCTGTCTGGATCATTTAAGGGTTATAACCGCATGTTCGACTTGGTTCTCTTAGCAATAGCCTCTTATGAAAGCCTGAATCTCTCTATTCACAATATAGTGATACCATTGAAATGTTTCCTGTATAAAAATATGTAAGATACTCAAGCTTATTCAAGATCACAAAAACATATTCAATAGGACTTTAATTCTCCCAAGTTTTAATATTGTTCCGTTTTCAACTGCCAAATCATCCTTCCATAATGTTAAAGTCGAAATTGATATTGATAGGCTGGCCAGGCATTCACGACGTTTGCCAGTCACTCTCCAGGAGTTTTATTTCGTCTTCAGTTATTGAGTTATTCAACAACTTGATTTCCGTTATTTGCGTATCAAGTGTCATCAAAACTATATATATCATTGTCTGGCTGTCTAAGATCGGGTATCTAGAACAGGTAGCAGGGGTTACCCCTGCGAAAGTTGGTGATAAGGCGTAACTAGAACGGAGGTTATCTCTCAAACCCTGAGTACTCCTACCCCAGCTGTGACTGCAGGGGTATCTATTCTGTTTGCTGAGGTAAGCTCTGTGATTGGCTAGGGCTACTGGAAAATCAAGGCTCACGTTAAACAATTGACCGGCGGTTTTTAGTGATGCTAACTGTGCATACTACCAATAAAATCGCGAGCGTTACCACCCTCCCAATTAGTTTTCCTGCCCGCCGATTACGAAATGTTCGCCTGGATACCAGGGGCACCCTGCGTTGTTTCATTTACGTTTCGTAGGTACCCTCTGCCTCTACTGTAAGTATAGCTGCTGCCACTAGTTTTACCTGTGTTTCTAAATACTGGGCCTAAGGCTGGGTATCTAGAACGGGTGGCATGGGTGACCCCTGCGTTGTTGGTAATAAGGCGTAACTAAAACAGAGGTTATCTCTCAAACCTTGGGTACCCTTGCCCCAGCTGTGACTTCATTGGTACAACAATTTATCGGAGGTTTGAGTGATGCTAATGGTGCCTACTAACAATAAAACGGCGAGCGCTACCACCCTCCTAATTAGTTTTCCGGCCCGCCAATTACGAAATGTTCGCCTGGAGAAGGTGAAACTGCTTGCAATACGCAGGCAGCGGTCCCAACCCTGCCTTGTTTCAGTTACGTTTCGTAGGTACCCTCAGACTCAACTATACCACCCAGGGCTGCTACCACTAGTTTCACCTCTGTTTCTAGATACCGGGCCTATGAGCTATACATTTTCCTACCCTATCTCACTTCTATCTGAACAGGTCAAGCTTTGACAGATATAGTTTGCGTTCCTTTTGGAAGGTTTCTTTCTTTTCATAAAATTCTTTGTAGTACCCTATTTTATGAATCCATTAGGATTTATTTATCATCTCGATCATATGCATACTAGTGAGTTTCTTACTGCATTTGCTACCATCGGATATCTTTTTATGACGCAGATAACATCTTATTAATTAATGTTCTGTCTAGAATGAAAAACTTATTAAAACGCCAAAACCAAACGCGTTTAGCGATGGTATACCTGTGTCAAAACATGAAAGAACTAACTTCACATTGGAAATAGACAGAATCTTTTCTTCGGGGCCGATACCTCTTGATCTGTCGAAGTTTTGACCAATCTTCATTCTCTTTACGAGACAAACTTGGAAACATCTGTCCAATATTATAGTACCCGACCTTTAACCAGGTTTAGTTTTCCAAGATAAATATAACTGATGATCATGGGGGGCAGAGCCAAAACCACAGTAGGGGTTGAGACCTATAAGAAAGGGTAACCCGCAAAGAAGAGGAAGGGTTACCTATAACAGGACTGGGCTTTCTCTTGAGAACACATTCTGCAGTTCCAACAACCATCTGCCTTCTCCTTCAACCAACCTGGTACCTCTAGTTTGCGATTCAATTTTTTTCCATCGGTGATATATATCTTGGGTTTATCATTTACTAATATAATTTTCCACTTTATATTCCTTATTAATATCAACGGGCCTGCGCGTTCGGAACCCAGGGAGAGCTTTGGTTCCTTATTAGTATCTAAGGGGTCTTGCAATTAGTTAATGCAACGGTGACACTGGAAACTTGTTAGCACAACGGTACCCACCGGCGATTAGAGGTACGGCCAATTATTGGGCTATGGTATGTAGAAAAAGAGTAAGGTTAAGGTAAGGTAAACGTCCATAAAGGGTTTAATTGGTTCAGAGGTAAATTAAATAGACTCTCTTAACGTCGTCCTATTTTCAGGAATCAATTTATCAATCATCTTCAATTTTGCATCCACAACCAGCCACAACACATACCATCCCAATCCGCACCATTTTTATTGATTGAAAGAATAGTGTTATTATTATCTGTTTCACAAGGAACCCACCAACTCAACCAAAAAGTCTCGCCTAACATCATTTGCCTCAAGTCAGCTCATGTGCTATACCTTATTCGATCACTCCAAGTTCACTTCTTGGCCTTTGACACTAATAAAGTGTTAAGCAGCATTGTATTTTCGTTCACTTGAGTAAATTTCTAACATGGGAAATTTACATACCTTTACATATTTCAACAAAATACTTTTCTGTTCTTTCAGTCAAGGAAATAAGACAAATGATGTCTAATCTAAGGTGTGATTGCATCGATGATAGTACCTGCACATCTGATGATTGTGTGTCAAAGATTTTGAAAGGTGAGTACCTTAACTCTTGAATAAGGAGTTAGTATCATAACCATAGTATGTGATGGATAGGAGTAGTTCCTCCTTCTCGATTCTTGAATACGCTGCATCTGGCGATATGCCTGACGGTTTATACAGCTAACAGGAATAACTTCTGGGTGTAGCAGGTTAATCGCCTGTCACCTTTGAAGGAGAAACTCTCTTTTTCCATCACCTCTCGTTGTTACAAGTACCATACCCAAAATTGTTTTTTTATAAAATATTCAGGCATCATATACTTAACTTGTTGTACAGTGACCTCAACCTTGAATTGTCTCGTTGACTATTAATTTTCTCCTTTTGTTATAATGAAGGCTGTAGGTGTTTTTTGGTAGTTTCGTCTTCCACAATAATCAAAATTTAGGCAAACAGCGAGAATATGTGACCTCCCGACCCCACTGTGGCTCGAGACTTTATCGCATCCCGGAATCCTTTGTGTAGTATTTATTTATTTTATTCTATTGTTTTTAGCTAATATCAATATCAATGCTTTTGAACATGTGTGCTGTAACCCAACGTAACAATAATCTCTTTCTATTTCATGATGTGAATCATTATCAAGCGTTCTTGATAGCCAGACGAAGTGGGAAGGGGCCTATCAAAACCGGACAATTTATTATTTATAGGCTATCGACGGCTATCTATTTTGTTGTGGTTTTTTATTTATGCCTAACCTGATTGACTCAAACCAACTAATGCCTCTACATTATTATTCCATAACTCCACATAAATAAAGTAAATACTAAAATTGTGTCAACATACCTTCAAGTGAGTAATGCCCTAACCCCCCTCCCCCCATAATTGTAAAACAAAATTTTCCAACGGAAAGTTTTATAGGTGATATAGGCAGTGGTTCCCAAATAAAATTTAATTGGGGTACCAAATTAGCGTTACCAGATTATTCGATTTATCTAAAACATGGTTGATGTGTATTGTTTTTTAATTTTCAGAACTGGCAAGCAAGACTACTTCAAAGCCAGACCTGGATCCGAACGAAATCTCTGAGACTGCTTCAACAGTTGGTAACTTGAATAGTTTTAAATTACTTCAGCCGAAAAATATTTATCACAAATATTCACGCATATTGGAATTATTATCACGTATATTTTTAGAGTGGCTCTGAAGAACTACTCTTGAAAACAATATTTTTTACTTCTTTGTTACTTCGATTCACGTTACATACATCGTGTTGATCGCATTATTGTAATAATAATCATTGAAAGTACCAACAGGTTATGTGTTACTGTTATTAGAAACTAACAAATTTGAGAGGAATATGGAGGGGGGGAGGGGGGAGGCAAAAGGAAAAAATAGTATGAAAACTCAACACGTTTCACCTCGTCGCAAGAATTTTACATTTGCGCATACGCAGAAGTTTAATTCTAGAACAATAAAATTCATTGGGGATACCTCGTTCCACCCTGCACAACCTTTGAAGAATTCGTTAAAAACCGGGAACAACTGTAGAAGTTACGATTCTTAGGAGGGTATACGATTACGCATGCCCTGGAACTACCATTGATTGAAACCAAAGAAATTGATCTAAACCCGTCCATTACAATATAATTTTGTCATTTACAAGGTTTAGCGGACACACAGACTGGCAAACCGATATCGATACAGACGAATCCCAAATTCTCTTCCCTCAAATCGTTTCTGTGATAATGATGTTCCACTAATGTTTTTTAACCAGTTGGTTGAAGGTGACACCAAGATTTCAGTTCCAGTTATGTTAGGTTACATTCAATCAAAATCTTTTATGTTTTGGTCCACTTAAGGTTTCTTGAAAGTTCATCATAGAAAGTGAACAAAAAACATTTTAAAATGCAGTAGAAATTCCTGCGGTTCTTCATTCATGTTTAACAGCCAATTCTGCCGAATCGATTTGATATTCAGAGATGGCAAAGAGGAAAAGTTAGTGCATACGCAATCGATTATCTACACCGAATGCAAATACATTGGTACATGGATATGTCTTCACTGACCTTATTCCTAGGATATATCATTCAGCTGATTAGGAGTGACCCAATCATTTCAATCGGCTCTTATTGTCCCAGGGAGTCTCCCTATCAAATTTTAACTTCTTAGGGTTAACGGGAGAGCAAACTAGAAAACCAGAAATCTAATACACCATCTAGAATCTGATGAATTCTTTGTAGGTACTTTAAAACTACAGGAGCTGTATTAACCTAGAAACGGGTTGGTTGTGAAGCGATGTATTGTGACATTTTTCGTGACCGCTCAATTTTTTCAATTAACCCCCAGCCATGAGACACACCCATGTCAAATGCTTCATAGTTGCTGAATAGTTACCGTATTTGTTTATTGGTATCGCGTTACAAATTTTGTCATGACCCCTAGCTGTAAGACATATCTATGTCAAAATACTTTGGGATGAACTGCTTATACCGTGACTGAGAAACCACTCACTGTTTCTACCTCAGGTCGAAGTAAGAAACAGGAAGAGAGCGCCGCAACAGCCATCACTACCGACGAAGATCAGAAACCAACCTCTGGAAGTGAGTTTAAAGTCGTGCCTGATAGTTTCTCTTCAAGATAGTATGAAAGAAACTAGAGAGGTGAATTTGAAATCAGACAAATTACCATTTTATTATGTTAGCAACATTAAAGTATACAGTGTATATACAAATACATTAACTTCAGTTCTTTAATACTGGTGATTGAAAGTTATTAACGGTTTCAGTAACTTGGAAAAGGATTTGGCTTAGAGACTTAATCCAAAAATATTTTAGTTTTGGGACATTATGTATATGTATACGTCGGATCTTAAGTACAATCCTACCTGCAATGCATTACAGTAATAATGGTTGTGGTTGTGACATGCTTTATTTGAAAATACGATATATTTCTTGAGGATGAGGAAGGAATGATAAATAGGTACCCATGTCTCATTGAGCCATGCGTCTTGAGTCTTATATCTGGTCCGTTTTATCTGTTTTGACAACAAAATCGACTATAAGACCAAACCAGCGAACCCAACAATACATTAAAACTCATGAGTTCAAAGCGTAAAAAAATGGAATGGGAGGGGGGGGATTATATTTTTGAATGATAATTGTATAGTGGAGCATTATTTTCTTCCTAATTAGCAGAATAAAAGTAAAATTAACTATACCATTGGAAAGTCGATTAAATGGAAATGTATTTTCCACCAAGAAAGATGGTTGCGTTTGTAAATGTTAGTGCTAAAATACCACTGATTTTGTACTTATTTTAATGTTGAAATGAGTAGGCCTAAAACTTAAACTTTGAAAAACTTCTTTGGGAAAGGGGTTCCGATTTCATCTTCTTGGAAATTTAATGCCTACTTCATGCAATGGTACTGCTAAATTTTTCACTATTTCTGCTATAGTTTCCATGTTAAAAAAAGTCTTGACCAAGGAAAACATTTTTTAAAGGCGAACTATTCTGTAATTACGAAGTTTTTGAAAAAGTTGTTTGAAAAACTTTTTACTTTTTTCCGACATAGGTTAGTTGTATAATCGACCATGTATGGATTTTTCATACGGGAATACCCATACCAGTATTTTGTGAATATCCACTTTTCTTTTTTGGATTTAAGAGTCCGAATTCCGACGTAAGAATTGCCGTACTCATTCTTATCTCTTTATAGGCACAGCGGATTCTGCTACTTTATCTGAAAGTGAGTCGAAAGCAATTCGAAAAAGAGATGAAAAACCACTGCTTACTGACACTACAACGGAGGAAGAAGGAGTTAAGGTTGAAGGAGAAAAATCCATCACTTCAAAAAGTAAATCAGAGATCAGAGAAAAATCCATAACTTCAAAAAGTAAATCAGAGATCTTAAAGAGTGGAGATTCCAAAAGTAAATCGTCACGTTCAATAGGTAAATCCGACGATTCAAAAATGTCCAAAGTTAGTTCAGCAATAGATGAGTCAAAATCTGAAGCCACCAAATCAATTGAATCGAAAGGAGAATCGAGCGAGAAAACTCTTCAAGCAGGACGGGAAAAATCGTTATCTGTCTCCAAGAAGCAAGTATCTTCCTTGTCTACAAAAACTGATACGCCAGTTGCATCGCGAAGCGAGAAGCAAAGTTTGCCGACTGAGATAACTTCAGAAGAAGAGAAAAGTGAGGCAACATCGCATGAGGTTGATAGTGGTCTAACTCCTGTACCCTCAAGTTCCAAGAAACTTGCCTTTCATGATCTGGGTGTCGGAAGTGACGATGTAACAACAGAGAACGTCCAAGTCCAGACACAAGGTCTATCGACTCCTTGTACCACTACTGATTCTGCGGGAAATTTAATAGACATTTACCCTCCAGACAAAAGTACTGGTGAGTAAACAAAATCTCTAGGGTTGTTAAAATCATATAGATAAATTAAAGCAACGTTACATATAGATAGATTAGATATATAGGTGCTAATAGTATCAATAGGGATCGCAGGGGCAATCGCATAATTTCGAGAGCAGAGCCCATGGTGATCCATTATAAGAAAGTACACATTATAGAGAAGAGTACACATACTAGACATCTATATTAATGCACACCATTTTATACGGTATTACAGTTTAAATAGCACATGTTTTCAATGAAGCTAAAGCGTGGATACTTGCTAGAAACGACCATAACTGAGGATTCCCTGGCAGCTGCGGGAGGAGCTCAGCCTATTCAGCTCAGTCTTCAACCAAAACCCCTTAGCATTTATTCTTTCTTTTTTAACTCCAGCAACTGTATGATTTCCCTCTATTAAACTTATACTGCCGTGTCCGTATCTATAACCTTCTCTGCGTTGATGTTTCATTCTCCGGATAGGGTAATGAAATGGTTTTGAATCAGTTTCCTGCAGCAAGAGGTAGTTGCTCACATCATATCCCAGCGGTTTCCTCCATTCAGGGGTCCACTTGCTTTCCAAAAGTACCGTAGCGGTTTTTCCTCCTTCATGTAGGAAGCACTTGCTCCTACTGGTAGTGTAGCAGCTCGTCTATTCAGGGGAGTACTGGCTCACACAGTATTATAGTAGTTTCCTCCGTCAGAGGATTACACGACCCTATGGCAATTACGATTAAAACAGATATCGTTGTGCGTGTAGAACGAATATTAATTTGCCCTCAAATTAATTTCAAATGTAAATATTCAGTTTGCTTTCATTCTTGATTCTCTATTAAGATTACCTACCCTAAGCCTTAACACTAACATAATCTAGGAGATCGTACGCTACCCACTGATGAAAGAATGTGGTTTTTTACTATTGCCAATTACAGTCCTCTATAATCGCTGATATAGAACTCGGTATTACCAGAAGGGTGGCTGTGGAGTGATGCTTTGCAGATGTTGCTAACATTGTTCAGTGGTCGGCAATGAAGCTTGAGAATTTCCCTACCAACAAATGCCGACCAATGACCACCATGCTACTAGTCGTGGTTGCCACAACCATCCCCTCGCCTAGTAAGTAAGCATTGGATTGGAGGACAGTGGAAGGTAGTAGAGCTCTAATGGGTCGCTATGGGGATAATACCTGAATCTTCATGTGGCTGTTGCATTCTCGGTTTCTGAATCATAACTGCCTACAGCTGGGGTCTGGGCCCTTTTATATAATGAACTAAACCCTGATTAAAGGAACATTGAAGGAGTGGTAGAGGCATCACATATGCGGTCGAGGTATCACAGCGGCTGAGTGGAAGTGGATGAGAGTGGTTTGAAACCACTTGCCCCTTGATGTCCTTCGTTTCCAACTCACTGTAGCATGCTCCTTTGTGTAATCATTTGCAGGGCTTTTATTCTAATGTATTCTGAAAGTTTCATTAAGATCACCTGTTGTATGCCTACCTATCTTTAGTTCGTTTTCAAAGGTGACTCAATCGCAGCTGAAAGTGATGTTGAAACATCAAAGACGGACCTTCAATCACAATCTCATAAAGACAGCAAAAGTCGCGAAAGGTCAGATTGTGAGTATTCATAATAAACCTAAGAGCCTGGACCCCTATTGTAAATTTAAAATGATATATAATTATAATCTTAAATGTTGTACTAACAAGACATTTAAATAGAATGAATACAACACTTATCATTAACCTTAAATTTTTATTTCAAATTAGCAACAAGTAGTGAAGCAGAAAGAGAAAAGGACGTTTTTCCTAAAAGTCGTTCAGGTGTACTTCCTCTACAGACTACGACTTCGAAAGGTACGTTCTTAATCAAGCTCGATTGAATATTTTTTATTGTAAGAGAATAACGAGGGATGAACGGTTTGTGACGGGTCAAGGGGGGTTTAATTATAGTAACCCACGAAAATACAATACAAAAAGCACTGATTGTGAACTGCAAATTTGCGAAATAAAGAGAAAAGTCTTGAAGATACAAGAACACACATGGAGAAAGAGTTTATGACGTATGTAGTTTGAGTAAAACTAGTTTGTTACTAATAAGACTTTCAAACTAAAATCATTACAACACTCATGGTTCACCTAGAATTTTATTTTTCTTTCAAATTAGTAACAAGCAGTGAAGCAGAAAGAGCAAAGGATGTTAGCCCTAAAAGTCGTTCAGGTGTACTTCCTCTACAAACTTCGCCTTCGAAAGGTATGTTTTTAATCAAGCTCGATTGAATATTTTTATTGTAAGGGGATCACGAGGAATGAACAGTTTGTGACGGTTCAGGGGGGGGGGGGGGGGTTAATTATAGTAACCCACGAAAATCCTATATAAAAAGCACTGAATGTGAACTGCAAATTTGCGAAATTGAGAGGAAATTCTTGAATATACAAGTACACATATAGAGATAGAGTGACGTATGTAGTTTGAGTAAGACGAGTTTGTTACTATTAAGACTTTCAAACTAGAATCATTACAACACTCATGGTTCACCTAGAATTTTATTTTTATTTTAAATTAGCAACAAGTAGTGAAGCAGAAAGAGCAAAGGACCTTAGCTCTAAAAGTCGTTCAGGTGTACTTCCTCTACAAACTTCGCCTTCGAAAGGTATGTTTTTAATCAAGCTCGATTGAATATTTTTTATTGTAAGGGAATAATGAGGAATGTACAGTTTGTGCCGGGGCGAGGGGAGGTTTGATTATAGTATCCCATGAAAATCCAATATAAAAAGCACTAAAAATTTTGCGAAATTGAGAGGGAATTTTTTAAGATACTTTGAAGACACATGGAGAAAGAGACTATACTCACGTATGTAGTATGAGTTTTTTAAGACGAGTTTGCTAGATTGTGTCTTAAGACGAGTTTTTTTACCAATAAGACTTTCAAACTAGAATCAATACAAGACTTATGGTTAACCTAGAATTTTTCTTTCAAACCAGCAACACGTAGTGAAGCAGGAAGATCATTGGGTGTGAGCTCTAAAAGCCGTTCAGGTGTCCTTCCTCCTCAAACTATGACTTCAAAAGGTATGTTTTTAATTAAGCTCGAAGTATTTTTTTAATACAAGGGAATAACGAAAAATTAACGATTTGTCGCAGGGCGAGGGGAGTAGATTTAAATATTCTAACCCACCAAATGGCAATATAAAAAGCAATGAAAATTAGCGTACTTGAAGAAAATTCTTGAAAATATAAGAACACCAGTGGAGAAAAATTGTGTGACGCAGTTTAAGAAGACAACTAGACGGCGTCACGTATATTTTTCTCATTAACTGATGTTTACGGTTCTGGTAGGATTGAGGACGCTTTAAATCGGATCAAAGATATTCTGGGATACCGAAGCTGATTTTTAGATTGATAGTAGCTAATTACGACCTACTTCTATTCCTTATAATGCCGTACTAAGAATAGATCCTGTATCTGCCCAAACCCTACTTTTGGGAAAATGCGTCTCGTTTTGAGCCGAAAGTTCCTTATATTAGCTCTATTTTACGTTGTTCCGAGCTTCAAAAGCACTCATTCCTAAAGAAATTTCTAGCTGAATCGCCTGGTGTGACTGAAAAAACATTATTTTAGTCAGAAAATTGCAAAAAAAAAGTGTAAAACATATGTACTAGGCGATTTCCTCGTATCTGGTGCACATGCGAGTTTTTGTTTAGCAATTAGATTTTTTTCTAATACAAAATTAGTACCGCTCTACGTGGCGAAAAAAAAAAAAAAAAAATTGTTTCCTCGTATATGCATGATACTAGGAGAAAAAATCGTGGCTGCTAACCTCCGAAAACCGTATCTGATCTGACAATAGAAAATACATTATTTGTATGATCGAAATACTGGGAAGAAAAATCGTATCTGCCACTGATTCCGAAATCGTATCAGACGCCACGAGTCCTAAAATACTAAGAAATGAATTCTTATCTGGAGTGTCGCGATTCATATGTACCTAAATACTAATGGAATAATCGTATCTGACGCCCAGGTGCGGGTTTTGGCTCTAGAAAAGATCAGTTACGGGATTTTCATTAGTAAGTCGAACCAAAACGTAGTTAATGCGATAATTGTAAGCCGTTTTGAGACTGTTCCCGTTGAGATCCGACTTCTAGACTAGCAAAATCGGAAGAAACCATCCCCCCGAACGGGGTGGAAGGGTGTACCATTAACTCAATACTGATAAAAATGCAGATACGGGATCTATTCTTAGTACGGCAGTATAATGGGCACTAATCTGTCATATAATTATATATGAATTGAAATTTCCAGTATTTGACGAAGTCGCTGGATCTGTCCCTTCTAAAGAGATTTCTGTTACGTCTCCTTCTAAGAGTAAGAGTAAGTCATTCAATATTTAACAATTTGGTACGCATGGATATGCGTAATTAATGCTAAAACATATTTTCTAAATCATGTTTCCTATTGTCGTGAATATAATGTTTACATGATTCAAACAACCTTATAAAATTTCCAGTCAAGCAGCATGACCGTATGAGCGAGCGAATTTACGTAAACTTAAATTTAAACTAATGTTGAATCGTTTTGAAATTTGAGCACTTGGAGTGCAACAAAATAGTTAACTATCTATTTGATGGCAGAAAAACATGAGCTAAATAATAACCTTTTGGGGATTTATAACATTATTTGCAAATTTATTGATATTTTAGCACATATAATGAAACACACACTACACTACTTTACAAAATTTAGGGGTGGTCTTGCATCCAGCCGAGGCTTATCGGTTTCTCACGTTATTTGATGTGCTGAATCTGAATCCGCGGTCCGTTTTGAATTTGGTATTGTTGATTTATCACAATATTAATCACAATCCTCGACAAAACCGGGTTCAACTGTCTATTATACCTTGCAAATCAATGCACGCCTATGTATGCTCAGACCAACCAAATATATATCTATTTAGCTGTTATGTAGGATGCTCAAGTCGATTGGATGAATACGATAACAATAGTGACCTCCGTTTTTTTCCAAGGTTTGTTTGCATAGGTATGAGGTGGCCACTCTCGGCCTATAGGCACAAAATAGCTACTTTTGATCTTTGCATCTGCCAACGTCATGCCCCCTGTCGCTCTGGTCTTGTCGATTCAGATCGTGAGAGAGCATGGGAGGGATTCGTAGTCCGGGGCTGGTGTACTTCATTCGCGACAGGACACTTCACCGATTCATAGTGTGTCCTTTTGCTGCTTTTGAAGTTAATGTACCGTTTTTGAGGATGTCAAAACCTCGTAAAAACTGTGTGAACAGCAAATTGTATTTTGTTTCATCTGTGGAGAATTCTTGCTTGACATGACAAGAGCAACGAAGGCAACAGGTTGCACGAAGACAGCAGATATACCAAGATCAAAAATAGCTATTTTGAGCCTATAGGCCGAGAATGGCCACCTCATACCTACGTAAACAAATCTCAGAAAACACAGAGCTCATTTACGTTATCCAATATATCCAATCGACTTGAGCAGCCTAGAGATAACAGCTAGATAGATACATAGTTGGTTGGTCTGAGCATACATAGCGTGCATTGATCCCCCAAGTATAACAGACAGAATGAGCTGATAGCAGAATCCGGTTTCGTAGTAGGTCGTGACTTTGTAATGTGAGACAAAATAATCGCAGCTCCGTTATTTTCAGACCTATAAACGCGAGGTTGGTCTTATTCGATGCGAAGGAATGTCTTCTACAAGATGCAGATCCAAAAGAATTTTTCCAGGCTAAATTTCTATTATTAGCTCACGAAATGTACAGAATAAATGACAAAAAACTGGGGTTTCCACACTATTTGTATGTTTTTTGATAAAACGGGGGGTCGGAAGAGGTGAAATAGAAAAATTGAGGTAATATTCGGAATCAGCAACAAATTTTACTTAACTTAGGCACCTTTGGAAGGCATTTTATCTAGAATCGTGTTCAAGGAAAAATTCTGAAAAGTTTGTGTACAAAAAAAGTGAAAACAATTTATATCATGAAAAAACAAGCTAAACATTAAAATAAAAAATAAAATAAAAATTGAAAAAACGGAACCCGGATTCAGATTCAGCACATCAAATAACGAACGACAAGCTCCGGCCGGATGCAAGACCATCCGACAAGCTCCGGCCGGATGCAAGACCATCCCTAAATTTTGTAAAGTAGTGTTAAAAAATATAACGGGCGCTAGTAGAATGAGGTTGCTCTAAAAGAAAATGCTGTCTACATTTTTATCATCGGCATTATGCTCCTTGTGCATTATTCGCTCAAATACAAAGTTTCGAATATTCACACCCTATCCACACAATAATTGCATACTGCCAACCAAAATAAATAATTTCAATTCACTCCCAATCCAAACAAATTTCCCTGTTATCTTTCGCCATGTCACGTTCTGGTTCTGCGTATTTCATGTTTTGATAATGATTATATCTTATGAATGCTCTATCTCGTTTATCAACCTACATTGGGAGCGTAGTCGTAAATCAGCTTTGCAAAGAGGTATTCAGGGGGAAGGATAGGAAAGGAAAAATTAGGGGGTTTAAGATAGAACTTCATCTGGACGTTTGAGGTAGTATCTTGTAAGTAATTTACCTCTTTTATTATCCTACCTTTTCCTAATCAATACATTGTTCGTTCCTTCATAAATAAAATTAATGATAAATGGTTTATAAGCCAGTCTAGAGGTTAAGCCTTTTCGTTGCGGAAAAGAATTAATATATTTTCAAGGAAATCATATTCAATTAGTATTTTAATCTTATGGCAATTAATATGTTTGTAAAGAAAAATGATTTCTGGGCCCAGTTATTCGACTTCTATGCATGAAACGAATGAGAGACTCAAACAATAAATTATTCATTAGTGCTCTTGAAAGAAAAATATACCAAATAAATATGAATTCCGTAACAAGCATAGGTAAAGTGTGTTGCTACGATTTACATGAGCGACGGCAGTGCTAACCAAAAACTGCAGGCAGACATTCTTTCAGGTATATATATATATATATATATATATATATATATATATATATATATATATATATATATATAAGGATGTATATATGCAATATGTAACTAATTCCTCCCGCTTGAATCGCCTGACTTTCTTTTGGCACGCACCTCATACAAAATCGTGCCATCCTCAAAAACACCCATAACAAGTGTCTAAAAGCAGCCACGGCCTTAAAGGCTGCCACACGAGTGCTAGAACGAGAACACAATAATAGAAAATGCTGTCTACATTTTGATCGGCGTTATGCTTCTCGTACAATATTCACCCAAATACAAAGTTTCGTATATTTAAACCCTATCCACACAACTGCAAACCAATATAAATAATTTCAATTCACTCTCTATTCACAAGAATATCCCACGCCCAAAAATCACCACCAGTTTTTCAATTTTTTTAATAATTATCTCCAGCGCTTAGTATAATAGTAACCAAACACATTATTCGAGGCCTTTCCTTTCTTTGCGGGTCTGTAAGGATTGAGGTTGCTGAAAATTGGGTCAAAGATATTCGAGAATGCTGAATCTGATTTTTAGGTTGAAAGTAGCTAATTCCGGCCTGCTTCTATCCTTCCTGTATATAAAACTCCAAGTTTGTTTCTATCTATCTATGTTTCTATGTACCTATCTATGTATGTTCCCAATAGAAGGCTAAACGGCTGGACAGATTCTGACGGGAACGGTCGTAAAATGATCAGCAAGGCTAGATTGGCTAGATCAGGCAACATCGGCTAGATCTGAACCTCCAATACATTCTTCCATTTCATAAATAGTGCTACCATCCGCAACCAATTTGTTTAGTTCCCAAATTGTTATTATGGTTGCCAACAGGCAGTCTGTTGACGGTGGAAATTCGTGACAAGTGGAGAAGCCTTGAAGGGTTGCTACGAGTGTTGCGAGTGAAGCATGGGTGACATTATTGATAGGTGATGGACGGGAATTTGTATTTCGTGCGAAGAGCGGGACGGAAAACCGATTTGTTTGGCTCCCGACATTTTATTACGGTTGCCAACACGCAGTACGGGCCCTTTCTTCAGGCGAGTTTGGTTTTGACGATTTTGATCAGCTGAGTGAGCTAAGTTCTCTCCAATTCACTCTAGGAAGTTGCAATTTGATAGGGAGACTCTCTGAGTCATTAAATTATGGTCTCTTTCCTGATCATGAGTGAGCTAAATTCTCTCCTGTTCATTCTAGGAAGTTGAAATTTGATAGTGCAACTCTTTGAGGCGTCAAGAGACGATTTAAATTATGGGATCATTCATAATCAGCTGAGTGACCAAAATTCTCTCCTTTTCACCCTTGGAAGTTGAAATTTGAAAGGGAGACTCTCTGGACCATTAAGAAACAATTGAAATGGTGGTCTTCTGGTTTATTATTTTCAATAATATACCTTTGTAATCGACCAAGAAAAAAAAATTCAACACCCCCCTGAAAATTTTGTGGTTTACATTTCAAGATGCGTAGAATCCAAAAATTGAATTGAAAAATATCCGTCCGCCCGCTGTCCTCGGCTTTCCTCCGAAAAACCACATTTGGGGTCCAGATGGTCCTAGAAGCTCTGCATCAATTTTTATCAACCCTAAAGGGTTTTAATAAAGGTCTAAACATTTAAAAAATCGAGATTTGCTTGTCAATGATGAATGTAATCCCAAAGAATCGATTAAAAACACCCACAACACTGTACGTTGAATAGTTCGTTTTCCCTAAGGGTTTCAACATCGAAAAAAACCTTGAAAGTTCGAATTTCTTAGAGCGAGAAGATAGAGAAATCACGCGCTGCTAGCAGATCTATTGATTAGACGATCAAGCTATAAATTCCATCAAAGATCGCTAGGTAGTGATGCTGGAATACATAAAAATTTCCTTGTAGATATCAGCTGATATGATGCCAATATTGGAATTATTCAGGTGATATAGTTCCAATGGAATTTATTATAACGTTGCGAAATCGAATTTATTAACTATTGTCCTTGTGATGAACCTACTAGTGAAGTATTGGTACCTAAATGTTAAATTTCATCTCTTAAATTGCTCCCAAGTCTACCCATATAGGTAGCGGAAGTATTGTTTCACTTTCGAGAGATTTAAAAGTTGTTGTCTCCACTAAAATCAAACGGCTGTTGTTTTTTTTTTTTGTGGTAAAATTTTCACTTGCATTTAACGTTTTAGACTATTCTGAACAACTTTCGTTCCACGTCTTTCTCTTTGAATCGCTGTGTGTGTATTTGTGTGTGTAGGTATGTCCGCAAATCCTTGAAACAAGCTTAATTTCCACAATATTCAATCAGTTCTTATGAAATTTTCATGGTATGTGCGGGTTAAACTGTAAATGGTCCACTTTCAGTTCCGTACTTCTCAAATCATTACTCCATTTTGCGCATGCGCAAACGTAAATTCCTTCAAGAATCATTTTTTCTATTTCTTAGTCATCCAATCCCGCTCAAATTCGGTGAGTAGTTGGGGGACAACGGTTTAATTATTCCATGTTAATTTTAACACGATTAAATCATTATTAGCTCCTGCACATGTGCGAAAGTGTTCTCCGAGGAAGAAGGTCTTGTTTTCATCAGCTTTAGATTACATTTTCTAAGAATTTGTGGGTCTGCAGATTATACATTACCGATTTTATTTTTCTCAAACCATTACTCCATTCTGCGCATGCGCTCAGCAAATTACTTCAAGCATCATTTACCCATTTTTTTAAACACCTTTACTATAAAGCGTAAATTTGCGGGGTCTTTGAACTGTAAAAGTGTGAACCCTTCTCAGAGATACGATGCGCCATGTTATGATAATAATTATACGGGATTTAATAATTATAGACCAATGGTCTGCTGTCTAACATAGAAATAATAAACCATTGTGTAATAATTGGAAGCGTTTTCTGATCAGCTGAGTGAGCTAAATTCTCTCCTGTTCACCCTAGGAAGTTGAAATTTGAAAGGGTGACTCTTTGGGACGATAAGAGCTGATTGAAATTATGGGCTCTTTCCTGATTAGTCCGGGCCTGATTTAGCCACTTTCATGCAGCCTCAGTAGTTATAATCAGTCTGGATATGGTTATTTCATCAATCTATGCACCGACTAAGCCGTACGGGTGGGTCCGTGCAACGCACGGGTTACCCGGCTAGTTTATATATAATTTATATGAATTGGGATTTCCAGTATCAAGCAACATTGCGATTTCTGACGAAGTCACTGAAACTGTACCTTCTAGAGAGCCTGCTTTTATGAGTCCTTCAAAGATTAAGAGTAAGTCATTCCATATTTATTATTTGGTGTGAATAGATTTACGTAACTATTGCTAGAATATATTTTCTGAACCATATATCCTATTTTTGTAAATAATATGTACGCGATGCATACAACCTTGAAGAAGTTCTAGTCAACCAGCAAGATCCAATGGGCAAATTTTCGTGAACTTAAATTTAAATTAATTTTGAATCCTTTTGAAATTTAAGCACTCTGAATGCAATTAAATTGTCAACTGTCTAATTTAGTGCCAAAAAGCATATGCTAAATAATATATATATATATTTTTTTTTTTTGGATTTTAGCATTTTTGCAGTTTTAACGATTTTTTAACACATATTAATAAAATTCAAGAATATTTTTCGGCATAATTTTATGCATACATTTTTTAATGTTCTGGTTCTTATTTTTGTGTGAGTCATATGCCAGTAAAAAACAAAAACTTGATTATTTGTAGTTATTTTCTGATATTCTTAGTGATTTTAAAGCACAGTTTTGGAAATTTGACCTTTTTTAATGTACATGCTACCGTGAAAACCCGAATTCGTCAAAACTATTTCCAACCAGTCACAAAAGGATCCTAATCTATATGACCAACTGATCTGAACCTTCACTAGGGGATTGACTACTTGATGTTATGTAGTTTTGAGACGCGAACAAAGAGAACTCAGACCACAGATTAAGCAAAATCCTGATCTGTGTTAAATCTCTCCAACAGTGGTGTAGGTACACGAGCTTAGGTACACTAGTTTTGACTAAAATGAAAAAACGTTACACTCCAGAAATCGTTTCAAAAACCTCAAAACAAATTTTCCCCTAAGAAAATTTTGAAAATTGTTCACTTTTAAATGTTCAGAACCATTGCTATTCCTTCTTTTTCTACGGTTATTTGCGAACTTGGAGGAAAAGTATTTGAAAAAATCAATGAGTGGAAATATTACTGATTTTGAAGCTACTTCGTACCTGCGTCTTTTCCTCACTATAATATCATTGGATACTAAATTATCATAACATGACAATCAAACTTCTTTAATAGATAAACAATATCTAATCATAATATAAGGAAATTCATTATAATCCATTTAAATCCGGCTTTCCAGGTTCAAGCAAGACTCAGATATCTGAAGAAGATGCTGTACTTGTACCCTCAACGGAACATTCTATTATGAGTCTTACAAAAAGTAAAGGTAAGCCATTCAATATAGATTTCCTCTTGTTGTGAATAATTTCGTGCACGATTTATTCGACCCCATAAAATGGAGGTAATGAATCAGTGTTGGAATATGAAAAATCCTCCGTTCCGTAAACGGTCCAGGCCAGTAGCCAGTCTGACTGCATTCTGGTATTTTCACGGGAAGGATGGCCAAGAAATTTAAGGGCCATGATGATGAATCACAATCATGTCCCATTCACTACGGTTTTGGTTTACTATTTCGAAGCTTTTGCCGCGTGTTTTGCGCTGGGGAAAATGTTCAATTTGCCAAACAATCCTAATGTTTTCAATAATAATAGTTCTGATTCTGACGATTTATCGCCTGAGTCATGATGAATACAGAATTTAATAAATACGTACATAGAAATCATTCGGATTGGCTAAAGAAAATTCGGATATTTGATAGTCCATTCGCACTAAGTAATTGAAGGTAAGTTTACCGCCCATTCCAAAGAGATTTGTTGAGTAAAAACTTAATCTAACATTCGTTGATGCTGATATGCCAAATGCGGAGCAATCATTGTAGAAAAGAAGGATTCACCAACCTACTCTTTATTATATCTTGGTCCAGGTCATGCCGTATATTTGTGCCAACAGTATTTTATTTGAGTAGTATTACTTGCTGTTATAATTTGATAGCTGACCCGGCGGACTTTGTCCCACCTAACATATTATACCAGTCATGGTTAAAAATAATTATCATTTATTCATCAAAATTTATTATTTAATTGGAGCGAAAAGAACATTGAATATAAATAACAAAGTGGTACGTATAAAGGGTGAATACGGGTATTTGAATTAATTTCTGTTGATGTATTGCCCAACCTTACGGAGACGTTGAAGGATACGTCGAACACTGTAAGTGATGGTTCATGGAAAGGTAATATCATTTTATTCGTTTCTCGATGTTCAAGAGAGGCTTAATGTCCTAGAAAGGCTCCCTGTCAAATTTCACATTCCTAGGGTGAAAAGGATTGAATTTAGCTAAGTCAGCTGATCTCGTTGGAACCCGTCATTGCATCCGTCTCTTAATCACCTAGTCCGCCTCCCTATCAAATTTCAAATTCTTAAGATTATTAGGAGATAATATAGCTGGATCAGCTGATCTGGTTTAACTTGTCATTGCATTCGACTCTCAATAACCTGGAAAGGTTCCCTGTCAAATTTCACATTCCTCGGGTGAAAAGGAGAGAATTCAGCTTACTCAGATGAAAGATGCCATAATTTTATTGGTTTCTCGATGTCCTAGAGAGGCTCCCTATCAAATTTCAAATCTACAGAATGAATAGGAGAGAATTTATCTAAGCCAGCTGTTCTGGTTGGAACCCGTCAATGCATTCGTCTCATAATGTCCTGGAAAGGCTCCCAGTCAAAGATAGGGGCCCTAGGCTGAAAAGGGGAGAATTTAGCTCACTCAACCGATCAGGAAAAAGCTTAGCACATCATTTTATTAGTCTCTTGATGTCCAAGAGATTCACTCTATCAAATTTCAACTCCCTCGGGAGAACAGGAGAGAGTAACTTTTTTTTTTTTTTTTTTTTTTTTTTTTTTATTTAACTAGCTGATTAACCCGTGCGCTGCACAGGTTGACTTGAACATTATCAAATAGCCTGTGATCCAAGTTAAAGTAATTTCAATATATTCGCCCACTCAGATCTCCAGTTGGTTCAGTGACGTTCAAAACGCTTTAACATCCTCACCCCTCCCCTCCCCGCTGGGTCAGATTTCAAAAATTTGAAAAAAGTAGTCTTTGACTTGAATTAGAGTAATCCAAACATATTAGAAAATCAAATCCCCAGTTTGTTCAGTGATAACAAAGATTCCCCATCCCCCCCCCCCCCCTTCCCCTAAAACACTCCCTTCCATGGATTAGATTTGAAAATTTTCAAGTAGCCTGTGATTTAAGTTATAATACTCCCAACATATTCGACAACTCAGATCCCAGTGACGTTAGAAACGCTTCAACTCCCCCACCCCCTCCCCCCCCATTGTGGGTCAGATTTCAAACATTTGAAAAAAGTAGTCATTGACTTGAATTGGAGTAATCTAAACATACTGGACAATCTAATCCCCAGTTTGTTCAGTGAAGACAAAGAAACCCCATTCCCCCCGTCCTCCCCTAAAACACCCCCTATAGGACAGATTAGAAATTTTATGAAATTTTAAACCTTTTAAACCTTCTCTGGACTTCCTCAAATAATTTAAGGGCAAAATTAGCCAAATCGGTTCAGCCGTTCTCGAGTTTCAGCGAGACTAATGAACAGCAATTGATTTTTATATACATAAATATATAGATATCTAGTTACGCGGAAAGCTCTCCAAGGTTTTCATTTTATTTTATTTTTATTTATTTATTTATTATATATATTATGTATATATATTTTTTTCTAGTGAATCTTTTCTCACATTATTTTGCACCATACGTAGAAGTATATATCGCACCCATCCTAGAATAAGGGTACAACTCAAAAAATGTCATTTTCGGCAAATCGCATTCAAAGTTTTCTTCCCACACCATTGGCTACCCGTTCTCTGGATCACGATAAACATAATTTATCTTTGCGAAACTTGTTTCCTACATTATTGCTCTAACACCCCAAGGTGAATAAATAGTTTTTTTGCTACTGGGAAGGGAGTGGGGGGAACGGTTTTGTTGATTTTTTAAGAATTTTTGAGTTGTTCAAACTCAAACACTGAAATCTTACCAGTCAGGATCCAAAATGTTCAGAAAAAGAAGACACAAGTTAAAATTATGCCGACATTGTCCACACAAAAAGGAAACAACTCAAAACGAGACACAGACTGCGTGAATTCAACTGAATTGTGTCTTTCTTCCTAGGACGTGAATTTTTACTTACTTTTAGTTACTCCCTCCATAGAAGAAAGACACACGCACTCTCTAGCGGAATTAGAGTGCCCTACACATATCTCCACCTTCTACAGACAAACTAGAACGTTTCTACTTCTCAAAACCACAACCAACTCAAAAATCGCGATTTTTGAGTTGTACCCTTATTGTAGGACGGGTGCGATATTTTCTTTTTCCACCTTGTAAAATTTGTATTTTGGTTTAATATGTTCAATAAGATCCTTTGTAATGACCAAGAAAAAAAAAAGTTTCAAGATAAGTAAAATCCAAAATCTAATGTTTTCAAAAATATCTGTCCACCGTACGCCATCCGAATTTTTTTTTCTAAACTACTAGACCAAACTTTATGAAATTCGGCCCAAAACTCATACATTGGTCAGAGATGTTCCAGTAACATCGTATTAATTTATTTTCTCCCAGTAGGTGACATTGGCCAGTTATATTTCGATTGACATTTAATACAATAATAATAAACCGCTTTGTAATAACTTGCTGCGATTTTATTTTAAAATCATACTAGGTTTTCAATATAAAGTTAATTTAATTTCGAGTCTTTATCTTCGTAAGACAAAACAAACAGATACAAACACCGATCAATAATATACCCATTAGAATAGTCTATAAATCGGCATGCTATCCATATGAATGACGCTTTCCAGTATTGAGCAAGATTCCTGACGAAGAAGCTGTACCTGCACCTTCCAAGGAGAGTTCTATTATAAGTCTTTCTAAGAATACGGGTAAGTAATTCAGTATCTATTTTAATGAATGGATTTACGTACTCCTCGCTAGAATAAATCTTCTCTTTCATGTTTCATTGCCATTCATGACACCCAGATTCACTACGAATAGGCATTTTAAAACTTCACTTCTTTTTGCGTAAATTTCACGAATAATTTCTCCTAAATATATGGGTCATTCTCGGGGAAACCTAAAATAGATTTCCAGAAGAATTTGTGCCTTCCGTATTGCATTTCGATTCTTTAAGAAATTCTATAAAAACAAGGACCGTTTGTTCTACGAAATCCATACCGACGGGACATTTTACAATAACTATTTCTTCCAGTATAATTTCATGAAATAGTGATTTTTTTTAATTCATTTACCATGTCCAAACTTGAAGTTCCATACTTCAACATTAACTATTCTTTAATAGACATTGATTCTTCTGTTTGAAAATTGTACATTTAATAAATATTCCATTATAATAAAGATAACATACCTCTAGATCCCAAAATAGCCTGGTTCATATTTTAACTGGTTTATTACAATCTCAGTGATTCATCAATGTTGTGTGCGATCGTTTTGTTCCATTTCTCACCTTGGTATATTTTATGGAACGTGGCGGAAAGGGCGTATATTGCGCTGGAAATCGAATTTTAGGCTGAACAAGTGTCTGTCATCTGATCATTTGCTCTATTTGGGAACGCTATCCAGTTGCTTGGGTGCCGCCGAGTGAGCAAAGTAGTGTTCGGCAAAACATTAGCGTGTTTATTATTGCACTTCATTCACACACCGTCATGTAAAAGCTCAGAAATATCAATTAATTAGCAAAGTTTCGTGACAAATAAAGCTATTGGAATGGCTCCGAAAATTTTAAAATCAAAATTTTTGAAAATTTCCTTCATTGAACTCCGTTTTGGGACATTCCGAGATGAATCCTAGAGTTTAAAATATATACTATACTATTACTATATATATACTATTTATAAGAATGAAACTCCGTCTGTCTGTTTGTTTGTTTGTCTGTTTTTGTCAATGCATGGTCAAACGGCTGAGTGGGGGGATCTTCTTGGGATTTTCCGATAGGGTGTATAAGCGAATTTAAAATTTTCTGATCCCACCCGAACCATGGGCCGTAGTTGGAGGGTCGAAGTTCGGTTTAATGTGCGCTTTTTCCAGTTCCCCGATTCCTCTACCCCTCTAAACGGCCGTTGAAAATTCCGGAAAAATACCGGTTTCGTAGGTTTTTGAACGAGGAAGACGACGGCGCTATCGGATCGCGAAAAAAGTGTCGGGAAATGCGTCAAAAAAATGCAAGAGTACGGACCCGTTTTCTCGAAAAGTCCGACGAAAAACTTGGTTTTTTCCGATTAAATTATACCCGATAAAGGTACGTTTTTCGGGACGGTTTTCGCGGGAGAAATTAGAGAGTTTTTGTATTTCTCGTATTGGTATTTCTCGTAAACACGAAAACAAGCTGTTAAGCTCGATGAATGCTAACCTTTTTGCATCGATTTCTCGTAGCGTTTTCGTAAGAAGAGAACTCTTACAGAGACGTTAACGTGACTCTTGTTCACTGCTCAAAACTTAATTGTCACAGTAGACAATTCCCAAAATATAACATGAATTAAGAAACAACGACCACTTACCTCTACATCATATGAAAACGATTCAGCCGTGAAGAACACGAATCTTTAAAACGTGTAAAATGAACATTGGAACAAAATCTTAAAACTGAAAAAGCTGAAATCTTCGATAAAACGTCGAAAGCAAGAACAAAATGCCACTAATGACATTTCTGGTTGAGGTGCGGGGAAAAACACGAAAGAAAGACAAATACAAAGGTTAAACCAACAACTAAAGACGGCATGGGGAAAATTCAGCCGATTTTGTCGGGTGTGTATGTGTATCCATGCCAACTGCATGATAGTTGCTAAGTTATTTTAGAGTGTTATCCTAGAGGAAGGTCAAGTTTTCGTCTCGTAATTACAATTCCGAAAAAGCTGAGCACGAGTAAAGCTGACTCTTCCCGTTCCGAAAAGCGTTTCCATGTTACGAAAACCTCTTCTCGTTTCGGAAAGGCCATTTTCGTATACGAGAAAATGAATACGAGAAGTACAAAAACTCTCTATAAAGGTTTGATTCCGCCGAATCTGAAGCCGAAATTGGATATCGAAAAAAGTGACGAGAAGTCGGTCAAAATGCGAGGGGAAGCGAGGCGAAATGATTAAAATGAGAAGTTAATCGAGCCCGCCGCCGTTTCACAATGTTGCGAGCAGGCCTACGCACGCGCGCGTTGGAGGACGGAACTTTTCCGTTCGACATTTCAACAGAATAAATACGGGTTTTTTCCTACACATATACAGCAATACTTTGCGAGCGAAGCGAGTAACATCCCCAAATAAACTTTTTTGTGGTTCCACGTAGTTTTATAAGATTTATTTTGTTTGTAAGAATTTCCAACAGAAAAAAACGTCTGCCCAGTTGGGTGGGCAGTATAACTTCCTCAAGCGAGCAGCATCCCCTACAGAAGTTAAACCTACCCTTAGAGATCTACCGTTTGCGAACGAAGCGAGCAACATCCCCTACATGTTTCAATTGTAATACATCACATGTATACAGCCACACCTTGCGAGCGAAGCGAGCTGCTTAATGGGGGGGTCCAGGGTTTTTCCGACACATATACAGCCGTAGCGAGCGAGCAAAGCGAGCAACTTCCCCTACACACATTAAACCTACCCTTAGGGATCTACAGTTTGCGAGCGAAGCGAGCAACATGTCCTACATGCCATACTTTGCGAGCGAAGCGAGCAACATTCCCTATATGTCACACATTGCGAGCGAAGCGAGCAATTTAATGGAGTCCTGGGGCTTGCCCCCCGGCTGGACGTGGAGGCGAGCGAAGCAAGCCGGAGCGGCTAGTATATATATATATATATATATGAAACTCTAGGATTCGTTTCAGAATGCCTCAAAACAGATTTCAATGGAGAAATTTTTCAAAAATTTGTATTTTAAAAATTTCCAAACCATTGCAATAGTTCATTTTCTACGAAAATATCGCTAAAACAAAGAAGATTTGAAAGCAGCCGAGATCCTGAGAGACTAACTTTGCAATCATACAATCAAGTGTGATCTAAATAAATAAATTGAACAAAAATTGAAAAATTGGGAGAACGCCAAATGTACACCAAGAGGCATGAATGCGAAAAGCAAAAAAGGCGGGATATTAAAGCTCTTATCTTACCGTATTTATTCACTCACTTCAACTTTCATTCACTTACATACCAATTTTCTTCATTATTTTCAAATCGCTTATAACGGGTTAAACAGAGTTTTGCTAGGTGTCACAAAATATTTAGTTTCAATCAAGAATACCATTCAATTTTTTGGGGTTCGAATTCGTACCTGGTAATTTTGAGACTCAAAAACTTGAAATTTAGGTTTCTGCGAGAATCGCCCATTTAATAATCCACATTGAAGCTCCATTACAAAATGTGTATTTTGAAGTAGTATGTAAAAGACTATTATTTATCAATATTATTATTTGCATTTTTATTTCACGCTATGTTACCTATCAAGTCTGGATTTTCTCATTTCATTATTTATTTTTAATAATTTCATTATTTAATTAATGGAAAGGTAGTAACCTAAATCTTCATCGCGTTGGTTAAATGTTTTACACTGCAGTGAGTTTAACATTTCCAGAAACTCATAGAAACTCCAGTCTTCGTAAATCCATTTCGATTTCCTTTGCATACCATAAATCATCTAGAGTGACAACAATGTTCAACAATTAGGTATTAATTTTGTCGTAATTCAATTTTTTATAGAAAATCCTTTTTAACCCACTTTTTGGCGAAAATTGGGTATTTTCGTGAGTGATGAATCTGATTTTGGGGTAAAAATTTGTAAGACCTAAATCTATTCCTCTTGGTTTATTATTTTCAATAATAAACCTTTATAATCGAAAAAAAAAATGCAAAACCCCCTGAAAATTTTTTGGTTTACGTTTCAAGATACATAGAACTCAAAAATCGTATTAAGGAAAATCCGGCCGTCCGTATTTTTTTCCGAAAATACTTTACCAAACTATATGAAACTTGTGTAAAAATCACTTTTGGGGTCTAGGTGGTCCTAGAAGCTCGGCATCAATTTTTATCAACCCTACAGGGTTGTATTAAAGAGCTAAACATTTTAAAAATTGAGATCTTGAAAACTTTCTAGGTAACAGTGATAATTTTTTTCTTGACAACGATAAAGTTGATCCCAAAGTTTAATAATTATAGACCAATGATCTGCGTAGAAGGGCTATCTAACGCAGAAATAATAAACCAATGTGAAAAAATTTAATCAGTTTTATAATGGACACTAAGTTATCAGTTACCAAGGAAACATAACCATATTATGTTAAGTTACAAACTAAGCTGAATCAAAATCTGAGGTCAAAAGGGTGGAATTCCGGGAATTTTACACTTTTGACCTCAGATTCGGATTCAGCGCACTTGAAACAAGAAGCAATCTTCAACTCAAAAGACCAAGTTTAGTTTGGCTCAAAAGACAAAGTTTAGTTTGGCCAATAAACGAGTTGACGATCACGCGTAACGTTATAGGACAAGGGAGCTGAGGTTCCACCAGGCGGGCGGGAGCCGTGATGTCATCGTGTAGATTAATTTCAAGAGCCGTTATACTGGTCTAATACCCATAATATAGCACCTTTTTGGAAAACTCTCGCTCAGACCTTTCTATTGAGCAAAAAATATATATAACCGTGAAAATTCCCCATTAACATGTATTGAATTTTCCATTAGCATCTAGCGAAATTCTGATTTCAGAGGAAGATGCTGAAATCGTACCCTCTAAAGATCGTTCTCCATCTATTGGTAAGTCATAACTGTAAACTGCGGTTAACCGTATCAGCTAGTCACTATTGAAATGTATGATATCGACTAATAGTACTGTATTACCTACCATGAATGAATTCAGTTCAGAGCAATGATTAATTATAATTATTACTGGATACAAGATTGTTCTTTAAATTTTGTCGACCAAATCATTGAGTAACTATTCTGAGAAGAATTTATCAGTAGTTTCCTCTGGAAGTTGTCAAGATTTCTAGTCGTTAAGAACTTACTTTCTGTATCATGTTTTCTAGTATTGTGAAAAATTTTGTTAGCAATTCATAAGACTCCGCGCTACAGAAAATGAGAACCTTTTCTCTTTCAGCAGCGTAATACATTTTGGCAGTATAAGAACACGACTTTAAAGCATTACACGCCGAGCGTGGTTAGTACTTGGATGGGTGACCGCCCAGGTAAGGGTCAGACGTTCAAGTAATTTTCTCGCTTCTGTACGGCGAACCCCTCTCCACTCAAGGGGGCGAGGCAATGAGTAGCTTTAAGCGAAATCATCAGAACGAATTCAGATCCTCATTGGAGGACAGCTGATGACGTCCGAGGCAGTCGGACGAAAAGCTCCAACCTGGAATGGTTGCTTACTTTACTTTTTTTATTATTATTATTTTTTTTTTTTTACTAGAGTCAATATTGTCAGCTCACCAATTGGAGAGCAGGACACCCGCAGAGTCTCAAATACACACGAGAAAGAGTAAATGAAGGAGGAGGCTGAATTCTTGCTGACGTAGGTCAGTAAACAAAACACCAATCTGCTGTACAAAACCTATAACTCCCTCGAAAATAGCATAAATCTCACTCCGATGAATTTCATATTATGGTTTGAGATGGTATACTACGACAGTGGTGCAGGATAGCTAAGTAGAAGAGGACAGGCCCATTCAAAGCCTCCTTTTTATTAGTAGGTAAGAAATAATTGTAATAACCAACAAGATATGCATGCTCTATTCCCAGATTGGACCAACTAGGAGGCAATAACCAAAACTAGAGATGTCTCAGTTCGACAATTTAGCCTTTTACCAAATGGTTTTTACCCTAAAATCTCAAATTTTAATGTCAAAATGTGATTCAGAAAACGCATTAAAATATGCTTCGTAAAATAGCACTGACTCTGATCTGAGGACAAATCCATCCCACCTCTATTCCTCTTTTAATATCGCTGAGCTGCAATTTATCCTACAATTAATTCGCATTTTGCTCTCCTCACAGTATCAAGCATGATACCTCTTCCTGAAGAAGTTGCTGAAACTGTTCCATCGAAAGCTGTTTCTGGTATTATTATTTTTAACGAGAGTACCTAACTGATTGTAAGTTGGTTATATAGGTACCTACACATTGTTATCACAAACTGATTTGGCAAGAGCATGAAATTATGAGCTGGAAATTTAGTTTAGGTATCCTAACAGAATAAAATACCTTTTTAATCAGCGTGATTCAAAATTGGAAACATTATTTTGAAATTAGTTCACGTGCCTCCTAAAACCATAGGTTAAGACATGGTGCGATCGGAAAAGTGATTTACTATAGTAAATAAAGCTTGATCAAAAATTTCTCATGAGATTTTTTCGGATTAACAAGATTGTCTGTCCCACGACAAACAGTTCCTTTTCTACGAATTTTCAAAGTTTCAAATAATCGTTACACCCCTCTCGCCTGGCTGCGACCCTCCTATTGTTAACTGCTGTTATCCCACATGACAAAATGTGTGATAGTCCGTTAAAATAGAATTTCAGACGTTATTTGGTATCCTTCCCTATTTGATATTACGTAATCGTGACAAAACGGTTTTTATGATTAACATGCATTGGACGCTTCAATATTTTGAGTTGTTACGGTATTGATGGAAATATTTTGACATGTCACTCTCTTGATGACAACAACAACCACAAGCTGCAGTGAGTACTGCGTTTTATTTTGAGTTGATACCTTATAGATTCGTTCTTGCTTCACAATAAATAATAAAATGTGAAAAATTGGTAAAAAAGAAGAAAAATTTCAAACGTAAAAAAAGTTTTGTTTAATAACAGAAATTATACCTTCTTGTATTTAATAAGTAAATCACAATTTGTTAAATACCTTTTTTAAGATTAGTAGAGGCAAGACGACTATCCCAGATTTATAATCTGATCTCAAAAATCACAGATAAATTTAAATAGAAGTAGGTATGAGCAAACTTTAAGGATGAGTAGGAACTAGTTACCAACAGTTCTTTATCACGTTCCAAAGTCTTAATGAAAAATAACGTTATTTGACGTTTCTCAGGCTTAACTCTAATCTCACATGAGTTATTTAGGAACATTTGAACAAACGAAAGTGAAAAAACAACCTTAATTCGAGGTAGCAAATACAAGAAATTTACAAAAATGAGAACCAACTGAACTTCAAATTAGGAATAAGTAGAATGAACAATGAACTAAGGTTGAAAGTAAGTTAATAAAAACCTCATTGAATATAATTCTCTTGAGGAGTGAAAACATACCAACTGACTTACAGATCCAAAATATTTTTGTAAAAAGAATCATAGTAATACGGAGGGATAATCCTTCTCTTAATTAAATCTTTTATGTCTTTTTTTTTTATTTTCTGCTAAAGGAATTTTTTCCGAATAAGCTAGTACTAGCTGGCTTGGGATCTGTGACGGCATAGATGTTCTGGGACGACTTCTCTTGTTTCCTCTGACGTCAATCTCTTTGAATTCTTCATTTTCGTAGGATGTCTTGTAGAAGAAGGAATTTGCGTGCTGTTTCTCTACACGATCGTAAAATGTTTCGTGGTTAAGAACGTGCACTTTGTAGAGAAGGCCTGTTTTCTTAGCCGATTGAATCAAGGTCACGTATTGGTCTGGAACGTAGATCGGTGATACACGTACATGTCTGGAAATTTGTTTTTCGATAACGCTGTGCACGTTGTCTCCTTCATTTTGGGAATGCCCACTAATGAGGAATTTGTGTGTGATGCTGCGGATATCCAATTCTTGAGTTGCGTGCATGTACAAACTAACCAAGTATTTATTTTTTTGTTGGCCACAACAATTATCAGAATAGAATATAACATCCAGTTCAGAATCAGGGCATTGTTCCTTGAGGTCCTTGAGGTAGAGGTAGACGCAGCTTCCGATTTCGTTGGCTCCTCGTTTTGCCTCTGTCTCATTCCAAAAATAACAATTTACGTTACTTGCATGCAAATCACTGATGGTGAAGTTATAGCAATTGAGTTTGCTTTTATAATAAAAGGATGAGACGCGCCCCCTTGGTGATGGCATGACAGCTTGTAGATCGTAGACTGCGACTATAGCTCCGTATGGGTTTTCCTTGTCCCTTTCTTTTTCTGCTCGTGACAGCTCTGTCTCCTTCTTGTGTTTTTCGAATGTAGCTCTCATGCTCTCCTTTTCTTCATCATTGGCATTACTGTGAGATTCACAGACATCACATTGATCTTTTTTCGGTTTAAAAAAGGAAATGTTAAATTCTGAATTAAATATTCTATTGAACATGACAGAATTTGCAGGGGGCAACTTTTTTTGCTTCCGTCTTGCTTTATAGTCCCTGAATAGGTCTGCAAGGCTCTTGCCACCTTCGATAAACTCTCTGGAGGTCTGAGCCCTCAAATAGTGTGATTCGATGCGAGGGATCGAATTTATGAATTGGCGGACACTTTCCTTGATTTCTGGGTCAAATGATTATTGTGTTTCCCGCGTCGATCTTCGGCAACGAATCCTGTAGAGGATTTTTTTGAGAATGCAGTCTGTATTGTTCGAATTTATGTCAAGAGTGGCCATAAAAATTGTTTGCAAACTCTCATGCGGACGTTATGCACGTCGAAATAGAAGGCTCTGTTATCTGTATTTTGGTTTTATTTCGTCACTGTATGATACGATGAACTCCCTCTGCCGCTGGACATCGCCTAAACTCCAAAATCCAGAAAATAGCTGTTGACGAACTTCTTCCTTGATTTTTTCCGAGCATTTTAAACGGCATTTTGATCCACAAGATGGTCGGATTTTCCTGGCGTTGACTGAACGTTTGGATTTGTAGGAGACGTATCCAAGAACGAAGGAAGAAGAATCAGAAGGGAAGCAGGGGGGGGGGGGTTTGGGGGGGGGGGATTTCGAAGGGTTTTTGATTTCTTCATAACCCAGTTGTCTGGGTTGCATGGCCGTTTTTTTCCTTTCTTCTGGCTCATTTCATCTTCTTCATGACTACAATTTTCAAGGGAAGCTGAATTAGGGATTCTGGGAGGTGAAGAATGTCTTGAGTGTGAACTTTCAGCACCATTGTTGGATTCATGCCAGTCAACTGACGTTTGGGTTTTTGTCATTAACCTGCTCGGTGTCAGTATCTGACGTATAGTGATTGTGAATTTTAGTGAGGCGAATGATGGTTGGAGTTTCTTTGTCGACTACCACTGAATAAGAAGGTCCTTCAATAGGGTCATAGTTTTTATAAGCAGTATCACGAAAAGTCCAGCCTGTAGGTTACCCTTCACCTTCGACAAGTTCTGGATCGAATACTCCATCGGTGTTTATAACAAATTCTGCTTGTTGTATGAGGTCTTCAAATGATGGGTTTACATTTGAAGAAGTAGTGGTTGGCAGTGTCTGAACTTTTTCTTCTGGAAACTGAGGAAAATCATGCAGCTCCTGAACAAGGCGTTCGGCCTCGTGGACGAGTGGGCTCGAAGAGTGGACGTCATTGTTGTTGGAGAATACAGGAATCTTATCTGAATGTAAGGACTCTGAGGGTGGTGGGGAAAAGTTGGCTGTATCCACTAAATTTCGTTCCCGAACAAGAGGCGTTTTCTGTTCAAGGAGGCCTAATATTTTTGCTGCTCGTGTGTTGAGATTCATTCTGAAAAATCGTCAATAGTGCAACATTTCGACTTGGCTGGATGAAAGGCGGCTTTTTCAATCACCAATAGTGAAACATTTCGACTTACCTGGCTGAAAATCTGCGATTTCAATCACCAATAGCGTTACATCTAGGAACAACGCATCGAAAATTAGGAATTTTAGTCATCAAGAACGTTACAACTCAAAATAATACACCAACTGAGCAAATCGATACGCGTTATCTCATCGAGATCTATGTCACAACTGAAGATGTGACTCAATAGACGAGTGGTGGGGATAGCAAGTGAATCGTCTACACCGATTCAACTGCTATCTGGCGGCCACTGAATTCCCTCAAGTTAGAACGGTTTTTTGAGATTGATAGACCTTTTTTTTTCTGAGTCCAGTGATACCAATAACTCAAAATCGTCATATTTTGAGTTGTAACACTATTGAAGCAAGGGTGCGATTATCTCAATTGAAAATATTTTATAAAAGTACGTAAGCGATAGGCTTACATAGTTCGTGAGTGCTAGGTAGGTAAGTATGAGAAAGGATATTATTCCTTCTTCCCTATTGTCATGCATTAGATAGATATCAATCAGTTGAAAAAATGAGTTGATATCAGAGTGTTGAAATAATCAAGTGATAGATAAATATACGAATACTTCTAAGGGTTTTCTTCGATGGAATGTATTAAAAACACACAAACCTATTTGCTCACTAATGATGGACGTATAATATATTTAAAACAGACCATGATAGAGCTTGGTAGGTCCACTAATAATATTTTATATTATCTACTCTTAGTTTCTAAGCAACTATCAGGTAATAGGAAAGTAGCAAACCTGTATTCGTAGTAATGGTGCTTAAAACAGGCTATGAATTGAGAAACTTTACTGACGTTTGGCAATTCCCTAATCAATAACGATGAATATTAAGAAGCATTAAATTGTAGGAAGTAACAGCGATTTACTACTACTTAAATATATCAATTTAAAAGTGTTCCTGTATGTAATCTTGATTCCATATTTTAAAAACAGCAGCAAGCAACAAACAAGAAAAAGGTACGGGACATCCACGCTTTACAGAACGTTCAGAGGTGCCTCCCAAAGAAAGCAAACCAAGTAAAGCTCCCAAACGTGAGTTCTTTGTTGGTGTCAACAGAATATTTTTAAAAAAATGTATATTTTATAACAAGCCGCAAGCCCCACACCTGCAACTAAGAAAGCATTTAAGTGGTAAATCATCATTATTAGTTTTATAGGAAGTTGTTTTTATCACATTCATTTCAATCACTTTACAATGAAAGCCAAAACTGGCTTCGGTTCAGACACTCGTGCTTTGGAACTCCATATTCCTAGACAAAATAACGTAGGTTTGGAAACCGATATATAATATATTAGGGTGGTTCAAAAAAAAAAAAAAAAGTTCTGGGATTTCTTGTCCCCATTGTTTTTTTGCTTCCTCGGTATGTCAGTATGACCCTCCTAAATTTTTAGCAAAAAATATTAATCCTAACCACTTTACCAGGGTCGATTTTGGCCAGTTATCGACCACTAACGTAAACCAGCCTCTAAATCGGTGCCGAGGTGATGATTTGAAGGACGGATTTCAATTTTTTTGGGTCAATTTATGGGTTTTTGCATGCGCTGAACACGATGAACTTATTTATTGTAGTTATCCGGTAAACTAGCAGAGGGCGCTGCTTGAAGATAAGTAAAAATCGAAAACGAAGAATCTATACGTAGTAGCTATTTTCGGCTGCCAAACCTACTTTATATGGTCAATAGTCACAAAATGTTTAATCCCTTCTGTTTTGAATAATGAATTTAAGAGAATTTAATGAATTCAAATAAAATTTATAAAATATATAATGGAATATTAAAAAATTTATTCACAAAATTATGCTGAAAAAAGTACTTACATTGCTTTAAAATTTGCTATACCGTCAATAAAAACTGCAAAAAACCTAAAAATCCAAAATCTTATTTTGTATAACAAATTACCATTTAGAATACCTTTTTTGTCATGAAAATAATAGTAATATTTTCTAGGCACTCAAAAAGCTCAAATTTAAAAATAATTCAACTTGATATAAGATAACTTAGGAAAATTCGCTCATTCGATCATGCTGCATGACTGGAACATTTTTTCATACAGTTATGAATGTATGTTTTCATACCCAGAATAAAAACAATAGAAGCAATAAGTATGCCTAATACGCACTGGGACACAGAATCGGCTCTTGGCATCTGTGGAGAATCTTGCTTGCATCCAGGCTGCCCCAACTCATTGTTGCGTTGAATATGGTAGGTTGCAGGCTTGTATTTCATACTTCTTATGAATCCCTTCCAATGTGAGATTCTCAGATTCATTATGGCGAAACAGTGGCCAAGATTGAACATAAATCAGATTACAATTGTTTTCAGCATGACAGAATCTCTAAAGTTGATATTTTCTTACAATTTTTACGCAGCCAACTACCGTTAAAATTGTTTCCAAACCAGTAGGGGAGAAATATTCTCCAAAAATTTTTGAAGCATGTGCCACCATTCAATCTTGCGCACCAAAAGATTGTTCGCATGCTGACTCCTGCCGTGAAGTGAAATATTTGGCAAATCCACCATCTTTATGGAATTTTTATTGCATTCCACATTATTACCGCAAAAGATACGGAAAAGAGCTACAGGAATTCCCGAGGATGAAACTTCATCTGCAATTTCCATTATCATAGTTGAGTTTGAACAGCATCTTGGTGGTTTTGTTCCGGATGTTTTTTTGTGGATTTTGGATTCGATCAAGGAATAGGGGCGGTCCAGTGCGTTTAGTTTCAATCTTTCTGTGCATACAATGTTCCTCTAACAATAACTATATACGAACCTAACATTCAAAGCACTATATTCTTGAATTGGCGCATTACCTACATTATTACCACCTTGTTGAATAGTAAAAAGTTGGAAAATACGTACGCAAATTGTAGCTCGTATGAGAAGAAAGGGGTCTTTTTCGTTATACGACCTCATACGGTCTTTTCTGTTATACAACCGCAAAACAATTTTCTAAAGAAACAGAACGATAGTTGTTTTTCTGAAATTTATTAAATTATCCACAAAATTAATACTTTTACTTGTTAAAAAGGACCTTTTCCATTGATTCACTACCATTCATTCATTCTGATCTGTATGTCCAACTAATCTGTATTTTTACTATGGGATTGATTACTTGATGTTATGTTTTTTCGAGATGCGAGCTTGCGAGCATCCAGACTACCAAAATACACACAGCATTCTGATCTATATTACCACAGTGGACGTAAAAATGATTGGGGAACAGTTTTTAGAACAACAGAACATATATCAAGCGTTCATGTTTCTATAGAAAATTGTTTTGCGGTTGTATAACAGAAAAGACCGTATGCGGTTGTATAACGAAAAACACCCACATTGAAAAACTGCAAGTAAAGTTAAATCGACTAAAACTGCAACTAAAGACACAAACTTTAGCAAAGAGCGAATTAAATATCTTGTTGTCAATGAAATATTAGATTGTCCAAAAGTGTTCAAGCATAGTTAAAAAATGAGTTTCATCGTCAACAAATATTGCGAAGTTTATAAAAACTGTTGAACAAAAATATTCTTCCATAAGGCCATTTTACAGCACGGAAAAATTTTACTTTTGTACCTTTTTAAATTTTTGTTTCGTGAAATTGCAGATTTAATCAGTAGTGAACTCAGTTCGGCTTCATGTATATCTCCACCATGTGCAGAAGGTCGTGAATCCAGATCAAGATGTAAGTCTGTGCAAGTACCGTACAGGAATAATCTTAAGAAACAATTGATTTGAATTCCACAGTAAGAGTAAACTCTTATATCTGTGACTTATATACACTTAAAATGAAGAAAAAATAATTGAGTTATCAGCCAAATAAGCTGATAAATTAAGACTAAGAAAAACAGCTTTTTGTTAAATAATTATAATTGAATACAAGTACATTTTCGTGGAAATACATAATGAATATGAGCCACAAACAACACAGACAAAAATAATGTTAGTCAAATATGTTTTATGACTAACCGCGATCCTATCACCCTTAATAGAAGGCTGACTACTTTTCACACTTCTTTGCTGAAGTAATACTCCGGGCGTGACGTTTTGCACCCTTAAGGATGTATTCGTCAATGTAAAGTCCAACACCAAATATAACAGGATTACTTCATTCCAATTATGTTCGCACTTGAATTTGTCCCCGGCAATTCGGGACGCAATTGTATATTGTCAAAGATTAGATCTTGAGTGCTTTTGTAGGACGCCCATCTGAAGCTATGTCATAGGCAAGGCTACGTTAATAAGAGGGACGCCTATTGGAATTGATATAACGGGTTGGGGGACAACCCAAGCATGAGAAAAAAATAAACGCATACAAATCCGATTCAGACCATTCTAAGACCGAATCCGCAAAAAACCCATGGCTGTGTGTTTGTGAGTGTGAAACAAATTTTGTCGTCGCTACCTAGGCCACATTTCTCAACCGATTTTCGAGATTCTTTCTATTTTCGATCCCAATTTTAATCAAGTTGTGCAAAAAATCTTGGGAACTTCGGATTTGATGTTGAAGAGTAGAGGGGATAATTACCGATTTTTCAGGCGCTGCTCAAGCTCCAAATCTGGACCGATTTTCGTGATTCTTATTTTGTTCGATTAGAAATTTGATATGGTCTTGGAACGTATGTCAGGGGTTTCAAATTTCATCATGGGAGGGGTGAATGGAGGGAGTAATACCTACTGTTAATTCATGGTGTTTTAACAATTCTCGTCCGATTTTTTTGATTCTTTTTTTTCAACTATGAATTCGGTCTAGTTTTGGATTGTATATCAGGAATTTCATTATGAAAGAGGGTGCTAAAGGGGATGATAGTAATTAATCATAATGTTCTAACTAATATCGTCAGATGTTCCTAAATTTTTTTTTTTTTTTTTCCAACAAGGAATTCGGTATAGTTTTGGAAGGTATATCAGGAGTTTCAAATTTTATTATGGAAGAGGGTGAATGGAGGGGTAACTGTAATAAATCGTGAAGTTTTGACTAATTTCGTCAGATTTCCGTGACCATTTTTTCATTCATTTATGAATTTGGTCTCGTTTTCGAGAATATTTCAAGATTTTAAAATTTCATACCGGAAGTTTTATGATGAAGATTTACTGTCGGTGGAGGGAGATAGGGGAAAGGGGATGATAATTCCAAGAAGCCATGATATTGTTGTTTTTTTTCTTATTTTAACTCTCACCTAAGTTATAAAAAATCCATTCATGGGGACTTCCCTGTAATGCATGCATTACTTACCAATATTTTTTTAAACCACTATTACGAACTCAAGAGGAATAATGACGAAGTCATTAGTACGGGTCAATTTAGTTTAGTTTTATAGCACTCATTATTACCGCATTCTAATTCAATAACTACTTTTTTTTGTGTAATAGCGGCATGCAGGACTCGTCCTTCAAGTCCCTCCGGTACGTAAACATATTCACATACCTACTAAAGATAACTAAGGCAGTGGACACCTTTGAACAAATTAGATCTTGAAAAAAGTTTCACAAAATGTATTTAGTTGTTTCAATATTTTATTGACCTATTAAATTATGTCAAAAAAATAGATACCAAAACATTCATTTGAACTCTTTTTAAATGGAATTGGGTAGAAAAGGTATACCTAACTATACCTATTAAATTGGATATATTACTAGGTTTAGATAAGGTTTGGTTTTGATTTGATTATGATTCGATTGATTGATATGATTATGATTTGATTATGACTGAACCTCAAGATACCAACAAATCTTACTAGGTTTAAATGCACAATTTTTTTCTTGGTCGGTTAAAAGGTCCACTATTGGAAATAATACATCAGAATGGATTATAAATCAATAAATCAGCTATCTCAATCACAACATATTCAATAAAATGCTCAAAAATATGCTTGTTTGAAAAATAATACTTAAAATTATTAAAATTGTTCTTGATGCCATGTTGAATATTGTTTATTATTTTAAGCATTCAATAATCTAGTCCCGATATACTTTATCAACATCGTTTATCCTAATCATTTTTAATTTTTAGATCGAAAATATAGAACATCTCCCCAAAGAAGTCAGCCACCACCAGAACCAGGTAGATATTTGTGATAAGGATATGAGCTCATTTGTGGATCCACCAATAATTTATAATAAACAACATCACGTATGGCTAACGTAACGTAACATAGAAAAAAAAAATCTTAGCTCCGCCCCCCTTGACCCCCCCCCCCCCCCCCCCATTGCTAGTTACTTAAGGCCGTCGGCTTAATTTATTGAAAATATGCTTATGCTTTAGCCATACTATTATTACATCACAAGGATAGGTACTATCAGGTACCTACAATGATTATTTTAGAGAGAAAAACAAGACATAAATTTCCATTATGTTTACGAAGCATTATTAGTAACTTGGAGCTGTAGATCAGCTTCCTTTGACACCACTGCGGCTTAGGAATCATGACATTTGTGATAAATTGAGAGCTTTCTAGCAAGTGGCAAACGATTATCGTCGAACGAAAACTAAAGGAGTTACACTTCCCTAACAACGGAATGGTTGTACGTGGAAATCATTAGAAAACTCCGCGCTACTTTCGGATCATATTTGCGTTACGCTTTTTCCTGTCGTTTTCGGAGGACCCATGGCTAAAGCATGTGCATGCTAAAAAAAACGGACGATTCGATGAATTTTCTGTTTTTGTTTCTTGTCACGAGCATCGAAATTATTGGTGATGTAGCGATATTACCATTAGGTCCCCTTGTGCATGATACCAATCGGTCATTATTATGGTACATGATTTCAACCTAGGACATGCTTTTTTAGCCATGACCTGACTGACCGAAAACGTAGAAAACTACAATTCGAAACCAAATCGCAATACCGATCAACTTTTACTTACAACCCCTTTCGAGAGGCGTCTGGTGGTTTGTCATCGCCTTGAATGAGCTCTGCCTAAGAATTGTCCACCCACCGGCTGGTGGAGCCCCCATCCCTTTACCTGTCACACAACTTCCATCCCAATCATCCCATCACTTGCAAAGGAAAAAGAGGTTAGAAGTATACTCGTGAGGGACACCAGACACAAGTTTCATTCCAACCCTATACTTCATAATTTTTCCGTAGGACTCAAAAATAACAACACTACGCATCAAGCATATGCGCAAACATTCACAATGTGAACTAATTTTTTTTTTTTTTTTTTTTTTTTTCAAATTAACTACCCTGTCTCCTATTTTCCAGGGCCATGGCAAATCACTCACCGCTCGGATTTTTCACTGCACACAATTTTTTCACCTAAAATGCAAAATAGGGAGTTTGTGGATGTATAAAATTGCCACATGTGATAATATATGGGGGTTTTCATCACGTGGATTCACTTCGTGATGTTTATTAATTTATATTTTCAATATCGACTAGGAAAACATATTACTCGTAAAAAATAGAAATCCACGTAGATGTCCCAAAGTAGCTCCATTTCAGGTTTTATTACCATAAGTCGATTAAGAAATAATTAGGCCCAGAGACCTCTCGCAGTGATCAGTGAGCCTCCGTGCATTGATATTGAATTCTATATATCCAAATCAAATCCTCCATTCCAAATTGTAGATCTGTAAGTTGTCATCAGTATGCCTACTTAGATATAGGCACCTATAATAGGAGAATTAATTCATACATCTACACTTTACTATTCCCCCTGATCTAGTTATGACGACATTTTAGGAGGTAGTTACCTACCAACTGAAAATTTAGAAGATAAAATTAAACACTTATCAACGCTTCACTAGTCCATCCGTACGAACAACAGTTGATCAACGCAATTTCGCAGAGTCAGAACTCCTTTGTAGTAGTAGTAGTAGTAGTAGAAGTACTGTTTATTTGACATCAAAACAGCAAACACTGAAAAGAAAACAATGAATAATAAAATTGATCAAGAATATGCACTCCGATGCCCCCGGATAGTAAGTTCCTAAAAACTTGTGCCATTCGGAGGAGCCGCATTACCAGGCATAGTCGAAAGCCAAAGCAGAAAAATAGTTAATGACTTAACTATTGTTTAAAACATGTTTAAAACATGTTTGAAAAAAAAAAAAAATTTTTTTTTCAATTTATTGGTTGGGTTACAAAATAAGTAACATATAACCAGTTAATTTTAATGTGAAAAGTTATTGTTCACATCGTATCACTGACGGGGCACTAGAGGTTTATACCCGAATTCATCATGAACTGGACCAGCTTCTTTAAGGCCTGTGGTGTGGCATCTCGTAAATATTGAGCCAAGTTTATTCCATCTGGGCTGAATTCTCTTCTCTCTTCGTCATATAATGGGCAGGTCTCTAACTTATGTGTCACATCTTCTTCAACGTCCTCACAAAATTCGCAGTTTGATGTATCGCTTAGCTGAATGAGGTATCGACTTCTATTAACTTGGCCATGACCTGTTCGTGCGCGTATTAGTTGAACAATTGATCTTCTCGGGAGATTCAACTTCAGCAATTTTGGTTTTGTGCATACCTGGTTCATAATAGAGTAATGGTAGACCCCTTTGTCGAGCGAATACTGGTCATACCATTGTTGCCACTCAACTGTCGCCATCTTATCAATCAAAGTTAATGCGTCGGGAAGTGGGATTGGTGCTGTCAGGGATTGGCATAATCCTGAAGCCCCAAGCTTGGCAGCTTGATCGGCCATCTCATTCCCGCCTATGTCAATGTGGCCGGGTATCCATTGTATTGTTATCCTTTTGGAGTTGTCAGATACAAGGAGCAATTTGGCTATATCGTACACTAAATAGTTTGATGCCTGTCCCAAATGTATACGTGCTAGTTCCTCACATGCTACTTTTGAATCAGTCAGGATAACAGTTTTCTGTCCACGCCTATTAGTCCTTTGCACTTCTTTTAAGGCAAGCTTTATGGACAGTAATTCAGCGCTGTTGATTTGGAATGAGGATGGTTAACGAAAAGACTTGGTTTCACGACTCTCAGAGTCATACATACCCACTCCTACACAGTTTCCACTTCTGGAGGCGTCGGTGTAAATTTTTGTGTGTGTTCCATATACATCACTGAGCATTGCCCTGGTGAATGTGGCTAATTCGATGGTAGGGACGCTCTTCTTCGACTTATCTATCCCAGGAATATAGGTCTGAATATTCAGAGTCACCATTGAGATCGGTTGGTTTAAGCTATATAGGAGTGGCAGAGGTGAAACATTTAAACTTCCCTCTATACCCTGACGAACACCAGGTGGCACAGCAGCTTGAATACAGGATGGAGGCATGCACTCCATCAAAGTTTCCAGGGCATGCTCTTCAATAGGCTGTCTATTCCATATCTGCGATTGATCTGCTAGCATCTTACAGCACTCTCTTCTATATAGCTTCGTACGCCTTATCATTAATGGAGGTTCCCCCGCTTCACTGAGCAGAGCATTAATAGGTGTGGTACGGAATGCTCCGAGTGAAATGCGAATAGTAGGATTGAGAGCTACATCATAGCGTTGAATGGTTTTGGAAGATGGGCATAATGTTGACCCATAGTCAAGGAGTGGTCGCACCAATGCGCGACTTACTTCAAGCATATTAGACGGATGTCCACCATATGACACACCTCCGGCCAAACAGTGAACCACCTTTGTGGCGGCGAGGGCTTTCCCACTCATTTCAGTTATGTGACGTGAGAAGGTTAATTTGCAGTCTATCCAAACTCCGAGAAACTTGTGTACTGTAGCAGTGGGGAGCGTAATCCCGTTCATCGTCACCTTGAGTGTACCAATGTCAAATTTTCTTCTCGTCAGAGGCATGATTACAGTTTTTTGGCTATTCACGGAGAAATTTAGATTGTGCATTACAGAGTTTAGATGTTTAGATGTGTAGAAATTTAGATGTTATACCAAGTTGTATATTCGATACAGCCTTTTTTCCAGTCTGAATGGGCTGAAAAAAGTAGGAAATCCATGTAAATCTGCAGCATGAAGAGGGATGCAATAGGCATTGAAACAGGTTTGGCTTAGAACACAGCCTTGTGCTAGTCCCCAATCGGACTCAAATGAAACAATGCCTCCATTAGTTTTCAAAATATAAGTTTTTGACTTGAGGTAGGACTGTATCCATTGGGTAATGAGCGGAGGTACTCTGAGGTTCTTTAGTAGCTCACACAACAGAGTGGGGTTTACTCTAGTGTACGCGTTTTCAATATCAATGAATGCAGCCACCACGTACTGTTTACATTCAAATGCATTTCTCACGAAATTCACAAACGTCTCCACTGCCATAGGTGCTGAACGTTGTCGCCTGAAGCCAAAACAATTCCTACTGAGTAACTGGTTGTGTTCTAGATGCCACTGCAGTCTGATTTTAACCATGGTATTGATTAATTTGGCTGGGCACGCCATGAGAGCTATTGGTCTGTTGGACGTCAGCAGGTTAGGGTCCTTTCCAGGTTTCGGTATTGGCACAATCTCGATCAGTCGCCAGTCGTTAGGGTAGTCGGATTCCAGCCATCGTTTATTCATGGCGCTCAACAGAGCCACTTTCATTGTCGAGGGTAAAGCCTTCAACATACTATAACTTAGTTCATCTAAGCCGGGTGCCGTTCCCTTTTTTCCTTCCAGGGCAGCCTCAAATTCAGACATAGTAAAGGCCATTTCACAGTATTCTGAGTAAATGCTAGAAATACTATGTATCTGAACCCGTCCATTGATTTTCGTAGGTGGATCACAAACCGTTTCTAAAAAGCTCATTCCAGCTGTTAGTGAGTGACGGACTATTGAGTTTTTGATAGTCACTTTGTGCCCTTTAATTGCGCGTACCTTCCTCCATGTGCTGGCCATATTGCTCGGTGTTATTTCTGAAGTGAATTCTTTCCACTTCTCTCTCTCCGAAATCCTTTTTGCTTCATTAAAATTTTTTACTTCAATTTGGAGAAGGCGATAGTTATCTGGGGACGGATTTGTGCGCCAAGCACGTTGTCTCAATTTCTTTTTGGCATGAGCCTGTTTAACGGTTTCAGTCCACCATGGTTTTGGGGTAAAGTGTAGGGGAGCATTCGCGGCAGTCCTTTTCGTTGCCAGCTCAGCAGCTGCGTCAATGTTACTTAACAGTGCGTGGGGGATGTTTCTGTAGTTCTTTCAGGAAAATCGTTCTATTGAACGTTTTCAGTTTCCGCTTTTTCTCCTTGTCTGTGATGCGTACGCCTCTGACCTCAAATTTTATCACGAGGTGATCACTACCGAGTGTCTCGTCCGTCACTTCCCAGACTAGTGACCGGGCCATTAGTGGTGTAACGATGGTTAGGTCAACCGTTGAGCTTTGTTGCACAGCAGAACCCACGTATGTGATTTCCCCGTTGTTCATCGTGATGAGGTCTGTATCTTCCAACTCTTCCCGGAGCAGCCGACCCCTGCGACACTCAAATGACTGATTGCTCCAAATCGGTGAATGTGCGTTAAAATCCCCCGCCAGAATGGCTGCTGGATATTCTGCAACAACTGCTAGTAAGTCCCTCATAGAACGTGCTGTAGTTGTAGCATGACTCGTCTCTGGAGGAATGTAAACAGAAAACAGTGCGATTTTAGGAATAGTATTAATGGTTTTGATCGCTACCATTTCTATAGGGTCTGAATCCGTTAAAGGGATTGTTTCAAATTCTATCGCTGTGTGAACTAGTATAGCAACTCCACCGCCCCTTCTCGTAGGACGAGGCTTTGATATCAAATTATAACTTGTAGCTTTGCGGGCATGAGTCAAGTCCAGTTTATTAGTTTCACTTAAGAGTGCTACCGAAATCTTGTTGTAATTAAAGTGATTAATTAGTTCGTCCCACTTGTTTGAAGCACTTCGGCAGTTGTGTTGTAGAAAATTCAGAGTATCAGTATATAGATGTATCATGATGCAAGGGATGGTGTCTACTTACCCTCCTATCGCGGGAGAGTAGATTGATTTTGTTGGTTTTTTGCATCTGTGAAAGAAGGGTTTGAGGAAACTAGGTTAGTCAAGGTGGCTCCAATGACATCCAGAGCCTGAGTGTCATTTAAGTCATTTGATCGTAGTGTATTTAGAAGGTCTTCAATCTGTTTCAAAATTTTTTGAGCAGCTGTCGTTTTGTGAGGGTTGTCAGTAATCGGTTGGGGATTCAGATTGAATGTAAAGTCTGAGGATGGTGAAGCCATTCGTTTGTTTTGTGGAATCATTGGTGACCATGATTTCCGTTTAAAGGTAGAACCATGTGCCGGTTGCCTCCAGGCATTCGGTCTGTTTTGGTTCGATTGACTAACATTGAGAAAGGATGGTGTTGGGGTGGGACGCGGTAAATCAGGAAAATCTACAAGGCCATCAAATCTATTGCTCGTCGGAATAGGGGTAACTCGGTCTACTGCTTCTCTGTAAGACAGCGCTTTTTCTGCCATGAGTTTTTTAATTGATGTTTGTCTTACATATTCTACGCATAGTTTATCAGTTGCAACATGATTTCCAGTACAATGAATGCATTTGGGAGAAGTTGTGCATTGTTCAACCTCGGAGTGATCTACAGAGCCACAACGTGGACATCTTGGTTTGCTTCGGCATATTTTAGCTATGTGACCATATCTAAGACATTTCAGACATTGTGTAACCTTGAATACAAAGGGTTCTACTTTTCTATTTGCCAAGAACAAAAGAATTGAATTAGGTAGTATTTGAGTGTGAAACACTACTTTGAGAGATTCGGTGGGCACATAATTTACTATTCCATCAGTAACTACCTTCCTTTTCATACGCTCAACACTAATAATATGAAAATTGCTTGATATGTCTTCTCTTATCTCATTTATATCGACACATAGTGGTACGTGTCTTACTATGCCTATCCTTTGTATCATATTCTGAGGGATATGAGCTGTTAGCTTGTTATCTGTGAGAAGATTATGAGATAAGAATGAGTTGGCTGACTCAGGGGTACGAAAGTTTATTCGAATTCGATTACCCCCAGGTCTATCAACTGACAAAACGTCGCGAACGTTGTAATTTCTTAACAGTCTTCCAACCTTAATATCGTGTAACGTTTGTTGATTGTCTTGGTCAGTATTCTGTACATACACGTAATAAGGCCCCTTAAATGAACGCAGGTATTTGTAAATCTTGTGTGGCAGTTGTTGGGATCGGGGGGTATTCAATAACACTGTTTTGTTATTACCTGGTGTGCTTGCCAAAGGATCGGCAGGCTTGTCTTCAAACTCCATCAATTCGTCGATTTCATTTTTATCCGGAGGTTTACGGTCGGGAGGTTTCTTAATATCCTCCATTATAAGGGCTTGAAATCAGAACGCGTTCAGTACTGACTTTCAAATACGATTGCTGGACACTACACAATTATAAGACGTGTTTAACAATTCACATCAACCGCAACCTAGCGACACATAATCAACAAAATTTATTCTTCCTAAAAAGGTAAACCGTAGTACAAAACGTTTAAGAGTTCGCAGGTTCTGCTGACTTACCGCACTTCTGAATTAACACTTCTTAACATCCATCATGCCCTGAATTAGTTCTCTGCAATTTTCCAGCACTCGAATTACCTCGAAACACCCACTATTTCCAATATTGCACAGCACCAGTTTCAAGTTACTACTCTGGCCGTTGCCAACGAGATCAATGATGTTTGAAAAATATGTTATACAGATACCAACAGAAATTAAAGCAAATTCATACAACGAAAACCGATGAAGGAACGCTGGGGTACTCTAAAAAATCCCAAATTCATAGATTTATAAAGGGAGGGGGCGAATTTACAAATTTTCTTTTGAGTGAAGATTTAAAGATTTTCTGAAACTTAATATGCTTTGGTGAGTCAAAGGATTCATACATTTGTCGGTAAAAAAAACCGTAATGAGCAAACACAGGCATTACTTACGTCTGTAAATCTCAGTGTAAACTTTCGGCTGTTGTAACCAGACTCCGCATAATTCCTAGTTTAGGATTGAACTGATAAATGTTCCTCACAAACACCAGTGCTGAACACGTGTAAGCAGAAGTTGTGTTAAACAATTCGAATCATTGGAATTATTTACATCAGTTGCTAATCGAGGCAAGTTTCATGTGTTCCGATCTTATACAAACGTAAGGTATTTAGCGATTGACTCACTACTTTAAAGATGTCTTTATCAGCATATGATTTTTCTAAGTTCTCGCGCTTAGAAGTCCGAGGTATTTTTCTTAAAGTTCTAGTTTTAGTATTAATAATAAAGATCAATGATAACCAAAAAATCATTACTTACAGTTATCTTAGCAATTTTTAAGATCTCGATTTTTGAATATTTCAGCCCTTAAATGCCACCTTTTAGGTTTTTTTTTTTTTTTTTTTTTTTTTTTTTTTTTTTTTTTTTTTTTTTTTTTTTTTTAATCTCTTTAGTTTTCAGTTGATAGGTGCCTTTATTTGTGTCGATAAGCCTACTTAAATTCTAAACTGGCATTGCACTTACGAGTAGATATCCGCTCTTGTTACGACCAGAGGTGCAAGTAAGGGTGAGAGTTTGATTTCATTAGATTCCTCTCAGTAGGTGCCAACGTCTAAAGTTAAAGTTAGATAATGTAACACTGTTAGAGATCAACTCCAACTTATATTTTCTAAATTATTAATTCATATGTTTTTGTAACTGTTTGGTAACCAAATTTAAGATAATTTATTACAGTCCAAGAATTCAAATCTGAATATTGTTCTTTTTCAAATTTAATGCATATATTAGTATTAAGTCGGATTTAAGGTGACTTTATACAACAATTCATGGCCCTTCGACCCGATTTCTAACTCAAGATTATTCACTAAGGAGTCGTTGGATGCAAGTTTCTCTTCTTTGCTCTTTAATTCACTCATGAGTTTGATCTGCTCCTCACTGAGCTCTGTATTTCGCTTACTAATTGTTTCGACCTTGCCTTCATTCTCTGTCAGGCAGTGTTGAAGTTTAGCATTGGATTCGTCTCTATCTTTGAATGCCTCATTCATCCTATGCATTTCGTCAACCAATTCCTTTTTAGCTTCAGCCACGGATAGCTCAACCACGGTTTCTGCTTTCGCCTAATTAGTTTTAAATTTTGTGATATTGCAGAGATTCATTTCATTGTGAATTGCCAAGAAGACGAAAAGGAACTAACTTTTGGACAAGATATAGGGGGTTGGAGCTTTTGGCCAAATACATTTCAAAACAATATGATACAACCAGATGATAACAATCAATTTTATCGTATATATAATTAACTTGGTTACAATTTCGGCCTGATTCCCTAAGCTAATTGCTTTATGAGGTTTGTTTCTAACATTCAGTATTGTTCTTCATATTCTAGCAAAAATAGTGAAAAACGTCGCGTTCTTATTGGAGTCAGAAGTGAAAAGTCAAAAAGACTCGTAACTCTTAGGGTTAACAAAACGAGAACATGATTACTCATCAGATCAGGAAAGAACTCATTTTTTCGATCGAATCTTGATGTCTCAAGCAGTTTCGCAATCAAATTCCATCTTCTTGTGGTAGAATATAGTTGCTAATAGTTACTAGTATCTATTACTTAACAGTACCCTACTATGCAGTGCCTTTTTTCGTAGGGTAACTAAATCGTAGGACGAGAGTTTACGAAGTTACGAAGCCTTAGCAACGATTCCTTTGCAACTGCTTCTAGGTTTTTCGATCTTAGAGCAACAGAGACGGAAATTTTCACCTGCTTCCAACCCAAAAACATTAATCATGTTAGTGCGGCAATAACACTTTACTTGATTATAGGAGTGGATGACATCGCACCGGGAACGCACTCAACAAAACGTTCCTCCAAAAAGAGTCCCTCGCCTGTAAAAAAAAGTGGTAAGCAATGTTGACTGAGACTTTCGTAAACACGTAACATAGGAACTATTTTAACCAGTATGACCAGAATCTCCGCAACTTTTAGGAAATGTAAAAATAAGACAAGTGCAAGCACTCATTATGAGAGGTAAGTATACCAACATAAATGTATATTTATGTTATTTGCCAAATGCAAATCGAGCCAGCTTGCAAACACATGGACCTTGCACTCCGGGGAGATTTCCTTAACACTCACGAAACCTAGCACTCCGTATGTCTCTTTTCTCACTCCAGGGGACTTTATGTTCTAGAGTGAACCTGACACATTCAGCCCGACCACCGGGATATCTGGCCACCCAGTAGAACCACAGCACCCCGAGCAGCTCACTCTATCCGTCCCTCAACAAATCCAAGTCTACTAAAGGGATGAAGAGGAGCCCAATCCTTCGTCACCACTGCCTGAGCTTCTGACACCAGTTCAACCACCTAGCTTCACCATCCGCACCACCTGCACTGCCTCAAGAAAAATCTTGAAAATTAAATTACTCAGAATTAGTATTTAAAAAAAAAAAAACTTAGGAGGAACTTCTGATCAGAAATGAGCTCTAAAATCACTCCCTGAAGCACTGTTCCTCATATAAGGAGCACCCTGTATTTTCTAGTGGTGGAAGTAAACAATTCGGAATTCGGACGCACGCTATTCTACACAAGTTCTTTGTAGATTTAAAAATGACAAAATTGCGCATTGCACAGCTGTGCAAGCGTTTAGCGTGTCCAAATAAGGGGGGGGGGGGACCTATATCGTGGACTACCTTGTATATTAAAATTAATTTTGGACTTCAAAATGCCACTCAATCTTGGCAGCAGTACATGGAAGAAATGTTTTGAGAACTTCCTATCATATTTTGATTTTTTAGAAGACGCATAAATAGCCTCAACCTCTTCTAAAGAAAACTCTAAACACGTGAAGAAAGTGTTGGATACCCTTAAAGAAGAGGGATTAAGATCTATGGCGAGCAATTTGTTCTCGCCAGAAGGGATTCACGTGTCAGGTGCACTCGGTTGCCACAGAGTTAGGTAAGTTAAATTTTTACCGCAGAAACATATCTCATGCTCAACGGACGCTGATTGAGACCATCACTCAACGAGTAAAAAACCCCGATAAACGCCTGCTCAGTTGGACCTCTGGAATGCAATCCTTCTTCGACCATTGCAACGCTGACCTTCAAAACGCTGCGCTCTTGGCTCACCCTTCGCTTTCAGCTACACTTTCACAGCTACACCCATCGCCCACTTATTACAACCTCGGAGCAAACAAAGAAATCCACAAGCCTCTAACGATTGCGACAAATGTTCAAATGAAGAAACGTTACTAAAAATGGAATTTATTTCCCAGTTTACGTTGGATATCAGGTACTACCGAGGAAACGTAATTTTACTGCCGACGCTCTGTCTTGTCTTCCGTACCCAACAGCCGAAATCACTGAGTTCCCGTCAGAGCTGATATGGCTGCCCCTGACTGCTCACAACGATTTCAAGGACGCAAATTTCATAGTGAGGAGTTTGCCCAATTCATGTGCAAGATAGGCATATTAAAACAGTGGACCCTGGCTCAAATTGGAAATTGAGAGGCTCCATTTAGTCCTCAAATCAGCCCTTGCGACACCCTCTACTTCGCCTCCATGGGCCACAGAGGCCCATCGATCTTACTGGGTCTCCGCGCTTCTGACCAATACAGTACCACTGAACACACATTTAAGACACCCCTTCGTCTTCCGGCTGATATTTTCTTTCCCGAGCCCAAAGAAATATCTACCTCCTTCCGAAGATCGGTGCTACCCAGCGAGACATTATGAAGCCTCTAAAATGTAACTTTGCTAGGGAAAGGGTAGTGTTACCCCTTCTCCTAAATCTAGGAGGGCAACTGCTGTGCACCAAATAATGGGTATTTTAACATTTAGATTCGCCAAATGAATGGCGAGTCGGGTCAGCTCCGGGAACATCGTGATGCCGAGACGGCCGTTACTAATTTAGGTACGTCCACTCTTAATGGCTACTTCTCCTATCGCGAGAACAAGTAGTATAAGTTCCAAACAAGCTGGCCTGAGCATCATTCGCATAGCAAATGTTTGCTTTATCTTTTCAACGTTCTAAACAAACCATCCTTCCTTCCTATCCACTATGGGTCTTCTGGTTCCAGGGGATACTCCATGATACTTCAAGGGACCTAGTACTTCGAGGTATCTTTCCTTACCACTCACGAGACCTCACGTTCTAAGGTGTATACCTTAACACTTCACGGGACCTCGCACTCTGGGGTGACTCCTATCCCACTATACGCGGCTTCGCATTCTAAGGCGAATCTTCGTCGTCTTTCAAACCACACCTGCCTTGAAAGCTAAGGTATACACTATACTCTATACAAACTCAGGAGGCAAATCCACCACTAAAAGCGCCGACGAGACGGCATAAATCAGCAGTCATCAAACGTAGGCATCATGCGACGAGGCATGGCGGCTTACAGGCAGATTTTTTTAATGCTTTTTAGAAGGCTCATTCAATTGTTTTGGCGCATACGATCCTCCAGGATTGAACATCAGGCTTTAACTAGACAATTACGATTCTCCATGGCAAGATTTTCTCGACAATTTTCATAATTTCCTAAAATCAAATTTTTCTTCTCTTTTTTGAAAAGGCATACGCCTAAATATAAAAACTAGTTTCGAGTTGCCATTTATGTTTTTTTAAATTTATTTATTTTTTTTTTATTTTTTTTATTTTTTTTTTTTTATTTTTTTTATTTATTTATTTTTTTTTTTTTTTTTTTGTATTTTGGTATGTATATATACATTATGTTGTTGAGCCATTTCATTCAGTTATGTTATACACATTGTTATATATGTATACCTATATAATTTCATACAAATTTTGTCTCTTCATCATCACTTGGTTTCTATCAAAGCATGTATTCTAATTCTTTTGGAAATGTTTTGGTATTCATTTTGAGTTAATTTGCAGTTAGTTAAAATCAGTGGCCCTGATGAATTGATTTGGGAAAATAATGAAGTAATTTATGAAGAAAAGTTTAAAAGAAATAGTGTTTGCGAAACCTAAGTGAAATTTTAATGAAAATTGCCATTTTGAAGTTTATTGGCCCAACATAGTTATTTCGTGTTTGGACTAATTATTCTTATAATTTAATGTTATTTCAAAAATTATCAACATCATCGTTCGTGTTCAAGCAAAGCATGGAGAATTCCATGCTGTATAGTTCATACTGGTCGCTGTGGTATTACGTAGAGGTATGACTCAATAGATGCTTGTACGCTTGTTCTCGTGGTGGTAATTTATTGCCGGTCCGCCTTCCGAGTTTGGACGGAGTATAGTCAGTGAGTCTAGAAGGTGAACTCGCAACTCAACCTGCACAACATTGCATTTGTGTTATTACTTATTATCAATTCATTGAGTGAAAACGCATGTGGTCTAATCTGATTTCTGTGTTCGTAGAGTCTCACAAGATAGAAGATAAAATATCCAGCCAGCCCTCAAAAGCATCTAGGGCTTCAGGAGTTTCGAGGCCTTCACGTATGTACAGACTATGAAAGCAGTTATACAGACCTACATCTTAAACATCTACTTCTATACAAATTTACAGACATTTTGACTCCATTTATAGAATAACGAGCCAGGGCATTCTGCGAGGGGGGAGGGGGGATTCTGCTAGGGTTAACAACCGTTAACAACCGATAACAACTGGAGTTTGAATCAGACTCAATCATCAGTCATTATTGAAACATTTCGACTCTGAATAATCCTACAGTACAATAAGTTACAGAAAAAATATCCGAAATAATATGAAATTAAATTAATGTGCTTTACATTAAACCACTGCCTATCATTAAACACCCCATATGTGGTTGGAATCTGAGCAAGAACTTAACTTACATGACTGGTATATCTGTCTGCACTTACTTTCAGCTGTTGTAATCGGCTAAGAAAAACAAACAATTTGAATCCTTTAATACCCCCTCCATTAAACTTTTGGGCTTACGTTTTAATCAATACAAAATCTCATAGATTTTTTCTTATTAACTCCCCCCCCCCCCCCCCCCCCCCCCAATAGGATTCTACCTAAAGAATTCTTATGGCTTACGTACGACATGGAATTTACGCAAAGCCCGTGGAATACTTTCCGAATTTGAAAATTTTTCTTAAATTAAATGAATCTACCTATGCAATTAATAATTTAAATTTTCGCTAATCACAAAAATGAATTTTTTAACATTTTAAATACGTACCTATTTACTTGAAATTCCTAATCATCGATGCAAATAATGAATAAAAATTGAGTTAATCACGAAAACTATAATCTAAAAACTAATTTAAATGGTGTACCAACTCTTATTGTTTTAGATCTGAGTGCTAAAAGCTCTCAACCGTCAACCCCCCGGAGTGCAGGAAGCAGAGTTTCTACTGACAAACATTCAGTTGGAAGTAGAAAACAACAAGGTTCGTTATTATGCCCCAGCTCTAATGAAATCTGCGTCCAATTCGAATACAATACCATTCATGTTCGCAGATCAAACAAAAACATCGGGATGAAAGTATAAGTTAGGTAGGTAACTAGCTACTTATTGGGATCACTCCTATAATTCAGTGGAGCGATCAATTTTACAGCAGACCAAAAGACGACCGCCAAAAGCACCGGGAGTAAGGAGCGTCCATCCAGTCAACCAACAGTGTCTTCAGGTGAATAAAACCACTAAGTTTAACCAAGTGCACAAAATCCACCAGGTGAAATTTTTATTATGTAACTCCATGTATTATGTGTCTTTGAGCCAACAAGAACTATTTTATGCCAAAAAATGCAAATTTTATCCACTATCAAAAGTATTCTTGCAGCACGATAGCTAATTATTAGCTTTGGTGCTGCAAGAAAACTTTTTTTTTTTTTTTAACTATTTGAAAAAAATTATTTTAAATAGTTTTTCAACGGAATATGTACGAAGATTCGACAAAAAACTTTGGATTTAAAGAAAGATAGGTAAATAGGTACCTACTGGAATCACTCCTAGAATATGATCATTAATTTTACAGCAGACCTAAAGAAGACTGACAAAAGCGCTGTGAGTATGCCGCGCACTACCAGTCAACCTACAATGTCTTCAGGTAAATAAAACCACAAAGTTAAACTAAGTGCACAAAATCCACTAGCTTAAATTTTATTATGTAACCTCTTGTAGCTGACAAGAACGATTTTACGCCATGAAATGAAAATTCTGTTTTCTACGAAACTGTTCACCAGTTTTGAATTCGTCATACATTAAGTAGAATCCGTTTCTTGTAGCACCATAGCTAATTTTAAATAGGGTTTTACCGGAATATGTACGCAGACTCGACAATAACTTTGGATTTAAAGTAGTTTAGGTAAATATCTAATGAAATCACTCCTAGAATAAAGTGATCAAATTCACAGCAGACCTCAAGAAGACAGAAAAAAGCACTGCAAGTATACCGCGCCTTACCAGCCAACCAAAGATGTCTTCAGGTAAATAAAACACCTTAGTTTAACCAAGAGCATAAAATCCACGAAGTAGAATCCGTTTCTTGTAGCAACATGACTAATTTAAAATAGAGTTTTCATAGGAATATTTACTCAAATTCGTCAAAAACTTTGGATTTAAAGTAGGTTAGGTAAATACCTAATGAAATCACTCCTTGAATACTGTGATCAATTTTACAGCAGACCTCAAGAAGACAGAAAAAAGCTCTGCAAGTATACCGCGCCTTACCAGCCAACCAAAGATGTCTTCAGGTAAATAAAACACTCAAGTTTAACCAAGAGCATAAAATCCACTAGGTGAAATTTTATCATGCTACCTCTTCGTGCCAACAAGAACGATTTTACGCCAAGAAATGAAAATTTAATCCACTGTTCACCAGTTTTTGAATTGGTCATACGCTAAGTAATATCCGTTCCTTGTAGCACCCTGGCTAATTTTAAATAGGGTTTTCATAGGAATATTTACTCAAATTCGTCAAAAACTTTGGATTTAAAGTAGGTTAGGTAAATACCTAATGATCATCCCTTGAATAAAGAGATCAATTTTACAGCAGACCTCAAGAAAACAGAAAAAAGCGCTATGAGTATACCGCGCCTCACCAGTCAACCAGCTGTGTCTTCAGGTAAATAAGACTCTTAAGCTTAACCAAGTTCACAGAATCGACTAGATGAAATCTTATTGTGTATCTTTGATCCAACAAGAACGATTCTACGCCAAGAAATGAAAATTTAATCCACTGTTCACCAGTTTTTGAATTGGTCATACGTTAAGCAGAATCCGTTTTTTGTAGCACCATGGCTACTTCTAAATAGAATTTTCATCGGAAAATGTATTCAGATTCGGCAAAAACTTTGGATTTAAAGTATTTTAGGTAAATACCAAATGAAATCACTTCTGGAATAAAGTTTTCAATTTTACAGCAGACTTCAAGAAGTCAAACAAAAGCGCTATGAGTATATCGCGCCCAACCAGTCAACCAACAGAGTCTTCAGGTAAATAAAATACCTAAGTAAAACCCTCCTCGAAATTCACTAAGTGAAATGTTATTAGATTTTGGTTCTGTGAGCCATCAAGAACGATTTAGCTTCATGAGAAATGACATATGTTTCCGCAAGGCACGCAGTAAGAGTAGATGAATTCACCAGTTTTTGGGTTGATTGTACGTTTGAGTAAAACCTATTTCCTATAGATTTCAAATGGTTTATATCATTGAAAAATATGTCCAGTTCGATCGAGAAGATACGAGCCTAGTTTTGGTCTAAAATCGTATATAGCATTTCCGAATTGAGTTAAACTTTTTCCATTTAGGTTTAGTTCTTTTCCATTAAGGTTTAAACCTTTTCCACTTAGGTTTATACCTTTTCCATTTAGATTTAAACCTTTTCCATTTGGATTTAGACCTTTTCCACTTAGATTTAAACCTTTTCCATTTAGATTTAAACCTTTTCCATTTAGATATAAACCTTTTCCATTTGGATTTAAACTCCATCAAAACATCAGTAGTTAGCCCCATCATAGTAAGTAAGTGCCTACCTACTAAAATTTCATTAGGCTAGAAGTAAAAAAAAAAGGAAACGGTAAGAGAAAATACGCATTTTTGAAAGCTTGTTATGAATCGGAAATCTCGGTAATGGATAAGGAGCCGAAGGCGTTTGGTTGAGAAGGAATTTGTTAATTTATAACTTCCGTTCATGAGAAATTCTTGTGTTCTTGTGTTAAAAAAACATGTATTCATTATTATATACCGTAAATGGTGGTGAAGAGGGATCCGGTGGGGAAGATGGTACAAAGACGGATTTTCCAAATAAATTGACATTTGGCGGGAAAAGGGGGGTTCCCAAGCAAAAATGGCCGACAGGTTTGTGTCAAGGGCACTAGGGAGCAGCATCTGAGCGGTGGAGCACCTTCTTCTCATGTACTCTTTGACGCTGATAACACTATTAGTGATAACGTGATAATCAAGGTGAACTGTGTTTTCTGCCAAACTGCTCCTGGGGCTGCGACAATTGAGCAGCGATCACCAATTAAGTGTGTTTCCTTGGTTACACATCTATTTAGGATTGGAAATTCGTCGAGAAATCCAAATTATCTTTTTAAGAAAAATTCCTGAAGCCAAAATTGTAAAAAATTAAGTTTTAGGTGGTGAAGATGGTACAGTCGTTTTCTTTGCTTACCTACGAGTAGGTATGTTGAAAAGACTGATTCGTACCACTTGAAGATACGTAGATACCGCTTTGTTGTTCCTGAGGAAATTACCCAAAAATCCTTTAACTTGATCGAATTGCTTGCTCAATAAAGCCCCTTTCTGTTTTAAACACATTTTTCGCTAAATAGAGGCCTTTTAATTTTTTTTTCTCGCGTTTGATTCAACATTAGACCTTTTTAGTCCCATTTTTCCATCATCCTTCCACTTGTAGAGAGAAATTAGATGTTAAAAACGATGGTGAAGTTGGTACAGAAGCCTCTGCAACCTGGTTGGAGATGTAAAACGACGGTGTACCATCTTCACCACCAGAGTGTGGGAGAAGATAGTACAACTTTAACCCCCCACCCTCGAGCTTGCAATTGATGAATTTCAACAACTCAAACGTGGTTCGAAAGGTTGATAGTTTAAGTTACTTCAGTATGAAGTTCACAAAAAAATTATGAAAATTGTGGCTGGAAGAGGTGGAAAACTATCAAAACTGTACCCACTTCACCACCATTTACGGTATATTACATTTCTGTGCATAAAAAAAACACTTGCATGATTTAATTTTCAAGTTGTGGCATAATAACGTCGGGTTAGAGGTAAAAGTACCGAAGAGGTAAATTCATGTTGTGCGCAAATCAAATTAAAATTTCAAAAGTTAGTTTGGTAAATATGATAATAAATTATTTTCTTAGGTTGGATACATAGTTCGATGATATTGATCACCAATAATAACAACAGTTAAGCAATCATAATATTCTGCATTTGATTTTCCCACGTGTTGAATTTGTGACTTGGGTACTTGTACCTCTAACTCCACGATAATTTCCTGAGTTTAAATCCAAATGGAAAAGGTTTAAATCCAAATGGAAAAGGTTTAAATCCGAATAGAAAAAGTCTAAATCTAAGTGGAAAAGGTCTAAATCTAAATGGAAAAGGTTTAAATCTAAATGGAAAAGGTCTAAACCTAAATGGAAAAGGTTTAAACCAAAATGAAAAAGGACTAGGTAAACCTAAATGGAAAAAGTTTAACTCAATTCGGAAATGCTATATATACTGAGAGAATTCTGGAAATTTTAGGTCTGACCTATCCCATAAGGTTCCTTGATCATTCGGTTGATGTGAACTAAAAGCAGGCGTTGTGTTATGTATATATTCTTGAAAAAACGTTTAACATGTTTAACACTTACCTTATCCATCATTTTTGTGAAATGACATACGGCAATTCTTCTCTTGTTGGGCTGCCAATATTCTACATCCTTATGAAACTTTCTTCATTCACAGTAAACTTGTTCCATTAGCATTTAAGTAACCAACAGCATTACTCTGTACTGCTATAAAGTGACAACACAAAGTACCTAGTCTTAGTTTACAAACAAAGCATTATTAAGGTAGCACGTTCATGCGTGAAAGCGTGCCAGTCAGCGGCATGGGAACTACTCCTACAATTCAGTGATCAATTTTACAGCAGACCTCCGGAGTACAGACAAAAGCACTGGGAGTATACCGCGCCCCAAGAGTCAACCAACAGAGTCTTCAGGTAAATACGAAACATCAGGAAAATACAAGTATAACAAGCAACCATATAGTAAACTCGTCAGATTTTTGAATCGGTCAAGATTCTTGACTCAAATTGACTCAATAGACAATTTAAAAGGATTTACCTGATGGGAATATGCCCAATTGCATACTAATGCTGCCAAAAGCGATTCTTTTTCAGAATTGTTACTATCTTTTCAGTTGAGGTTCGGAACCGTAACTTTCGTAAAAAGTTTATTTCAAACACGCCTATGCAGAGTGTAGTGGATTTAAATATGTTTTACTTGGTGTAGGTAGACCAAGTGGGACATTTATATTCTGATTATGCGGGTTAGTCCCTGGGTTATTCCTGTAAGGAATGTGAGCGAAACCGTCAAGGTCAGCTTGCTTGGCGGGAGGAACTGAGAGATAGTTCGTGTCGCAGCCGCGTGGAGCACTGGGCTCGCATAGTGGGTGCTGGGTTCGATCAGTTTGGTACTGAGCCGTTTTGTAATATTCCGGCCTAAGATTTATATCTGTAGGAGGAATATGTTGAGCTTGGTTGAGGTACTGAAAAGTATCCTTTGTTTTTTGTACATTTGGAGTGTATTTGACACTCGGATCGGCCGGGTAGCCTTGCGTCGAATATCGTGGATATTCGGAAATCTTTGTCGAATCATAATGATTGACTTCAGAGCGGGTCTGAAAGGTATCCTCGAACTTTTGTATAGGTGAGGCTTGATCTAACGTTTCCTTCGTGAATACGTTAGGTGAGAAGGCGATCTCGTCGCGAGGATCGAGCCTTGAGCCGTCACTAGGAACGGCGGACTGGCCGGGCAGCGGGTAGGTAGCGCTGCGTGGGCTAAGAGGCCCGGCCGCGCCGTGTTCTACCTCCCCTTGCATGAGGAAATAGGACGGCCGACGTTCCATCGAAATATCCGAGCTATTAGCTCGTTTTCGATACCTCTATGTATAGAAATAGAGGGTTTAGAAGGTGGACTCACTTGACAGAGCTTCTTTCCTTTGCTCGGATGTCAGGGTCCTACCTTGTAGTCTTGAAAAAGACTTCCTTGGACGGTAAATTAGAGCGTATGAGCTGAGTAATTTACCGGCGTGCCCACAGCGGTCGGTGACGAGCCTAGTGCTACGAAACCCGGGCGACACGACTAGGAACGTCCCAGCGGGCGTACGATCTAAAGAGAATATCAATAGATGTACCGGGTGGCGTCCTGACAGATGAACTACGTTGGGCAATGAGCAGGATGAATAATCACTGGACTCGTAGATGCCAATGCGAGATCTGTGTGGAGAGAAGGTAGGCCTTGTAGAAAGCAGTAGGAAGCCGTTCTTGAGATGAACTCGGGAGCAGAAGGTTCGTCAGCGTAGAGCGTGTAGAAATCTTCGTACTTCGAGGTGTAGTCGTCGAGAGCGGAGAGTAGAATGAATTTCGGAGGGCTCCGAGCGGGGTATTTATAGGGAGGTGGCCGCCTCCTGCCGCCTCCTGATTGGTCCGCTTAATTTCATTAATTCGACTGTGTAATCTCATTGGCTCGCACATTGTTTTCTCAGTATCTGCGAGTATGATAGCTGAGCTGGTCCTCCGGGGTGGTTTCCCCACGTCCGTCGTTGCGACGGGGTCCCCGGGGGTGGCTTACGAGCGTCCGTCGCGGAGCCGACGACCTTGAGTTTAGACGGGGACCTCGGGTGGTTTCCCTGCGTCCGTTGTTCAGACGGGGTCCCCGAGGTGGCTGCTGGACCAGAGGTGGTTGCTTGCCGCCTCCTGGTTGGTTCGCCTATTGTCTCTCGTGTAATCAGTGTTTCTGATTGGTGAGTAGGCTTGTTTGAATTGTCCTTGTTAGTTTTAGAGGACGTTTGATTTTCTGTTTGAGTTTTCTCATTCAAGGCGACTTGGTTCGAGATACTTGTCGCGTCTCTCTCGCCCAGTAAGTGTCTAGGGAGGTCGCCTTGTATGTTATTAGTTAATATTTCACTTTTGAGAGAGAATTTCGTATTTTCTCTCTGGTGAAATATTTTGTTTGACGGAGTTATAACTCGACGTCTTATAAATATTTTTGTGTTGTGTCTACCTCTTTTTGGTAGCCCTGAAAAGGGCTGTTGACAAGAGGGGGTGGTTTTCACCACAGGCGCCCCCCCAAGACGTCGTGTTATTAACGACGACGCCGGCTGGGGTGTTTCGAGCGCAGTCACCCACCTCTCGTCGAATTTGGTAGAGGGGACGTGCCTTCTGGCAGATTTTCGGGGAGTCTCCTCCTTATTTTCTGCCTGATTTTTGTTTGGTGACACAGCTTCGTCTGTTTTTAGAGTGTAAGCTGGTTTTATTTGCTGTTTGGGAACTTTTTTCGTATGTTCGCCAATTTGCACTGTAACCGAAAACTTATCTCTTTTAACCACTTTGAATGGTCCCGTGTAAGGACATTGCAGAGAGGTGAGCTGTGTGGGCACTCTGATATAGACATGTGTACATGTATCCAAATTTTTGGGCATGTTGACGGCATATTTCGTATTATTATGTTTAATATGCGTAGGCCGGAAGAAGAGAGGCTCAGAAAGGTTTGTAGAAGTTACGAAAATGTCTCCTGGGAGTGGTACGTCAATTCTGTAAACTTTCTGGAACGGTGTAGTTTCCGTTGCTGGGTCTACTGCCGTACGCATGGCGAGTAGTACTTTCGGAAGGGCGTCGAGCCAATTTTCGTTTTGTGCTTTGAGAGCCTCTTTCAAAGATCTATTTCTGCGTTCTACCATTCCGTTTGTTGACGGTTTGTATGGTAACGTGTGAGTATGTTTTACTCCGAGACGTTCCATAATGGAATTAAATAGATCTGATTCGAATTGTGTGCCTTGATCACTTGTGATGTATTTAGGTACGCCTTTTGAAGCTACCCAAATATTTATAAAGGCGTTTGTGATCGTGGACGTTTCGATGTTGTTAAGAGGGACTGCCTCTAGCCAACCCGTTGCTCTATCGACCATCATTAGAATGTAGCGTTTCCCTCCTTTAGCTAAAGGTAAGGGTCCGGTAATATCAACGTGTACATGTGCAAATTTGTTAGCCGTTTCAAATTCGGAGTAAGGGAGCTTCACGGAGCGAGTGATTTTTGCTCGTTGGCAAGTCTCGCACGCTCGGACCCAGTTGGAGACATCTGCACGGAGTCCGTGCCAAAAATATCTTTGTTTAACTTTATACACTGTAGAGTGTATACCTGGGTGTCCCAAATTGTGAATTTGGCTGATTATTTCTTGCCTTATTTCGTTTGGAATATAAGGTCTTGGGTGTCCTAGGTCTAGGTTACACCAAATTTCTCCTTGAGGGAATTCAACTCGTGTGAGTTTCAATTTGTCCTCTGCGTTAGGAGGAGAACGAATTTGTGCATTTGAAATGTGCAGTAGAAGATTGCACTCTATTGCAGCCGTAATTTGCGAAATTTCGGCTATGGGTGGACCCTCGTCAGTTTGGGTTGAAATCGATTTTGTTTGAATTTCAACTGGATCGAAGGGTCTGGAGAGTGCGTCGGCGACGACGTTGTTCTCTCCGGGTATATGACGAATGTCACTTGTCATTTGAGAGATGTATGTTAGCCATCTTAATCTCATTTTAGAAAAATGTGCATTTTTCTTAAGCATCGTGCCTAGCAGAGGCTTGTGATCTGAACAAATATGAAAAGATCGGCCGTCCAAGTCATTGTGCCAATGAATGCAAGCTTGGTAAACGGCGAACATCTCTTTGTCGAATGATGCTTTATTCTTCCATTGTTCCGGAATTTCTTTACTGAAAAATCCCAATGGTTGGTAAGATTTCGAGCCGTGTTTGTCTGTAATTTCCTGCTCCAGTGCCGCTCCGATGTGTGTGTCGGATGCGTCGCAGACTATTCTCCACTCTGCTGTAGGGTGTGGATGAGCGATATTATGCAATGTAGCTTTAATCATTGCTTGTTTTAAGCTGTTGAAAGCTTTTTCTCTCTCTGATGTCCATTCGATAGGTGTTTTGTCATTTTTTTTGTTTGACTGAATGGAGTCATACAGAGGTTGTGCCGTGTGAGCGAATTTACTTGAGCAAGCTCGGTAGAAACCACACATACCTAGGAATCTGCGTAGACTTCGTACGTCTATTGGCCTAGGAAATTGTTCTATGGCTTCTATTTTATCTCGTTTAGGAATTATCCCTTCTTTCGAGATAGTGAAACCTAGGAAATCGACGGTAGGTTTTGAAAAAATGCATTTATCAAAACCTACTCGAAGTCCGTGTTCCCCTAGCTTGTCAAAAATTTGTTTGAGGTGGTTCATGTGTTCTTTATAATTTTTAGAAGCCACCAGGATGTCATCTAGGTATACAAATGCGAAATCAAATTTTCGCATGATGCTGTCCATGTATCTTTGCCATGTTTGAGCCGCTCCGGCCAAACCCATGCTCATTTTCTTAAACTCATAAAGACCGAAAGGTGTAATAATTGCAGTTTTATGAGCGTCATCTGGGTGCATCGGAATATGGTAATATGCCGATTTTAAATCTATTGTCGAATAGATTTTTGTATCATGTAAATTCGCTTGGAAAGAGCGAATGTGAGGAGGAGGGTAGGCGTCTTTCTTCGTTTTCGCGTTCAGGAAACGGTAGTCGCCGGTGATCCTCCATGACCCGTCTTTTTTTGGCACGCAGTGTAACGGGGATGCCCATTCGGAATCTGATGGTGCAATTATGCCTTCGGAAAGCATTTTGTCAAAAGTACTTTTGACTTGAGCCCGTTTTTCGCCCGCCATGGGTCTTGCTCGGAAGTGTACTGGTGTTCCTTCCGTGGTTATACGGTGGTAAACCCCGTTGTTTTTCCACTTCCCTTGAAGTTTGCTCATTTTATCATTGTATTTTTCAATGATAGAGCGAATGTTTACGTCCTCCGTGATTTGCACGTCCTCTGGTTGAGGGCTGTTGTCACGATGAGGGATAGTAGCTGCTATTTGTTCGTCAGTGAATTTTTTGTTCATGACTGCAGCTATTTTTTGATCGGCATAGCTTTTTATTTTATCTTTATAAATGTATTTGTGTTTGACCCGTATTCCGATATCCCAAGACTCGAGGAATGGTATACCGAGGATCGCTAGATCAACTTTCGTGATCATAAAATCGGTGGTCATGTCTCCGAGGCCGATGTTAATTGTCGTGTCAGCCCGCCCTAGTGTGTCTATAGGGGCTCCGTTAGCTGCTGTGAGCTTTACGTTGGACTTACGAATTTTTAAGCCCAATTTTTTGGTGACATTGTGGGGCAGAATGTTCACTTCTGCTCCCGTGTCGATGAGAAATTCAGTGCCATTTAGTTTGCACTTGAAAAAAAGCCTTTTATACTCAGTAGACTGCCGGTGTATAGGCTCAGATACACTGGCAGTTATTCGTTTTCCGAACTCTCTACGTCGGAGGTTGGAACGGTACTTTCTTGTACCGATCTCTGAGTATTTTCGTTTGAAACCCAGGTTTTAGGCTGGCTTATAGTCGCTGCCTTTTTGCTAGTTTTGGAAGCAGTGTTTGCCTTCCAAGTGCAGTGTTCTGGGTCTGCACATTTGCGAGTTTCGCTACCGAAACGTGCGTGGTTTCGACAGACATAGGCCGTCGGTTTGTGAGGCCTACTCTCTACTGGTTGGGGTTTGAACTCAGCTTGTTGTGAGAGGGCCTTTTTGAAACCAGTTTTCATGGGTTTCGGAGTAGATTCTACTCCTCGTATGTTGAGAGAGGTATTCTCTGTTTTGTACGCGTGTAGCGTATCAGCTAGGTCGAGCCGGGCGGTCGTGGTAGGCTGAGCTGCGACCATACCTCGTGCTTCGATAGGTAGAGTTTCGATCCACTTTTGAGTGATCAGAGCCTCTGAGAAGTACCCAACAGCTTTAGAGTACATTTCGTGGTACTTGGTGCTGGGCTTTTTGGCGAGAGATGCGGGGTCCTCGAGTGCGAGGAGCCTGTCCTGTAAGGACAACCCGTATTCTCGCTGTAAGCGCTGTTTGGCCTCTTCATAAGGTGCGTGGGGTGCCGTGAGGTAAGCTGAGTCGATAGCTTCCCTCATTTCTTCTGGTACCCACTTGTATATAGCTGAGAAGCATTCGTTCTGCGTTCTCAGGTGTTTTCGCACGCAGTATTGATCGAACTCGGCGAGTGCACGATCGATATTCTTCTTTTGGAAGATTGGTTTTTGATAATCTCCCATCTCCTCTAAAAGTGCTCGAAAGCCACTTTGTGTAGAGGGTTGTTGAGTGAGATATGGGGCGTAGAGGCCCGGCGGGGGTCGCACGTCCGCAGTGGTTCCCTGAAATCCACTAGCTTCATAAGAGGGAACGAAATGCTCCGTGTTAAGCCTGTTCAAAGGCGGGGTCACCATTTGTAGTGGATTTAAATATGTTTTACTTGGTGTAGGTAGACCAAGTGGGACATTTATATTCTGATTATGCGGGTTAGTCCCTGGGTTATTCCTGTAAGGAATGTGAGCGAAACCGTCAAGGTCAGCTTGCTTGGCGGGAGGAACTGAGAGATAGTTCGTGTCGCAGCCGCGTGGAGCACTGGGCTCGCATAGTGGGTGCTGGGTTCGATCAGTTTGGTACTGAGCCGTTTTGTAATATTCCGGCCTAAGATTTATATCTGTAGGAGGAATATGTTGAGCTTGGTTGAGGTACTGAAAAGTATCCTTTGTTTTTTGTACATTTGGAGTGTATTTGACACTCGGATCGGCCGGGTAGCCTTGCGTCGAATATCGTGGATATTCGGAAATCTTTGTCGAATCATAATGATTGACTTCAGAGCGGGTCTGAAAGGTATCCTCGAACTTTTGTATAGGTGAGGCTTGATCTAACGTTTCCTTCGTGAATACGTTAGGTGAGAAGGCGATCTCGTCGCGAGGATCAAGCCTTGAGCCGTCACTAGGAACGGCGGACTGGCCGGGCAACGTGTAGGTAGCGCTGCGTGGGCTAAGAGGCCCGGCCGCGCCGTGTTCTACCTCCCCTTGCATGAGGAAATAGGACGGTCGACGTTCCATCGAAATATCTGAGCTATTAGCTCGTTTTCGATGCCTCTATGTATAGAAATAGAGGGTTTAGAAGGTGGACTCGCTTGACAGAGCTTCTTTCCTTTGCTCGTATGTCAGGGTCCTACCTTGTAGTCTTGAAAAAGACTTCCTTGGACGGTAAATTAGAGCGTATGAGCTGAGTAATTTACCGGCGTGCCCACAGCGGTCGGTGACGAGCCTAGTGCTACGAAACCCGGGCGACACGACTAGGAACGTCCCAGCGGGCGTACGATCTAATGAGAATATCAATAGATGTACCGGGTGGGGTCCTGACAGAAGAACTACGTTGGGCAATGAGCAGGATGAATAATCACTGGACTCGTAGATGCCAATGCGAGGTCTGTGTGGAGAGAAGGTAGGCCTTGTAGAAAGCAGTAGGAAGCCGTTCTTGAGATGAACTCGGGAGCAGAAGGTTCGTCAGCGTAGAGCGTGTAGAAATCTTCGTACTTCGAGGTGTAGTCGTCGAGAGCGGAGAGTAGAATGAATTTCGGAGGGCTCCGAGCGGGGTATTTATAGGGAGGTGGCCGCCTCCTGCCGCCTCCTGATTGGTCCGCTTAATTTCATTAATTCGACTGTGTAATCTCATTGGCTCGCACATTGTTTTCTCAGTATCTGCGAGTATGATAGCTGATCTGGTCCTCCGGGGTGGTTTCCCCACGTCCGTCGCTGCGACGGGGTCCCCGGGGGTGGCTTACGAGCGTCCGTCGCGGAGCCGACGACCTTGAGTTTAGACGGGGACCTCGGGTGGTTTCCCTGCGTCCGTTGTTCAGACGGGGTCCCCGAGGTGGCTGCTGGACCAGAGGTGGTTGCTTGCCGCCTCCTGGTTGGTTCGCCTATTGTCTCTCGTGTAATCAGTGTTTCTGATTGGTGAGTAGGCTTGTTTGAATTGTCCTTGTTAGTTTTAGAGGACGTTTGATTTTCTGTTTGAGTTTTCTCATTCAAGGCGACTTGGTTCGAGATACTTGTCGCGTCTCTCTCGCCCAGTAAGTGTCTAGGGAGGTCGCCTTGTATGTTATTAGTTAATATTTCACTTTTGAGAGAGAATTTCGTATTTTCTCTCTGGTGAAATATTTTGTTTGACGGAGTTATAACTCGACGTCTTATAAATATTTTTGTGTTGTGTCTACCTCTTTTTGGTAGCCCTGAAAAGGGCTGTTGACAAGAGGGGGTGGTTTTCACCACACAGAGAAATTTTATTTTAGAAACATTCATGACTTATGTGGTGTCTTCCATTCCTCTTCGAAGCCCAAAAAAGTATTTCTCTGGAAAATCGAACTGGCAACACATCGGTTCAGTGTTCAAACTGCCTGACACAACATGGAAAGTCACGTATATATTTCCATTTTATTCTCAATTTCGTACCAATAGTTGAATAACTATTATCAGATAGCATAACCATAGCATAGATTCAATTCCATATAAAACGAATTTGTGATTTGAATGAAAAATTAATAGTGATGCACACATCTTAATTGAGCAAATCTACTAATTTTGACAAAGATTAGGATGTATAACCCAGCTTTGCAACAAATGAAGCCTTCTAGAGGAATTTCATCACTTTAGTTGCTCTAATAAATGTTTGCCCTGCGGCCTTAAAGTTTCTATACTGTCTATTGTGTATTTCTGAGTAACATTTTCAATATTAACGTATTGCCTTGGATTAATATCATACTGTCATGATCTTATAATATCAATTTCATAATTAAAATTATTATGGGCTTTGTTATTGGAGTGGAACTATAAAGCTCATGAAAAGAGAATGCTGATGGATGTATATTTACCAAACGTCAATATTCACAGGGGAATATGAGCCCGTGGGATCTACCCAATCGCAGCCACAGCTAACCGATTCGGATTCTCAGAGCAACATCAAATCATCAGGTACGTATTTATTCGGAACCTAGTCAAAAATCCATTTAAACCATAATTTGCAAATTTATACCTTGTAAATGTATACCTTTTCCAAATCGGGGAAATTGAAAACCCTAACCACATGTCAGTGTGAAAACAATGCATCCTTTAAAATACCGTCACAACAAGTAATTAAACTAAGATTTTTTTTTTTTTTTTTTTTTTTTTAATTCCATTGCTGTTTTTATTTACTTACATCCTCCACAAAGCAACGAAATGAAGAACAATTCAGCTAAAAGATTTCAAAATCCAACAGAAAATAAGGACGTCATCAATTGCCGCAAGAGAAAACCGCACCCCGTCTACTGGAAAAAACATGCACTATTCCGCCCCACTTTATTCCAAACGCCAACATCGATTACAAAAATACAGTAAATTAAGAACTAAATCATTCGCGACGAAGTTGCGGAAACCCATTTAAAAACAAAAGTTAGTGAAAAAACGCTGTCTATTTCCACGAAAAGTAAAGAGTAACAATGTTAAATCGAATTCGACGGTTAGGCCATCATCAGTAACGAACAATAACATGGTAAGTTATTGTTTGTTACTGATGATGGCCTAACCGTCGAAATCGATTTAACATTGTAACTCTTTATTTTTCGTTAAAATAGACAACGTTTTTTCACAAACTTCCGTTTTGACAGAAAACTAGTCATAAATATCGAATTCTTTTGACCATTTCATTAATGTGATTTCCTCTTTCAGATGCAGAACGTGAAGAACCATCAATTCCACAACTCCCAATTGAGGAAAGTCTTCCTACCACAGGTACCTTTGACAGATTTATGAATCATTGATATATGTTATAAAATGCAAACCTTCTATTTGTACAATACATTCCTGATAGAAGCATTTAGAGGAAAAATTACATGCACTGCAAAGTACGTAGAGCAGTCCGTCAAGTTATACAGAGCCGCTCTCATGTGAGCCAATATTCCCACACTCTTGTCTTGAATTTGTCAAATTTAACCATTGCAACGATACAATTCAAGCCATGGTAGCTAATAATCTCGTCAGGTTTCCCTTCTTAAACATACATATTCTGGTCTCGTGCCTATCATCTGTACGCGACTTCTTACACCATGCATCATTAGCTTAAATTTTACCTAACTCAATAAATTTTCAGAAATCGTGCGAGTTTGGCTCTGTTTGAAAAAATGTATCTTATCACAAGCACAATTGGGAAATTCTCATCATGTACCAAACTCTTCCAGTCTCCATCTAATGTTTGAGGGTCGGGCCCAGATTTTGTATTGTAATTTTCAATAAATGTTAAAATTGTAACTAAAAATTAGTGCAATAGGCCATCTATATCTTCCGAATTCGATTCGGTTCTCTTTATTCGAGGGAATGTGGGCGTACCTAATTGAGATAGTAAAGCTGGGTGGACTTTCTGCTATTTATTCATTTGGAAGCTTCGGACTGACGTCGAGTATAATTAAGATCGAATTTCAAGTAGGGTCAACAGATCTAATAATTAATTAGATGCATAATCAATAGATAGTAAGTGATTAATATCAGAAGCCACGACTATACGGGTAGGCTAATTCGGGAAACTCAGAATCGAGAGGTGAACTGAACAATTAAACTTAACACTAACCCTGAGGATAGACACCGACACTATAATACCAAAATATCGAAGGACGTATTTAATATGGCAGTTCCTGGCATAAATTAAAGGCAATGTCTTACTTTGCGGGGTGGCCTTCTGGTATGGCAGTGATAATGGTAAAATTGGTATCAGCAAAAGGCGCATGAATAGTGAAAAAGATCTGGCAGGTATATTCTAAGAGAAGTTGAGCCACGCCATTGATAAGCTGGATGGCGCCATTGATAAGATTATGGAATAAAGCTGGTCAGTACTTAGGCACTACCCCAGGTTAGAAAGTTTGGACAGCTTACAAAAATCTCGAAGATCGTGGTAGATTCCTTTTTTTTTAAATGTGATGAACCGCAAAAATCATGCTGAACCCGTTCGAAGTGATTCAATTGGATTATTCAGAAATCTGTTGCTATAAATTGCGCATTACTTACGAATTTCGTTTCAGGTGGGGTTAATCGTGACCTACGAGTTAATTTTTCATAAAATTAAGTTTCCTCCATGAACCATAACTATAACCTAACACCATAGGTGCTTACCAACTAGGTACCCAGTATTTCAACTAGATCTCATTGTGATTTGCTATTTCTGTTACTGTTGATGTAATATTTCTAAGAATATTGGTTAATTATTTCTAATAATCGATCCGACGAAAAGTAATGTTGAACGCTCCCTCAAAATTTGATGTTCACGATTCCAGATGTGTAGACAGAGAGAAAAAAAAACCCGTTGCCGCCTGTCATTTGTTTCAGCATGGTCATGTATTATGTATATCAGTGGCGGCTCCTGTCTTGAAACTCAGGGGGTGCACAGAGATCAACAAGGGCTATCGCGGGGACGGTAGAGGTGCTTTTATACTAAATACGTACACCAGACACGAGAAATGTTCTCAAATGGAAGACAGAAATTCTGAAATACTTAACCATCAAAGGAGTTAACCCAAGGAATGATTGCAATAGCTGAAATGTATACCCGCCCAGCAAGAACCATCGTGGAGGTGAAAGCAAATCTTGCCATGGAGGGGAAGGAAATGGAGAGGAGAGGTTCATGGGGAAAGAGATGGGTTAGTCATCATCTAGATAAATAATAGGGAATATAAAAATGAAATCTATCACATTATAGGGGTTGAACTTACGGACCGAATCAGAACGATTTTTGATTTTCAAAGTTTGCGTTAGTCCCAGTAGTAGCAAGGGGCGGCCAGCATCGCGAATCCTGCACTTTTCTTCGATTGACAAATGGGACCAGTTCAACTTGATGAACTCAACTGAATTATTCATCGTAAAAGTATCTACTCAACACTCAATAACTTCAAAAAATCGTAACACTAAATGAAATAACACCGGGAAAAATAGAAGTGTGACTGATAAAAATTATAAGCAGAACGGAAAGTCGCTAAGTATGCTCATCTGGGGAATGTAATGGGCTCTCTGATTGGTCAATCTCACATGCCCGCTTCCATTCAAACTGAAAATCCTCAGTCCGGAGATAGGCGGTCAAGTCTCAGGTTGAGCACTTAGTTGTTGCTCCCGCTCGCTTCTGATTGGTCAGGTTGGGTGAGCTTCCCCCTTCAGCCCCTCCCTACCGCAACCTTCTCTGTTTCGCGCGTAGATTTAGATTTCCCGTATTCTGTCACTAGCTAACTTTAAATGAGAGTGGAGAAATTTTGAAACATTATTATTATTTTGGTTTGACTGGGGGTGCACATGCGCCTATGCTCCTATCAGTAACCGCCCCTGATGTACATTATGTTCTTCTAGGGGACTCCCCCAGGCCCCAAGTTATTTCAACTTTTATCAAGGATCAAAATAAAGAACACAGAGTTTGTTTTTCGACTATGAAATCGGATTAACATACTTTACTCATTTCATCCCCACAACTTGTAAATCCGTTACTAAAAATATTAGTATGCCACATGAGTTGCAGAATTTTTGAAAATCAAAAACCAAAACGAAAAATGAAAGAAACATCGGAACTTTGAGCTGTTATCTACCCTGATGGCATTTGAACTATTTGGTGTTTGGGCTTTCAAGGCTGCACTTCGGGAGTCGCACCGGTTTTCATAAAACGCCTGCGCAAAAATTTAATCGTGGGAACAACCATGATTTCTAGTTTTCATCCGAACTTGATGAAATTTACTGGGAATGGACTGGTTGGGTTGTAGATTATTTCCTACCAATTTCATTTTTATTAAATAATTACTCCATTCTGCGCATGCTCTTACGTAAATTACTCCAAGCTTCATTTTCCCTTTTCCTAATAAAATTCATCGATTTCGGCGTCTTAAGTGGCCCACACATTGATATATTTACTATATTCCGCTATGGGTTTTTTTTCCATTGCTGTTTTTATTCGTTTGCATCCTCCACGAAGCAACTAAATGAAGAACTGCTCAGCTAAAAGATTTCAAAATCCAATCGTCGACAATTACCGCCTGAGAAAACCGCACCCAGTATACTAGAAAAAACTTCTCTACCCCCTTTCTATTCTAAACGTAATTACATCGATTACAAAAATTCAGGTAACTAGTCATAGCATCGAATTCTTTTGACCGTTTCATTAATGTTTTCCTCTTTCAGATGCAGAACGTGAAGAACCATCAATTCCAAATCTCCCAATTGAAGACACTCTTCCTACCACAGGTACCTTTGACACATTTATGAATCATTGATATATGTAACGAACTTAGACCGCCCCAGAAGTGCAATGGGGGCCTAAATCCGCACTCTTAGAGAGAGAGAGGTGTGACAGTACCATAAGATATACAACTCGTACTAATAGCATTTGTGCTATGTTCGGAGAAGATGATTTCCCGGTTCTCGGATCCTCATCTATCGCCAACCATAGCAATTCAGCAACGTGAGAGAGAATTGTTCCTACTAGAAGCATTTAGGGGAAAAATTATATGCACCGCAAAGTACTTACAACTTTGTCAAGTTATACAGAGTCGCTCTCGTGTGAGTCAATATCCCCACACTCTTGTCTTGAATTTGTCTTTTAATTATATTGATCCTAAATTAAGATGAAATTCGCCAGTATTTTTGCCGATAGCCAAGGAATCTAGACTCCATCACTTTTGAAAGAGGGAGTATCTAGCTTAGTTCCTTTCACACTCCCAGGTTCGTCCTGGCTCCCGTCGAAGACGAAATGCTGCCGGTTAAGACGGAGGCCGTTTTTTCGCTCTAATTGTTTCGACGGACCAATTGCGTTATGCCAATTCTAACTATAAGCACATCTGTGATGGAAAGTTCACTGTTTTTTATAGATAAATTGAAACTAATTTGCCAACAGTTGTGGAAGCTAGCTGCTTTGGTATCTGAGTCCGGCGAGGGGAAGAAGAGTGGAATTAATATACCTTTTGGTTTATTATTTTCAATAATGAACCTTTGTAATCGACTAAGAAAGAACAAATTTTAAACTCCCCTCAAAATTTGTTGCTTTACGTTTCGAGGTGCGTAGAATCCAAAAATCGGATAAAAATAATCCTTCCGTCCGCCGTCGTAAGCCATACGACGTACGCCGTCCCGAGCTTTCCTCCAAAAGTACTGGACCAAAGTTTATGAAATTTGGCTCAAAAATCATACATCGGGGAATGTGCCAGACACATCGGCATCGATTTTGATCAACCCTAAAGGGTAATAATTATGGCTAACTCAGGGGCGAAAATCGAGATCTCGAAAACTTTCAAGGTAACAGTGATGATTTTTTGCTTGTCAATGATAAATAATATAATTCCAAAGAATCGATTAAAACTATCAGCAATGCTGTAGGTTGAACCGTTCGTTTTCTATAAGGCCCAGAACTTCGAAAAAATCTTCGTATTCCCAGGCGCGAAAGATGAAGAAATGATGTGCTAGAAATACTCGTATTTATAATAAACCAAAAGGAGCTCGTAGCTCAGAGGAAGAGCATTGGAATTTTTTAATTCTTCCATCATCTACACAAAGTTTTTTTTTCTTTTACACACAGGTTTATTATTTTTCTTCTCAAATCGTTACACTATTCTGCGCAATCGCTAACGTAGATTACTTCAAGCATCATTTTCCCGTTTCCTAAATGACTGATTTCGAAGTTTTTCGTTACCTGCATCTTGTTGGACTATATTCCGCTATGGATTTTTAATTATCATTAAAACCATTTCAGTGATCTATACATTCATGTTGTTTCCAGTTGGTAGGTACCTACTTACTTAAATATCGTTATATCAGGGGGGACTAGTAAAATGTGATTTTTTAATTAATTGCATTAATTTTCCCTCTGCAGGTGCCTATATCTACGCAGGCATATTGTGCCAACCTTCGGATCAGCTATTTCAAATGTACCTCCTTTTTTTACAAATAGAATTTGATGTACACAACAACAAAAAATGTAGAAGAAGTACGTTATAGAAGGTACATTAGTTTACCTAATATAGGTAATAAGTACAAAATATTAACAAGGATTAGTAGAGTTGAATAATCAGGTGTAATCAAAGAGCAGTATATTCGGGGTTTAATAATTACAGACCAATGATCTGCGTAGAAGGGCTATCTATAGAAATGATAAACCTTTGCGTAATAATTTCCAGAGTTTTCAATCAGCATAAAAAAACAGCGTAGGTTCGAAGTAAACATTGTAGGTACCTTTACTCTGTGTCCTACAATTTTAATGTTTATGTTTTCATATCTTTCCTTTTTCTTCTTTTCAGAAAAAATTCCAGAAAGCGATCAGAGTACTAGTAGCCGTGACAAAATTGGTAATTATCTTGGTTTTACTTTTTGTATTAAACCTACTAATATAATTAGTTAATCTACTTCTAACTTCAGGTACCTAGCCATTTACTTTTATAAATTTATTAGTTTTCTGTACCTATCTATTTATTTAATTTTTTCCTTCCAGAAAGTATACCAGTTACTGAACCGAGTACACCAAGTACACATGGTAGTCACGGCAAAGTTGGTAATTATCAATGTTTTAATACACTCTTATATTAAATTTAATAAATATTCTTTGTTATATTATGAGTTGTTTTACATTGAACTCTGAAGCTCTGAATTATTCTGCTGCATTCTACTGCTTTTTAAATTTCTACCGCGGTGTCTCCTAACCATCCTGCTCTGTAGAAAATCTAAATTAAGTTGATTAAGTAAAAATACATATACTAGAAGAGATGAAAATAGATCCGCTTTATTTCAACATGTATCATGTTTTAGCCCTGGGGTCCTAGCGAATTTTGCGAGTCAATTTTTTTCCGCGCACGAAATTAATTACAGTGATTTCCGCCTACAACCGAGTCGTTGCTAGGGAAATGGTACTTCGTCGTTTTTCATCCCACAAAATTCGTTGACCATTCGTTCGAAAGCTCTCGATTTATCCAACAATATTATGTTAACTACGGCGAAGTGCGTGTCCAACAAACTGAGTTATGAGCATGGTTATATAAATAATTGTTTACACACAGGTGATCATTCTCAATAATTGATATTGTGAACATGATTGCAACCGCTTGTTAATTTCTGATGTTTTCATAGAATTTCGAATCAATATCGAGGAGAAAACATGATACATGGTTGAAATTTTTGGTTCTAGAACAGAAATAAGTTCTAATCCCACCCGAACCATGGGCTTGATGGCTGGTTTAGAAGGGATTGAAGGTGTTTTGACATCTGTTATTGATCCGACCGTTTGAAGAGGTTGACTATCTTTTTTCGGTTCATTTCAAATTGAATTTATAATTTATATTTTAGTTACTGTATATATATATATAGTCTGTTGAAAACGCTAGAAGCGAAACGTTCAGGTAATCTAATCTAAATCTAATCTAATCACTCCTTCTGTCCTTTCCCTTGTTTATATATATATATATATATATATATATATATATATATATATATATTTATTTATTTATTTATTTATTTATTTATTTATTCATTCATTCATTTATTTATTTATTTATATAAATGGATTTGGTTCTACGGAACTGTATAAAGTATTATTTAAGAAATAAATTTCACAGGTAGAAGAAGAAAATTAAGAATCTGATTATTTCGATAAAATCTTTATCTCAGAATTGAGAAGGAAAAGTAATTTAGGTTGCGAGTCCCTGGTACGCTGTAGTATAATTAACACATCCAAGGCCGTGATTGTAGCGCGTATTCAATCGTTTAAATGAGGCCAGGGTGTCGGTTCGCTCCAAGTACCTGCCGATGTGCCCTTTCAGATTGCTGTAGTAGTCGATCTTCAGAAGCATCTGCTAAATGAGCAATTTCTCCAAACTTTCACCTCGTTGCATTCTTAAAACGTTGCCCTATGAGATCTGGCAGGGAGTGGTCGGTTTTGGTGAATAGTAGCAGTGCATGTGAAGCCTACGAATAAGCAACAGCATCTGCACTAGGAGAGCTGCCACCCGCCGCTAACAAAACGTTCGATCCAAAGATCTTTGTCTGTTAGAGGCCATCTAATTTGCAATGACTGGGGAAAAAAATCTATGGCTATCTGTCTGCGGTACAAGATAAGTTAGTTGGTAGGAGTTAACCCAGAAGATTTGTCGAGAGAGGATTGTACGGGCCCATGTAAACTACCAACAGAGACAATAAGTTACTACCTCTAACCAAGTTTCGTTGGTCTCAACATTTTTCTCTGGGGTCCAGAAGCTCAACGGAATCCTTCGAAAATTACATACGGTCCTGTCGTTCAGCCCGCTAACTCTCGATGTTTTACCTGAAAGACCTTCGAGTGACGTACAGGCTGAGAAGAAATAATGGAGAGATATTATCCCATTGGCACACAAAAAGGCAGCCTTCAGAGTCGCCCACACAAGGTGTGCAACCTTGTAAATGAGCTCGGTGCAAGTTATACAACTTTACGTTAGAATGTTCGAACTTCATTTTAGCAAATACCAATCAACAATATTCAACAATATAAATGTCGAGGTACAGCAGAGTGCCAATCGAAAATGTGTGTCTGCAAAACGTTTACAGAAACTAATGCGTTCTATATTGGTAAAGCAACAACTCTCAACTTGACCACTTCCTGTAATGGAGCATGCCAGATCTCATAGCGCAACGTTTGACGAAAACTACGGGGTGGAAGTTTTGAGAAAATTGTCAGGTGCTTTCTAACATCACGCAATAGCACATCGATGGGTATTGGAGCGAACCGACCCCCTGGCCGCACTGAATACGCACTAAAATCACGGCCATGGATGTACTCGTATTATTATACTACAGGGTATCAGGGACTCGTTGCTCTTTGCTCAGTCCTTCAGTTCCAAACCAAGACTTCTTCAACACCGGGCATTCCCTAAAGAAATAAAAAATAATCTTCGATCACTCTCATGTTGTTAACTCATTGATTAGCACTTTGGCACATCTTCGTTTTACCGTACATCAATCTTAGGACGTAAAATTATGTTCTCCATATGAGCTTTCAACAACCAGGATCATTCAGATTCACATGGAATGCAATTATCACCTAGATTTCTTATTAACCATTTAGAATACGTCCTTCGTTCACATACCTGCATCCACTATGCTGGGTCTATTGAAGTTCTCATGTCTTTTGAATATAACTATTTGTTCAGTAATGGCTTCAAACTGTGTCATATCATTTGAAGTATGTAATAGAATAGATAAATATAATAAATACATTTGAACTGTTTCATCAATACAGTATGGTACACCATACTTCTTTATAACTGTTCACATACGTAAAGATAATCCGACCATCTGTCTTGAAAACACTGTTGTTTGAGCTGAAATGGCGTGCCTTAATACTTTGGGAATCTAGGGAAGTTATTCAATCAAGTTCATGAAACTACATCCGCCTATATTAATATAATAATACCTAAATATAATATTTTCTTCAGACGTTGACTAGTAAAGAAGGTAGCTTGTTTCATGGCCCTCTCCTCTAATAAACTGCACCCTTCAGTGTGATGAACAATCGGTCTTACAGCTGCCTCTCCATAAACATCCTTAGCCCTTTCTATATTATCAATACAGTAATACGCGTTTCCAAAATTTTCTAATTTGAAAATGAAAATCTATAGTTTTGATAAAGCAGGAAAATGTACAAGCTACATATTATCCAGAAGTTACATATATCTCGAGTTATACATGAATATCCCAGATTTCCTCACAAACAGCGCCACCCATATTCGTCAATAAACAAAACTACCGTTCCGATATGATAACAATAAGTAGCTACCATAGCGATGTGTATCACTATTAAAGCTTCAGGTTGAGATTTACATTTTATTTTTATTTGAACACAGAATGTGTTTATTATTGTTTTTATTTTTTTATTTATTTATTTTATTTTTTTTTTTTTTTTTTTTTTGCAGTTAGGTGTATTACTTTAATTTTTTTATTTTATTTTTTTACAGTTAGGTGCATTACTTTCTTTTTTTCACTATTATTTATGAATTTATTCAGTCTTATTTTTGCAGAAAGTCTGCCAGGTAGTGAATCAAGCACACAAAGTACACGTAGCCACGGCAAAGTTGGTAATTATAAATGTTTTTAAACATTCTTATATTTATTACAATATTATGTAGGTATGAGCTGTAATAGTTAAGCTCTGATTCTTCATTTACCTATAGTTGTATTTCTATCTGTCTGTACATAGATTAGAGTCATGAAATTGTGCGCCTAATTTCCATTCGATGTTATTAGATTTGATTTGGTGCCTTTAGCAACATTTTTCTCTGCTTGTCTGTCAGAATGTTTGTTCGTTCATCATCACTTACTGGTATTATTGCTGTGTCAACCCCGACCTTTAACCAGTTGTTGTTTTCCAAAATAAATATAACAAACGATCCTAAGGAGCAGGGTCACATCCATAGTAGGGGCTGAAACTTCTTAGAAAGGGCAACCGCCAAGAAGGGGAAAGGTTAGAAAAGGATCAAATTTAAAGTCAAACTACCAACTGCTTTCTCCTTCAACCGATCAAACACTTCTAGTTTGCTATTCACTTATATTTTCCATTGGTGATAAATGTCTTACTATTCTACCTTCAGTTTATCATTTCTCATTTTCCATTTTATTAACATCTACTGGCCTGTGCGGTCCAGACCTAGGTAAAGCTAAGATGCCTATATGGTCCAGCTATTAATCAGTGCAAAGGTAATACCGGCAATCTGCGTAACGGTACCTACCCACAAAATATGAGGCTAAACGATATGTAGAGCTCCGGCCAAGTAGGTTAATCGTTCATATGTAGAGTTTTATTGGTTTAGAGGTTTATACTCTCTCTCATCGTCGTCATATTTTAAGGAGTCAAATCATGAATATTTTTCAATTTCGTATTCAAACGCAGCCACAACATTATGTATTATTAACATTAGTGCAGGCCATTAAAGTATTTTTAAAGCTGTAGGAGTTCATAAAGAGGGGGTTCAAGTATCTGCCGCTAATATCCGTTTCGTTACCTTTAAAGGTGCCGTATCAAGTTGCCGGCTTCTGAGCATTCGCCTCCCTGTTTTCCATCATTACTTATTTCCTTCTTGGTTCCATTTCATTTGATTCATTATTAACTGTATATTTCTTCTGTTTATTAAAACTAGGATTATTTCTCTTCTTAGGATTATTTTCGATTGCATATAAAACTACATACTTCAGCATTCTATTAAATAGAAATTGACGCTTAAAATTAAAACAGATGACCCGAGCTTCCACACTACATTCCTTACATATTTACCGTTGTAAAACATTTGATGTGTGGCTCCCGACTACATTCCACCCATCAACCCCATTGAACGAGTAAGCGGTAGGTAGGTATATATTCCAACCTGCGCCCCTCAATCTCTAAAGCTTTGGGCAGATATCAACGAACAAACATTTCATCACTACCATTTTATTTATTCATTACCATTAAGCAAATTTCATTGATCAAAATGAATTGCCGGGCGAAGCTTCAACAGGTGAGCGGATCCCTATTCAAGACTTCATTAATCTTCCGGCACTAAACTCTCCGTTATTTTTAATATTTTTATTTTATTTTTGCATCATAAAGATACGGTGCTTCTATTTCTATTATTCTCTAATTTGATGCTGGTGAGGGGAGGGGGGTCTGGAGTTTTGATTGATCGAAGAAAAATCGTTATTTGATCTGGAATTTTCTCCTGTTAGTCATCCCAATTGTGGACCCTCCCCCTCCCCATCAAATTAGAAAATATTGGAAATACAATTTTGACAACCTTATTCTTCAAAAAGCAAAAACATCACACCAGTATAAGTACGATAACGATGAAAACTATAAGTCAAACTTCATTAAACTTCATTAAGTTATAAGTTTATTTTATTACTTATTTATTATTATTATTATTTACTTACTTTTTTTCTTCAGAGAGCATGCCAGATAGTGGGCAGAGTACACGAAGCCAAACGGATAGCCTCAACAAAGTTGGTAATTACCTATATTTTATTTGGTTTGTACGTTCATGTTAGCTTATGTTATGTGTACACTATATCTCATAATCTAATTTCTTAAATTAAGCATTTTTTAAATGCACATAATGCCAACAAAAGGTTAGGAGAAAAAATATATTAAACCTCATTCTTATAAACCTTAATTCTTCATATTACATACGTCTTTTGAATAACTGGTTACCTGTAATTTTTCAATCAGATAAACAAATGGATCAGGAACAGCAATCTCATTCCGTTCCTTCGGTACCGACAATTGCTCAGGGTTTAGAGCACAGTAGGTCCAGAGTATTGCCTCCGAAATCCGAATCTACTTGTAGAGTTCCTCTCCCTCGAGTACCAAAACAAGAGGACGCTCAACCTCCTTATCTAGAATCTTCTGAATCTGAGAGCTTGAGCAAGCCACAAGTTAGCCCGTCCACGATACGTAAAATGAAATCTGAGTCGTCCCCTGACAGAGCTTCACATGATGTTGACTGCACCTGTGAGTATAACCACTGCAGTTATATTAATTCCAATGATCATTATAAGTAGTACTAGGTATTCTGAAATCAGATATATTATAGCTCAATGCAAGGTAAACAACTGATGACATGAATTTTGGTTCGTTTCAGGTAAGAAATGTATTGGCACTACAACTTGTCACTGCTGTGCAAGTTGTCCTTGTTCAAACAAACGGAAGCCAGGTATTATAAAATACAAATAACTATTTTATAATTTCAATTTACTTGAATCTAGCTTATAATTACTTATAAATTTATCCACAATTTATTTATCCTACAATCAAATAATCTTATATGGTAAGAATGCTATATGAAGTTTTACATATACCCACCCTCCTGTTTATAGTAAATGTTAGTGTCTTTCCAAGTTTATTCCGTATAAATGAACCATCAATACTACGTTGAATATTTTCAGTATAGACAATGCCCTAAAAATACATCGTAAAAAAAAGGGATGTGCCTAATAAAACTTCATTCAAAGGATTTGAATAAAATTGGAACAAATCTGTATCAGTACCATATCAAACTATGTAGAACGATCATCCTCCACCCAATGTTTCTTGTCTACTTTGCATCAAATTTTATTGCAATAGATACGATTTTATTTTGTTTTTAGAGGACATTCCTAGTTGGATTGTTTGTGATTCGTACAACACTCCGATTATTCCAAAGGGTGAATCTGAGCGCGTACAACGGAGCTCTATGACTGCGTACAGTCCCCGTTACCAACCGTTACCAAAAGTTGAAGGTAAGATTATATCAAACACATTCAAACAAATCAAATGCAGAAGACAAAATGTTTGAACAAATAGTGTAAAAACCAGGTGTGCTAAAGACCACACGGGAGAAATGTAAACTTCTAAGACGATTTGGACATTACTTTCCACTCTGTTTGGATGTTGGGAAAGTAAAAGTGTACAGGCTCCGCCCCTGGACCCTCGGTAACTTTCCGCCTTGAGCCTTCGGCTAAAATGCTAAAACATGGAACATGCTTTCTTCCCGCTAATTCGTAAATATAAATAAATTTTAAAACGACGTCATACCTAAATGTTTTAAAAATCGAAATTAGAACAGAGTACCTAGGTAATTTTCTGTTATGGTGCGCGCCTACAATTACTATAAGCAAGATTAACTTCTCAACCAAGTGACAACAAAACAAGCGGCATTGTTTACCATATCCATTTATAACATAAATAAATATGAAACTACGTCATGAATAGAAGAACAAGTACGAAAGAAATGCGTGATAAATCGAGAGCTTTCTAACGAGTGGAGAACGATTTTTGTCCGGTGAAAAATAAAGAAGTTTCATTTCCCCAGCAACGGCTTGGTTGTCAAAACAGCCTGACGAAAAAAACGTGACGGTACAATCGTATTCACACCCCGCTAAATTTTTCGACGCAGTGCGCCTATAGAAGTTTACACTTCAAAAATGTATAAAAGTAAATATTGGGCCCCCTTATTTCCAGAGTTCACCTCATATCTAGTATACCTACCAATCTACTTAATTTAGGTATGCATCAAACTAAACTTTAATAAAAAACTAGGTAATTGAAACTATTAAACATTTTGATGAAAAATTGCTTTTTAGTAGTAGGTACCTAACTAATTACTTCAGCTACAAAAAAAGTCACTTTATATTCCAAAACTTGACTAAGGAACTTCGAATTCAAAATACGTGATCACGTTTCTTCATTTTGTTGAAACATTTTTAGATACCACACTACCAGAAAAACAAAGTCTTCTGCGCTTCCACTCACCTATAGAATCCCGTAAGTCTAAATATTAATTTTCATCTTATAATTAGAATATGGTCGACTCAACATACAATTCAATTTAAAAGTTGGTTGACATTCGGGACAGACCTTAGGACTATAGTTTCCAAAATTCTTATGATCGGCACCCCTTTTAACCCCTGTTGGATAGGTACTAGTTTTTCAGTTAGATGATCTCAAATCACAGTTTGATAGAAAATTTAAAAAAAAGGGAATAAATTCTTGATGCTTCTTACATGGCCAGTATAAATTGAATTATTTTATTTACTAAGGTTTTAGTTATTATGGTTTATTTTTTTAATATTTTTTTTACGTTAGCTCGAAGTTCTCAAGAAAACAAGAGTGGAAGAAAGAATAAAACCAGGAGTAAGCTATTTTAATTTCTCTATTCCGATCGAATTATAAACGAATTGCAGTAATAGGATAAAGGCACCCATTATTGGACACTTAAGGGAAAGTTTGACTTTGAGATCTCGAAACATCAACCTATGTAGCTTTTATTTCAAAGTTGAAACGTTGATGGTAAGAAGCATTCCCAAATTGATGAAAAAAAAAGAAGATATCTCCCATATCGATACTTTAAAAAAATTGAATATTCATTCCAGAAAACCAGAAAACGGGTTTTTACCAGTTATTGGACAGTTACCCCGGGTTATTGGACACCGTTGGCCCAGTTATTGGGCACACAGAAATCCTCCATAATTTGTGACTAATGCCTAAATAATCGCCTAGGTATTAAAAAATATGGATTATCAAAAAGTCTGAAATGATAATACTTACTAAGGTTGCTGGGTATAAAAATAATGATCAAGTATTCACATCATTAGATAAATATTATATTAAAACATTGGTTAAAAAAAAATTGCAAAGAGAAACTTTTGTTGGACAATTGTTGTAGAATTGATCCCCCTGGAGGTTATCAATCTTAAGTGTGAACACCCTGTATATATATATATATATATATATATATATATATATATATATATATATATATATATATATATATATATATATATTAATTGCTATGCAATTCTTAGGCCGACCCCCAATAATTTTTTTTAAATGTCCACTTTTTTTGTGTAACGTTTTTTGTCCCGAGATGGGAAGCGAGAGGTCGTGGGTTCGAATCCCGGCCAGGCTTGAAATTTTTTTGTTTTGTTTTTTTTATTTATTTATTTATTTATTTTTTTTTTCGTGAGACGAAGGTCGTGGGTTCGAATCCCAGCCAGGCCTGCATTTTTTTTTTTTTTTTTTTTTTTTTTTTTTTTTTTTTTTTTTTTTTTTTTTTTTTTTTTTTTTTCGTGAGAGGAAGGTTGTGGGTTCGAATCCAGCCAGGCTTGAACATTTTTTTTTTTTTTCTCGTGAGACGAATTGCATAGCAAATTATACTCGTTTTCTACACAGTAGAAAAGAGAAAAGATCCGGCGAGGCGCGAAGCGCCGAGTATAGATTAGGGGGGTCCAGGGGGGTGAAGCCCCCCTGGCGGGGTCAAGGGGCGGAGCCCCTTGCGAGGCCCGAAGGGCCGAGTTATATATATATATATATATATATATATATATATATATATATATATATATATATATATATTTTATATCACTTATTGAAAATGACTCTAGGAGAGCTTGATTATAATCACAAAATTAAAAAAGATGTCAGAAAAAACGTCACAAAGCTATTTTTATATTTCGGCTGTTTGCCTTTTTCAAACTAACAAAGAAATTGAATAATTGTGGGAAATTTGTGTACAACGTTGACAAGGAATTTTGGTAACTTTTCCAAATCATAAGACGATGATACCAAATCCAAAGTTACCAAAATTCCTTGTCAACGTTGTACACAAATTTCCCACAATTATTCAATTTCTTTGTTAGTTTGAAAAAGGCAAACAGCCGAAATATAAAAATAGTTTTATGACGTTTTTTCTGTTATCTTTTCTAATTTTGTGATTATACATATATATATATATATATATATATATATATATATATATACCTAATATGTATATGTGTGTGTCCTTCAAAACGAAAACTCTCCTTAGGGTTGAGATAAAATTTCCGTTCTTGCAAAAATCAAGCTTTCCAAACGAAACGATGATTTTGTTGCCCAACACTTTTTGAGCATATTAAGTTGGTCAAATTTCTAAAAATATGCTAAAAAAATCACTAAAAATGGCTAAAAACCGTTAAATTTATATTTTTTTAGCAGTATTGGGTGTATCCCATTCCCTTCCCGCAGAATGGTCTGTTCTTAGGCTTTGATGTTTCCTTGGGCATTTTGAGAGTTTGTCAACACACAAACGAGAACAAGTTGAAATACAGACCTAACTTCTGAACATAGATTCATAAGCTCAAATAGCACCATCAATAGGTAAATATTTGATTGAAATTAAAATAGGTACGATCTTTCTCTCTATGGGCATTTGAAATGAACACACACTTTTAAGCCAGTGCCTTTTTAGGCATTGTGGATAAACTGATGAAATCTGTGCAGACACGGTATTTGCCAAAAATATGGATTCTAGGTTGTGAAAAAGCTAAAGCACACTAAAGAGAATAGGTGTCCAATAACAGGACCCATGGACCAAGGAGAAGAACAACTTTGACCCACTTATTGAACAGTGTCCAGTCACGGGTGTAATCAACTTATTTTGGTTGCAATTATTGGGCACCACACGAAAACTAATTATGATGATAATAAATCGAAATCATAATCACACGAAATTGAAGGAGAAATGTTTTATTATTATGGGAAACCACCGAGAAACCGGAAAAACTCTGAAAAGTGGTTAAATTGTCTTAAATTAAAAAGCTTATTTGCTTACCGTTTTGATAGTGACACAGTGCTGACGTGCTCCACTCGGCTTTCAAATGGGCAGTGAATCAATAATAATGAAGCTGGAACGTTCTAGGCCACCTCAGCTCATCCTAGGATGGTTCCTTTGAACCACGGAGAATCGTTGAACTACAAAAACACCCTGCAACCTTATTATTCAAGAAAAACTAGCGGACTATCCAATAACGGGGGTGTGTCCGATACCTAATGCCTTTACCCTAGTACTGAAAAAGAACACACTAGTCTAAACTAAGCCATCAACTCCAGATGGGGTTCGGTAGACCTTGAATTAATTAATGGATGAACGTTACGATTGCTTACATTTGTGTGCTCATATTTATCGTAACTATACGTTAGGCGCTATATTATGCAAGATTATCAATTTAAATTAAAGCTGACATGATGAGTGAACAAAACTACATGTAAGAATTGAGGAGTGGTGCATATAAAATTTTCAGTACCATCATGTATAAATGTACATATGATGGAAAAATGGAGTGTAATAAATGTTCAGTGCCAAAGTACCTCGTGTAGTCTTTCCGATATTATTAAGTAACGCTAGCATTGACATCAGATTTGCTGGTGTTAATGTCAACTTTTTGTTTTTCAAAACTAATGTAAATAATTTTTACACACAGTATCGCTGTCGCCGATCCCAAGCTGTAGCATTCCATCCATAGAAAAATCAACTCCGAACCTCGATGACAGTGGTAAGTAACAACCTATTCCAGAGTACATTCCAAGTGTACATAATAATTTTCAGCGATTTGGAATCTTCCTATCTGGAAACCTTAAAACCAACAAATTAACTTTAAGGAGGTTAAGCAGTTTTTTCTTTGTTCCTATGAAAGGGTCATTATTGAGAAAAATTAGCCAAAAGAAGAAGTGGCAATAATAAATACTCTTACCTGAAATGTTTAATTAATTTAATTTAATTTTATCATCTCTCTCTCTCTCTCTCTCTCTCTCTCTCTCTCTCTATATATATATATATATATATATATATATATATATATATATATATATATATATATATATATATATATATTCGAAACACCAGGATATTAATTTTGAAATAACCCAATCTCAATACGCTTTATACTGGTTGTATAAAATATTTCTTAGTAAGCCGTTGTATACATCTTGGAGTTGACTGTTCAGTTCACAAATGATTTTTGATTTAAAATTAATCCTTCGCATTAGATTCAAATGTTTTATAAGCGAACTTTTAGCGCTGTTTTTATACGGATAGGGTTGTATAGTATTATGCATACGTTTAAGCATTTAACAATTATTATTATTTTGAAGGTAAACGTTTCTTCGTGATGGTTCGAAGTGTTTTTATTCAAATTTAAGTTACTGCTCCTAGGCTTTACGATCCGTCACGTTCGGGATGGGGTTCGGAGTGTTATTAGGACCGACCAAAACACGCAATATCAAGGTTTCAGTGGTTCAATATCCTATGAACCTCATGCATTAATACAAATCTCTCTAACATACGTTTGTATGATAGCAGATAGATATCAATTGATATACCTACCATGCTCACAGTATCATGCCCACAGTATCATGCCCACAGTATCATTGGAATATGGTTTCAGCTGATGTGAAATGTGAGGTGAGATTGATCCGTCTGCCTTCTCGACAGTCTGAAAGTAAGTGATGCAATTTATAAGATATTTCTCAGACAAAACGTAAGTTTTATTGATTTTGACATGAGTATGTCTTACCGCCATTTGAAAATCCTGTCGAACAAATAGGACCGCAAAAATTCACACAAAATGTCTTAATGTTTTTTCCAATCCGTTGTTAGGGAACTGTAACTTTGTCATATTCCATCCCCAGCTCGTTGGAATGCTCTCATTTTATGCTAAAATCTTGGGGCAGCTATAAAAACCAAGCTGGTTGATGACCAATAAAATATTTTATAGAAACTTGATTATTGAATGCAGACGATGGTACTACATATGTGTACTACTACACAGCGCCAATAGTAGCAGTGTGGCAAGTACGACTCTCAAGGAAAACAGGCCAATAAAAACCTGAAACCAAACTTTTTTTTAATCAAATTTCTTGTTGTTCTGAATTCAGTTTTGAAGGTGTTAAGATTGCCTTTACCTGGAGATCACAGACCGGCTTGGTGTGGAAAGGGCAGTACCTAGCTCATGTCGAAAAGCTGCTAGTGCAGGCAACCTCTATATCCGTACCTCTATATCTTTTATATGGTTCTGAGTGGGGTTGGGGTACCGGGAGCTACGGCTAACGTCGTAACCCATTGGCCTCATTCAATTCCCTGAGGTGAAATCAATCAAAATTCAACAAAACAATTGCTCATTCATTGAAAGTTTGTGAGATACTGGGTTTTTGGAAGTTTACACCCTTAACTTTCACCCTTTTGGGTAATGTTGTATTTATTAGAAAGGAACGAGAGGATTTTATGGGCCGTCACAATTATACCAGTGTTTTATGTGGCAGACGTTGATGAACGGCGCTACTTTTGACCTTTCTACCCTGCACAAATTAAAAGTTCCAATCATGGAGCAGGATCGTAAGAGCGAATTTTCATATATTATCATTTTGTTAATGTTAAATTATTTTGAAATTTGAGCTTTTTGAATACAAAGACATAGTTATCTAATTATTTTATGGCCGAAAACGCATTCTAAATAACAATCTGCCTTTCAAAAAGAGATTTTGGGTTTTTAGCTTTTTCCAATTTTTATCGATTTTTTAGCAAATTCTAATGAAAGTACTTTTTTCAGCATAATTTTGTACATAAATTTTTGAATGTCCTATTTTATAGTTGATAAACTTTATTTGAGCAATATCCTGCCAAAAATGTCAATTTAACGACTTTAAGCCGTTTTTACCCATTTTTAGTAATTTTTTCAGCACATTTTTTGAAGTTTGACCAGCTTATTGTGCTCACCAAATGCTGGCCAATAAACTCATACTTTCATTTAGAAAGCTTGATTTTTTGGCGCAAGAACGGAATTTTTATCTCAATTCTAAGGAGAGTTATCGTCCGGAATGACACACAAATATATACATATGAAAAAGCTCACACTTCAGGGTTCGTTTCAGAATGCCTCGAAATGGATTTCGATGAAGGAGTTTTCGAAAACATTTTGATTTTAAAATTTTCCGAGCCATTGCAAGAGCTTCACTTTCTACGAAAATTCGATAGAACTTCTGCCAAATTGAGTGTGGCACATAGTTTCCTCTATTCCATGAGACGAATGTACAGATCATTGAAATGTTTCATTGCAGCCCTTAATGATTTCTTGAAGGGTTCTTTCGTAGTTCAGATTGATGTATCCATGTCAAAATGATAAACCATATGGAAGTTTAACTCTCGTCTAGAAATAAAGTTACCTATATTATTCATTATAAGCAGCAATTCATATTCATACACGTGCCACTAACTGATTTCCTTTTAGATTTTCAAGAAATTTCAGTACAAAATACAAGCCAGAACCAGAGGAATAGTCTTTCGGACAGACCATTCCATCACGCTCAAGATCAGCGACGAAGTCCCGAGCGAATTGCTCAACATGTGAGCGGTACGATCCTTTAGAATATAATTATGTATTTATTCCGTAGCTTAAGAACATATAAAATCTATATTAAGAAAATCGTAAGAATGTATGTCTATACATTGATTAGAATCATGAAATTTTGCGTTTATTTTCCGTTTCATATCATTTGTAGACGATTGGAACCATTTTCTGTAATTTGTATCTATCTGTCTGTCTGTCTGTCCGTATGTTTGTCCTCTTTTCACGGTTACAGGGGTCATTGGACAACTGATATAAGTGGGGGGAAATGTCTGTATCATTTGAAAATGATTTACAGGCTATTTGAAGTTTTTATAATTTGAGCCAGTGGGGGTGTTTTAGGGGAGGGGGTGAAATGGGGTATCTTGGACACCATTGAACGAACTGGGGATCTGATTGGTGAATATGTCTGGATTATTCTAACTTGAATCACACGCTACTTGAAAATTTTCAAATCAGCCCCCATAGAGGGTGTTTTAAGGGAGGAGGGGGGATGGTGTATCTTTGTCATCACAGATCGAACTGGGGATCTGAGTGGGGGAATATGTTTGGATTACTCTAACTTGAACCACATGCTACTTAAAATTTTCCAAATCTGACGCATAGGGGGCGTTTTGGGAGAGGAGTGGTGAAATGGGGTATCATGGACATCAGTAAATAAACTAGAGACGTGATTTTTGAAATATGTTCGGGTTACTCCAACTTGAATCGCAGACTAGGTACTTGAAATTTTAAAACCCGTCCATAAGGGTTAGGGGATTTTCAAACCCGTCCATACGGGTGGGGGAGGGGGGGGGGTGAAATGGGGTTATCTTGGACATCACTAAATAAACTGGAGCTGATTGGTTAGAAATGTTTGAAATACTCGAATTGCAGACTACTTCAAGTTTTCCAATCTAACCCATAGGGGGTGTTTTGGGAGAGGGGGGGAGATGGGGTATCATGGACATCACTGAATGTGGTTGATTAAATATGTTTGGAATACTCTAACTTGAATCACAAACTACTTGAAATTTTCCAATCTGAATCATAACGGGCATTTTTGGGGAGGCGAGGGGGTGGAATGGGGGTATCTTGAACATCACTGAATAAACTGAGGATCTGATTGACTAAATATGTTTGGAATACTCTAACTTGAATCACAAACTACTTGAAATTTTCAAATCTTAATCATAACGGGTATTTTCAGGGAGGAGAGGGGGTGGAATGAGGGTATCTTGAACATCACTGAATTAACTGAGGATCTGATTGACTAAATATGTTTGGAATACTCTAACTTGAATCAAAAACTACTTGAAATTTTCAAATCTGAACCATAACGGGTATTTTGAGGGAGGGGTTGGGGTGGAATAGGGGTATCTTGAACATCACTGAATTAACTGAGGACCTGATTGATAACATATGTTTGATAACACTAAAAAACCACAGCCTACTTAGTTAGAAATTTTCAATTCCGATCCATTGGGGTGTTTTGGGGGGAAGGGATTTGGAATGGGGTATCTTTGACATCACCGAAAAAACTGGGAATCTGATTGGACGAATATGTTTAGATTACGTCAACCTCAATCACAGGGTACTAACGTTTTTTCTAGCCTCAACCATAGGGAGGTGTTAGTGGTAAGGAAAAAAATGGAAGGGGGGGGTAAAGTGAAATAATTTTGTCATCACCGAACAAACTGGTGATCTGATGTTCGGACGAATGATATTGGAAATGTCTGAACGTCCTTTTGGGTTACCTATCAAGAATATTTTTAATCTGAAGTATGAGGGGTGTTTGTGGTAAAGGAGTGAGGGTTGATCTCAGTAGTTTGGTCCTAGTAGGTATTTTATAAGTAAGTAGGTACTTCAAGTAAGGACTTTTTTTAATCAGATCCATAGGGGTGTCCCAAAATGTGATTGGTGAGGGGGGGGGGGGCCTTGCGTATATTCAAGTCAACCTGTGCAACGCACGGGTGAACTAGATAGTGTATGATAAATTGGTAGCTATTTGAATGGCCAGGCTGGAATATGGTTTTCTAGTGCCTAACTTTTTAATTTTTCCATAAAGACCCGTTTCGGTTTTACTAAAAATTAATTTGCGAACATTTAAAGGCCAATTTTTATACGAACTGTAAGTTAACTTTTCAGTTCAGACGTATTAACTGTGACATTTCGACTCTGATATCGATGTGACCTCTTGATAGCGAGCTCATCTCCACAATACTACATAAGATTACCTTCAGCGGAAAACCTTTCAATATCGACATAATCATCATGATGGTATTTTAATGTATACTGATTACAGAGGATGAAGCTATTACAAGGCCTTATGGAAGCCATCGTCGAAGTGCAAGCCGAAGCAGGCAATTCAGCAGTGCGCTTGGCCAAGAGGGAAATGAAATTGGTAATTTACAACATCAGTAAAGAGATAGACCTGAACAAGACCTGTTATGCTTCAGGCTTAAAACTCAGGGTAGAGTTGTGGCTAAATGTCAGCACTTACTTCATCTATTCATCTGCTTCTTCACTAAAGCTCGAGACGTATACAGTTTTTCTAAATCTATCTCTTCTTAGTTTAAACCTGATAATACCAACAACAATATGATAGGCCAAAAGGAAAACAAAAGGCTCATTTGAATGACTCTTTTGAGCCAAAAAGATTCTTGTTAATAGAGTCTAGTTAATAGAGTCTTGTTTGCGCCGCTGCCCATTGCTTAGACTACAACGCCGCTGCCCATGAATTAACATCCACGTACCTATCCCCATGTATTTTTATACGAAGAATCCAAATATTGGGTCGAAATCAGTTTTTTGAATGTTCGAGAAACAGGATAACTTCAAATAATAATTTCGTAAATGTTAGATAATTTAGAAACTGCTACAGCCCCTGTGTACCGATGTGTCCTCTATAATAGCAATCCAATATTAAGGGTTAGGCATACGTAATAAATTTTCGTATTGGCCTCGTCATCAGTAACGACGTTCAAGCTGCTCAGTATGGCACGTATATGTCCCCTATTTACAGTCAGCGTTTCCCACTAGTGTCCATTTTTCAAACAATTCAATTCGTGGAAATTCGAACTGAAAGAATAGAAATACTTAAAAAATAAACTGCGCCTAGCCGCAAAAAATACCAACGCTAGTGTGACAGAGAAATTAGATTACTATGCTGCAAACGGTCTGACTCTTAGACGAAACAATCATATCAGTAGAAGCTCACATAGTTTTACTGATTGGAGGCATGATGGAGAGGACTATTCTAGATCCTCCACGAGAGGTGTTGACACTCAAACTAGATAGGTAGTTAATCACCAATGTTGTGTCTCTTGTAAACACATCTTGTATACAATGCTCTGGAAACATAGTTTTTTTTCCAATACCCGAGGCACTTGTAACAGAGTTACCTCCTGTGAGGTCCATCGAGGTCCCGTCAGGGCACCAGAGATAGCGCTGTCGGCGTTCCGTTGATGAAACAACGGGCGCTTCGGCCGTCCTCGATCATTTTAGCAGCTGGGTTTGGCGTTGGATGGGATTCCAGGTGACTGGAAAACCAATCTACTCCGAACATGGCTCATTAAAAGCTATAGTAGGAGTGGTATCTCTCTGACAGAATGCTGTTACTCTACCTTTTTATGAGGATTTAGGCCCCCATTGCACCTCTGGGAGGGGGGGGGGGACCTAAATTCCTTATACACTGTAAACCAGCGACCCGTCTGCGATGGGTCTGATCACCTGTCCAGACTACTGAAGTTCCCTCTTATATTTACTTTCTGAAATGAGGTCATAGGAAAGGGGCATTAGTGAATCTGCTGAAGCCTGTTTGACTATGCAATCGGCATCCTCATTCCCCTCTATGCCTTGTTGAGCCCATAACCGGATAAAAAACAACTGTACGCCTTCCTCACTCGTCCTTTTAATACCCACTTGATTTTGGCATCCCGCTGGCTTCGTAGTATCCACAAATGATCGGCTATCAGTGATACCTACATCTGACTGCAGCCCATAACTATCAAACAGTCCCAAAGCTTTTAAAATTGCAAACGTTTCACCTTGATTGTTGTTACAGTGTAGACTCATCCAGGTATCCGAAGAAACCACAACATTCCCTACATTCTGCACCACCACACAATCCACTTTTCTGTTATTGTTGCTTCCATAAGTTCGTGTATAAACGGTCTGCAGACGGATGTACAAAACCTGGATGGTTGAAGGTCTCAGAATATGTTCGGAAAGGCACTCTTCCGGATGGAGCCAAAGCTCTTGGTGATCCGTTCCTCAAGTCGTCCTGGGCGTTAGCACTCCTCTCCAGAGCAGCCCCGAGCATCCTTGATTCAAAAGAGAGACCTGCTAAATAGCAGTTTGCCTCCAGACTTGCAACCCGATACACCCTGATTATCTCAATAGGCATCTAGGGTATAGCTCCCTCCAAACGAAGAGCCCACGTCATACTTTATGAAATACTCTACGAACTATTCTAAATTATAGAATAACACTTCACAGTATTTGACCATTCAACACCGAATGAACTTTTTATTAAATCAGATACGCAATCACATGACAACCCCAAAACAACAATAACTAATGAACTGGCTACTTGTCTTTGATACCTACTACATATCTCCCCCCCTCAATCAGCCTCGCCCGAACTCCGCTTCCTCAGTTGATCAGCGTGTCTGCGATGTTGTTGGCCTTCAATGAGGACGATATACGACAGGAGCCCTGTCTTCTTGAAGATCACCCCTTGAACTGGCTGCTTGTCTTTAGTCGTCTGTACCCAGACTTGTTCTCCCTCGGCAAATTCGCGGATCGCTCGCTCCTTAGTTCGACTGGCCAGATCTCAATTGTTTCAGATTCGTTGGGTACGGCATCTTCTTAATTGCTTGCACATGTGACTCTGTTGGGTGAATTCCTGATCCATCTATCCGGTGACCTAAATACTCAATTGATTCCTCCATCCACTTGCACTTTTGAGGTTGCAATTTGATCCCCTCTACTTGAAATCTTTCCAACACCTTGTTCAAATTACTGAGATGTTCTTCGATTGTTCTTCCAGTCACAATCACGTCATCCAGAAAACAAGCCACATTGTCTACACCATCCAATATTTTGTCCATTACCGACTGGAATACACTTGGGGCCAAGGAAACTCCAAAAGGTAGTTTTCGATAGCGCATTATTCCTTTGTGTGTGGCTATGTTTAAAAATTCTCTTGAGTTCTCTTCTACCCCCAATTGCAAGTATGCGTCCTTCAGATCAATGATCGAGAAGCGGTGCCCCTTCCCAATTTTCGCCATAATCTCCTCAAATCCATGTAATGGGTGCAAATTAGATTCTATGAATGGATTAATGGTAACCTTGCAATCCGCACAGATTCGCACTTTTCCTGTAGGTTTGATGGCCACTACAATGGGAGAAACCCACTTCACTGGCGTTTTGGTTACATCCACTTTCTCTAAAACACCTTCTGTTATTAATCGGTCCAATTCCTTTTCCAACACCCCTTGTATTGCAATCGGTACCTTACGCGCAGAAAAGATTTTTGGTTCAGCTCCCTGTACCAACTGGATTCTGACTTGATGATTCTTCATCGTTCCTATTCCTTCTTCAAACAGTACCCGATGTTTTTCCAATAAATCTTTCAACACCTTCTGGGTTTTGTCTCCACTCTTCTTAGACTCATCAGCATGACTCACTCTACAAATACGTGCCCCTTTTGGCATGGGTATCCCAAAAGCTAGTGCCCAATCAAATCCGAACAAGGGCGTGTCATGAGACCTAACCACGCACACTGGTAAGGTTTTCTCTTGATCAAAAGCATTGTCTCTAACCTTGGTGGTTCCCAATGTTTCCACACGTACATTTGTATAAGCCCTCAGATTTGCCGTCGGAGATAGCGTGGGAGCACCAATTTTCTTCCATACGGATCGGTTAATCACAGTTTGTGCCGCCCCGGGATCATAAAGCATCTCAATTTCAGTCCCATTTATTGATATATCGAGTAATGCTTTGCTGTCTTCGCCCCCTATCTGTCTAATGTGGTCCAAGGACACCACACTAGACCTGGTTGAGGAAAAACTCTCACTCTTTCTTAGCATTCGTGTGTTCCGTTTTTCTTTTTTCTGTCTTCCTGCCCTACACATCCTCGCAAAGTGATTTTGTTTTTCACAGTGATAACAAATTACTCCCTCTGCTGGACATCTCCCATCCGCCTTGTGGTCAAAACCGCATCTCGGACATTTTTTACCGTCAACTCGAACCTGTTCATTCTTTTTGTGTAGCCTATTTGTGTGCAAATCAGCTTGGTGTGGAGTGGCCAAGTCTGTTAGCTTTTGTTGTTGGGTTTTGGCTTTCTCTAAGAGCAACGCCGTCTTCTCTACCTCCTGGAACGTTGCTTCTATTTTATGGTGTATTTTAATCAATTCTTCTTGCCATGTTGACTCATTTATCCCAACAATCAACTGCTCTTGCAGCCTTTCCTCTAACGTGGAGCCAAAATCACTCGTTTTAACCAGCTTCTTCAAATCTAAAACGTATTGGGATATACTTTCTTGAGCTTGCCTCCATCTCAACGTGAAAGCGCGCCTTTCAGCGAACACACATTTCTCCTTGCAATAGAACCCTTTCAGAATGCGCTTCAACTCATCATATTCCACGGTCTCGATATCCCTTGGCGAACAGCTATCCACCACTATGCGAAAAGGCTCGGGACCTATTGACGATAATAATATCTTAGATCGATCCGACTGGTCCCATATCTCCTGTCTACTTAAGACGATTTCAAACCTTTTGACATAGTACGACCATTCCTCAGTCTCTTGGTCGAAACGATCAAACTTAAATTCACGTATTTTGCTCTTCCTATTATCTTTTCTTCTTTCCCACCGTATATCCGACCGTATCCTCGCCATCTTCCGAGCTGCTCCCCACATTAGTTCTTTCTTCACTCTTCTCCTTCTTACTTGATCTTGTGTTTTTTCTACCTTTTACCATCGTCGCCACTGAAATACTCTACGAACTATTCTAAATTATAGAATAACACTTCACAATATTTGACCATTCAACACCGAATGAACTTTTTATTAAATCAGATACGCAATCACATGACAACCCCAAAACAACAATAACTAATGAACTGGCTACTTGTCTTTGATACCTACTACACTTTAGCTCCAGAAAACTATTCACATGATTTTGTAGGGGTAGGAACGCTGTTTTTATTCTTCAAGTTCCTATTACAGAAGACATACCCTCGGGAGGAGAAGTTCCCTTCCAGAAGCTGGCGTTCAAGCTGTAATAGGTACTAAGCGCTAACCTAGTGTTTTATATATGTACATGATTATAAGTGAACCAAATATAGAACAATATTTTGTTGGAAAAAGCCTAAAATATTCAAACATCACCTTCTTTCCGAGCACAGGAGAAGGCGAGAGGAGCTACAGGAGCGATCATCGTGAGAGAGTAAGCAGGCGTCACAGAAATGAGGATGGACAGCGGCGCACATCTAGAACCCAAAGTCATCAGGCTCATGGCCTAATTCAAGAGCAAAATGGTTAGTGCAGACGTTCGCAACCACGAGTAGGGAAGCATTATAACCATACAACAAAACAATAACATTTATTTAGTCATCAGACTTGATTCTGAAACCCATTATTATCATTCCAAAATTTAAATTTTATTTTCAGGCTGAAACAATGACATTTCAGTATGAAATTAGTGCAATTCATCGCCTGAAGTTTAATTTTTGGATCACAGAGTTTTAATTGTACTTCTTTGTTTTAGGTAGCAACAGAAAGACAACTCCGCGTCAAGATAAAGATTCCTTCTCGAATGTATCTCCTCATCAGCCACAGTCACATAAACGCAAATCCAGCCAAAGGACCCTGTTACAAAACCAGACCCATGGTCTTGATAAAAGAACGAATGTTGACCGCGGAGAATTATTGAATCGTGAGTTGAAGTAATTTGAATTTGGTAACTGGTAAAATTATTAAATTCTTCAACTGAGGGCTCGCAAACATTTGTGCCAAATAAGTTGGCAGGTGAATACCAGAGCTATCTTCTAAATCGAGGAAAAAAGCCCACCCATGCACTTCGCCATGAAAAAAAATTAATCTGGCAAGTTTTAAATGGGATAAGTAAGTTGTTTTACAAAGATGCAACCAGATAAATTCAATCTGGCAATTTTTAATGGATTGTTTACTTTTAGAGATATGGAGCCCGATAAAATCCGCATTATGGTAGTATTTTAAGAAGGTATGTTTTGAATGGATAGTGTAGTCTTAGAGAGATACAAGATAAAATTCCCATTATCATTTTAATTATTTTTTTATCACAGAAGACGAAGCCATTATAAGATCCAACCGAAGGTCTCTTCGAAGTGCAAGCAAGGGAAGACATCCCAGCAGCACTGGCCAAAAGGAAAATGAAATTAGTGAGTTTAAAGTTTGCTCCCGCCCAAGTTCGAGTGATCATTGCTCGGAGTACATATGTATATTTATACACCCAAATATGTATAAATATACATATGAGTATAGTTATACACCCAACTAATAGGTAGATATAATATTGTAAACTCTATAATGAATCTTTGAGAAATGAATCTTTGAAATAACCTGATGGCTTTATATTCGTACAACATCAACTCAACAACAACGTTTTTAGAGCCATCAAACTTCAACTCTTAGCTTGCTGTCACGCAACCATAATTTCTTCAGACATCAATCAAACCAAATATCAACTGTAGTCTACAACAATATATATGTTACTGAAAGTATAGATATGTCGTGTATTCTGTTTATTAGTACCATAAATGAGCCTGCATAGTCCATTAAGGATAATAAATGTCCCCCTCACCCCCCCCCCCCCCTCTCGTCCAACCCCCCCCCCCCCCCCCCCCCCCCCCCCCCCCCCCCCCGTCCAACCTATGAATGTCCCCCCCCCCCCCCTCGTCCAACCTATCAAAATTCGGTGGTTTACAATTCATAATTAGTATATTTCAAAAATGCGAGTAAAGAAAAATCATTCTTCCCAGAACGCCCTTTTCCCAACTTCAATCAGTCTCACTCAAGTCACACGAGTCTGAACGTATTCACCCGACTAAAGCACAAGTAGTTATTCCTTCCCAATTCGGTACTCTGGTAATTACATTCAATTAGTGGGTGGAAGATACTGGAATCAGTATACCTCTAGGCGTTAATTCTCTGTATTTTTCCGAGTATCCGAGTTAAAAAAATCATTCATCTACATTCATTAAGGGTATCAATAAATAATAAACATTCTCTGGGTATTAATCATTGTAGACACCACTACCACACAGTAGTGGTAGTGGTGGTGGTGGATCATCACTGTCAAACCTCATACATTTTCGGTGGAAACTCTACCGGATGCACGTCCAGAGATGTGATAATAATAGAGCTTATTGCTCACATGTTTTTGACTTTTTATAACCAGAAATGTGAAAAGCGTCCTTTTATTTCCGATTCCTTTCGATAAATATGATCAGTGAGCACTGTCATAATAATATTTCAATTGCAGAAAATGAAGATATCATCAGAGGTTCCAGAAAAAACTTACGTCAGGTTGCAAGTCGAGGCAAACAGCCCAACAGTGTACTTGGTCAAGAGAATAATAGACATAGTAAGTTTTCACCTCTCTAGTGTTAAATTTATAGTGAAAACCATCACACACTTCTAATAACCTGATTCTAACAGTACAGTCGCAGTTTTAGCACATTTTCGTATAGCCCTTGTTTAACCTTGAACTCGGGATGAGAAAACCTGTCCTCAGAAAACAGCACAAAAATATGCTCACATTTCAAGAAATGTAAGCTAATATTTAATAAACTGATATAATACGCTAAAAATTATTAATATTGTGACAGACACTACAATCTCATAGATATTGTTGCCAACGCATGGCTTAGTTAGTTGTTGAAAACAATGAAAGTTCAGTTCAATTTTCCAATTCATACAAAGTGTTTATCATTTTTATTATTGATAATAAAATAGGTATGAATCACTAAATTGGTGGCAGCGATGGTCGAAACACGCTCTGCTACTCGTGGTGAGGAGAGGGGTTCGACAGAACAGGATGTTGTTCCAGAAATGGGTGAGCCCGTGAATAATGAACCGACCGACCAGTCCTCGCGTGATCCATTGACCGCTACTCAATTTCAACTATTTTGGGGACCAGAAAAAGCTGATTTGATTAAACAGCTCCAAGCTGACTGGAGTACTTCACTTGCTGAATTCCGTCAAGCAATGTGTGAGGATTTGATAAACTGCTTGAATGAATTCACAGCTTCGATCACGCTAAAAACAGAAGGAGAGAGTAGGAGTCAACCAAACAACCAACTACCAACAAATTCGCTCCCTATAAACAGTGGCGAGGCGAAATTGTTCAAGCCAAAGCTGATGGAAAAGTGGACTGGGAAGGCTATAGACTACAGTTTGAGAGCCTCGCAGGTAGGAACAGATGGGATGAGAAGACTAAGGCTTTGGCTCTCGAGCAAAGCTTGACAGGTCCTGCACTAGACGTGCTTCCTTTAGTTCAAGAGCCACGCACATATGCGCGGATTATAGAAGAGCTTGAAAAACGGTTTGGGCATGAGAACAACACCCAACGTTTCATGACGATGTTGTTGACCAGAAAACAACAGCCAAAGAAGGATATTCCCACATACCACCAAGCAATCCAGATGTTGGCCCGTCGTTCTTTCTTGCATAGAGACTACAGGGACAGTCCTGCCGAAGAAATGGTGGTGTATAACTTTTTTCAAGGCCTACGAGACCAGTCAGTAAAAGAAAAGGTCCTTGGGGTATGGCCAAAAACCTTGGATGAAGCTATGAATGTTGTCTTGAGATTTGAAACTGTGGCTCAAGCATCCCAAGCATCAATTCCGGTTTGGCGTGCCGAGACACTCGAGGATGATGAGGTGGATACCACGGGCGCACCACTGAATGAGTCAGTCAGGAATGTGACGCAGTCAAAATCAACTTCTCGTCTAAGTTATAGAGGCCCAAAATCATCAAATCGGCGCTATGTTGGAGGTGCTCAATGCCAGGGCACACAGCTAGGCAATGTCCTTATCCACCAGTCAGTGTGATGGCACAAATGATGCAAGGTGGCTCTGGGTTAAGGCAGCCATCAGCTCTCCCAACCTCCCGGCCTATCACTTGGTTTCCACAGCAAATAAATTGGCCTCAATTAGCGGGAAATGGGCCAGTGAATCCAGAAGTGGCGGAAAACAGTCGAAAGTCGGAGTGAAGAGGCACACCCCGACTTACGATGATTGGCCTCAGGTTAGTGAAGGTCAGAGGGAACCACTGACATACAGGGCAGCAACTGATAACTCCCTGGTGTTGAGAGGAAATGCAGGTGGTGTCCCATGTGATTTCATCATTGACACCTGTGCTACTAAAACTATAATGAACCCGACAATGACAAAATTAATGAATGTGAATATCAGCCCTTCAGAAAAATCACTGTCTTTGCGATCTGAACTCATTCCTGTACAAGGGCAAGCGTCAGTCACATTGGACCTTGTGGATGGAGTACCCCGAAGCCACTCAGTACTTGTAGCTAGAATACGAGAGGAGTGTATACTTGGACTCGACTTCCTTGCACTAAACGATTGCCTCATTGACCCAGCCCGGAAAGCAATAATCGTGAATGGACGGCGACTCGGAACAACAATTGGGTTGGCTTACAGTGCTGTGGTTGAGGAGGATGAAGAGGGCTTCCAGGAGATCAACCCCTTGGATGAGCCGATAGAAGACATGCCAGAAGACGATGGAATGCCATTTCACCTTAAACGTTTATCTGCTGCAGCTACTGAAACTCTACCAACCTTTCAAAGCAATGTTGTTACGGCATTATTAAAGGAGTTTGCTGACGTGTTTGCAAGAGGTGGAAAAGATCTTGGACGCATAGCTGGCTACACGCACTCAGTTAATGTTGGAGATCATCACCCGATTCGACAGGCACCTCGCAGGATTGCTCCACATCGACTAGAAGAGGTAGACAAGCTCATACAGGATATGGAGGATACTGGAGTAATTGAACCTTCCCAGAGTCCTTGGGCAAGTCCAATTGTGTTAGTGCCAAAAAAGGATGGAACAACGAGATTTTGTATTGATTTCCGAAGATTGAACGACACAACACGAAAGGATTCACATCCCCTACCTAAAATCGATGAGCTGACTGAAGCCCTGGCAGGGAGTCATTGGTTCTCAACTCTAGATCTGCAATCTGGGTACTGGCAAATACCCATGGCAGAAGAGGACAAGGAGAAGACTGCCTTCTGCACTCCTCGTGGGCTATGGCATTTCAAGACAATGCCCTTTGGTCTTTGTAATGCGCCCGCCACTTTTCAGAGGACCATGCATGGCATTTTGAGGGATGAGATTAGATTGGGAAGGGTGAAAGTCTACCTAGACGATGTTCTAGTAGACAATAAGGACTTTGACAACCACGTAAAATGGCTCAGGCAGGTGTTCTCAGTTCTAAGAGCAAAAGGAGTGAAACTCAACCCTAAGAAATGTCACTTGTTTGAAAAAAAGGTAACGTACTTGGGCTTTGTCATATCTGGGAAAGGTATTGAAGCAGATCCAGTAAAGACGGCAAAAATCAGAGAGTGGCCAGTCCCTACTGATTGTCAACAGGTGAGAACATTCGTGGGAATGTGCTCGTACTACCGCTGTTTCATTCATAGTTTTGCGCAGAGGATGGCACCACTGTATGCCCTACAAGACAAAAATGCCAAGTTTGACTGGACTCCAGATTGTGCGGCCTCATTTGTAGACATCAAGGCAGCACTGACTGAACCTCCTGTGTTAGGACACCCTATCCTAGGATGTAAATTTATCCTGGATACAGATGCAAGTGACAGGGCAGTCGGAGCAGTCTTGTCACAGTTTCTTCCCAAAAAATACTTTCTTATTTCAGTAAATGCCTCTCAAAGCCCAAAAGAAACTACTGCGCCACTCGGAAAGAACTGCTCAGCATAATTAAGGCCTTGAAGCATTTCAATTCATTTGGATTGAATTGTTGTGAAGAGTTCATAGTCAGAACTGATCATTCTGCGTTGCAATGGCTGACGAATTTCAAAGAACTGGATGGGCAGCTCGCCCGCTGGCTCCAGCTTCTGACCCCCTACCACTACAAGATAGTTCACAGATCAGGCAAGACACATCAGAATGCAGATTCACTGTCACGGAGGCCATGTGTGGAGGATGACTGTCATCACTGCTTGGAAGTGGAACAAAAACAAGGGTTGCAGGAGCAGTTAACCATGAGGGTCGAGTTAGAATGTTCTGACATTCAGTGGGAATCAGCCCAAGCAGCAGATAGTGAGCTCAATTTAGTGCGTTCCTGGGTGTCTGACAAAAAACGGCCTTCATGGGAGATTATAGCATCTGGTTCCACCTCCCTGAAAGCCCTTTGGGAAATGTTTGATGCTCTCTCACTTGAAAATGGAGTTCTTGTACGCACATGGGAGAATAATGAAGGAACGAAAAAGGCCCAACAGATAATAGTCCCACTGACACAAAGAAAGTGTGTTTTGAAACAGGCACATGACTTCGGTCATTTTGGGCGCCGTAGAACACTCAGTGCCATACGGGAACGATACTATTGGCCTGGCTTGCAAAAAGACACCAAGTTGTATTGTTTGACATGTGAAGTCTGTGGTAGACGAGGAGGAAAGGGACGTCGCGTGAAGGCCCCACTCCAAAATTGCGGTTCTGGAGCTCCCTTTGAGCGGGTGGCCATCGATGTACTGGGCCCCTTACCACAGAGTGATAGAGGAAACAAGTACATCATTGTGGCCATTGACTGCTTCACCAAGTGGCCTGAAGCGTTTCCGGTGCCAAATGTCACAGCCGAAACTATTGCCCAAGGGTTGGTGGATACAGTTATTTCACGTTTTGGAGTTCCACGAGAAATCCATAGTGATCAGGGAACTTGTTTTGAGGCCACAGTTTTCAAAGAAGTAACGGTACTCTTACAAATACAAAAGACACGGACTAGCCCCATGCATCCACAGAGCAACGGATTAGTGGAACGTTTCAACCGTACACTTTGGAGTATGCTCTCGAAGGTAGTGGGTCAAAATCAAAAGGACTGGGACAAATGGCTCCCATGTGTTCTTCTGGCATATCGTGCAACAGAACATTCGACTACAGGGTTTACACCAGCAGAACTGAACCTGGGAAGGACCCTGACATTACCAGTTCATCTGCTCTGTGGTTCGGTTCCAGGAATCAAGTCTGAAGCTAGCTATGCCAAGCAGTTACAAGAGCAACTACTGCAGATCCATGCATTGGCTAGGGATAAGCTGCTCACTGCATCTCGTGGAGCAAAAAGAAGGTACGATGTAAAAGCAGTGTCACCACGGTTACAGATTGGTGATCGTGTTTGGTGTTTCTGGCCACGTCGTACAGTGGGACGTTGCCCAAAGCTCCAGTGTCCTTGGGTGGGACCTTGCGTCATTATGAAACCTCTGTCCGATGTTGTATTCCGGATCCGACCTCCAAAAGGGCGACCTCGAGTGGTCCACGCTGACAGACTAGCTCCGTACGCCGAAGAGGAAAAGGGAGGGGGTGATGTGACAGACACTACAATCTCATAGATATTTGTTGCCAACGCATGGCTTAGTTAGTTGTTAAAAACAATAAAAGTTCAGTTCAATTTTCCAATTCATACAAAGTGTTTATCATTTTTATTATTGATAATAAAATAGGTATGAATCACTAAAATATTAATAGAATGATAAAAATTTGTCTATACTGTTGGACATACCTAATTTTGAAACTATGTAATAACTCTTTGTTTTTTATTGGAGAACTATTGAGCCAATTTCAATGTAAAAAAAAGTCTGCCAAGTTGGGTGTGGCACATAGCTTCCTCGTTTAGCTATCATGAATGTATAGATCATTGAAAAGTTTAAAAATGATCTTGATAAATTTCAAAGCGGAAAAGAGTAAGTCAGGAAGTAGCGTTAAATGTCATAATTGGTCACTTGAGAAACGAAAAAATGATACTCAATGTAATTTACGTTTGTGCAAGCGCAGAATGAACTGATTAGTTGAAAACAATGAAATAGGTACGGGGCCTTTCTACAACCTAAACCGCGCATTCCCAGATGAAATCGCGCATTCATCAAAATCGAATGAAAACTGAGGAAATTAAGAACATTACCAGTGTTTAACATTGGCGCATGTGCAGTAGCTATTAATTATATAATTATGTTGAAATTGGTATGGGATGATCAAATCGTCATCCCCCAACTATCATCCAAATTTGAGCAAGATCGGACGACTAGGGCGTGAAAAAATAGAGCATAATAGAATGTACGTTTGCGCATGCGCAGAGTGAAGTATTGATTTGGCAACAATGAAACTGACAGGGGACCGTCTACCCCCTAGTCCGCACATTCCCTGAAAATTTCATCAAGATCGGATGAAATCTGTGAAAAACGGCTTGTTACAAGGATTTCATATTGGCGCATGCGCAGTAGCTATTATTGATACAACCACGTTGGAATTGATATACGATGATAAGATTATCATCCCTCAACTATCATTCGAATTTGAGCCTTTTTCTCCCGAAAGTGAAAACAATGCTTCCGCTACCTTTAGGTAGACTCGGAAGCAAATGTAAATATCATTTATGAAGCTTTTCATTTCGCCCTTTTACTTAGCAACTCAAAAAATGTAAAAAATATTCTGAAAATTTACTTAAATTTCATTAATATGTGCTGAAGAATCTATTTAAAAAAAAACTGATAAATTTCCAAAAATCCAAAGAATAGAATATAAGAGTATAATATTATGTGAAACGAGTAATAATAAGCCATAAAATTGGTTGTTAACAATACTTCCTTCCACTCAAAGTGCTAAAATTTCAAAACAGTGTAACAAATATGATACTACTAATAATGTTCTACGAAAATTCGCCCATACGATCACACTGCATGACTGAAACTTTTCATTTTCTGAGTGCAGGAGAAAGTGACACAAGTGACCAGGACGATCGCCGAGAAAGGATGAGAAGGCGATTGAGAAAAGAGGAAGAACAGCAGAGCAGCAAAGCTGGAACCCCAAGTCGTCAGGGTCATGGTCGAACTCAGGAGCGAAATGGTTTGTGCATTCTGCATATTAGCTTTTAACCTTTCACTATCACAAGTGAAGGAGCAATATAAGCATGTAAGGAATCAACAATATTAAGTAAATTGAGTATAAAACAATTTCCCAATTCCATTTTTAACCCCGGCTGCGTACATGCACAATCCCCGCGGGTTCAGCGGATGGCTGAATCAAGTAGTGGTATGTAACGGTTCAAGAAGCGACAGTATCAGCAACATCAGAGCTAACACCCACAGCCGCTACGCAGGCTTCAACTGGAAAACTTGTATTGCAAGTGTTCTTTATACCACACCTCGATCAGAAGAGTTTATATGGTCACTCGAATATTGTAGTCATTCACTAAATTAATGTTGATCACAAATGGTTTACAAGAAACGACAAAACTTTAATAGAGTTTTCGTAAAAAATGAAACTTTTGCAAAGGCTCAAAAAATACCAATGCTCATTCGTATTTTGTCTGTGATCAAGCTTAATCAGCAAAATATCGGAGTTTTCTCTTTGTTCTTTATATTTGTGAAAGTTTTTTTCATCAATTAAAATATATATATATATATATATACATTATATACCACATTTTCCAAAATCTTCCTCGTGGAAATTCGTTATAATATGAGACAAAATGTCTTTTAAATTGCGTCTTATTTATTGCTCCTTCGTATATAGTAGTTCAAACTTCAGGGTTCGATTCTATGATCCATTTTCGACAAAAAAATGTCTCGTAGCAATTTTTCGAAAATCGTTTTGTTTTTTTAGTTATTCCACTTTTAAGATTTCTTTAGTTTTTTCGGCCTTTTTCAGTAATATGGCCATAACGCCCTTAGATTTTGACTTAGAATTGAATAAAAGGATACCATTGGAAAGAGCATTAAATTTCCTATAAGATGATGCTCCACTCATGTTTCCAAAAAGTAAGTTGGTTTGCTTTTTCCGAACTCTAACTTGCGATTTTGTTTTTCCTCATACAAGATGCGAATTTCACAAAGGATTTTCCTACAATCGTACATCCTAAATCGTAGGAAGGAAAATCGGTGCGAACCATAGGAAAAACATCTTCAGATTCTCAGCTGTGCAACAGTATAATCAAATTTTATTTTACTTTGCTAAGTAATTGGGGGAGACAAGTATGTTTGTATGTTGAAAAACGTGGTTTTTTCTGTGAAATCGAGGGTTTTTTGTGATAAATGATCCCCAAAGAAAAACTTAATATTTTTTATAATTAGGCAAGTAAGTACGTTATTATTTTTAAAATATATTTTTTAATGTGGCAAGTACGTTATTATTTAATGAAGTGATCATACTCGTAAAATAGGTGTATAATACTTAGACGAACTAGTATAAAAAGAAAATAATTGTAGTATATTTCCATCTTTAGTGTTCTTAACATTGGGTATACCGATTTGAATATTGTAAGACTGAGCAGCAGCTCATCCGATTCATTTTTTTTTTTTAGCGTTTATTAAATAAATATACCTATCTAAGCAATGAGTTGGACGAATGAATCTTAGTATGAATTATACTTTTTTAGGCAGCAGTGGAAACTCAAGCCCTCGTCGGAATAAAGGTTCAGTCTTGAATGTATCTCCAAGCCAACCACCGGCACACAGGACTTTACAGCCAAAAGTCGGTAGATCTAGCTTGATGACCCTCTTACAACAGAGCCCGACCCATAGTCTTGACAGCAGGCAATCTGTGAATCGCCGTGAGTTGAGTTCTTACATAACTGTTTACTTGCAATGTTAGTAACTTGGAAATAACTGCCCACCAACTGAAAACTTGTAAATTAGGTAATGGAGAACTTAATGCGCACTTAACGGAAATAACTCCTAAACGTATATATTGCGCACTAAACTATCAAAACCTATATTATAGTCTTTGGGATCCAATACGAATACATTATAGTGACCAGACCCCATAGAATCAAAACTTCATAATGTTATCTGTTTTGGACAGGTGACTAAAAAATATTATAGTGATTGTTAGGTATATTGTAAATATTCTACCTGAAATCTATTTCTGCTTTGAAATATGTTCTCTAATCCACCGCTAATTTTGAGAACTAAATTAGACTACCTAACTCGTATTACAGTGTCCGGTGAAATTGATGGCCCGGAATCCAGCCGGCCAGTTCAAAGGAGAAGCACCATGGAAAGCCCGTCAAGGCTAACTGAAAGCCCTGACAACGCACGAAGCCCAATACAAGAAGGAAGTTGTAAGTGAAATAATATACGTTGTGCTATTGTTGGTGTTGGCATGGAATGCGAAATCCAAGTCATGATTTGTTTCGCTCAGTCAACAGACGAAGTTCCTCATCCAGCCCCAGCCCAACCCAGCGACGAAGTTCCAGTCCAAATTTTGACCGGGAGGGCAGTGTAGGCAACTTGAAAAATGTTTCTGGTGAGTTATTTCTAGATTAGCTTATGTTATCAGATTATTTTATAGCTTTATAATGAAAAGCTAAACCAAATATATTTTACATGTATATACTTCTTGATAAATTCAATAAACTGTTCAAGTGTTGCTTCCGAGTCTGCTAGGCAGCTTTGTTTTCACTTTCGTAATGAAAAAAATGTTTGTGCTCCAAAATCAAAATAACCACTCGCATTTTGCCCTTCAAGGCCTCCTTAAAAAATTTGGTTTCGTGTCTATCTGTCCGTCCGTCCGTCTTTCTGTCCACATTTCCTTTCAACAGCCATTCTATTGGATTTTAATGAAATTTTCAGTAATAATGTGGGTTCAGTCCTAGATGGTCCCATACTAGTTTCATCATAATTGAATCAGTAGTACGCTCTGGGCATGCGCGAACGTGATTTTCTTGTTTCACTCATAAGTCCGTCAATGTTGAAGAGATTTGGTCAGATTTTCAAGGATGATGCGGGGAAGGTCTCTTGAGGTCCTCGTCATTAATCATTATTAAATCCGCGGTACACTGTGCGCATGCGCGAGCGTTTTTTTCTATATTTCCTCTCCGCAGCCATAACTTCCACAATTTTGATCGGATTTCAATGAAATTTTCAGGAATAGTGTGACTTTAGTCCTAGATAGTATCGTATCAGTTTCATCAAAATTGAATCAGCGGTACACTCAGTGCTTGCGTAAACGTAATTTGCTTGTAATCTTCAGGTTTTAATTTTTGGTTGCTCAGTACTGTATCGACATGATTATGGTAGGTCGTTTCTGAACATGTAATGGTGTCATACCCACGAGGAAGATTCTGTGTCATGTCCTGGCAGTGTATTCTTTTCTTTCATCGTTTATGAATCATTCGTACAAAGCAAATTTTATATTATATATTATTATTATTAATATATTTATTATATATTATTATTATATAATTATTATCATTATTTCTTAAATCATACTTTATACAGTTCCGTAGAACCAAATCAATTTATATAAATAAATATATGAATAATTATATATATATATATATATATATATATATATATATATATATATATATATATATATATTCCAAGTTCAACTATTCAACTAGAAGCTTATGGGCCACGAAACAATTATATCAAATGTATTGTGCGTGCCTTCGTTTGCTCCACGGTCCGAATTATCTAATGTACAAAATATTTGCCAGACCTCTGAAAGTAAAACATAACTAGGTTATCTTCTGGCTCATATCCAACCACAACATTCAATGCATTTTCATTTATTTTTTCACATTACCGTAACAGTAGGTGAAAACCAAACAATACGACAATTTTCAAATCTTCCGCCGTTGGAACGTTATACCATCGGGTACCATCGATGATCCTCCATCAACTCTCAAATATCACTCTATCCACTCTATCTATCCCTGCCTCTCCCTCCTCTATCCCTTGAATTTTGGTTTATTATTTTCTATAGTTGTTTTCTAATCGATCAAATATATGTATGTTCGACCCGCACTCAAAATTTTTCTATTTAAGTACATTTCAAAATATTATCTAGATTTCAAAAAGTGAATTGGAATAAAATCCATCACTTCGCTGCCCCCATTTCTTTTATCATCAAATTCCTGGACCAAATCGCATTCGATTTTGACTAAATATCATAACGGCCTTCAATGGCCCTGAAATCTTGGAATCACTCTATGCGACCCTAAAGGATGTAGTTAAAGGGTGAACTATTCAAAAATTCACAGTTCAAGAACTTTTAATGTAGCTATGTAAGAGCTAGTAGCAGCTCAGGGGACCACACATTTTGTCGGAGACTTGCCCACTCTTACTACGGTACCCAACATACTTGCTACATACATAAACGTAGGAATGCCCTCATCCACTCACTCTAGTAGCAGAGCGATAAACTAAATAAAGTAGAGTGTAGAAATCTAAAAGTTTCTGTGTTTGTCCCACTCTCTCATCCCTCAATTCCCAACATACTTGCTACATACCAAATTCCTGGCACGAAAAGGTAGGACTGTCGGCATCAACTCACTATAGTAACAGGCCAAGAAACCAAACAGTCTAGCGAATGGAGCAGATACTAGCTATTTCTGTGTGAGGCTCACTCTCCCACCCTTCAGTTCAATACTCAATAGATTTGCTACATAAATATCAGATTCCTGGCAATACCTAAATAAAATGAATCCTCTCAATTGAAAATTTTCTAGGCACCTGCATTGACATATTCTTTTAAGGTTTGTTCTTGTACCATGATAATATTTTTTAATCAATTTTAACAAAACTACTGATCACTTGGGGATTTTCATTTACTAACTTTTTTAACTCATTTTTTAGAGAAAGAGAGCGTTAGAGAACGGTCGCAAAAGACACAGGACACGAAGCAACCCCGAGATCCCACAGATCTTCAAACCCATGAACCCCAGCCTCCAGATAGTTCAGAACAAAGTAGGTACTCACCAATGTATTATTATTTTGCGCAGCTTCTAAGGAAGCTAGTATTGATTTCTGCTAATTACATAGTCTTAATGGTGATCGTTTTTTCGTACTCTAATCAAACCTTGATGAATCTAACAACTGCGACTGGAAAAAATCCGTTAAAATCATCTGTGATTAGACTTTTTTATGTTATCTTAACTAATTGACAACGGAACACAGTAACTTAATTGAACACGTTTAGGAAACGAAAAAACAATACATATAGAAATAGATACCTACTAGTATTCGCGAAAATGAATGATAATCTTGTGCGTGAGATTTCCATGTTTACCTCAACTCGTGGTACACTGGTGAGATCCACCAGCCATTTCAGCCAGCTGGCCATTCGAGACTTAACTCATGATCCACACGATATGCGATTGTTGTGTTCTGTAAAATGATTGGGATAGAACTATGTATTTTGTGTATCCTGAACGTTTAGAGAACCAAATTCGTCTAATTTACTATATATATATAAAGATAAACAGGTAGAAACACAGGACTCATGGGAATCGTGAGACGTTTCGATGACTCGTTACCAAACACTGGTCTCTCTTCAGATGTAGTTCATGTGGTGGGGGGTCGGGGGGTCGGAAACTCTACTCTCGACTCGGCCGCTGGCGCACTTGAGGGATGAAAAGCCCTGGGGATGATTGGGAATTGTCAAGGAGGTGGGAATGGTGGAGGAGAAGATCAAAGAGGATAAGAAAAGAAAAAAAAGAGGAAAATGAGGAATTATTATTATTTTATTTTTTATTTTTTTTATTTATTATTTATTTTTTATTTTTTTATGAAATAAAATAAAGTTTTTTGGGCAGAAAAAAAAACTGTCATTGGAGATTTGTACTCATACCCGGCGGTGTTTTCGCATCGAGCAGCACTATGTGGGCCTGTTCAGAAATACAGACAGCTGTGACTGAAGCCTTGGAAGGCAACCACTTGAGAAGCTTCATATTGAAGCATTCATTGTAGGCACTGTTATGTTCCACAGCATGTTGGGTCACTCTGACGTCATCTGCTCGGTTATTGGCCGCGCTATAACCCGAATAAATATTTGCAATAGTTCGAAATTTTTCCATTTGCACAAGATCGAACTCTTGTCTAAATCCTAACTTTTAACGATTCATTATCTTGCAGAATAGGATATATGTAAAACAAATTACAAACTTTAGTCAGTTGATGACGAGTTCACTTTGGAATTCCAGTTGAAACCACAGAAGTCATCATTTCTAGCCATTTTTCTATGGTTCTAGAACAAGAGTCATGTATCTTAATCTCCAAAAGGAATCCGGTTTATAAAAAACATTAAAATCACTCTTGACATAAAAATAGGTATCTACGTTTTCCAATATCAAGATTTTAATATTTTTAATATTTTGGTCGTTTGCTATTTTTCATTTTATATCGCCTAAACTAGCTGGCGGGGCCTCATCCTCGAAATAAATTATGTGTCCTTTCATTTCTTCATTCAAAGGGTAAAATCGCAATAACGGGCAAAGTCTCCAAGTTTGTGAAGTTACCAGAATGGAGTTAATTATACTTCCGTTTCGTCTCATTCATTGATTATAATAATGTTACAGTTACTGCTTCAGCTTACATATCTTGAACTGCTCAATGACAAACCATCTAAACCTTCTATTTCCTACCGCCGGCGCACAATGGAAAATATGAACGACCTAGGTGGACAAAATTATTTTATGCGCCTATCTTATAGGAAATTTGATGATGATTCGAAATATGCCCCATGTTCCTATACCTTAATAGGCTTTTTAACCCTTTTTTTATTGTAAGTACGTTTTTTCGCATATTACCTCAAATTTGACCATCTAAAACCGTTCAAAAAACTTTTCGTTCGTAAGTGAAGTTGTACAAAATTTAATTTAACGTCAATTGATCACCGCAAAAAGCAAAATAAATTGTAAACTACGTTGCTCAGCAACAAAAAATACCATTTTTTGAATATTAGAAGTTAAAGTTGATATTTAATCGAGTTTCTCAAACAAAGTTGTCAACCATGAAGGTCTGTGTCGATCGTAAACAACAAACATAGTCACTAACTTTAAATGAGGATGCAGCACGGAAAAAACTCGAGAAACAAATTAAAATTTTGTATTATAATATATGGTAAAAAACAGAAATGAAGAACTTGAGTTTGCTTCAAATAGGAACAAGAATTTACACGGAGATCTAACGTACAATAAATTATCAGGGTAAAAAAATGTAATTAATCAAGAACATTATTAGAATTACGAAAATGCTCTGTTGTATTTTCTGTGGCCTGCAAATTGGGCCTCGTCAATTTGGATTGTATTATCGCGTGTTCCAACCATTTTCCCCTTCTGCGCTATTGTTGAGGTGTACCTCCCGACACACGTTGTACACCAATCGTTTACAGTATTCTTTGCTCGGCCGGTCAGTTTGGCGGCTTGTGTCAGAGGGATTTCAAGGACGAACATGTAAACTAACTCCATTATTTGGCATAATGGTAGATTGTAATGTCATCTATTGTTTTAATCAGTGAAATAAAAAAACATACTGCCATACCGCACTGATTTGTACGTTCGACATCCTCTCCGTTGGCAACGATAGTCTATTCGCCATTCCTATTTCTCCTTCTTTTCAAAGCCATATCGGACCCACATTTGTCATGCACATGCTCGCTGCGGATAGATCACGTGCTTAGCGTAGATCACACAATACACCAGCACCTATATTTCTGCAGAATATGTAAGCAGAAACAGTTTCACTATAAATCTGAACTTTCAAAAATTTATCATTTTCAGAAACGTTCTCAAAATATTTAAACTACTTATTATTATTTTAATTTTTTTTAAATTACTTTTTTATTATTATTATTTTTTTTTTTTTTTTAGGTTTTTGCTATGAATTTGATAGTAAACAGTTTTTGTGAACGCAAAGCGCTCACATTCCAAATGAGAATGAGAGTTTTGTATTAGAATGGGGGGGGGGGGATGCCATTCAGGCAAATAAAAATTCACAAATATTTTCTGAACTTAACTTATCAGGAATTAATAGAATTGTGCGTTCAAAGCATAGATTGCGCTTGAGGAAAATGGAAAAGACTGTGCAGAAAAAGTAATAACCAGAATTGGTAACAGAGGATGAAGGTCTTGGGCTGAGTGCTATCCCATGTGAGGGCTAGATTTGAGTAAATTGGATTCAGAATAACCCACTGATACATTTACTGGCAATATATGCGAGTAACTGCTCCGGAACACAGCAATAATTAGATAATTCTACAGCAATTAGTAAGTATTGCAAGATTCGATTCAAGAGGAGAGCGTTTAAATCAACAAGCTATCGACTGTAGAGCCAGTCCACTTACACTCTTAGAAAAAATGGCATAATCATCAAGAAGAAATCATAACTTTGAAAATGCACTTCGTCCATGCTACATGACTGGAATTGATTACTTCCCCCGTTTCTCCAAAACTGCGACTAGTTGTTGTAGTCAATTTACCGAATTCCAGTCGAATTAAGATGAAATGGAAACATGGAGTCAATTTGACTCCATGCGCCATTGAAAAGGGAAGAACGCCCTTGGTCGAAGGAGGAGGTCTTTCTCAACCAGAAGGTCACCTCAGAACTGCGCCAGTCAGCCACCGCCTCGCATCTTTTTCTCTAGCAGCTAACTTTTTCAACTGTTATACGTCAAAATGACTCCCGTTTCCAATGCATGACACTGCCATTGTGACTCCTTATTTCTTGTGACTCCTTGTTTCCATTGAATGGATGTTATATTTCGCCACTGGGATACTTAACTTTAGAGAGTTCCTAAACGATAAGTCAATTGGGATAAGGTGCTTGGGGATTTTATCATCTGGGGCGAGCCACAGCAGATGGTAACCTGATAAAGTCAAGACTAGCATTTTAAAGTGAAGATTAGCATTTCATCTTAGAGTGACGCTACTTATCTTCAAGTAACGAATTTTCCCGCCTATCCCGTGTGTTCGGTTTCCAGCATTTTACGCCTCCTAGTTCTTTTCTTATTCACGAAAAGGTTTCGCACTGGCAGATTTTGAAAATTTATGAACAAGAAAATGAATATAATTTTCATGAATCATGAATACCAACAAGAAATGAATATCACTGTTATCGAAGTGTAAGGTTACTTTGCGATAGGGAGGAAGAGATGCGTCTTTGTTTAGTTGAAATAATTTTTTCTTATCGGAGATGAGGCGCCTCATCTGCCCGGGCATGCGCAGTGACGATAAGGCGCCTCTACTCTATCTCCCTATCGCTTTAGGAACTCTCTGTTGACTCTTCATTTACAATGAAAAATGAATATCATTCACAATGTTTCTTGAGTAATATTTCGTGAAAACAGCAATTCAATGTATGATATTAATTTCAGATCATTGAATTTTGATTGCAAGTTTTTATCTAGAAGGTATAATCAGGTCCTTGCACTATTCCTAACGTACCTAATCAACATATTTCCGTTATATGGTGTTTTGTAAGGCTGTAGAGATTCCTCACTTTCTTCCATTGTCAGTGTCATTACTCATTACCCTACACTTATGTGTTTCCTCGGTTCCTGAGGTTTGATTTACCTTTTAAGTTTATATAAGACTGCATAAATGAGCATGTAAATATTCAGAAGAGATGATCTTCCGACACCAGAGGCACTTAGACTAAAGATAATTGAAGAAAGTGAAGCTAGGATTCAAAATCATCAAATCTCTAGGACAAGTGATGCTCTTGCAGCACGAAAATTTCGTAAGAAGCAGATAGAGTGCAAAGGACAACCCACGAACAAGTATTACTGTGAATATGAAGACGTTAAATGTTACTCTTGCAAGAAATTTGGACATAAATCTTTCAATTGTCCACAAAGAAGAAAATTTAAAAGCAATTTAGCAGAAAATGGTGATGATAGTGATGAAAATGATGGAATCGCAACAGTAGCCCTGATGACTGGACAATCCGGTGTTAGTAAGAAATGGATTCTAGACAGTGGATGTTCAACCCACATGTGCAGGGATGAAAGTGCATTCAGGAACATAAGTGAAACTAGGCAGAACTGTGTGAAATTAGCTAGTAAGCATACCATTCCAGTGGAAGGAAAAGGAACAGTCCCCCTTTTAGTGGAAAACAATGCAAAGCCACTAAAACTTATGCTTGAGGAAACTCTCCTTGTACCAGATCTGAGAACGAACCTAATGTCAGTGGGGAAAATAACGGATAAAGGGTACAGTGTAGTTTTTAATAGTGACGAAGCAATTATATCTAAAAATGGTGAAATCCTATTCAGAGCAGAAAGAATGGGAGATCTATACTATATGAAAGGAAATTCGAAGCCTACAGTTAATAATGTCTTATTCCGGAAAGAAGAAAATGGGGGAAGTCAAATTGATGTATGGCATAAAAGATTAGGACACCTGAACGAAGAAGATCTTAAGAAGATGAGCAAAAATGTGTACGGAATGAATATTGCGAAAAATTCAAAGTTGGGACCATGTAAGACTTGTTTGCAAGGAAAAATGACACAAACCCCATTCCCAAAGAAATCACACAGGAAGTCTGAGGTGTTGGACTTAGTTCATTCAGACATTTGCGGCCCTATGAGGGTGAATTCGATTGGACGTCATCATTCAACTACCTCCTTCTCACTTGGCTTTCCCGTATAAATAAAAGAATCCTTCAGAATGTGTGGTTCAAAATTTCAGATTTTACTGACTGTGCCAAAGTTGAGTTTTTGCTTATTGAGGTACTAAAAATCCAAAAACCGTATGTTTCTTTGAAAATGCACTTCGTCCATGCTACATGACTGGAATTGATTACTTCCCCCGTTTCTCCAAAACTGCGACTAGTTGTTGTAGTCAATTTACCGAATTCCAGTCGAATTAAGATGATTTTTGTGATTGTATCCGAAAAATTAACTAGATAGTTAAGGTAACAGATACAAGTAACTGTAACTGTATCCGTTGTTACTTTCCCTCGGCAAGTATCTGAATGCGCATATTTCGGATACAGTTACAGTATCCGTAAAAGTATCCGACACAAAAAAAGCATCGCCAGGGTTTGTAACTGCAATGGCGAGCGGATACAGTTACCTGAACCTACTAGTAGCAATCTGAACTAGTAGTAACAATTTTCCCAAATGTGGTTTTATGTGGTAGACCATGATGAACGACGCTGCTTTTTATGACCTTTCGATTCTGCACAGGATAAAATTTTTTATTATAGTTAGGTACATATTATATCCTTATCTCTTGAAATGCGATTTATTGAGTATAATTGACTTTCCATTGTTCCATGGCACCGCTATTCAAGAATACTGGGTGTTAGATAATCGAGAAATCACCAAGCCTGAGTATGGGGTTTACGCTCTACCTCCAACGCATGGGTATTCACCTGAATCGTATTCCGGTTTGTATACATTATATCCGACACCATTAGATTCCGATTTCAGCATCACAATCAAACACAACTAGTTAGCCACTAATTAAACCCCCTCCTAAGTTCTACCAAACGGCCGACCGCTCACAAGGTAACTGCATTTTTATAGGATGAGTCACGCAGATTCAAGCTAGTGTACATAACCCTGCATCAGAAACCTCTATCCAGAATAATTTCATCGGTCAAGAAATATTGGTTTTCCTACCATTTATCTCAAGTTTTTCCATAATAGTTGCCTACAGTTTGTAGTGTGAGCTACTTTTCGAAATTGAATACTTACTGCATTCTTAAGATTTCTAACATGAAATCATGAGTTTTTGCCTAACCAATTTCTGAAAATTGGCCAAGGAAAAAATCCAGTACGGTTCTACTTTCCCATAATGCATTCGATTGTCGTATATTGATTTTGTGTTTTCTTAAGTGAATGTATTCAGCTACTTACAGCACCTTTGTGATAGGGAAACGAATAAGAAGTATCGCATACTATATAATTTTCTACCCACATAAAGAGAACAAATCAAAATCGCTTGAGACAAAAGATAAGCAACCATCAACAACTAGCTAAACGTATACACACATATCTTGGGTGGAGTTCAAAATACAGTTTTCAGCCATAATGTATAACTTTCCTTTTTCCTAAACTTTCGTTTTTTCACCGATAGATGATCAGTACTTTTTTTACAAATTGTATTTTTTTTTAATTGAAATCCAGGAATCGTTTCGGAATGCCTCAAAACGGATTTCTGAGTAGGAAATTTTTATTTTTAAATGTTTGGAGCCATTGCAATGGCTTCAATTCTTACGAAAATTCGCTAATTATAAAACTCAATGGAAAATAAGTTTATTGTTCCAAATTGCTTGGTTTTTAAAATAAATGTGGTTGGCTTGGAAACATAAGTTCATCTTAGTGTACGATAGTAAACTTTTGAAGCCTCTAACATCACCACCAGAATAAGATTCTTAATTCTAAAACCGTCAGCGTTTTGTTGTCTAGTTTGTCCTCATATTCTCTTTTCATGATAAACTTCTATTCCGTTGTCTTTTATTCTGTAGACATTTCCGCTGGTTATTCCTTAATCAGATTGGTTGGGTAAATACGGATGCTGCAATGAATTATAAGTACAATCTGACTTGTATTATTAATTCATTTTTCATGCAAATGACTTTTTTCATAATTCATCTACAAGTTTATTAAAGACACTGTTTCTATTAAAGAATTTCCAGAAAGACCGCTTACGAGAAGAAAAGATTACGGCTCCGTTCTAGAATGCAGGTCCATTTCTCCGTCGGAGATTCGTAAGGGCTTCAGCTATTAAATTAAACAATACTAGTGAATAATTGGGCGGTGTCTTCCTTCTACCTGGCATTTTGTCGCTATTTCGTCAGATGTATCGTCACATAGGATTTCAATTCTAAAGAAACATATCCTAATAGAGATAAGAACTTTTGCTCCTAAACGATTTCCCAACCTATAGTTTAACGCTAAATCCAAAAATTTTTAAGTTGACGATAAGGATCATCAGTTAGTTCTGAAGGGGGCAACTCTTCGGCCTAAAATATGCTAAAAATTTGCTGGCTAGACAATCAGAAGAATTGCCTTAAAATTTGAATGATTTGTGACGCGTAGTTTTTATGAAAAATGGTGTTAGATCTCGGTAAAAATAATGTTTTGATACTGAAGGGTTTGTGGCATTTGATTAGCTTCACCGCACGTACCTATCATTTTGTCGAATTCGATGAATGTAAGGAATTGTGATGAAATGTATGGGAACACAAATAAATGAATGGAATCCCGATAAAAATAACCGAAAGATTAGAATCATTCATAGCAGAGATCATTCGCTAATACAAGTGATATGTAAATATGACTGAATGTTGCCAGGTTGAGGGTAAGTTAATTATGCAGTTATTAATAAATTATCTATATTCAATTATCCATCCAACATATTAATCATATAGGTATATGAATAATATATGTATTTCACGCAATTACTTAAATATACATCAAACCAACCATTGTAACACAAACTACTGTACTTACTGTTGATCACAACATACTGTTGGCAGATTATTTTTTGTTCCACTGTTTCAGGTGAAACACTTGTGGAATATCCGCCTCACTACAATAGATACTCAAGTTATTTGTCTTCCGGTGAATCATGCAAGTACACTTTAGCTAAAAGAACTGAGAATCGGATGCAACACCCTCCAAAATCTACACAACTATGGGGTTTTTTCATGGGTCGGAATTTTGTCATTTTCAACATTATGTTCGGATTCAATACCCTAAAAAACCACTTGGGCCAATTTTGGCTCATATGAGGTTAGCCGAAATGCTAATTGAACGTGACAATTGGTAGAAAATACAAGAACTCAAGAACTTGTACAATAGAAGAACTTGGATATATAAAAATCTGAAAACATTTGGCAAAAATCGCTGCTTCAGAGAGTTTTTGTAAATTTGTTGGGTTGGCAATATTATGCGGTTCACTTCATGGCATACTTAGAAGTGTCCTATAGCCGGGCGTCAATAAAAATTATCTCAACTCAAAAAGTCAAGTTTTTTGGGGCACTTTCGTAGTGCTAGGTACTGTAAATTTCAACCGAAGCTTCCTTTTAATATTTTCTTCTATTAATGTTATGAGATCAGATTCACACGCCTTGACTTTAAAAAGTAGCCTTGAGCAATTAAGTATGGTTTTTGTAATAAATGTATTTAGCTGATGCGTAAATAGAGAAGGTATCTGTCTACGATATCTTATTCTTATTATTTCCTTGAAACAAATCATTTTCTTTGACAGCATATCAATGGTTGATTATCATGAAAAAGACCTGTTACGTTACTATAGATTAAGGTTATGCATTTTCATCAAAATGCCACATGAAAAAATCCCCAACATTTTAAATTGGTTTTTTCTGTTATCGAGTTCATCGCCATTCTTCAAAATAAATGTGGGCACTGAATTTCCTTAATGGTGGTCAAAATTGTATAGTCCTCGTAACTCAAGATAAAAAAATCTTTGGACTTGTGTTACATACATTATATACGCTGAATTCACAGACTATTACACGCTTCCTTAATTATTCCAGATGATCGGAGAGACTCATATATAGACCCGTACGCACGTCCCGAGCTGGGTGAGTCAGCCAATCAATAGTTCATTAATTTATATAAATGATAAGGTTCAACATTTATGAATAAAAATGGAATGAATGCGATATATACATTTTTTTTACAATTAAAGAAGACAAATTAAAAAGTTCTAGTGATGCAGCAGGACCATAAGAACGAATTTTTCTAACTACTGCATTATATTTATATTGGATTACGGCAGAAAGGCTTTTTCTAAATAATAATCTGGTGCAAAAACCAATTTTAGGGTTTTCGAACAGTTATTGCAGTTTTTATTGCACATTCTAACTGAATTTGTGTTCATTTTTCAGCACAATTTGGTGCACAATTTTGAATGTTTTAGTTCATAGCGCACTTTTTCGCGCTCGATTGGTAGTGATGGAGTTAATGTGGAGGCAAATGTTTTGGCGCGGGGTGAATGGAGGCTCAAAACTGGTATCTAAAAATCTTTGGTAGTTCGTTTACTGGGAACGATACTGTCTCCCCTTCGTTCGCTGAAGCTGTTGCACAATGCTGTTGCTAGGGGCTGATAGAGATTTAATTTTCGCTTTTCCCGCTTTTAATTGGTTAGTGGGGATTTTCACTGAGACAGTACCTAGGTAGTAAAACGTATCCACTTATTTTGCAAACGAGCTGATAAGTACTGAAAAAAACTACTGCCAAACTATCAAGTTAACATATTTACCAAAAAAAAATACTTTTTTATTTCAATAATATTTTCATGATATATTTTATAAATATAGGTATTGTTACAACAACAACAAAAAACTGGTGTGCGCAGAAGCTTGCGATGTTGTGTGCGGGAGGTGTGAGGGGTAGTCTGTCTATCCCCCAGTTTCTGGAAGAGTGTCCTCAGACCCTTTTGGCCTCCGAGTCCAGCATAGGCCGTTGACGTTTTTTCTGAACCAGACAAAGTCCAGCCCCCGTGGTTATACCTACTAGGCTCTACCACGAACTGAGATATCTGATCTGTGAAATATTATGTGCATCTTGTCATAGTTTTATTTCACTTTGCTGATTTTATACAGTAACATATATTTAGTTATAAGCCTATACATCATTTAGCCATAGTTATATTTTTAATTTTGGGGATTTATATTCGTTGTGGGGTTCCCCCCCCCCCCTCCTCTCATGGTAGAGTGCAGCGATGCCTTTCTCTACGGAATGCGTTATTGTACACCCCCCCCCCCCTCTCCCAAGACCAACCATTGGAATACATGGTTCGCAATTCGTTTAGCAACGGAGGATAACATGGCCCTTCTCAAAATCGAGCAGTGTTCCCTTTAACACCTATTCAATGCCCTTGTTGACGCTTCTAATTGAGGTGGGGCTTAAAAAAATTAAAAAAACAACTGGTTTGACAACAAAAGTAAGCGTGATAGCATATATAACATCCGAAATTAGACCCAGTTGTAAAATTCCATACCGTCAAGAAGAAAACGTATATAAATACCTATTTAGATATAATGTAAGGGAAATATTATATTTAATGTAATTAAACGTCGCACCAATTGTTTTTCGTGTCTTAGTTTGGGGGTAAACATAAATTCAGCTGTGAAAAACTTGAGTGTGTATGTATATGAATCAGTATTAACTTACACCTGATAAAATTGATTCCGTATGATATTTACTATTTCAATCATAGGTTTCCGGAAAAGAAATTATTGCAAGGATAGTACGGTGTACATAATTTTGTGAATGGCCAAGATAAGGCAAGTAAGAAACTCATCTTTCTAACTCATTACAGGGAGAAGAGAATCATCTTGCAGTTCGATACTAAGCGATGATGCTGATTGTGAGTTTATAACCACAACAATTTCAAATGAAGCAAAATTATGTGTCAACTTGTTCATAAATTTGTGTACCGAATAACGCTGGTCACATAGGTTGTTGACCTAGTAGTGTTCTTAAAAAGCTAACAAGTTTTGCAATTATGAATTCGGAAGTAGCACTGATTATTGGGCCACCAATGGAACTGTCGACATTATATTATTTATTTAAAAAAATATATATATATTTCTACCAATAAATTGTTACTGTAGTTTTTAACACACTCATGACATCAGTGTTAATTCATGGAGCAAAAATTAAAACCTTGGCTTATTATCCTAGTTTATGGAAATAAGTGACTTTCGTTCGTAGGGAACATGGTAGCCGTTCGTCCTGCCGTGTACAAAGTCCGAGGTGGGGGCAGATATTTCCAAACAGTTCCTGTAAAAAGTAAGAGAATTTATCAGAATTTACTAGTGCTGAAGTACAATGAGAATCTTAGATAATAGCACATAATATCTTATAATTTTAGAAGACCTTTGGATTTTTGTAGTCCCCATCATACAAACAGAGAATGCCTAATTTTACAATATGAAAGATAGCCGAACATATTGGTAAGTATATAGGACGTACAGGGACGCTCCATCTTCCAAATTTAATAAGCTTTTCAGTTTTCTCTAGTTCCCCTCAAACGCAACGATATACCATGGATAAAAGAAAATTGGATTTTTATACATACCCAATTCAATATTTGACTATAGAGCTTAATGCAAAGCTTATAGCAGCTCAATTTTATAGTCCGCATTAATGTTCCACCCCAAGTATATCCAAAGAGGAGTGGCACAAACATAAGAACCACACCCCTGTAAGCTAAGTCACAACTTTGAAGGGGTACAGAGCTGTGAGAGTGGAAACCTATTGGTCAGCATCCTGATAGCTCTGCACAACTAGGTAACGTGAAATAGATGAATTGTGTACGAAATTGACAAGAACCATTGGTAATTACTATTATTCTGGTTAGGAACAAGAACGAGATACAAATATCCACGGCGAGAAGAAGAAAGGCATCAAAGAAGTGAAGGTAATGTTTTCATTATTGTTATCATGCTCAAAAATCTATAAATGGAATGTACGAGTATGTATCAGTTCACAGAGATTATAAAGTATTTCTTGGCACTTCAAAGTATTTCATAAGTATTTATTGTTTAGCGTGTCGAAGGTTTTCTCTAAATCCACAAACTGGCACAAAATAAACCCCTAGAACCTCACTATGTTCTTCATTACTATAGGAAGCGTGGTAATTTGATCAATACATGATCCAAAAGGTTTTTTGGTCCGAAAACCTCTGTTTTCCAGTCGATTTTACCTTGCTTACTACTTGGTGACATCTCGAACAGTCCAAGAGGTTTGATTGGTATAGAATGCTTCCTTTTCTCGGTGATTTCCTGTTGGAAAAAGAAGTAGCAAATTGACTTCCTCAAATTCTGAGTCAAAACACTCCTTGACAATGACCTCGCTCGACTATGAGTACTTCCAACGCACAACTGCTGAGCCAAATGTTCCGCCCCGTCATTCTTCCGGCCATTATTGCAGCCTAGGAGGCTGATATTTAACTCCGGATAATTGTTACGAGCAGGGAAAATCCCCCACAGTAGTTTGATAATTTAGCCTTGTTAGCCGAGTGTTCTGGTAGGCAACCTGTCACCACAACTTTCCTCTAGGTTCGAATTCGAGATAACTAAACATTTTGCCCATTACGGGTGTTTTCAGCAGTACGACTTCTATTCGCACTGGAAAACATACGCAACATTTTTTCAGACATGTACATAATTGTCTGATTTCAAATCTTGATGATACATTCTGGGAATGTATACATTGGGAGAATGGGTACATTCCAAGATTTCGAATCATGACAGATAAGAGCTGTTATCTTGGAAAAGCTGGGTATCAATACGCGTTATACTTTGGGTAGACGTCAGATACTTGGGTGGGGGGGGGGGGGGGCGCATCGGCTGCTTACCAACGTAAACAAATTTATCCAATAGTTTCTTGAAATATTTGCATCACACCGATGTTTTTAGGCACCAGGTATCAACCCTTCTCTATTTTTTTCCTTTGTTTCTTTTCATCTGTGCTGATCTTTAATATGAATTAAATTAATTTGGGACCATCCAGAGCTATCTCTGCAAATGTCCTGAAAAATCAACAGATAGAAAAGTTATAAGATTTCAAAAGGATTTAACTTGGGTTTCCTAACTGCGTTTGCGCAAAGAGTACATTTGAATGCAATACCACTCGTGGAGGACCGCCTGTAAATTACATCAAAATCGAATTAAAATTGTGAGAGTTTTTCGGAAACCTTATGCACTAGAGAGAAAATTAGTTCACTAGACTTTGAGGTTCTTGTAGGCACAATAATATGAAGGAAAAAAACAACTTTTATGAGTAGACTGTTCCCCACAATTACCAGTGACCACATGTACAGACATAGATGACCTAGGGTTTAGAATCAGCACTTCTCAAGAAAAATTTTTATCCAATGTACTCGCTGATAGAGTTAGTCTCTCCATTCTAGAGCTATTTATTTGCAATATTATATCTTTATTAATCCTAGTTAATAATCATATATTCTTATAATGCAATAAATATTTGATTCATCATTACAACGATTATTGCAGTTTCCAGTACAACAACCAACACTCTACGTGAGTTTAAAATTCTTTTTTTATATTAGTTAAAATTCTGAAGTAAATTAGCAAATTCTAAGATTAATTATATTCAAAGTATGATTAAATCACACGCCATGGTAAATAAATTACTTACTTACTGCATGCACCCTATAACTCCAATTTTGGAGAGTGATAACCGACGAATTGTTGGAAAAATTTATGTTTGGAAATTAATACATTAATGAATTTAAATTTCATTTCTTGCACAACAGGTACACATTCTGGTGCGAAAAGAATGAGAAAAAGTGTCAGAAAGCTGAAAGGTAATTCTTCGGCTTCATTATGGCTGAACTACAAAAGTAGTTAACGAGATTGAAAAACCAGGTTATTGTAACATAAGTTTAATTTAGCATTATTATACCTCCTTGTCACAATATAAATTTTTTCCGGAAATCACGGATTTTCTGCTTTTCCATTGCTAATTATCGTAAGTTTTGGTTTCATTTTTTCCCTGAAATTTCATGTGTAAGAAAAAAGTAATCTTCTAAATCCGGTCTATCCAAATACCCTTACATATTTCATAATGTCCATAAGCTGTAATTGCATAGTAATAGAAGTTTGGGTACCTTATGATTACTTTTTAACACATCTTTTAATCTAAAATTTTGTTCAATAACAATCTCCGAAAGATTTTTACAACTTCCTTTATTTCCTGGCAAAAAACTCTGCTTTTCACCCTTGGACGAAACTTATGCAATATTTGAAATACCCTCCTCCAGTTCTTGTCTCTCATTAAAAAGAAAGAAATGCATGAGATATAGAACCTTTTCCCCCATCTGTCCCAAATTGCTCACCTCTTACTCTTATTACAACAGCCAACAAGAAAAATATTGTGCGAATCAGATGGCAAGAAAACAATGTGAAAATATATAAAACTGTTAAAAATGCATTCAACTCCTAAGCTTATCTTCCTGCAAGCATGTAAGCAACATACAGCAAATCAAGATAGAAAGTCAAGAGGGTCCAACTCAGAGGAACCCCCTTGTCACTAATTCGAAAACTAAAAAGTTCTGACTATAGGCTAAACTGGTATGCTGTCAATGCGGCCTGTGATGGAAGCCTCGACAAGATCGAGGTTTGGTTTGAAAAACTTAAGCAGGAAGGACCTAAGTGGGGTACATTCGAGAGCCAGCAAAGAGCTATCTAGTGGTCCAGCCAGGAATGGAAGAAAGCAAGTACCCAGCGCGTAGCTGTTAACAAGTACCCAGATTCTCATCGCTTTCTGGGAGGTACAATTGACCCAGAAAATCAGAAGGGGGAGTATGTGAAGGATAAGGTAGCTGAATGGCAAAGTTGTCTTGAGAAGTTGGTAGAGGCAGCAAGAAAATACCCACAAACCGCCTATGTATCATCTGTCAAGTCACTTCAAAGAAAATGGGCATTTCTTCAGAGAGTGGTAAAAGATTGTGACCAACATTTCATTCACCTCCGTGATGCTATTCAGCGAGTTCTCACTCCAGCTATGTTGGGATGTTGGATGTAGGACCACTAGAACATAGGACTGATGGCACTTCCGGCGAAATAATTGAGCAATAGAGGATCCTCCTCATAGAGCTAACTTGACGTATACCACATGTTGCAATGCAACCTAAACGCTATCTCTGCCATGACACAAGACACACAATGTACATGGCACGGTCCATCACCAACGTAACCACTGCTTCAGATGAAGGAAGGAAACAGTGGAACGCGTTACATGCGGAAGCCCTTTTGATAAGAAACCTTGCTCAAAACCAACAAAGAGCAGTTAATCGTTTCGTGGACGTAAAAGCCTCGCAGTGACTTTCAGTGATACCACAGACAATCTTGCTCCCCATTCCAAGATGCTCTGGCCATGAAATATGGACGAAAACCTCTAAACCTACCCATGAACTGCGAAGGATGTATAGCGCCCATGAGCCTAAACCACAGCCTTAATTCTAAAAAGGGAGGCGTGGTGAAACATGGGCATTACTACCTGAGGGACAAGGTTGCTGAACCATTTTTGAGAGAGGCGGAGAATGGAATGGAAGGCAACTGGGATTTATGATAGAGAGAGGGTAGCGCTCTTTGATGTCAGAATCGTAAATGCCGACGCTCCTTCATACCTATCCCGTGATTGCCAAGTCATACTCCAATATGCAGCAAACGAAAAGCACCGAAAATATGATCAGGCTACGGCGACCTTAGAGGATCTTTCACTCCACTAGTAATCACTTGTAAAGGTTTGCTACACAAGGAGTTTGACATTTTTCTCAAACGGATAGAAAGCGCACTGTCCAATAAATGGGAACGGCCACCCAGTCAGGTCAAGGGGTGGATGAAGACGAAGATGCAGTTTGCTGCTACCCGGGCAATATCTCCGCGAATCAGAGGTCTGAGGAGAAAAGCGAAAAGTGCTTGGGGGCCAAGAAGCATTGGAGTTGAATATGGTGCCCCTAATCCGCTTCTTCAAGAATAATCTAATCACATTCTTCAAGTGTTCACTAATTTTGCTCTCCTACCCGCGCAACCAACTATCCCCATGTAACCAACTATCCCCATTGTTATAATAAATGAAACTTTTTATTTAAAAAAACCGATAGCAAATATGTTCATTTAATATATATTACGTACGGTATATTTCTTTACTGGGTTTTGATAAAAAGCGCAAATCAGTTGAAGGTTATACATTTTTCTCTAGTTGATACTCGTAGCAAGATGCATATTATATTTAATCTGTATTAAAATTTATGGCTGACTGAATTGTATTGATATTCCTTGAAATTGTATTCAATTACCAGAACGAACGAGTTCAAGTGCAAGATTTTCGTCCATCATCTCACCTTCAAGTGGTAAGTTCACTTTCCCGACTTTCAAAGGACTAAAGAAAAGTAAAGTAATCAACCTGAATAACGCTTTAGAAACTCTTCCACTGTATTAAATTAAAATCTTGAGAGGATTTATTTTAGTAGCTTTCCGTTTGACGTGGAGTGCCCCTTCTTCTTTATAATATTTAGTCTCCGCCGCGGGGATCACTCATACATTCGACTGTATGGTGAGGCCGTGTGGGAGAGCGGGAGCACTTGTATGATTGCAGTATAACTGCTGGGATTGGCCGGGAGCACTGATGCCGTTGAGCGGAGCAATAGGCAGTCCATCTTCATCCTACAGAGCAATCACCTCGGTGCCTCTCTGCCCATGCTATTTTAAGTGCTAAACACAGAAACTAAAATTGTCTGACTGATGTCGAATGCCCTTCGTAGAGTCCAGATTTGATTTGGTATTTTATTTGGCCAAATAAAGAGTTTGCATGCCGATGGTTTTCGTAGTATTCTTTAAGCCCAATAAATCTGTAAGAATGGGCAGTTTTAAGAGTAAAGAAAAAACACTCACGCAGTTTGCGTAAGCAGAACCAACTTTTCGTATCGTCAGCTGGAGCTTTGGGTGGAGCTCGTCATTTCATTTGTCCCTTCGTGTTCTAGAGAGGCTCCCTATCAAATTTCCACGTCCTTCGGTGAATAGGAGATATTTTAGCTCACTCAGCTGATCAGGATGGCGCACCTCACTTCGCTAGTCTCTCGTTGTCCCAGGGTCTCGTTGTCCCCTATTAAATTTCGACATCCTACGGTGAATAGCAGAGATTTTAGCACGATTTTGCCATACTTATTATTATTACTGAAGCTCGTGGTCAAATGATTCTCTCCAAAGTCAGCGAGGCACAAGTTCCGACATGGTAATACATTATATCAAAATTTGGTCCGAATCGGACCAGCGGTTTGGAGGAGTCTTGGAGGTTATATATATATATTTTATATATAGATATATATATATATATATATATATATATATATATATATATATATATATATATGTATATTTATATATAGGAAATATATATATATATATATATATATATATATATATAAAGAAATCTGGAAATGAATGACTATTTTAAACGTGTTCTATAACCTCTGAAACGCAGAGAAAATGCATCCCCACCCCCAATTGCCGCCGTGGCGACGGCTGTGATACCCCCTTTTCCGCGAAGAGTTGGGTAAAAGAAAGTTTATAGGCTTACAACTTTTAGTAGCCTTTTTCCTTATTGCTCCTTTATTCCTGAAGTAACGCGCTCAAGGTGACCAGTAAAAGAGGGGAGATTACCTAACTTATTAAAATGGTTTAGTAAAAATAACGGTGCGTGTCCAAATGAAAAACAATATGAATCATTTGACAAATGCACAGATTAAACTGAATATTGTTTATAATCCTGTTACTTCTATAGTATTGATAGATTTTCTTTCCGTCAAAGCGGGAGTATCACGAGGGTCTGCCAGGTCACTCGTTGCACTTGGCAATGCCAAATACAATGCCTTCCCTTGAATATTGCAAGAAAGGTGTGAAATATCAGTCCCCGTACGGGAGATTATGGATGTAAGGAGCGTGTAATTCAGGGTGATTGACTTTGTTTCTTCAATCAGACATAATTCTGCATTAGTTGAGGTTTCCTGGTCTTGACACATTGATGCTGAATGAAGTGGTGATGGTAATGAGTCGGTTGATACAACTGGTTCTTGAGCAAGTAGGTAATGAGCCCAGAATGTCCTTTGACTGAATATACCCCGTTACCGTTTTGCAGTCCTACATTATATCCTATAAGAGTTTTGAATAATGGTAATAATACATTCAAATATCACTCATCACAGTTCTGCCGTTCAACCATTCAGTTTCAGGGAGGTCAGATGTATTCTCCTCAATTTCTGCTTTGAATAGTACCACTCGTAAGTACCTAATACAATACTTTCCTGAATTTATACTTTTTTTTAGTCATACTACAGCGTGTTCGAATAGACACAATTGATTAATTCTAACTTATTACGTTCTAATGCACTGCGCAATTATAATAAATGAAGCCTACGGCTCTCGCACTCCATACCGGAGAATAATACGCACCTATAGGTACGAGTATGATACGTTATAGTTCCTCTTGATTCAACCTTGCTTGTTACACGGCGCTTCGGGTATACCTCACCCTCAAGACCGAGCAGTTGTGCTGGTTTATAATCCGACGATGCTTGCGGTATGTACAATGTACCTATGTTGAGAAAAGTAGGTAGTAAGTTGTGTACTTCCATTACCATGTTACTACTTCCTGAACGTGCCGATCAATGTTCTTAGTTTCTAACTGAATATGCCAACACATCTCGTCATTCCTATTGTGTGTTTATACCCTGAGGGACCGAAATTGATAAGAACTGTAAATGTACCTTTTCGGTCGCATTCTTTTTCCTGGCGCCTTTTAGATAGGAATTAAAATTACTAGCTATCGTTGATCACTGTAGTGAGAAACAAAATATATGATACTCTCAGTTACCTAGTATAGTCATCATCGAAAAACCCTTATTTTTCCTGAAATGTGTAGGATGGCTTGGATAGTGTATGTTCATATGCCTACCTATATCATATTATTCAAATAACTCACCAACAAATATAATGTCCTAGGAGTTTTGAGTGACAACACTTCGCTCGTGACGATGCCACCATTAGATAATGACGATGATTACTACGAGACTATTAGCATGGAATCTCTTCCACGTACGCCGATGGACGTTATGTCCAGCATTACTTCTCTTCCACGAGTGCCCCTCGATGTAGCCACGTCCACATCAAAAACTGTTCAGGATATTAATTATTGTGATGAAAGGAAACGACACAGGTAATAAGATAATGAATTTGTGTCCATTTTTCTTGAGTGAATGTTCAACATCAGTTGTGATGAGAGTGAAAACCGATCAGACTTCTACCCAACTCATTGTTGTACTACACATACCGTGAACAGTATGTCGGTAAAAATGAATGATTTGATTAGACACAAATTATAGAAGATTATTGCGAGATATTTTTTGCTACCTATAGGTATTCTACATATTCGGCTGTAAAATGAATTTTCGGTTTTCTCTGGAATGGTTCAACCAATTTTGTAAATTAATGGTATGACCCAACAGAGATATGAGAATAGGCTACTTTCATGTGTTGAAATTTCTAATTTTAATTTATTATTTTCAGTAATGAACCTTTGTAAGCGATCAGACCAAGAAAAATATGTCACCCCCACCCACCACCACACCTCATAAAAATTGGTTTATATACGTACATATCAAGATGCGTAGAATCCAAAAATCAAATTTTTTAAAAATGAAATAAATCGTTCCATCCGCCGTTCAGAGCTTTTCTCCGAAACTACAGGACCAAAGTTGGGTTATACTAAAGGAAAGTATTTAATGGCTAAAATATTCAAAAATCGAGATCACGAAAACTTTCAAGGCAACTGTAATGATTTTTTCATTTTCATTGATAGACATTATTCCAAAGAATCGAAACCACCCTGGACGCTGTGCATAAATAGATTAGTGAATCATTCGCTATATTCCATTAATCATCGTTAGAAAGTGTAATTGCTTATAAAATCGGAACACAGTAAACTTGCCTTGTAAATCTTAAATGGTATTCTGGCTTCACGAAATCCAGTTTAATGTAACTATTGTCCGTACGGATGGACTAGCAACGAGTTGGTTGGAGTTTTATTGTGCCGCAAAAATTTCCATTTGGTAGGTACCTACTTAAATGTTATACTTAGATGAGAGGGACTAATAAAGTGTAGATGAATTAACTAATATTGCATTAATTTTCCCTCTTTAGGCACCTACATCTATATAGGCATACTGATGACAACGTCAGCCTTTTGCCCGACCATCTTAAAATTTTATTCAACCTACGAAGCAGAAATTTTAAATTGAGCTACTTCAGGATATCTAGAATATAATTTCAGTGTACGTAGGCGCACTGATTCGTGGAGGGACCTCTGAGCTTAATTTGTTTCTTAATTGAATTATGGTGCTGAAACCTAAAATGGAGCTGCTTTGGGACCTCTAGATTATAAATACAAAGATTGGTTGGGCTCCGATCAGCTTTGAGACCTCTTAGGCAAATTTTTCTTCCTTTCAACCTATCTTTTTTTTCCAAATTTTTTTATATTAGAATACAAAGAAGCATAAAATTGTGGGGTTTTGGTGCTGTAAAGGTTCGAACCTAGCTAGTACAGTATAAACTATACATATAAACATTTGTGTAATATTTTGAAGCATTTTCCTTCAAGATTCGGATTCTGCGCCCTTGAAAACCTCCGACTGAAAATTTTTAGCTTTAAACTCCAAAAAACCAGTATAAATCACATAGCAACCACCCTCCATCAGCCAGTCACAGCCCTCCCTTATATCGTCATTCAGCTTTCTACGAGTATACCGTTTTTTTGGTCACTACATGACCCTTATTACTTTTTTTTTTTTTTTTTTTTTTGAAAGCTTTCTTCAAGATCATTTAATAAAATAAAATTAAATTAAAGAAATTGTACATCCGGTTTTGATGTTTTTAAAATTGTCTTTTACGATGTGCACAATTTTTTGGTTCAAATGTTTTAAATTACAAAGGTAACCCAAATCAAAATCGATTTTTTTTTTTATTGGAGCAGTGGATAGAATGGGCTACAATAGAATAATGAATTATGAACGAGAAGCTCCAGTTTTGAGCAATGCACGTTTTGCCTTCACCCCTCTCTATCTGCTTTACTTCTCCAGTCGCACTACTTCTATAGTCTTTTGAGTGTACTTCTATAGTGCGAGCCCGACCCATTCGGGAGGATTTCCGTCTTTGCTTGATAAGGCCCATGTCCAATCTCCCCAATTTTACACCTCAAGTAGTTACTTTGTCTTGGAACTACCATGGCAAAACAATTATCTATTCATTTTAGTTGATTCCAATGTATTTTATTATATTATTATTTTCTTAATAATTAATTCATTTCTAACTTGAGCAAGAACACTAGAATATACTTTACTTTGCCCATCTAAGCACCCCAATATCAAGTTTACCGTGTCTGAAATAGGAAGTAAGAATATTGCAAACAAGATATTGTTGTTCTTTGAGTGTTAGAAGTTTTTGCTCAAGTGTCCATAAATTAATTGTCTAAATCCTGAACAAATTGTTTATGAAACCTGGCGCAATTGAAAAATATTGAGCTTTTAATTATTGGGTATTTGGGGTATTAGGGTATATGGAGAAGAGGGGGTTAGCCAAAAATGCCAGTCCCATTTTTTTCACTAAAAAAAATATAACGCACTACCAAAAAAAAAGACAACTCAAGAATCAGTTTGTGAAAAGTTTCTGGTGTTCAGAAAACCCCTTCTAGGTACTGTAGTATATCTTAAGTTGTGAAATCGGTTACCTACCTTGTTTTTCTAATTTGCGGGTATTATTTTACCATGCACAGCATTGAAGATGAACCATTAAGAATTGAGCCATTATGTACAAAAGCGTTTCATTGGTTGATTTTCGAGGAACATGCGAACATATCCATGATCCTTCCTAATAGTAAGGATCAAGTTTTCCTAATAGTAAGGGCTTAATTTATATTGATATAGGTAATCTAATTACCAAAAATTTTGTAATATAATAATATTTTTTAATTCATGGACTGCTCCTGGAGGAGTAACCACAGGTTAACGGTTAAAAATTGATCAAAAGTTCGGCGAACGAAGTAGAATTTTGTTTCTCCTTAATCCCAATCTGGCATAAAATTAGATTTACTCGCCTTCAGACCCTTTTAGGTTGAAATCGTTCAATCGTTCTCGGCCGCTGTCCTAACCAACTTTCCTCTGAATTTAGTCCACAGTATTTCTCATTACGGTCCTGAATTCAGATACCATTCTTTCTATGATCTAAAGTAGTAACTAGGATTTTATTAGTCCAAGATCATAATGATCGATCGATTTGCTAGATTCACTTAGCATCACTCGCACGCAGGCACAACAATGGGGTTGTAATGATATCCAAGTATGATTTTCACAGCAACCCACGGTTACGCCTTCACTCGGATAAATTAATCCAATTAAAATCCAAATCCAAATTAATCCATCATGATTAATCCATAAATAACGTGAATACATCCAAGAATTGAAAGACACTACTAACTGTAAGTCGAAATAATATACTTCTCGAACTGTATGTACTAATCCCCGCTAAGTGTATGGAAGCGTGAATATTATAACAGTATTTAAATAATTTAATAATTTAAAAAGAAACGTTAAGAAGCTCTCATTGAACTGAGGTTGACCTTCATGACAACGGGTTTCATGGGCGAACCCTTACACTTCAACTTCCGTTTTGAACAAATTCATCGTTTTTTGTTTCCCTCGCTAAATCTTTTGTAGGGAGAGATCAAGTTTATTTTGGGTTCTCCCATCATAATACTTGTCTCCTTACGAACTAAATCACTCGCGACGAAGTTATAGAAACCCATTTCGAAATGGAAGTTAGTGAAAAACGCCTATTTCCACGAAAAAAATAAAAAGTTACTATTTTAAATTGATTTAGTTGATTAGATCATTTATCTGTAACTAACAATAACCATTTTGATGGCAGACTCCTTGTTGTGTGAAATCAGGCACCGGGCGGGTGGACTGACGACTGTAATTTCTCACCACTAGGTGTACTCGCATAATTAACGATTAATCCTCCTCCTATAAATCTAAACTTTTCACAGGCGACATTTCACTAGAAATTTCAGGTTTCACTGCTTGCATGACGAGCACAGCAAGCATGGATTAATCAATTTGGAACTTACACGTCATAAAAGTGATATTTTGTTAATTTTCTAGCAGGATCGTTAAGGAGCAAAGCGAACAAATCCATCGGATTAGGTCTGAGCTCAAACCGATGTTTCAGGATGAAGATGGTACGTAACATCACCAAAATTATCAATTTCAATTCATTTTATTATAAATTTTAATACATAGGAAACAGTTTTTGCTATTTATTCGACAATTTTGCTACTTTAATTATAAAACAACATGCACTGTATATAATTACGAGAACTTCAAGATTCAGTATGTAAATACTAATCCTTGATGTTGTATATATTTTCAAAAGGAGTGGCTATCTACTAGTTAGTACAACCAGCCAAATTGGGTTATTTTGATGTCAACTTGATAAACTCTGAATAATTTCAATAGTGCTTATGTCTCAAGTGTGTACAGTTGAACCTACTCCAGGCAGAGAAATTCATTGTATCATTTTTATATTCGTTATATTTTAATAAAAATCCATATTCACAGAGCTCAACTACCTGAAAGTATAAAGACATTTGAAGTGATTTTCAACAGTTTTCTTGTTATGATTGCTCAATTTTTCCATGTTCAAGATGACTGGGAAACAAAGGAACTACAAAAAACTGAACTGGAGTTGGTGAAAAGTGTTCCAGAAAGCCCATCAGTTACTAGTAAGCGCGTTTTAAGACCTTTTAATAGGCTTTATCATAACTAGAATACACATATACACCATCCTCATTTAAAAGATTTATAAGATGCTTAACTCACTTTCGCAGGTTCGAAGGAGTTATAGACGTATTTAGTAACAAATAATTGTCACTTTTTATTAGTAAGAACAAGTATGCTGCGATTAGTAGGGTCCTTAGACCTGCATTCCACATTACAATAAAATATTACTAACGGATCCGTTCTCGAAAGTAAAACATATTGAAACACACTGCAAATTATTCATAAGGGCTTTTAAATTGTTTTTAGAGACAGACAGCAATACAAATCATTATTCTTCCCCCCAACAACCTAGTTTTGCCCCCTTCTGACCATGCATATTATCAAAATGAATAGATAAATAGCTTTGCTGGGATTTTTTCCTGTCAAAACGATGTATATTTCTCTTACTACATAACTTTACCCCAGCAAGGCGTTGAAAATAAGACAAGGAATTATGGAATGTACCTTAAATTCCAAATGATCAATAGTAGCATTTGATTTACGTTAGAATAATCCGAACATATTCGCTCGATCAGATTCTCAGTTCGTTCAATGGTGCCCAAGATACACCATTTCTCCCCCTCCCCCTCCCTCAAAACACCCCCTCTGGCTCAAATTTTAAAAACTTCAAATAGCCAATCATTTAAGTTGGACTGATACAGACATATACGACAATCAAATCCCCAGTTTGTTCAGTGATGACAGATACCCCATCCCCCCCCCCCCCCCCACCACTCTTCTCCCATAAAACACCCCATATGGGACAGACTTGAAAATGTTTAAGTAGCCCGTGATTTAAGTTAGAATAATCCAAATATATTCGCCCATTCAGATCCCCAGTTCGTTCAATGGTGTCCAAGATACCCCATTTCACCCCCTCTTCCTGCCCTAAAACACCCCCTCTGGCTCAAATTTCGGAAACTTCAAATATCCTATAGTTTAAGCTGGATTGATAAAAACATCTCTCACTACTCATATCAGTTGTCTAATGACCCCTGTAACCGAGAAAAGCGGACAAACATACGGATAGACAGACAGAGGAAAATTGAGAAAATAGTTCCAATCGTCTACAAATAGCTAGAAACGGAAAAGAAACGCGAAATTTCATGATTCTAATCAATGTACAGACAGACAGTCATACTTACAATTTTGTTGATATAGATATGGAAAAGCGCAAACTTCAGGAATCGTTTCAGAATGGCTCGAAACGGATTTCAATGGAGACATTTTTCGAAAATGTTTATTTAAAAAATTTCCGAACTATCAAAATAGCTTCATTTTTTACGAAAATTCGCTAAAATGAGTGGTTTTTGGAGGTTCGAACATGCCTTGTCCCCATAATTCTTTAAATATTCCACAAGTCCACAGGAAGAAATGTTCTTCTCTCTTAAAGCATCACAATTCGAGGTGAAATTGGTACCTACTTCAGCCTTAAAAATAATTGTTTCTTAATTTCATTATTTCTTTTTTTTTACGATTTGAATCAAAACTCTGACTAAAGGTTCATCACAATAAACTAAGAACAAGAAAACACAAAGAACAACTAAGAATCAGAAAGAAACAAGAGGAACGAAGCAAGTGTGTGACAACACTTTAATTAATATGAAACTAAAATGGATTGAACTAGGTAAAAAAATTAAAATTGAACATAAATCCATTGCATATTGAATCAATCCTCTGACATTGCAAGGGTAACTGAAATCGTCCGTTATTTGTTAGGGTATTTTTAATGGGAAAAGTTTTGCCATCGTATTACTCCATATAATACTTGATTTGTATTCAACAGGATGGATTGTGAAGGTATTCGCTGGAATTTTACTTCTTATTCATCTTGACATGATTTCCGAAAACCTAGGTGATGTAGTAGGCAACGGTTTTCTTTGTTTCAAATTGTACCAACACAAAATTCCTTTCCAAGACCTTGCCAGTGTCTGAATGGTAAGACAGGCCACGCCCTCTTTCTCTACTTCGTCACTGTTCTACCCTTCAGCTTCAGATGAAAAGCTGTTAAATGTGGCTTTTTCTTTTATTCTTTATTAATAGGCACTAAAAAGGTCTCGTTTAGTTGTTCCAACGTTACTTTTCCGAGCTGAGGTAGATTCAACTATAGGAAAAAGTTACCCATTCAGTTATGGTTGAACCCCACATCAACTCTTATTCCAAGCGCGAACAGAAAAACTCAAGTTATTCCAAAAACTAGAGTAAATTATGAATACGATGATGCCGAAATACATTTATCCTGACGTTCATCAGGACAACAAATAGTATAATTTTCCTTACCTTGCATCTCCAAAAATAGGCATTTCAAGTTGTAGCAAACTACAGAAATAAGCCTTGAACCTACAAAATACGATTATAATGTCTTCTCTTTATTATTACTACTGACATACCTGTGTCATCCGATGAAACGAAGGTGACTGTCCCCCCCTACCTCAGGATCCGTTTAATAGTTAATTATTGACCAGTTATCTGCACCGATGAGCAATTTAACACAGAAATAACAAACCTATACCTATTAAACTCAACCTGTAACCAAACTCTTTTCTATCTGGGCGACTTACTGCCTCACTTTGTAGGCACTTTCCAAAAATAATATATTCTGTGTTGTTTGTTTTTTCCTTCTTCGAGATGAGTGGGCAGTGAAAGAAGAACAACGACTGGAACAGGCGGCATCCGAAAGTGTTCCAGTAAGCCCATCGGAGACAAGTATGTTGAAAACACTTGTATAATTAGTTTACCCAAAATAACGATAAATAACAGCTTTTATTCAAGGATGATCATTATTAATCTTCGACAAAGTGAAGATTTAACGGGAAAAAAAAAGCCTATCGTGAATTACTAACTTTATTTCATAGGTCTTCGAATCCCCCCTCCTTCACCATGTAGGTAGTTATGTATGTTCGTCAAACGATATTTTCATAGAAGACGTCCATTTCAACCATTATTTATACCACCTACATTATGATACTCTACACTCCATTTCTATAAAATTCCTGCTTCAAATTACGTACTGAGATACGTACGTTTACTAGCGAGTGTTATTATTTTCAACACAATCATCTGGATCACATTTCCATGAAACACAAGAAAAACATTCAAAAGTCACTGCTTATTCAAAAAATTTAAGTTTTGAATTAATGTTTTGTTTGAATCGTTTAACCAATTATCACAGCATTGCTACTATTATGTTTGCTTTTGATTTACAAGCGCGAGTTGAGTTATTATCACTGTTTTCTTGAAGATTTTTAACCATTAATTCAAACTGGCGGGTAAGTTCATTTTCGAAATTAACAATTTGTTTTTATATATACCCACAAAGTAAATATTGGCTTAGGATAGGCATCTATATCGTAGTAAAGTAGACGTAGACTTGCCTTCATTTTCAATTACAATGCAATGGTCATAACAACAAGCGGGTGTTGCACATCAGCCTCCACTCCTCTTGTTTTTTGTTTTATTGTAGATTGCATAAATAACAATATACCTACAGAAAATACTTTTTTTTAAATTAAATACAAACAAAATAAGACAAACTCAACAATAAAAAAAAAATAACTCCAGAAAACACAATCACTGTCCATCTTAAAGTTTCCAAATTGAATTCAACAATATTTTCCAAAACATATTGCATCTTTAAAACGTTATATGTATTCTCGCTTTTGGGTCAAAATATAATGTCAGTTTCCTTAAGAGATCTCAAAGTCTCCCCTACATTGTTGGCCCGGGAACAAAATGTATAGTCCGTTCTTGCATTCAGCATCGAGCTTGCTTACCTTCGAAATTAAAAACGGAAGTTAGTAAAAACGTTGTCTATTTCCACGAAAAATAAAGAGTTACACTGTTAAATCGATTTCGACGGTTAGGCCATCATCAGTAACAAACAATAACGTTAAATAATAAAGTTATTATTAAACAATAAAGTTATTAAACTAATAAAGTTGAAAAAAACTAACAATAAAATTAAACAATAAAGTTATTGTTTGTTACTGATGATGGCCTAACCGTCGAAATCGATTTAACAGTGTAACTCTTTATTTTTCGTCGAAATAGACAACGTTTTTACTAACTTCCGTTTTGAAATGGGTTTCCACAACTTCGTCGCGAGTGATTTAGTTCGTTCGAAATTAAATAACCGAATTGAGTGGAAATCCAACCACCTATCACGATTAATTGAGCAATGTGCGCACTGTCCGTAAATCCGTAAATTTATTTTGAGCCTGAAATGTTGAATTCAACTATAAAACTGTTGAATTTATATTAGGAAAAAATTGGCTCTGATCATGGAAAAGCTGAACATTGTAAAGTGTTCTGAAAGGTGAAAACGATGTCTCCGAAAACAGAATTTCCACTCGCCTTTTTTGTTTTATACCGTCCATTATGATTTCGGTTTCGTGTCAGCATGTCGGTTAAATTTATAAATTACATTTGTTTTAGAATCAAAACTTCTTTGATAAGATTTATGAGAGCTGTGAAAGAATTAGTTTGTTATCATACTGAAAATGGTTGCCATACATCTCAAATTATTATAAATTTGGATAAGTAGGTATAGTCGCCAATATCTTCCTCGTGCGAGGATGATAACTCCTTTCCTTAACGATAGCTCTTGACATTTTCGACACAGGTCATTGGAGCCACTTGCATATCTAGTTCAAGAGTTTAGAAAATTGGGTGTTTCTTCCCTTCCCCACAGTACCTCCGTACCATTGCAATCTGAGGGCCCATTTCTTCCTATCACAATGAAGTAATCCCAACTTCATCTCATTCTTCTCTATTTTGGTCATTCATTTGTCTTCAGAGTTGGTGTCACAATTCATGTGTTCATTGCTATTGATACAAGTAAAACCTTGCATTCCGCCATTCTCAATGAATTCTTACCAGTTTGTTATGACTTAAAAAGGATACAACCAACTAATTGGAGTAGCCAAGTGGTATACTGAGAAGATTATTTATTCAATACTAGCTGGTTCACCCGTGCGTTGCACAGGTTGACTTGAATATACGCAAGCCCCCTTGCACCCAGCACATTTTGTTTTGGGACACCCCTATGGATCTGATTCAAAAAAGTCCTTACTTAAAATTACTAAATTATGAATTACCTATTAGGATCAAACTAATGAGATCAACCCCCACTCCCTCTCCACCAATACCCCCCATATTTCAGATTAAAAATATTCTTGATAGGCAACCCAAAAGAACGTTCACACTAATCCAATTTCTTTCGTCCGAACATCAGATCACCAGTTCATTAGGTGGTGACCAAGTTATTCCATTTAACCACCCCCTCCTCCCTCCCTTTTTTTCCTTTACACAAACACCTCCCTATGGTTGAGCCTAGAAAAAATTGTAATAGCCTGTGATTAAGGTTCATGTAATCTAAACATATTCGCCCAATCAGATCCCCAGTTTGTTCAGTGATCTCAAAGATATCCCTTTCCAAACCCTCTCTCCCTAAAACACCAAAAAACGGGTGAAAATTGAAAATTTTCAAGTAGCTTGTGATTTAACTTAGAATGATCCAAATATATTCGCCTAATCAGATCCCCAGTTCGTTCAATGGTGTCTAAGATATCCCATTTCACCCTCCCCTCCTAAAACACCCCCTCTGGCTCAAATTTTAAAAACTCAAATAGCTTATACTGTTTGAATAATACAGACATTTTCCCCCACCAATATCAGTTGTCCAATGACCCCTGTAACCGTGAAAAGCGGACAAACATTCGGACAGACAGAGAAAAATTGAGAAAATGGTACCGATCGTCTACAAATAGTATGAAACGAAAAAGAAACGCGAAATTTCATGATTCTAATCAAAGTACAGACAGACATAATTTACGATTTTATTAATATAGATACTGTTGTATAAGATGTCCTACTACGTTTACTCCAATAAAAAAGCTTTCTGTATAAAATTTGAACTAGCTTGATTTCTGTGTGAACCGCATAACCTACACCGCAAAGCATATTCAGTTTTGTGTGATCATTTTTCTCTCAACCTTAGTTGCATTTGTTCTACATAATATGCTCTATTCTAGGAGCATCTCCCTCGGGGGCTTCCCATCAGAGCCACAATGCGAGAGCGAAAAATCAGCCGAGCAATATGAGCAACTTCGGAGGAAATACAGTAACCAATATACACACCAAGAAGTATGAGTGTGGATGCCAAGAGATCGTACGTAAGTGAATTGAAAATTCAATTTCAAGTTTAAAGTTTGTAGGGGTTTCACGGTATCCTGGAAGGAGTTGTTTGAACAGAACAGTGGTTGGTTGTGGAACAGAATTATTGATTTCCGCTTGCGATGGTAGTTCAATGATTATGGTATTTGATTTATATTCATAATGAATCTGGGAATCGTTATTATTCTACACTTTGTTTCTTAGGAGAATACACCACAACGATCGATGGAGGTTGTGGAAAGGAGGCATGTCCTTGCGGGTGTGCAGGTTCTCAAGGTAATTTTACCAGTTCAATTTTGTATACTTACTCACGTTTGCACTATGGTCAATTAATGCATTAACTTATAATTGTAAGTTACGTGGATATGGAATAATATGGTATGCGTAATATTTATTATGATCCCCCCCCCCCCCTCCATTTGATGCACAAAGTAATGACAGTCTATCAAACGTTCATCTAATTTTTTTTCAAACGTTTTTAAACATTCTAACGTTACAACATTCATCTCTCTCTCTCTCTCTCTCTCTCTCTCTCTCTCTCTCTCTCTCTCTCTCTCTCTCTCTCTCTCTCTCTCTCTCTCTCTCTCTCTCTCTCTCTCTCTCTCTCTCTTTTTTTTTTTTTTTTTTTTTTTTTATCATTCTTGTTACCTTATCATATGATCTGTAAATTAATATATTCTTCTTGCCGTCTTTCCTATGTATATTAAATGTTTGTGTATAGATATTGAGTATTTTCACTTATAAATTTAATTTTGTAATTGGTTCTGTGCCGCATTTCTCTCAAATAAATAAATGAACGTTCCTACACCTCCACCAGTTATCCAAAGTATGACTTCGGCGCATGGTGCCCAATCTACTTCCAGAACTCAGCAGCAGATTACAACCATGAAATCGAAATCTGGGTCAATGTGCTACTGCGATAATCAAGGTGAGTCCACATTCAAATTAAGGTTTCCTTGGCTCTCTGATTCAATAAGATGTTAGGTGAAACGCATATTCGCGCATGCACAAACGTTCCCATTGTTCTGACAGTGATGAAACTAATAGCGAAATCCCACACATCAATACAAATTGGTCTAAATTTCAGCCCTACAGTTTAGCCCTGAGCAACGAATTAAATACAGACCGATATATCGACAGATAGACTGGCTATGAACTAAATTTATTCAAAAAGTAGAGAAAATCAGGAATATATATATATATATATATATATATATATATATATATATATATATATATATATATATATTCATTTATTTTATTTTTTTTTTTTTTTCAAACGAATGTTTTAAACTCTCCACTCTTCACGTTCTTCACCACGAAGGTGTGGAAACCCATTTTAATAAAGAAATTGTAGAATTGGGTAAAAGCAAGAAACTGTAATTATTTTGCTTCCCGATTCCAAAGATCGGAAGATCAAGTTCGCGTAGAGTTATGAAGAAATAAGAAGGTAATGAAAAACGTTGTACATCTCCACGAAATAGAGTTACAATGCTGGGTCGATTTCAACATTTAGGTCATCAGTTACGATAAATAAGGTACTACTGCCCTTAGTGTACATACTGTTATTAGTAACTGTTTTATAATGATGATGTCCGAACCGTCGAAATCGAGCTCTAACCCTCTCGTGGAAATATCTAAATATTTCGTGGAAATAGAGGAAATAAAATAGGAACATAATGCCGAGCTTTTACCCAATTCCACCATTAAACTGATCATTGGGTCATGAAATCTCAAGAGGATTGATTTGGGAGGATTGTATTAGGGACTCGCCTAGTTTCACTTCAGTTTATAGTAATAATTGAAAATGTCAGATAAAAAAATTCAAAACATTGGCATAAATCAATTTTCTTGGTTAAGTGAACTAATTTCGAGGGTGCAAACTACTTACCAACATGGATTACCTGTGTATTTGAGTTACAAAAGGGTGGTATTGGATTTCTCGAACACCACAAATGCAGTTATTCTGAACACCATTATAATATTTATCAAGGTTATTATGGGGGGAAAGCTGTTAGCACCCTTTCTTATGGAAGTTGGTGCACGATTAGTACAAAACTATCTCATGCAATGAGTTTGTTAGCCGTGGCCTTCGTTGTGGATTGGTTCTTGAATGTAATGACGCTGGTCGTATGAAGACCGGGCCACACAATAACGACAGATCAACGACACAGTATTGTATATATGGTGCTAGGGGTTCTTCCTTGAAGATCGGGGCGGTTAATAAAAGAGCCAGCTTTTTTTGCCTGCAAAAAGACACACACTATTAAAATAGGTACCTAACGAAAAATAAGTGGCTATTAGAAGAGTGAACAATTCGCTTTTGTGAACCTGATGCGTTGATGCAGGTACCTACAACCTATCAGTAAGGGGATGTAAAACGATTCAGTATCATATTAAGTATACCTAACTATTCAAAACCGATTTAAAAGGAAAGAAACGTACCTTACTTTGACAGGAAGTGGTTGATGTAAACAAATCTGGTTAGCTTCGCAAGCAGGTCGGTTGCACTTTCGTGGAGGCGTGTTGCTTACTTATATCGAACGGTTAAAGAATTAATATACTTAATGACTAATATAATTATTATAATAATTAATGTAATAAAAAATAATGAAATATAACGAGTTAATTTGAAAAAAACTTTGAAAAAGGTAGAATTTTAGGGAAAGAAAAATAACGCACAAACAACAAAAGCGAAATGATGGATCGGGGATGGCAACAGGTGATCACGAGACGCTTATACAACACTTATAAAAGGCACGCTTATAAAACGAATGTTGATAGTACTACATTAGTGTTGCGCGCTTCAGTTAGGTACCATTCGCGTCAGGTACTATTCTTCCCTCTTCTTCCACGGAAAGAGCAACGACCCTGGATCGTTGGAAAAGTAAACATAGAAGTTCGAACCGCATGATAGGTACACACTAGAACGACCACTCCTACTGCACGACAACGAATCCCAATGACACCCGACACGGCACCGAATAGTTCATTACCCAGTGCCGGCTGTTATTTCACGTTATCTGAACGTTTGTATTCAGGTTTCATTATGGGGAAGTAGGTAATAAAATACAACATTAATAATAATGTTCTGCTTTAATCAAGTTTTAGAATTTTCAAAGCTATTCTGCAGTTTTTATCGATATTTTAGCACGTTTTAGTGAAATTTAAGTGTATTTTCACGCACAAGTGTTTGCACAAATTGTAGCTTTTTAAGGCTGTTTAGTTTTTCTGAGTATAATACTAAAGAATATCAATTTAACGATGTTCACCATTTTTTGCCATCATTAGTTTTTTTATGTTTCTTGAAATTGAGCAATTTACTGTACTCAAAAATTGTTGGAAATTTTTATTTGAAGAAATTTAGGAGCTTCATAGCTTCACTAGATTATAACGCAGTCTTTATACGATTTTAAAACTCAGTAAGTAACTATTATTATCAACTTACAAAATAGCATTCATACTTGTGAGTTGCACCCAAAGAGCCCAAAAACAATACTGATTTATTGTTGCGGGGGTTTTGTTAAGGTGCCGTTGTCGCGTCGTTAGCCTGTCGTTATAGTGTGACCCGGCCGTGAAGCGTGATTTGCTAAGCATAATTTACCCATTTCCCACCTTTTGTATTAGGTCTGCAGGTAGCAAGTTTGGCCTTTCATACGGTTGTCGCCCATGATGTAATAATTACTTGTATTGTTAGTCTAAAGTATCAATCCGGACCATTTTTTCAAACTGCTTTATGAATTAATGTGTATTTTGAAAACAGCTCCGATACTCCACTGCCCAGATGAAAAATCGTGTGAATGCAATTTCAACTGTGACTGCCCTCAACAATGGCAAGCTATATTGGACCCTGAGTTTACCAAATCGAAATCGAGTAAGTTGTCGGAGATCTCAGAGTGACTTGGAATGTATTTATTTATACAGTACCTATATTTCAATAGCTACATAACATGGAGAAATTGGGAAAACGGGTCTAAACAATGTTAGTCAAAACTTTAAAAGAATATGGTACATCGATGGCTAACGCTTTCTGACCCCGAATTTCATAAAGAAAACATGAAAAAGTTAAAAGTGATCCTGAAGGCTAATGGCTATCAATATAGTAGACCAAACAGTACATAATATTACACTTCAAAGAAACGCTAAGAACCAATCAACAACAACTACCAGACCATTGTTATTCCACGCCAGACGTTAAAGGGGTGACAGAACAAATAACAAAATCTTTTAGCCTTATAAAAATACATAAAAATTGCATTTCGAACACATATGAACAGACCACTATTCTCTAAACTGAAAGATTTCACATCAAAAGAAAAACAGACTTGGTCTACCATATCCCTTGAGGTAGTGTTGGGTGAAGAGAAGTGTATGAGGGAGAACATGTCAGTCCGTTCGGCATCGTTTTTAGAAACATGTCGGATCTACGACAAGAAGATACAAGAAACGCGTTGGTCGTCCATTGCCGATCCTTAGGACATATTACGGACTTCGAAAATTTACAAATTTTAGGAAAAGAACCCAATTTTCAAAAAAGAACATTTCAGATAGAAAATTCAAATTTAGTTACTTTCTAAAATACACTCAAAACTAGAGTGCCTAAAATTTACCATCATTTGATTGAGGGACTCTAAATTTATAATTACCATCACCAGCGAACGAGGTAGAACATAATGAATAAACATGGATTCCTACACAAAGATTAACAATTTTAAATTTGATTTTCATGAAATGTTACCCAAAAAGACGCTCCGCGTTCAAAAATGCCAAGCTAAAAAATGCATGATTATCATCCGATTCGGGCCAGGCCAATAGTCGGATTCTCTCACTCTTTTTGACTGCGTTTGAGAGTGAGGCGCTTCAGCACTGCGATTGAAAATATATTCCTAACGTTGAATAATAATATATTTCATCCATCAATTATATGGGGAAGTGAACCCTTTAATGTAACTGTGTCCAGAACGCTCTTTACAGCCCACTTTACCGCTGCATTTATAAGATCTATACAAAACGCAAATGTCATTAGTATCAACCCGTTCTCACATTGTGAAAACACTAATGTGAAGACAATCCTCTCTAATTATTTAAATCTTTTCTTTATAACTGGTTCACTTATATGATAAATTTGCCGCATGATTTCGGCATAGGCAAACTGCCCCAACTGGTCTTGTTGGCACGGGGATCGCCGCGATGGTTTTGGGAAGCTTCCAAGCAGTAATCACCATTCCATGATATTGCTTGTGAATGGAGTATGAAAACTTGCAAGAAATTAAAGCGAGGGAATTATGATAGACAATATGTATCTATAACCTGCCTCTCAAGGCGAAACTAGTTGTACCTACAATAAATAAATCCTGACATAGGGAGAGGCGTATCATACCTTCCACCCACAACCCACACACTCATATTAGTTACTGTAATTTCAATGTTCACTTTAATCAATCCAACATTATCAATCCAACATTATAACTATTTGTTAACATGTTATTGTTATTTGTTAACATGTAACTTTTCTTTGTTGAAATTGGGGAAAAAACTTTTGTTATTAGTAATTTCAGAGGTGTGAGGCCTCGTATCAGATTTTTAGGCACCTATTAAGAATGCTCGTTTCAATTATTTGAAATCCTTAGATTTGGTAAATGATTTTTAATATTCACATACAATATATCTACAAATATTTCAGGGTCCCAGCCGAAAGTTTATGGAAGCAAGATGTTCTGCCCAGATGAAAAGCCCTGCGACTGCAATTTCCCTTGTGACTGCCCAGATGTCTATCGGAAAACAACAGCATCAAGGGAACCAGTGATGGAGACTCCGAGCCCTAGGGTAGTGGAGTCGAGAACAGGTAGGTCCTAAACTCGCATTAAGAGGTACTTTTTTTCGTTTTGATAGAACCAGAACACTTACTAAAGTATGGAAGAATTTATTGTTTCCATCCAGCATCGGTATCACCTTGAAATTATAGATTACTATCCTAGTTTTCTCGCTCGCTCGGTATGGCGGTATAGATCCGATGGCCTTTACTGTTCAGATGGTCTGATGGTGGCAGAATTATTGGAAACGGTTGGTCACTAAGGGTGATTTGAAATGAGTAGAAGATGTTATCGCTCCGCTCGCTCTCTGTGGGATGTATAGATGCGATGGGATATAGTCCCCATAGCATCGAGACGTTTTCTTCTGTTGGAAATGACTATCAAACGGCAGAGGTTTTTTTCTGTTGGAAATTACTTTCTAACAACTTAAATCCTTTAAAACTATCTTCATCCACGAAAAGTTTATTAGCTTTAATAAAGATAGGCCATTATTTTATGTGCGTAGAAGGGCTATCCTGGGAAACTTCCCGAGATCAAGAAGTTCGAAGGCAATGATCAGAGTAACTACGTTTCGACGGAATAAGGAAGAGCAGTAGCTCGAAAACCAACGTTTTCGTCCACATTTTTGTTCACTCCAATCGGAAAACAAAGTTTGTCTCGAAACTCGCATGGTATCAAATTGGAACTTCAGCAAACATTTTAAGACCAACCCAAGCCAAAACCGTCATCATTTACTGAGTCTATGGCGTGAAAAACCATAGCGGGGAATGCACCCTTTTCGTCATTTCCCGCTGATTTCTCCGGGGAGACAGCATCTTTTGCCAATTTTGACGGCACCATCGTGTTCTACTGGTCCTGAAACATAACTTTGTCGCTTACATACGAAGTGCTCTTGATCAAATTTAATGTGGTGGAAGATCGAGCGCTCGCGTATTAAAAGGGGCTCCCACCCCCTCCCGCCCTGCAGCCCATGGTTCCGGTGGGAGTAGAAAATTTTAAAATCGCCGAAAATTTTTGAAATTGTATGCCCGTTTCGGAAAAATCCAAGAAGATCCCCCGACTCGTAGACTCCCCCCGTGCATAGCATGGACAGACAAACAGACGGAACTTCATTCTTAAAAAATAATATAGATTGCAACGTATGCTGGTATTGGCTCTGCGCGAAGTCGGAAATGGTGAGCATACAATTCCTGCTCTTCAATTCTACTCTTAAGGGTTGATCGAAAGTGGTGCCTAGAACTCAGTCCCAACTATGTGCGTGATTTTAGTAGAAAAAATATTATTTCAGGAAAGCTCCGGACGGTAGACCGGATTGGATTCTACTCAAATCTTAAAACGTAAACCAATTCTTTTTTTTAAGGGGATTGAGTATCGTTTACCCTTCTTGGTTAATTCAGAAAGTTCAGTATACGGAACTCCTGTGTTTAAAGCTCACGCACACCGGCTTCTGAATTAGCTGAACTAAGTGAACTAACATTTCTTCCTAACTGATTGCTACTAACCTGCAGGCCTTATTCGTACTCTTTTTTTTAATAGATGAAATTTTATTGTATTGTGCCCGTTTCTAATTGAAATCAATATGTTTTTCAGTGGTGAGGAAAACTTACTCCAATATGCATTGTCCAGACGAAAAGGCCTGCGATTGTCCATTCAAATGTGACTGTCCTGAAAAATGGCCTGAAGTAAAATGTAAGTAGAAGTGGATAGAATATACCTCACCACTTACCTGCATTCTTACAAGTTGGGTTCATTGTTTTTAGAAATGGTCCAAGCCAAATTAAAAAACGTCCACCCTGCAAAGTAAGGCGTGGCAAATAGTTTGCTATCGGAATGAGTCAATAATTTACAAATTGTTAAGCAGGTGCTTAACATGAAGAAACGGTAGAAATATGAATTATTAAGTAGTAATTTTCTATACATTGAAATCAGGGTATCTGGAGGATTTAGCAGTTTTGTATGCGTAGAACAACGAAATTCCTGTAAGATCTTTTAAGATTTCATTGCAGGTTGCATAGACGCTGCATTACAGTAGATCTATTTAGAATTGAGGGCGGAAAGCGACCTGCGACATCTCAACATCCACTGAAAGTCGTGTACATTTGTACTCGTATTATGTGAGGAAGGAACTAGACAACTATGAAAATATTACTAAAACTTATATATGTACACGCTATTTTCAAACGGTTATACATATATGTCATTATATATGTCATTCATCCCTCGTAAGTCCACCACTTTTTTGGTCCACCAGTTTTTACTAACAGCAAAATCCATTAATTTATTTTTAAATTCATATTGAGGTCATAAATAAACTAATTTCGTAGCAGTGCAGTAATATCAAAAATGGCCCTCGTACGCGGTTACAAGAGAGTGTAAGTTCGCACAGGGCTGTGGAAAAAGGCCTTGCGATGGTGAAATATGTACGCATAGAAAGTAATTAGACAATAGACCCAAGCAATTGAATGCCTTGGGTCTGATGGTACAAAAAGGTACCTACAATAAAGATTTTTTTTTTTTTTCTAAAATGTTGACAGTGATTAGAGAGAAGTCCTCGTGTCAGAAAGTGTTGAATTTTTCTCAGTGAATGATCCGTAAAAGTGTTGAAGCCGGCCACCGCCACCGTGCTTAGTAGAAAAAGTTAGCTCCGGTTTAAATCGATCTACTGAGCTTCCATATTGGTAGTGTCAACCTATCCAATAAAGTAGGTGGCTTATCTAGTCCTACATGTTACATGAATGTACATAATTATGTTCGGTGCAAACAGGTTCTGTATGCCCAGTGGATAAAGAATGCGATTGCTCCCCTTGCGCCCCAGGCAAGTTATTTAACGTACCTTCTTGAGTATTAAAATGATTGAATGGCTTAATTTTCCTTACTCGCTATGGGGTAGGCAAATTTCTTTCTCTGATACAAACGTTTTCAAACTACATCTAAGAATTCATATCTAATCATGCTCGTTTCTGTAAGAACCAAGGTGGGTCATATGCTTGTAGGTAACAATATCGTTTTGAGAGTCTGTATCAGCACTTTATTAACAAAAATATAATTTAATGAATAAATCCCTTTACTTAACTAGAATTTAATACATCATAAAAATGATACCAACCACTCAATTTATTGTGTTCGATTTCTACTCTCTTATCAGAAACCTGCCTTGGGACCAGATCTTGCGAATGCATGGGTATGTATAACGTTACTACCCTATGTACCTATAATGTAGCTATATTGACCTAAATGTCTTTGTGAGTTCAAAAATTCACAACGTTCAAATATGTGGCAAACAATTTTTTCCAAAAGATTGTATGCAATGAAAACAAAATTTCAGTTACTTTGTTGCCCTGGCGATATTTTAGGTATAATTAATAAAATTTTATCACATTTCTATACCTGCCAACACGAAAATATTGAATGTTCAAACTTATTGCATATTAAAACAATACCTATTCTGCCAATATTTTGAATTTTCTCTACTTCTAAAACACATCAGTCACGTTGGGTGTGTATAGTATAGCTTCTTGACCTACTGTAACACGGATTATTAGAAATCGATATTTCAGATAAATTCATGTTTATCACCCTACCATCAATCCAGTGGCATTCACCATCTGAGGTGCCTAAATAGGGAACCGACTAAGAGCTCACTGGCGCAATCCCTTATCAGTTAGTCAAAACTGGTCTAATAGTCTCAGAGTTTCGTCTGAGACAACTGATTTCAGATTTATGCTTGCATAATGATTAGGTAGTCCAACAAATCGCAATGAAATACCTATGAACAAAATCAACCTTTTGAACAAAGAAAAAGTTGTGAAACTTTTGAAAGAAATCAATAGATTGTGAGACATCCGGTTTCGGATAATTCATGTTTGAGCATGCTGCGTTGGAATTGATAGGGAATTATCTTAGGGTTAACCCTGTGTCAACCAATTTTATTTTTATGTATGCGCAATAGTCATTGCTCAAACAATTGTAATAAAATTCATAGGATACCATCCTGAAACATATATCCAATCAACCCCCGAGTTTAAACGAAATCGGGACGATAGGTCATAAGAAATAGACGTTATAGGATATTCACATTTAGCATGCGCACAAGCTACTATTGATCCGACGACGAAGAAATTTATAGCTGACCTTCCGGGACCTAACCCGCACAATTCCTGAAAATTTCATCAAAATCGTACTAAAACTTAATATAGTCATGGGTGAGGCAAGGAATTTTCACCTGCAGACAGAAACCGTACCAAAATTGATCAGCAAGCTCTGAAACGCACAAAGCGAACATATTGTTAAGTAATGCATCCATTATAGGGTCGTCCCTATGAATGGAATTGATATAATTTTGGTGAGAGTTAAAATAAGATAACCCCCCCCCCCCCCCCCTCAATAACTTCCTTCACCGACAACGAATTTCTATTTCATAAGTATGAAATTTGAAACCCCTAACGTACCTAATTTCCCAAACTATACAAATTGATAATTGAATTTACAAAATGATCAAGAAAATCTGACGAGAATAGTTAAAACACCATGATTTATTACTATTACCCCCTCCATTCACCCTCTTCCATAATAAAATTTGAAATTCTTGATATACCTCCCAAAACTAGACCGAACTCCTAGTAGAACAAAATAAGAATCACTAAAATCGGCCGAGATTTGTAGCTTGTGTAGTGCCTGAAAGAATCGGTAATTATCCCCTCCACCTCCCACCACGATAGAGATAAATCCAAAATTCCTTAGGTTTGTTGCACAACTAGACTAAAATTGGAATCGAAGCAAATAAGAATCACGAAAATCAGTTGAGAATTGTAGCCTGGGCGGCGTCGACAAAATTTGTCGAAAAAACCACGTTTTTTCGGCTTTACCTCCTCCTTTCATTCCCCTTGGGATTAAAAATTTCCTAGGTTTGTTGCACAACTAGACTAAAACTGGGATCGAAAAAAGAAAGAATCTCGAAAATCGGTTGAGAATTGTGGCTTGGGCAGCGCCGACAAAATTTGCCAAACACTCACAGAAACACACCTTTTTTCACGGATTCGGTCTTAGAATGGTCTGAAAAGGATTTGTATCCTATGTATCTCTCATGCTTGGGTTGTCCCCTACCCCCCCCCCCCCCTGGATCATTTCCAATAGGTCGCCCCTCTTAAATAAGAAGCTTTGCCTGCATGACCTAGCTTTTGAAGGACGTCCTAAAAAGTGAAAATTTTGTGTTTGGAGATCAACAATACTTTCGACTTCTTGCACGAACAGAAAGCTTTCTAACTCTTACCTTCGATAGCGAGGAAGCAAAGATTCATTTGATAACACTTTGGAACCATTGCAATAGTGACTGAAAATTGCAATTGAATTAATACCTATATTAAAAACAGTCTTTTATGGAAAACTCAGCGATAATCAACCTGTATTACCGCATAACTCACGAAATAGTCAAGCCTTCAAGAAACATCAAACAACCCTTCAAGCATCCGTTCAAGCAATTTCTAATTTCATGTTACCAGACATTCCTTCATTATGCTTTGCACCATTTATAGGGTTTACAAGTATTGGAGACCACTTGATGGAAAGAATGTGTATAGCTTGCAACATTGGCTATACACAACCTTCGGAGTAAGGAGTAGGCATTTACTTTTCAGACCGAAGTAGGTACATAGTTGCCTAAAAAATGCTTACACCTCCTTGATAAACAACCATAATATGTTTAGTATAAATTCCCAAAAACACAAAATAGTAATTTGAAAGTTTGCCTTGAATAACCAGCTAAACCTTCGATTTTCTTATGTTAACATGTTGAGCTTGGGACGAAGAACCAGTACATAAAGACACGCAAACTTCCAATGTGCGAGGTGAGTATTTTCTACAGCAAGCTTAGAAATATAAGATACCTACAGTTAACCCCGGTCCTGATCATGAATATTGTTGATTCCAGTTACAAAAGTCAGGAGCGAAGTAAGCGGCCATCACTGTAAGTGGAAAACTGCATGATCTGCAATTAGGGCCTGACAATTAATTCATTTAAATATTTAGTTAAAAATTAACAAGAACCAATTAATCAGCATCAGAAATTTATTCAAGTAAAATTCGGATGTGTGCTTTTTTTTCTACGAACGAAAATTGAGTAAGTCGCCATCACGCGCTATTTTTTATCTCAACCCATCCTCTTGGTATAATTTTTAAATGGTTTTTTCACGGAAACCCTTTTCCATTTAAGACCTATCTACATTTGATTTCAACTTTAGACCATATTTTCGATATCCGCGTTAAATTTCCTGAAAGAAAAGTGTCCTTTGATTTTCGAAAAATATAATCTCAAGCCCAACCAACAGCCGAAACATATAGAATTTAGTACTTTTTAATAAAATAATAATTAAAAATCGTCGTTGAGTAATAAGTCCTCAAACGGTTCTACGAACTGTGTGATTTCGGTTCGATTTGGTAGAGAAATTTATTTAACGCTGATTTCGAAAGGTGGTCAAACGTTGACATTAATGTCAGTTAGAAAAAATGAATATGCTTTGTTGGTATAACTTGAATTTAATACAACCACTCCCTTCCTTCAATCGAGCCCAGGTTTTTTTTTCAATTTCAGCTTGAATTCCTCTAACAAAAGAAAATTTAAAAGCAAAGTTGACAAACCGTTCGAAAACCTATTAGATTTTGTTTTAGAAAGCAAAGTTTTTAAGATATTTACGATTTATAAGATATTTTTATTTTTCAAAATTGTTTATGTTCAGGCTTGTTAGGTATGGTCTTCAGATATTTAGAAATTGTATTAATCGAGAATTAAAGGACACTATTCGATTTGAAATGATGGTCAAAAGTTGAAATTGATCGATTTAAAGTAAAGAAATATGGGGTTTTAAGGCCAAAAAAAAACGTGGTTTGTGTGTGTTTGGGGGGTGTGGGGAGGGGCTTGAAACATTATCTCAAAGATAGAATCAAACAGAAAATTTTTCTTGACTGCGTATTACTCCATTTTCGGTCTGGTTTCACCCAACAAAAAAAAACACTCATCCGAATCCAGCCTGTATTTTAAAAACCCCGTTGAACTGCCTCTTGTCTTTTTATTTGCATTCCTTCCTGCAGATACCTCGGAACATTCGAGTTACGCCGAGGTGAAACCCATTTTGGAGCGAACTCCAGGTACCTTACCTAAGGAAGTACAATAATATATCCACCAGCTCCTCGAAGTAGACCACTTGAGGGTAGGTAGCGAATGGTTCCGCTCATCGTAAAACAAAGTTTTCAATATTCCAACCCTTAAATTTCAATACCAATACCATAAAAAGTTAAGGGTTATAAGGAAATAGCTCTGCAACATTCGGTTTTTGACCACTGTGACCAACCAAGAGCAAATTTCCCTAATGTGTGCTTCATGTAACCACCGTAACCTGTAAGTAGGTATTGAAAACAAAAACCAGCTGCAATCATCATTTGCGGTAAAAAATATCGAAAAAGAAAGAAGGCACATGACTTTGACCGAATTAGATGGACAATATGGATATATAGAGTTGGTTTCAAGAGAATAAAAGGAATAAAATCTTTTTTTACACAAGCTTGATTAAAAATTAAACTTGCCTAACTTTCTTGGCCTACTGTATGCCACAGACAATACACACAATTGTTTTGAAATTTGAGAAGGAGCCCGGAAAATTACTATTGAATAATGGTTGAAAAACTGTTTCTAATTAATTTACGAATCAATTTTTAAAAAAGGTGTTTGTCCCAAGTTAGGTAAGTACCTACAGGGTGTCTTATTTTGGGACAATGACATGTTTTTGCATTTGTACCGTGTATAAGTTTCAAAAAATATATATATATATATATATATATATATATATATATATGTATGTATGTATGTATAAAAACTAAAACTGCTACAGAAGTTTGTCCTTGAGAAATGGGCAAAAGAGAATGCACAGTTGAACAAGAAATCGGAAAACTGGGACGCTGTCCCAAGTTTAGAACACATTGATTCTTTTTTACTTCTACACGGCTCAACGCGAAAAGGATGCAGCTAAACATATAATTCCTGCAGTATTAGGGAGAGGTGATGATTATCAACTTTCTGAAACTTTATGAAAACTTCCTCGAATCGTTCCCAGCAAATGGAGTTGATGAGGCAGCCAAAAATTTTGTGCCAGTAAAAATGTTGTGGTTCACATAGTAGCCAAAATAACATTCTTTAAAGGTAAACTGTGACTATAACTAGAGCTACCAACACACCAGAACATAATTCTCTTTTTTGCCCCAAGTTGGAGTGCAGTCCCAAGTTAGTGTACTTGACTAGCTACATTGTTAAACAGCCTAGATCGTTGGTAACAGCAACTATAAATTTAGAGTCCCTCGATCAAACAGTACTAAATTTTTCTCAAATTTTGTATGTATTTTCGGAAGTTAACAGAATTTGAATTGATCAACCATCGCGTTTCTTGTGGCTCTTTCTCGCATATTTGTGTTTAAAAATTGGGAGCCTAATGTAGTGACAAGTTGCTGGTACCTACCTGCCTACATTTCCAGAATCAGTGATTGAGTCACTCTCGTGCGGTTTTTTCTTTATTATTTAGGACTTTTGATATGTTTGTGTGTTTGAGTGTGTAACTTCTTACATTTTCAATTTTTTTATAATACCTCTAAAATTCATTCTTTGTTGAATTTCAGAAGGAAGCAACTGTCAACTCTATCCAAGTGGTAATCAAGTTCAATATTAAGTGACAGTGTGGTTAAATTCATAAGTGTGAGGCCAAAAAATTCCATAGAACGCCAAAAAAAGCTTGCAATCTAAAATTGTTGTTTATAGAGCAGATATTAAACCATTTCTTTCACAAAAAAGAATAGAATAAAATAGTTTATTTTAATTTATTTATTTAATTTTATTATTATTTTATTAAGGAATAACTCCATTTTTTTAATAAGTACCTACTCAAATTTTTAAAAAGTTGGCGTAATTATAATACGATAATTATTGAAAATAAGCTCTTACTATCGTGCTGCATGTCTGAAACTTTTTTATATTTCTTTCTAATCCCCCTTAATATTCATTCTTTGTTGAATTTCAGGTGAAGCAAGCACCACTTGTCGACTCTACCCACATGGTCCCCGTGGTAGGTAGACGTAGCTTACGTGAGATATTCATTTTTATTTCAGTCAAGAGCTAAAGAACTGGGCGTATTATCATTTTCAACGTAACAACTTTGTGTTTACAGCATCTCATGGTAAGTTTCGAAATAATTCAAAATTCAATTCATTCCAAACAAATTCTGATGCAAAGCTTCACACTGGTGTGAAACTGACCATCAACCTTCTAACGGTTCTAGAATCCACTGTGATCAAATAAATTACAAACTTTCAAATCATTTTCATTTTATATTTGATAAACCTACTTAATTAGACTTGGTTAGCAAACAACACAAAACAATGTTTTACCAAACACGAAGAGGGGACAGAAGAAGCTAATATCTCCTTCCAGAAAATGGAAGTCGTGTTAAGGAGTCCTTAGGCAATCATGCCTTGTGGTCTCCCCCCAGACCAGCTGGGACGATCCTCCTGAGAGGAGATTGAGCACAGAGTCCTGTGCAAGGGCAGGTGCCAAGTACCCGTTTTGATCTACTGGTCGAGGCATGCAGCTCGCATTACTAACTAAGCAGGTTGGTACCAGAGTTTATGGAAATCCACATAACTCCAAATGCCGAGATCCGCGAAAGAAAACCCACCCCCGCAAGTCAACTCCCACGGGCCTCTACTCAACATTTGCAGAACTGACTGCATGTTAGGCATGTTAAAACCACTGCTCCCACGAATCCGACCTCAACTGGGGGGGGGGGGGGGGAGGCAAGTGGTGCTTCGACAATGTCTATGCACCTATTGCCTGGGGCTCTCCCACCCTCAGTACCATTTACAGGAGACGGTGCCATACAGCACTTCTCCATTAAGGCCAAAATGGTCGCTAGCCCGACACAGAGAAAATGTCTCTGCGCCTACCACTTTGTCCTCACCTGAGGAGTTCCACAGCTCAATCATTATGAGTTCATTCGCTATTAGTTTGGATTCCATAAGGGTTTCTAAGGCTGTGACTGGAAACAGCCCGCACAATGTGCTACTACTTAATCTTCCGAAGGGGATTCAAGAAAGGGTAGTGAGTGCCCTCAGTGAATTTTATGTGGTACCCCAGGATGTTGTTGGGCACTGGCTCCCTGACACTCCACGCATTCCACACTACCTCAGAGAGTACTCCCAGCCAGGCATGAACTTATACCTAACCTACACCTAATTAATAACCTAAACAATCATCAACTAACTATACAAGATTGACTGCACCCTTACCATAGACATTCTTAATACCTATATCACTAACCTAACAAAGAGGGAACAGCCTCAATGCAAAATGGGTTTGAAAAACATATATATAATTAGGTACGGTAGTGTTGTAGGTACCGAAAACAGAATACCTAATCACCACCGTGTCCATAAAGGGGTGTGGGGATGCAACATTTGGGGTAGAATTGTTCTCAACCGTTTTGTGTTTTTTGTGGTGCTGAACACGAATCCAAAGCTTCCCAACAAATTTTACGGGCTAAGCACGGTCAAAATCCAAAAATTGATCTAATTTCTGCACTTTTTTTTTTTTTTTTTTTTTTTGCTTTTTGTGAATAACTTTGGAACGGTGCGTTCTAGCTCTAATTACTTTATATAATATAGTTAATTAAAGAGCACAACATTTTACGAGGAATGAGTTCCTGTAAGTTAGAGTTGGTCTTACCTTAAGGGCGCATCGGACCGTCAAGAAATGTCGATTTTAGCGAATTTTCGTAGAAAATGAAGCTATTGCAGTGGCTACAAAATTTTTAAAATCAAAATTTTCGAAATTTTCATCATTGAAATCCGTTTTGAGGCATTTTGAAATGAATCCTAGAGTGTTACACTTTTTCATATTTATACTCGTATATGAAACTTTTATATGTACTTTTTTTAGCTTTTTGCAAATAACGTTTAAACAGTGCGTTCTAGCAAAAATTGATTTATAAAGTAAATTCAAGAGCATACAATTTTGCGTCGAAGGAGCTCCTGAAATTCGAAATTGGTCTTACCTTAAGGGCGCAACGAACCGTCAAGAAATGTCGGTTTATTTATGATTTCAGTCATGATTTATCAGTATTACCCTCTCAATTCACTCCCTCCCATGATGAAATGTGAAACTCCTGACATACGCTCCAAAACTATATTCAATCGTAATGGAGCGTAAAGAATTTAAAAAAATCGGTCGAGATTTGTAGCTTGGGCACCACTTGAAAGAATCAGAAATTATCCCCTCCACCCCGACCTTGACAATAAATCCGAAATTCCCAAGGTTTGTTGCACAACTAGACTAAAATTGAAATCGAACCAAATAAGAATCACGAAAATCGGTTGAGAATTGTGTGGTATGGGCACCGTCTAGAAAATTTGTCTCACACACACAGACACCTATGGGTTTTTTCACGTATGCGGTCTTAGAATAATCTGAAATGGAATTGTATGTGGGTTTTTTAAATAATTTTTTCATTATTATAATTGTTTTCCCCTCATGCTTGGGTTGTCTCCCCTACCCCCCTGGATCAATTCCTAAAAAACATACCTACCTAGCTTCGGAGAGATTCATTCATCCTTTGTCGGATTTCAGGTGAAGGAACCACCACTTGTCGACTCTACCCACATGGCCCCCGTGGTAGGTAGTATAAGACCTATTGAATTATAGGTCTAAGTGGGATATTTACATTTTTATTTCAGTCAAGGGCTAAAAACTGGGAGTATTATCATTAAGAAAATACTAGTTCGCTGTATCGAATGGTCAGACTCGCAGATCTCTCCAACTCCGTTACAACCGAGTTTTACATGGTTTTACCCTTAAAAAATGCATAAAATTAAGCATAACAAATGAGCTAAAAACTAGTTTGTTAAAGTTTAACCAGTTTGTTACCATTCGATTCAGCATGAAAAAATTCGTAGAAACCGACCCCAAACTACTATTTTCTTAGGGGGTCATTTTTGACGAACATACTTTTCTCCCCCAATTACCAAAGTTAAATAAAAATTGACTACACCGTTGAAAAGCTGTGATTGTGATGCAACTTTTAGGCTTACAGCATGAAAATTTCCACCCAGGACGTGAAAATTTTCGGAATTTTACAAGTTTTTCACTTACGGATTATTTTTCACCCTTTCATTCCATTTAAAAAAATTTAAAAAGTCATCAGGGAGATAGAAACTCTTACGCTCTTTTCAACGGTATAATCAGATTTGAGTTTTGACTGAAAATTTAGGGAGTTAAGATAGTTTTAGTGACACAAAGCCGAAAACCTCGAAAAAGATGTTAAAAGTGAGAAAATTGGTCTTTAGAGACAAAAAAGTCACAGATTAGTAGTAGAATCGAACCCTAGCCGGTGGTGCGCTGGAAACTGCGACACCCTGTATACATACACCTATGGGGGTTTTCACGGATTTGTATGCGGTTATTTTATTTTTTCTCATGCTTGGGTTGTCACCTCCCCCCCCCCCCCCCCCCCCCCCCCCCCCTGGGTCAATTCCAATAGGCGTCCCTATTGTTAACGAAGCCTTACCTAAAAAACATGGAGGGACGTCATAAAAATGCGCGAAACGAGACCGAAAATGAAGTAAATGCCACACACACACCTTTCTATCTATATCCGTTGCCAATATACTTACCTATCGAGAAAACCATGTTTTTTGACATGAAAGCCCACGTTACTCCCTTTTAAATCAACTTTGCTCATCTTCTGACCACATTTTCGGAATCAGCGTTGAATTGCATTTAAGAACTGATTTTCATGTTTATTTCATTCTATTCAGACTCAGTTATTAAAAACTAGATGTCATTTCTTTTAGGAATTAGGCTTTTTTTTTCAACTATAGCACTCTCTCAAAATTGGCCTTTGAGGCCCGAAAATTTCACAAATCCGCTTCATGTTCTTTCAACAGTATAGTCAAATTTACGTTTAGGTACTTCGCTAAATATGGGAGAAAGGGGAGAAAAATATCTTTTACTGTTTAAAAACGTGTTTTTTGTTTTGTTTTTTTCAATCAAATCTTTTTTAATGACGGCTAAAAGCCTACGAGTTTGGGGTCGGTTTCCACGTATTTTTCCTCAACTCTGTTATAACCGAATTAACTAACATTAACTAGGATTAGTAACTCTAAAAACACATTAAATTGGCCATAATATATCAACTAAAAATTAGTGAGTTAAAGCGAAAAATCCCCGGTTATAACAGAATTTGAGGGACCGACATATGTGTTTGGTACTATACCTTCTCCACAACCTGGACCCTTCAAGAGACCAAGAATAGAATAATGAAGTACATTTATCATTACTACCATAATATTACCTTTGTTCTCATAGGAACATTTTCAAGATTCATTCTTTCTACTTCCTACTTACAATAATACAGATTTCATCAAAATTTACCAGTTTTTGCGCCTGCTCCTCAGAATTTTAGTGTATCAATGCCTAACATCTCATAAGAAAATTATGAGAATTTATTTACACAACTAATAGGGGTGACACTAGCAGCTCAGGAGTAATTAAGAAATTTTTTTTAATGCTCTAGAATGTAATTCTATTGAATGCTGCAAACATTCAATTTTTACGTTATCTAAATTTTTCGAAAGTTGGAAAACCCCGATATTGTTTGATGGCCCATTGCATCTTCAAGATTGGACCGATTTTAAGTCTCAGGAGTTCATTCGACGCAAAATCGTATGCTCTTTAATTTACTATATAAAGCCATTTCAGCTAGAACGCACCGTTTAAAAGTCATTCGTAAAAAAAGTGTCGAAATTTCGTGAATTTTTGCGTTTTTGACAGTGTTTGGTCCATAAATTTTGTTGCGAAGCTTCGGATTCGTGTTCAGCACCCCAAAAACATATAAAACAGTTGAGAAAAATTCTACACCAAACGTTGCATCCCCGAATCACCTGGTGACTGGACTACAAAGTTAGACTGGAGCTGGAAATGCACCCTCCACTGCCACGCCGTCACCACTCATCTTTCAAAGCCTGCTCACCAGACTGATCTGCCGAAATCTACTGTTCTTCCCATCCTATTGATAAGGATTGTACTACAATAGTTTTTCTACTAAATTCGCAAAATCTGTCAGGCGAGCTGGAAGGCGTGGGAGCATTGGTGGAGGGGGCATTCCCAGTTCCCGTCTGTCTAGTACATAAACCTTATTGAGAGGTGAGAGCAAACCGAATGGACCCGACGTTGGCCGGCAACGTTTGTTTGCCTTCGGTTCCCCTAGCAACTCAAGTACCTATTTACTTACCATCAATGCACATTTATCCACTCGCGCCTGTATCGGGGAAGGCTGTAGTTTCGGGGGCGGTCAATGTGTTTTTGGATTAGTTAGATATTGGGAAAAGATGATTAGGGGCGTCTAGAGATGGTTAGGGATAGGTGGGGGCGGTTCGGGCCGCAAGTCCATCTCTAGAAGTTCCTATTCATCTTTTCCAAAGCCTAAACAAATCAAAAAAGACTTGACTGTACTCATAATGAAAAATTTGATTGGAATCGTGAGTTGTCGGCTAACTTCGGTTCGCTCTCAATAAGGGCTAGTGTCTTTGACGGACGTGGTGGTAATTAGGTATTCTCTTTTCGGAACAAGAACAACTCTACCTACCGTACATAATTCGATTATCAACGCTGCAAATTATTCTATGCGGATTCAACGCTGCAAAGAATTTCTACGTGGATTAATGGTCTATCATTATTAAACCCAGTCTATAATACATTATCTGAACTCGATGCATTGCACTTCGCAAGAAGGCTAGATCTTTCACACCCCCAGTTTACGCCCAGCTTTATGCTTTATAGTAAATTTTAATAAACAAAACCCTTTATGACTAAGTCATCTTTCCACCATATCGAAGGTTTGCATGGAATGTGTATTGATTTGAAACCATGTTTTATCGTGGACATAAAATCCTCTGTTACAATAAATGAATGTAGGTCGACTAGAACAGAAATTTTCCTCTGGGGTCCCGCAGCTGATCAGTGAGGCTCCGCACCTCGTAAATGTTTTCAAAGTGACACAAACGAGTTCCATTTCAAATTTCAGCACCAAAATTAGATTAAGAAAGAAAATAGACTAGACATTTTTCTTTTTTCTATCAACTTTCGACCAGCTGCTAGATTTGAATTTTGGATCATCCGTACAAATTAGTTATTGAGCAACTTATCACAGTCGCTGCGTAGCCGTAGACCCAAAACCTTCGGACAAAAACCATCAGCTTTTCTTTTTCTTCTCATTAAATCACTAAAAATGAGAATATAATGGCAATTCTAAAAAAAAAAATTTTTTCATTTTTCACAGTGAAATTTCATCTGTCACAAATTAGCACCTCACGCAATTTTGGAGAGTTCAGGAGGGTTTTGCCTACCCTACTGTTTGGGGATCTGAGCGACACTTTTTTTTTTTTTTTTTTTTTTTTTTTGCTTTTTATACACCCCTCTTACTTTTGATTCCATCAGCCACGTGGTAAATACGATTTTTAACTAGATAATATTAAGCTAACTCAAATAAAATAGGAAAATTAATAAAAATTGTGAATAGACTGTCTGTTGCATCCTCAATTCACCCATATACTCCCTACAAGTATTCAACTAAATTTCTCCAGTATTTGTGTTGCAAATTATTTGGCTGTTGACCCCAGCTTGATCCTCAGCTACAGTTGTTTTCCACATTGCACACTACATCGAAAATTTTCGGAATATGATTCATTATGGATTCTACGCATCTTGAAACGTACAAACCAACTAATTTAGAGTTTTTTTTTTTTTCTTTTTCGATCGATTATAAAGGTTCGCTATTGAAAATATAACAAATATAACATATATACCTTGTTTTAGTTGAACTTTCTTTCAAGCCATTCCAAACTATTTTCTTTAGGTGACTACAAACAGATCTAGTACCTATTTCTTTCATTGGACTGTAAAGGGTTCTTCAGTTGTTGAAATATCACTCAAAACATCAATATTCCATGGTTTTAAAAGGTACCAATTACAGACTTCGACAATAATTGTGTTGATAGGTACCTGCAGAAATTTTGAGCACATTTTTCAATTTTTTTAAAAACAAAATTGAGTGAAACCATTGATGCTCGTAGTTATGATATGACCCAGCATTTTGATAACAGTATTTTACTTTCAGGTTATGGAAGTTCCACATCGCGTAGTATGACATCAGGTAGGAACGATTTCCTAATGCTTCAATTATTTACAGAAGAATTATCTACATCGTAAAGTATTTCTGGAGCCTAATGGTAGTTGGTAGGTAGGTAGGTACCTATGTGGAATGACAACAGGAGGAGCATACGGGACAGGGGAGTACATTTCGAATTTCAAAATACATACTACAATTTGTAATAATTTATATAAATCGCAAGTAAGATAGCCAATTCAAAATTATAAAATACGAGGGACTTACCGAAGCAGTTACCCTTGGTACCTCGGATAATAGTTATATCGTTGCGGAGGTTTCCTACCTACCTAAATCACAATTACCAACAAATCTTGACTCGGCAGTCTCCATACCACTTTTCCGGAAGTAACCTTGATATAATTGGCACCGGGAGAAATATAATTTATTACTTTATAATAAACTAGAGGCCTGTTAGGGCTTGGAAAGCCCTAATCTAGAACACGATCAAGATAAGCACAGAGACGGACGGCGACACTTGGGGCCGTCTAACACTGAAATCGGTCCGCGAAGTTCTTCACAATTTCAAAAATCTTTCAGAAATAACTCTCCTAGATGTTGGTAACTATACAACGTTTCTTACTTACCGTGGCAACTGTTGTTACTGCCACAGCCTATAATAAACAGAGAATCTCCCTATCAAAATTCAACTTCCTACAGTGAACAGGAAAGAATTTAGCTCACTCAGCTGATCAGACCCCATCACTACGTTTCTTACTTACCGACACTTTTGCAACAAACTTGGGGCGGTGCTGATTCGGAATTATATATAAAGACCGTTCGGAATTATATATAAAGTCCGCTAAGTTCTTCAGTTTTAATTTCTTCGTTCAGAAATAACTCTCCTAGATGTTAGTAACTACACAACGTTTCTTACTTACCGTGAATTGATGGCAACTGTTGTTACCGCCACAGCCTAATAAACAACTCTCGTTGATGAGGACCGCCCAGAACACGATCAAGGCGGGTATAGAGACGAACGGCGACACTTTTGCAACAAACTTGGGGCCGTGCTGATTCGAATGAGTCTAACACTGAAATCGGACCGCGAATTTCTTCACAATTTCAAAGACCGTTCGGAATTATATATAAAGATACCAATATTTATACAGCGTGTCCCAAACCTAATTGTACACAATTCAGGAGTCAATTTAAGAACTTATTGCTTATCGAAAGTGTCTCCTAGAGATTTTTTAAATACTTTGTTTTCAAGTAATTTAATTTATTTTTATTTTTTTCTATTACATGACATTAAAACGGCCTTAACACCCCTTAGAACCAAAAATCAAAAATAAGGAAAGAAAGTTGAACTTCCTATCCCCCTGTGGCCGAATCAATACTTTTGTGCCAACATTCATCATTATCTCATCATCCAGGTTCATCAGCTCCAATCCAAGAAAGGAACAAGATATCACAATTCTGATTCCACCATCGTGTTTAGCACTAATAAATCTGTAAAACTGGTTTTCTCTCGGCAAAAATGAACAATTTTGTTTTTCGAAGTACTATACTCCCTCATTTGGGTAGTCCGAAAATGTTTGATTTTTCCCTGATTTTTATTTGCTTAAAACAGTATCAGCTCCTTCCCCCCCCCCCCCCCCCCCCCAGTAGCGCTCTCCAAGTTTCACCCCAATATCACAACATTGTGGAGAAAAGTTAGGAGGGGGAGGGGGGGAGTACTTTTGGGACACCCTCTCTGAAATAATGTAACTCTATTTGCATGTGAACAGAATCACCAAATGTCGAAGAGAATGTGATACGTGAACATGTACCTTGTAGTTTGGTACCCACTGTGCGAGAGGAAATAAGTAACAGACTGGGATAGCGAATATAATGAGGAATTTTGAAAAATAAAGTGAACAGTGAAATATATTTTTCTAGATCGGAGACAGCATATTTGTTCAAAGCTTCAGTTTCGACTAATATCCGGGATGGAACGACGGGTTGCTTACTTTCCGCAACGTTCCGCTGGATGAGGACTATCTGAAACAACCTGCACGCATCTAAACTTCCAATTCCTTGGGAATTTTCGTATTTTTAAGGACTCTGGATCATAACCTTTGGATCAGCTAATTTATTGATTAAATAATACGTGTATATAAATTAAATATTCACAAAATTGTGTTTTGCCAGTGCGTGCCGGGCAGTTGAAGTTTTCCCACTACTAATACCTACTTTTTTTTAATATTCGTAATTTTAAACGTGAACCAACAAATTTTGAGGGAGTTTAGAAATTATAGTTAAACAGGATCATCATGGATGACAAAAAACCAAAGGGGGTGATACAAAATGTGTTCCAAGTTCCAACTTGAGCGAAGACGGCGCTCGAGGCATACCTCTCCTTCAAGACTGATCGGTCTTGCGGGTCTTGCCTATATGTGCCCCTGTGTTCGGCGTTAGGTTTATGGCTGTGGCGGTAACAACAGTTGCCACCAATTCACGGTAAGTAAGAAACGTTGTGTAGTTACTAACATCTAGGAGAGTTATTTCTGAACGAAGAAATTGAAACTGAAGAACTTAGCGGAATTATATATAAAGTCCGCTAAGTTCTTCAGTTTCAATTTCTTCGTTCAGAAATAACTCTCCTAGATGTTAGTAACTACACAACGTTTCTTACTTACCGTGAATTGATGGCAACTGTTGTTACCGCCACAGCCTAATAAACAACTCTCGTTGATGAGGACCGCCCAGAACACGATCAAGGTGGGTATAGAGACGAACGGCGACACTTTTGCAACAAACTTGGGGCCGTGCTGATTCGAATGAGTCGTCTAACACTGAAATCGGACCGCGCAGTTCTTCACAATTTCAAAGACCGTTCGGAATTATATATAAAGATAGGGTCACCCGAACGTAGCAAACATGAATGTGAATAACCAGTCATTTACTTACCTACTTCGAATCCATCAAAAATTCAAAACTTTCAACTGTTCAAATACTTACCTATCACTATTATTATTATTAGGTACTGCTTTTGTTAATAGATGATTCCGAATGTGAACCAGGCTGCTGCAAGAAATTCTGGTGTTGTATGTGTAAGTATTGAAATACAGTAAGCTCTCTGTGTGCAGTAACCCAAAAGCGCTCAATAACACTCACAAGATTTCCCAAAACCCCAAATGAGCAAAGGTAAATTATGTAACTAACACAGCTTTTGACATTGATAATATGTTTTCACACTAAACCCAATCCGTATTATTCCGCTCAACAAAATCGTTCACCACTCATTGGAAAACTACAGGTTCATAAAATAATCTTCCTAAGCTAATCTCTCCTAATCTTCTTATTCCTCCTAAACTCTCTATGCAATTCATATTTCGCAATTTTCGATTTTTGACTCAACATTGATTGAAACTCGATTCCCATTATTTAAACTAATGGTGCTGAAGTTTGTAACAAATTTAGGGTACCTGGTGCTGGGCGTCCAGGGCCGGAATCCACACAATAAATAACAGAGGGGAGGATTGAAAGTCCCTACTAGCACATAAATGTGCTGCGTTCAGGGAATATCCTCCCGATCAAACGGGTGAGGGTAGGTACATCCCCAATCGCGGCAGCTTGAGAACGTGAGAAAAAGCCTTGTTGAACCATCACTGTGCGAAAGATAGATGCGCTTTCTAGGAAATGACGGATACTGTCACACTTCCCCCCTTGATAACATAGTTGTTTGAAAAACAAGAAGGTATGAAAAATGTGGACTGACTACAGTAAGGGTTCCAATCCAGGAAAGGCTATCTGGGAAACCACAAAGCTGAATAGCTTCCTTCTTAAAGGTACTACTGAGATAGTTTTACTGTTCCTTGATAAATAGCTCCTTGATAAATAAATGAATTGGCGATTGGGAATAAAATATGAAAGTAAAACAGGATGGATTGTTAATGAATCTTCAGGAATCGTTGTCAGGAACATTCACTGAATAAATCTTGTTTAGGAATTGTCCTCTGAAAAATTCAATGGGGAAAGTAAAACAGGATGGATTGTTAATGAATCTTCAGGAATCGTTGTCACGAACATTCACTGAATAAATCTTGTTTAGGAATTGTCCTCTGAAAAATTCATTGGGCTACTAACCCCCAATCGATGATTGGAACAATCGGAAAGGATTGCTCGACTTTGGAGACTTACAACATAGGAAAAATACTACGTTAAAACATAAGTATGCCCTCTTTGGGGACTTTGAATAGTGAGAACTAATGCCCTGTAATATAGAATTGGGAATTTTACCCTTAGAAATATATTATAGTAATGATACTAGTAGAAGTAAGGAAAAGGCAAAGGCGCCTGGAGTCATCATCAATTAGGTTAATCATTGGAGAGTGAAAAGGGGGAAAAATTGAAAATTAATAAGTCCTACTTAACCAATGATATTATTTATATGCAAACTCAAATATTTACACTCAATGCACATTTATCCACTCGCACCTGCATCGATGAATATTAGTCCTGTAGTTTGGGGGGCGGTCAATGTATTTTAGGATTTTTTAGACATTAGGAAAAGGTGATTAGGGAATGAACCTCCCTCAACCATCTCTAGACGCCCCCAATTATTTTTTCCCAAAATCTAAGTAAATCCAAAAGACTTTACTCTGTAAACACATCATGAAAAAATGGGAATCGGAAGTTATATGCTATCGTCGGTTTGCTCTCAATGGGCTAGTCACGCTGGTATAATTTTGTGATATGGATTTATGGATAAATGCACCGTAACCAAGGCTGTTTTCACAGCAACCCAGTTGGTATACATTAAGAAGCGTGTACCTAGGACTTCTCTGGAGGGTTAAGGTGGGCGAAATTGGCCCATTAAAATGTGGAATCATGTGTAATTAAATTCACAGCTCCAGTGGTGAACGGTTTTTGTGGGATGGGAAGTCAGGATGTTATATTCTCCCTAATAATGATCGGTTGTACTTGAATTTTTTTAGTTTATTGATTCATTTTCTTTTGGTAGGCGACATTCAGTTATATTTTGATAATGAACTCAGTTTGATAGGTGATTCTGTGTTAAAAAGCTATCTAATACAGAAATAATAAATCTGAGTAATAATTTGCACTTTTTTAAAAGTTTTTACATCAACTTTTGATCAGCTAGATTTGAAGTTTTGAACATCAAAACAAGCATTATTTAACTTTCTTTACTTACTTCCACAACGCCCTCAAAGACTAAAACGAAGGTTCCTTTGTGATCGCCTCATTCTCAAAATCTTAACTGCTCTTCCAATTTTACCTACCTAACTCTTCCCTTTCTTTGAATCCTCTGAAATCCATTTGAGGCTAGCCTTCCCACTAATTTTGCTATACTTCCAGAAAACGAACTTTCTTTGCCTCTCCCCATAACTAATTTAATAATCTGCTATCAAGAAGTCAATTAGGTACCTATTTAAAATTGACATTACTTTCGGTGCAGGTTAATGTAGCCAATTAATAATCCCCACCATGAATAATTTACATTTTTTATTGTATCAAAATTCTCCAACCAAATGCATTGCAGAGCTACACTAACAAGAGCTGAGAGGCATTCATCTTATAGATTCATTGATTACAACAAACTCTACGAATCCCTAACACTAAAAACAATGATTTAGTGAACATTTTCTAACTATTTAGCTACATTTTGTTACACAAATTTAAGAGAGACGATCGCGAACAATCAATTTGATACACGAGACTCTAGACCCTGACCAACTAATCCAAATTCATACTAAGGGATTGACTACTTGATGTTATGTATTTTTGAGATGTAAGTGTAGGGAGCATCCAGACCACTAATCTAAACAGAAAACTGATCTTCTCATGGCGACTGGAGCGCTGGGAATGCCACGCAGTGGGTAGTAAAACTAAAGAGCAAGTCAGGGTCTAGTCTCTCGTGTCTCCATTTGATTGTTTGCGAACGTTCGTCACATTCAAGCAGCCCAATGGCTTCCAAAAATTCGCTAAAAGGTGAATTTAGAAGTAGGTACCTAAGTAAAAAGGTCCGAGTGATGTGTATAGAAAAAAGTTTGACTTGGAAATACTAGGTATACAATTCATTTGAATATTACTTAGCCAGAATAGAATCTTGATATCATTTCATAAACCTCATGGTTCGTTGGAAATCACAGGGGGCTCAGGAAGTAAAAAGAAGAAAAAGAAGAAGTCTTCAACGAGCAGTAGAACTTCTAAATCTTCCAAGTCATCGAAAACTAAAAGTAGCAAAAAATCAAAGAGCAGTAAGAAAACAAGTCCCTGCAAAGACAAGAAGCCGAAGAAAGAGAAGAAAAAGAAAGAGAAAAAACCAAAGAAAGAGAAGAAAAAGAAAGAGAAAAAACCAAAGTGTGAAAAGAAGAAGAAAGAGAAGAAGAAGAAAGAGAAAAAACCGAAGTGTGAAAAGAAAAAGAAAGAGAAGAAAAAGAAAGAGAAAAAAAAGAAGAGGAAAGTGAAGAAGTGTGCAAAAGATTGTCCTGCGGAGTGCACACCCTGAGTCTCCCTGTCGTCGCATTATGGTAAGTGTGGACAGATTATTTTTAAGTTTGCTGCTAGTAGGGATAAAGTAAGTAACAGTTAATTAGTATTGAGGATAGCTAAGTAGCTAGGATAGCATAACTAGTTTTCCATCTAGAGGATGCTTTACTAACCACGGTACCTACTTGACAGAGAAGATGTATGGTAGAGGTCTTGCCCTGTAACACACACAGCCAAACCATTTTACCTACAAACATCTGACAGGCTTGATCTCTGGGTCTGCCCCGCCCTCCCCACACTTGTGTGTGATACCTGACCCACCTGTTACTGAGTAGATTTACAAGCATGGGAACTCAAGAGGGGACAGCTCCAACCCACCCAAGAGGCAGACTGAGGAACCTTGTCCACCTGAAAAGCTCCTCAAGAGTGGCTCAACAAGCCAGTCAGGTGTTTATAGGTAGAATGAGTAGTCTTTTTCCATGAGCGTATTGCAGTGTTTGAATAGTTTTCCCACATTTTCACAAATCATTTCCTTCCACCTTTCTTCCTTAGGAAATAAAGTAAATAAGTAAATAAGTGAATACCTGCGCTTGTATCTTCCAGAGGTTAGTTAGGCTTGTTTTCAGATCCAATAGGTAATTCCCCGATATTTTACAACACTGATTCGAAAAGTTTTTCACACAACAATTTCTTAGTGTCAGAATGAGGTGCATACAAAATCCAGCAATCGCAATGAGTCATGGTTTCTCTGACAATGGCTCAGAAGGGTTATACCCACTTTTCCACTTATGCCGATAATCTGGTTGAAGGATTACTTGATCCAGTCAAGCAGTCAGATCTGTCGAATGAAACCACTGATGGTTGGAAAACCACAAGGAGAACCTATACATACCTATTTGAAAAAATTCAATTATGATTGGGTTAAATATTATAATCAATTGCGAACTTAGTAACCGAACAGGAAAAAGAAAATGGTTCAAAGTTGAGAAAATGTTTACTTACCTTCATTTTGAAACAATCAGGTTCCTAGGTTCGAAGATTACAAAACAGCAAATGATAATACAAAGGTTAATTCTGGGAAATAAATCTATCTATCAATTGATCTATCTTTCTGCATAGATAAGAGCTGTTCCCTTCTCAATAATTTCGTTTACGAACCCATTAGCTTTTATACTAGTAGACTAATGAATTGGGATAATGACATTTACAGCCTTGTTTCTTTATTAGCGTTTATAGCAAGGTACATTGGCCTTATAGTCAGGTCAGTTTAACTGACTCAACGAGGAAGGCACCGTATCGGTGCCCAGCCAGTTTTCCCCACTGACAGAGAGCACTGCACAGGTTTACTAGTTTTCATTTCTTTCATTTCCTATTTTCATTTCTTCACCTGAGCTTTTTGAAGGATTTCTGAGGTAAGTAATTACACTTTCCAAGGTCGATGCTACGTCAACACTGAGTCTTAGACCTTTGCGCTCTACGTGTTTACTCATCAAATTTACTCAGGTCGTCCCCTCTGACGTGAGGCATCTGGTCGGTGCCATGGTCCGAATAAATTCAAAATCGCCATTTTATGGATCTAAACGGTTTTATATATATTTTCGAAGACATTTATCCAGTTTCAATGAAAACTGCACCCAAAAAAAGTTCTCCCAGAGGCAAATGTCTCGGTTTTTGGTCCCGCATTTAGTCCGTTAAGAGGGTTCACACAGTTCCGGCTGCCGCCCGCACGCTCAACCCAACAAGCGTGTAGAAGAGGGGGGGGGGGGGGTTCTGCAACCTCTCGAAATATAGACAATAAGTGGAATAATTAACGGGTTGTTTAAACTGGCAAAACAATAGTAGTTCCCATCTTTTTCCCACTGCAACATTTAAAACCTCATAGATTAAAACTGGACAAACTCATAGATTGAATTTATATTCAATACTGGAATAATAATGCCGATACCTCGACAGAATCCTGTGCCTGAGAAAAGGCACTAAAAAGACCGCACCTTAATTACTGCTCTACTAAGGCCAATGTAGTGAGTTTTCCATGAATATATCAAAATAGGATCTAGCCGAATCAGCTGGAGTCAATCTCTCCCCCTATCTGAAAATTGTCAAGTGATTCAGTCACGTTATTCTTTGTAACCTTAAGAACTGGGTGTTATCAGCTGGTCGTGGATAGTTGGTCTAGTTCAATTCATTGGGATGAAATACCTGCCTATATCTTATTATACTATATTTTATTAAAGCATCCTTTTTATTGAAAAGTCGTTTTATTGAAATCTTGAAAATGGCTTAATTGAAAGTGATGGTGGGATAACGTTGAAATGAAGTAAATAAAAATTTGACTACTTTGAAAAAAGATGAGATACATGACTGTAAATCCCAAAGTGATTTTCAGACACGGGGTTAAATGCGCTGATCAATTAATAACTTTGCTTAACTGAACCTTTGCAGAGAAAAAATTGTCTACGTCTCCAAAACAGGATTTTTGGTTTCGTTCACCAAAAACCAAATTAGAAAAAAAACCACCTTGCGCCCAAAGTTGCGGTTCAAATCCATTTCAAATCTTAGCTTCATAGGTTGAATAGCAAAGAAATTAGCTCCAGATATCATAAGGCAACGGTAACTTATTATCGGAACACCTTACTGAGCTTGTCGTTATTCAACAATCCGCTATGCAAAGCTTTTTTCGCCAAACAAAACTTACCTCAAAAATCACATATTGATCAGGGATGTACCTGATACATCGGCACCACTTTTTACCAACATCAATTGATAAATTTTAAGGATTAAAATATTTTTTTTTTCTTAATGTTTCAAAAAAAACATCGCCAACAATACTGCTAATTGCAAAGCAAAACTATTAACTTGACACACAGGAACAATATGATAAGAATAAAAAATAACTTCAACTAGGCATTATATTTCAAAATAAAAGATAACGTAGAGGAGAGCGAGGTAGTTATTAATTGGAATTCACACAAATATCCAAAATTAATCGAAATACTGACGTATTACTTACTTGCTAAAACAAAAGTAGGTACTAATCTAATCAACATATCACTGAAATTGAGATGCGTTTTACTGAGATTCAAAATAGTTTGTGTACTTCTGTCAAAGGACACCATTGTGATGGAATGACTTTATAAAGAAGCAATAGCCTCAATAGTGTTATCACCAGCGAAGATTGATCGGAACACCTTACGATTTGAGGCTTGCTCTTCAAGGAGTCGGGCTTTTGCACTCCCGGCGCGAATGATGTGAGATGGAATACCCGCTAAACGAGCAGCATTGAAACCATACGACTTGGGACAGGCTCCTTCTGCCAGTTTGTACAGGAATGTAACGGTCTCTTCTTTCCCATTTTCGTCTTCTTCTTCAGACTCAACCATACAAGACTACAATCACCAAACACACGAATCATTTCTTTGTACATATTTTTAACGAATAAACTATTTTAACAGAAAAAGTGCCCAGTGTATTATGTTATTTTACATCACATTAAGGCTGAAGGCTTCCACTATACTCACTTTCCTTTCTACTCACGATTAAACTAAACAACCATTACCAGCCCTAGGGTTTCAGAAGCTGTTTTGTATTTTTTTTTAAACATTATTATAAAAATGAAAAATGGGGGTTTAAGGTTGACAGCTGAACACCCACCCAGACATCAAGTGAGTGAGATAGGTGGTCATTGATCCTAGATTAAAGATGGAATTTCTACTAGCATCAAATTTTGACAGAACATTATTTTGGTATTAATGGTCCGATTCTAAAATATAATTAATCGGAAAGTGATGCTGTCATGAAGCTTCCTTGTCGATACTTCGAAAATTGAAATGTAAGTAGGGTCCCTTGCAGTAATTGGTGCGAGCCAAATCTGTTTAGGTATCTTCCTGACCAGACACTGAGACCGTAGTTTCCTTGAGCCACTGGACTGGAGACCAGAGATTGGTGCGACACTGCCACGTACTCGAATTAACGGAGCCACCGGACTCTATCTTTGGCATCCCGATTCAGGCCAGATTTTTTTTTTTTTTTTTTTTTTTTTTTTTTTTTTTTTTTTTTTTTTTTTGCAAAAGAATTTATTCAATGTAAAGATTTCCATCGATTCGGAATCGAAGTTTGATGTTGAAATGAAAATCTAGAAGGCGAAAAAAAAAGACTTGGTAAAAGTACTGATAGGTGAAAAAAAAGTTGATTGATTAGGTAATCAAATTTTTGTTTATCACAAAGTTTTTCATTTATTTATCACTAACCACTTCTAATCAGTTTGTGTCCCTATTTACCCCCATGTACCACTTATCTTGCGAACAACGGAACAAACTAGATGCTGTCAAAAAGGTGGTATCCACCCAGCCAGACTGGATTTGGAATGGATACCAGGTCGGTGTCTCAAGTCAAAATCGGCCAGTTCCGGTTGTAGTGTCACTGCTCTCCCTTGAAATCGACCGGATAGGTTCAGAATGGCATGTAAGTAGAGACAAGTACGGTACGAGTATCGCCGCACCTTTATCCTCTAAGCACTTAGCTTCTATGCAGCTAATTTCAAAATAATTACAACGGAATAATCTTTTAGTTTCTTGAAGTTATGCCTCTGAATAACAATTTAAATTTAAAAAATTTAAAATAAACCACGAAGTAATTATGATCTGGGGTCGCACTTGAAGGAAGGTATGAAAGTTTTTAGTTGGCATTTCCAGAAAGTTAAAATTAAAGAGCCTAACACTTCCGTGGCAGGAATCGGTGGAGTAATATTTCCTACTCATGGGGTCCATAAAACTTTTTAATTATTGAATTAGTACTTTATAAGGGATGTCGTAAAACATATAAAGATAATGATTGATGATGATGATTCAACTAAATCCAAATAAAACCACGAATCTCAAAATCTAAAAAGTGGGGAGAATTTCGGAAGCATAATTGTGTTCAGTGATTTGGATTGTGGATGAAGTACACTATTCGAAAAAGATCAGCATTGGTGAATTTTCAAAAACATATCGAAACTGGATAATTCATTAGTAACATTAGGTACTCGGACATCGCCCTTAACTCCAATATCTTTGAAAAATCCCCAACAACACAGTTTGTCAACTTACCATATGTCCCAGAGATATCCCACAGTTATCTTTGATGTTGCCAACTAATGTGTGGTAGTGAGTTGAGAAAATGGTACGGCATTTCATGCGACTAAGCTCATTGAGAACTGCAGCAGCTATTGCTGTACCATCATAAGTAGAAGTACCTCGTCCTGAAAAACCAGAAGTTGGTAGATAATTGATTAATTGAAGCTAAACAATGAAAGAAAGTCAAGTTTCTCATAGTGAAGCGCCTTACCAAGTTCATCAACGAGGACTAGAGAATGCACCGAAGCATTGTTCAGGATTGAGGCGGTTTCACAAAGTTCAACAAAGAATGTGCTTTCTCCTGACATGATATCATCCTGAGCCCCAATCCTCGTGAAAATCCGGTCTACCGGTGTCAACTCAAACGACTCGGCAGGTATTACGCATCCCTAAAAAAGGTTTAATATTGAAAAAAAAAAAATCTAAAAATTAGAGACGTGACTTATATGTTGTACAAATCTAACAAGCTGGTCGATCTAGTATCGACTTTTCTTCTTATTCTTGTATATATATAGGAACACTTGAACTAGTCACGGTTCCACTGAACTATATGGTACTTTGTTTTAAATATATATATACAAATATATATATATCCAATTCTGGGTGTCATATTCAACGGGTTCTTATGAAATTTTCATGGAAGATGGTCCCCTATGAGTTTCGTTATTACCAAATCAATACTTCACTCGCCTCATGTGCAAACGTAAATTCCATAAACCATCATCTTCTCACGCCCCCGTTGTCAAATCTCGCTCAAATTTGGAGGATAGGTGGGAGAGGTTAATTTGAGCATTCCCTAACAATTTCAACACCTAAATATCATTAGTAGCTATTGCGCATACGCAAATATGTATTCCTTTATAAATTACCCTAATTTCAACAGTTTTCATCTGATTTTGATGAAATTTTCAGGGAATGTGCGGGTTATGCTGCAAATGGTCCACTATTAATTCCATACTTCTCAAATCATTACTCCGTTTTGCGCATGCGCAAACATAAATTCCTTCAAGCATCATATTTTTACGCCCTAGTCGTCAAATTCCACTCAAATTCGGTGCATAGTTGGGGGACAATGGTTTAATTATATCATGTTAATTTCAACCTGACTGCATCATTATTAGCTCCTGCGCATGCGCGAAAGTGTACTCCGAGAACAAGGTGTAGTTTTCATCAGATTTTTATTACATTTTCTGGGAATTTGTGGATTAGGCTGTAGATTGTACCCTACCAATTTCATTTTTCTCAAACCATTGCTCCATTCTGCGCATGCGCTAACGTAAATTACTTCAAGCATCATTTTCCAGTTTTTTTAAACATCTTCACTGTGAAGCCTAATTTGCGGGGTCTTGGAACTGTAAAAGTGTGAACCCTTCCTTGAGGCACGATGCACCAAGTTCTGATCATATATTACACACGGAGTTTAATAATTATAGACCAATGATCTGCGTAGAAGGGCTATCTATCACAGAAATAATAAACCATTGTGTAATAATTTGCAGCGTTTTTCTATGAACCACATCACAGTGAATCAAAAATAAAATACCTAAAATCATTCAACCATCGTTTACTTTCTACCGATTACTTCAGCCCGGCAAACACTTTTGGTTTTGCACAGGCAAACACTCTTGGAACACGAAGTGAAGAAAAAACAATCTCGATTGTAGTGAGTTCTGTTTTTGCTTACTTTTTCAGTGAATTTAATAATGTTTTACTATATACACAAATAAACACTCATTTAGGAACTGTATACTCCGTGCAGTCTATTAATACCTAAACACGGACCTATATGGAAATACACGAGCACCTAGTTAATTTTTCTTTTAAAAATGCCTGCTTGCTCATCGGATTTACCGACCGAAACTCTGGGCCCCAGTTGGCTAAATAGAGAGGAATTAGTGTACTTCTTCGAAAATTTTGAACTCATCTCTTGTTATAGATATCTAGCTGAAAACATATGAAATTAAATAGTTATTCGAAGAGCTTTGTGCATCTTGAGCGTTTAGTATTAAACGTTAGCTATTATTTTTCAAAGAAAAATAACATTATTCTGGAAAGGTTCAATACATAGAAAAAATGAAGGATGGAAGTCATGTGTTCGCCCTCAACCGTAACTTTATCAATGCTACTTGACCAATCGGCTACTATGCCATAGGATTTCATTTTACATACCATTTGTGCCATTATGACGAGGAGACCAAGTTGACGCATTAGAGTGGACTTTCCTCCCATGTTGGGTCCAGTAAGAAGTAATAGACTTGCTCTGCCCTCACCTCCAAGTATTGTGTCATTAGGAATGAAATCCTCTTCACTTGTCACACAAGGAAACTTGCCATTGACGAGATTGACGAACGGCTGTTAGAACAATAATACAGAAGTCAACATCAAGTTCACAGTGAACAGTACACTATCTTGACCACCCACAAAATATTACCTGGTTCACGTTTTCAATTCCTTGGAACTTGGGTATGCATGTTTCTCCTTCGATGCTCAAGGAATAAGTGGCCAAGGACATGAGGACATCCAGAGTAGACATACACTCGATAGCTGCATACCAGTCTTCATACCTACAAGTGATCATAATGCGTAGTCGATATTGTAATATGAAATTTTATATTTCGAAGGCATCCATGGGGCCACAAACAAAATGACATGTATGGATAAGTTAAATGGACGATATTTGGAGTTGGGTCTACACATATCAAATGCCTATATCGTATTACCATTGCATATCTAATCACAAGCAACGCCTTCCAAGCAAACCACCCAATCCTTAAAGCGTATTCCTATCAATAGGATGCAGTATTGAAAAGATCGGTGAACTAGAAGAAATCCGACCACAGTGGGTTCAGCGCGTCAGAGCGTCCACACTACTCAAGACTACGTTGCGTAACATTCCTTTGATGTGACAGGGAAAAACCGCCAACTCCCCGACCGCGCCTGTTGCATGTTGTTGAATGAAAAGATACAGGGCAATGCTTACTAGAGAGTTCCTAAACTATAAGTCAATTGGGATTAGGTGCTTGGGGATTTTATCATCTGGGGCAAGCCACGGCGGACGGTAACCTGATAAAATCAAGAGGGTCGAATTAGCATTTCATCTTAGAGTGACGCCACTTATCTTCAAGTAACGCTGTACCACCAAGGGGATTTTCCCGCCTATCCCGTGTGTTCAGTTTTCAGCATTTCTAAGTTTCCTAGTTCTTTTCTTATTCACCAAAAGGGTTTGCATTGGCAGATTTTGAAAATTAATGAACAAGAAAATGAATGTATTTTTTATTAATCATGAATACCAACAAGAAATGAATATCACTGTTATCGATGTGTAAGGTTACTTTGCGATAGGGAGGAAGAGATGAGATAGGTTGGTTCGGGATAAAGCGTCTTATGTTTAGGTGAAATAAATTTTTCTTATTGGAGATGAGGCGCCTCATCTGCCCGCACATGCGTAATAGTGTTTTCCGTTCACAATAAGACGCCTCATCTCTATCTCCCTATCGCTTAAGGAACTCTCTACTATTTGATAAGCAATGGTGATACGATATGGACATTTGATAAAGTGTGGGCCCGGCTTAGGAGTTACCTACTTGGCACTTTGACTTTATATTAAAAATTCAACTAGTTTCAACATAGGATATCTTACGGTCCATATTTGGTTTTATTGTAGTTCTTATTAATTTTCGCCCTTTTAGAATATATATCTACCTAGAATAAAATTAATTGGTTCACTAACATACGTAGTATGCAGTGTAGGTATATGATTGAAAAAAAAAAATGTTCCTCACGATCTTACAGCAGTATTAAAGCCAGATCTAAAGCTATAGAACAAAATACAAGCTGACTACCTACATAATAGAATTTATTATAAATTCTGACAATAAAATGTTTGTGGCATGAGAAAACCAACACAGGAAACCAAGGATTTGGAATGAATTTTAATACAGAGAAGAGTACGCTCTCCAATGAACTACTGACACTTCAACAGTTTAAGATCATAAGCACACTCACTTTTCAATGAACCTAGTAAAAATCCTTTTCCTCAAATTTGCTAGTACATTGAGTTTCAGGTCTTCCGCAGCCATTTGCCTCTCAAGGAAGGACTAAAAGAGAAAATAATTATTAATGAAGATTGGCTAGCATAGCAAGCGGTCGTTAGAATACTTCTCAAATTCAATTGTTATATATAAAATAGGAAATTCCCAATAGTAAGAACTTGGAAAAATGTTACCTTAGTCTCCATAGTACTGAACTTCTTGAAGCCTTTTCTTTGGCCTACCAATTCGTAATCATCAGTAACTCTGGAAACTTTACTCTCCGGTATTTCCAATTGAAAGCGAGACTTATCTTTACCAGCGTAGACCACCTGAAACCCAAGTAATATATAAGTACTTACAGAAACCCATAAGTACTATCACAGTAATGATTTCATACTTACGATTTTGTACGAACTAGTAATCAAATAGTAAATAACAGAATAAGTATAGTAAAACCACCTTGCATTCAAAATGGGCGCATTGTTCGTTCAAGTATTTCTTTAGCTCTTTTTCAATCTGTTTCATTTCATCCATCGCTTGATCATACTCGGGGTCCACTCCAGCGCTGGGAATAATCCTGCCTTCTTTTTCTGCTTCGTCCCTATCAAAAGCTTTCTGAAAATACCATGTCAAATTACTATAATGAGAATAACATAATTTAATATAACACACCAATACTGTTATCTGTTTTAAATACACCTATCCAACATAAAACATCAAACTACAGGAAAAAAGTTCCAGGCATGCAGCATGATCATTTGAGCGAAGTTTCGTAAATTATCATACACTAGCCGCTCCATGGAACCCCCTGTTAGGATGTATTATAATTGAAGCATGTAGGGGATGTTGCTCGCTTTGTGTGGCTGTATATATGCGATGGTCTTTTACTGTCGAGTGGGACTTGTAGAATGATTGGAAACGATAGATCACTAAGGGTAGGTTTATCATGTGTAGGGGATGTCGCTCGCTTCACTCTTTTGAGGTGGGTTGTCTCGCTCCCTTTGCACGCTGTTTGTGGAATGTATAGGTGCAATAGGATATAGACCATCCTGAGTCCGTAGGAAAAACCTCGTTGAAATCCAACGTGTGTAGGGAATGTTGCTCGCTTAGCTCGCTTGGTGTTGGATCTATAGATGTGATGGGATAAAGTGGGATACCTTAGAGACCTACAGCCCATGTCACAATATGTGAGGAGATTATACTGCCCACCCAACTTGGTAGACTTTTTTTCTGTTGTAAATGACTATCAAACGGGGCACCTCATGTGGAACCACGAAAAGTTTAGTTTTAAGAACATTTCAGTACTACCAGAACAGTCAGATGTTGAATGTTTTAACGTATTTGTTTTCCAATTCTATTATTCTAAAGGTAGGCCATTATTTTATGTGCGTAGAAGGGCAAACGGGAAACTTCCCCGAGATCAACTGGTTCGGAGGCAAAGATCAGAATTAATTCCGTTTCAACGGAATAAGCACGAAAACTTACATTTTCTCGTCTACATTTTCGTTCACTACAACAGGGAAAAAGAATTTCATGTCTCAAAACTCGCATGGGATCAAATTGGAACTTCAAAGAATATTTTAAGACCAACCCAAGCAAAAACCGTCGAAATTTACTCAGTCTAAGGCGGAAAAAACCACAGCGGGGAAGGCATTTTTTCCGTCATTTTCCGCATTCTCTCGCTGATTTCTCTGGGAAGACAGCATCTATCAGCGATTATGACGGCACCATCGTGTTCTACGGGTCTTGAAACGTAACTTTGTTGGTGAAATACAAAGTGCACTCGATCAAATTTTAATGTGGCAGCGGATAGAAGATCAGGCGCTCGGGAAAAACGAGCATTAGAAGGGGCTTCCACTCCCCTCCAGCCCATGGTTCAGGTGGGATTAGAAAATTTTAAAATATACTATACTCTGATAGCCTATAAAACTATGTGGCTCCACGAAAAGTTTATTAGATTTAATAAAGATGGGCCATTATTTTATCTGCGTAGAAGGGCTATCCTTTTCCCCGTCTCTCAAACGGGAGCCGAGATCAAGAGGTTCGAAGGCAAAGATCAGAGGAGGACCTACTCGCCTGAGTCGTAGGAGGGCACATCTAACTTCTCATTTTAATCGCTTCGCCTCCCTTCCCCTCGCATTTTGTCCAACTTCCCGTCACTTTTTTCGATATCCGATTTCGGATTCAGATTCGGCGGAATCAAAACTGTATTTCGCCCGCAAACACCGTCCCTAAAAACGTCTCTTTATGGGGTCAATTTTAATGAGAGTTTTTTGTCGGAATTTTCGAGAAAATGGTTCCGTACTCATTCATTTTTTTACGCGTTTCCAGATACTTTTTTCGCAATCCCATCGCGCTATCGTCTTCCTCGTAAAAAAAACCTACAGAACCGGTATTTTTCCGGGATTTTCTACGGCCGTTTAGAGGGGTAGGGGAAGCGGGGAAGTCGAAAAGAACGGGAAAAAACAAGCGACAAACGTCAAAATTAAGGTTAAAAACTGAATTTTTAAGGCCGAAAAAGTGGGAGGGAAACGAATAAAAACATGGCCTATATTCTGACCGGGAGATTTCTGGTCATGATAAAAAAATTCCCTTCGTCCGTGAAAGCGACACTCACAGACAGACGGACTCACAGATAGACAGAGTTTCATTCTTATGAAATAGTATAGATAGAGATTGAGATTAAAATGTTAAATTGTTTTAAAATTGGAGCACTCTGAGAGTAAAGAAATTGTTAAAAACAAGTTTTATAGTAAAAGAAAACTCGTTCTAAATAATATTGTATAATTCAACAAAGATTTGGGATTTTTTAGCTTTTTTCGCAGTAGTTATCGTTTCTTCAGCAAATATTAACGAAATTTAAGTAAAAGTTTCAGCATAATTTTGTGCATATATTTTTTAATTGTTCTTGTTCATTATTGATAAACTAACATCAACATATTAATGATAACATACCATAAAAGTAACATACCATATTAATGATACATATATAACGAAGATGTGCCTCTAAACCGAAATTCCCTCAACCAAATTGAACCCTGCCTAACTTCAGCTACCATATTCCTAATACCTGGAGCTTTTCCTCGTATTGTATGCACTTAAAAAGAAGGATCAAAATCGAAATACCTACTTCAATTTTGTCATCAACAAATCAACTTTAATGACGTCAAAGGTTTTTTTCTGATCAAAAAAGCTTGGACTCAACGAACTTAAACCGATCTTTTGCAGACAAGCGTGTCATCGAATTCGGATCACTAAAGATCCAGAACTATGATGGGGGAGGGATGTGTGATAGAATGGTGTGGGGAAGGGGTTAGGGATTGGAAGCCTCAAAGGGATTACCAAAGGATAAACCTCGATTTTGAGGTCGATCTATAACAAATTATTGTAATTACAAGTGCTACCTTTTTTGTGAACAGGTGTTGTTCTTGACATTTTAACACAGTTGGGATTACACTAGATTGAAAACATCAATGTATAACACATGAAATGGCGCCGCAGTAGAAATATATATTAAACACCAGCAACGAAAAAAGGATTGAATCCCTAGGGATTGGTTGTCATTTTTGTCCAATATACAGTAAGTACGCGTTTTTATGTTGCCACACTTAGATGGTTAGCAGCGTCAACTACTTCACATTTGATTGTAACCTTACAACACATGACATCTATCTGTGTTCAGGTTGAGCACTTGAAAGCTCATTCCGGCTGATGGGACAGGATGTTTAATATCTATCCAAAACAATAATAAGGCTCTGGTTGCACCAATCAATGAATTCTTTTCGTTCTGAAGAACAGTCAATAATAATAATGACTGACTGACTGCATAGGGCTTCCGCAGAAAGAATTCCCAGGCCAAATGGCTTATATTTCCCTAAAAAGGGCCCCTTTTAATTTGGGGATTCTACGCCTGCGCTATGTCTCTAAATTTGTTGCTTAACTCAACAAACTTCTTGATTTTTTTCCAATCTAGGTCTCTGAGTGAGGCCCTTTTGATTGTATTATGTCCTAGGGCCTCTTGCCAAGATCTTCAGAATCTATCACAATCACACAGAAAGTGTTCAGCTGTATCCTCTCAGTTTCCACATTCGCAGAGTGAAGATGCCTTGGAAATGATAAAAAGGGTCCTCTTAAAGCTAAAATGCCCTGTGAGGACCCCAATTATTTTCCTCATTTGCGTTCTAGGCTGTGAAATAATCCAGTCTGAGCGACTCTTATCGCAGCCAGAGATGCACATCCTAGATTGTCTATACCTGCTGCCCTATTTTCTCCATAACCCTCCATAATGAATAAACCGAACTAATTTTCTCCAAATCAATTGAAGGTAAATTGTTACCTTGAAAAATTTTAGGTGGTCTTCTAAATCTGGAAACGACCCGGGGCTCTTGTTATTGGCAAAATGAGAACATTGCACGAGAATTTCCGAGTCATCACACGCTTTGCATTCTGAAACAAAAATCAAAATCATATGAAAACATCTCGATCGAGCAGCATAAAGCATTTTCATTAATTTAATTTTTTTTCTCGGTAATTTGAGCACTAAAATGGTTGAAGCTCACATTTAAAGCGAACAATCTGTTTCTAAATACCACTGTTCTTTGAAAGCTTCCAATTCTCGGTTGATCAGGATTTTGATAGCATGACTTGCGTAATATAAGTGCTATAAAAAATGATCATTTATTTCGGGCTACCCTTCAAACTTACCCATTTTATAAAACACTTGATTTTGTGACGGAAGAAGGGATTTTTTTAATCACAATCCTAAGGGTTTTTTTATCCTGGTAGGCAATCTAAAATGTTTGAAACCGTTTGGGAATGCGGATTTCAAATATTCGAATGGCTATGGATTGTTGCCTTGTCCTTCGTCGGTTATGTTTGTTGAGGGTAGAGAAATTTAATAGGCTTCTCTAATAATGAGGTTTAATCGGCTGAGCGCTGATAAAACTTTGATCAACTTATCAGTTCAGACAATGTGCATATCCCCACAAAATTTGAATATTTCTCAATTTAAGTACAAATTGAACCCAGTAAATAACACCAAACATAAAAGGTCAAGACCCAGAGGTTCAACTATCAGAGTATGTGTGTCTCTCCACACAAATTTCACATTCCTTCGATTTTAACTTAATTGACTCAAGTAACATCTCCAAATATAACTGGTCATTGGGATGTTCAAGGAGGACCCCAAAAATTTATAGTTAAACATAATACATTTCACCAATCAATAATAAGCTCTGGGTTGACGTGCGGCTTAAACCTTTAAAAAATCGGCGAAAGCGCTCAGCCTATGCATTAAACCACATTATCAGAGAAGCCTATAAAATTTCTCTACCCTCAACAAACCTAATATTCGAATGGGGAACGGGCTTTAATCTAGATTTTTTGGGGGAAATTTCAATTTCAAAAAGAATTTTATTGAAGTCATTGAATTCGCGCAATTCACCAAAAAAAATACAGCAGGATGAGGATAAATAAAATACATTTTTTGATGACTAAGTCTGCACATATTTTGATTACTACATGTATACTATTAAAAGATGTGGGCTGCTGGTCTACAGAGTTCTCCATTTAATGTAGGTATTAATAGGCTCGGAACCTCCCGGATCTTCTCGCCACATTCCCCTTCTTGCATAAATAGCGATTTGGCCGTAATTATAACTCATTTCAAATTGACCTTCTGATTACATCAAATTGCTTTCCACTAAAACAGGGGTGCTCAAACGGTCGATCGCGATCGACCAGTCGATCGCGAGTGCTTTTTGAGTAGATTTCGAGAAGAAAAAAATTTTTAATAAGTAGGTAACTAAACTACAAAAATTTATTACGTACTAACACTGCTTGTCAGTTTAATATGAACTCATGTTCTGTTGAAAATGAGTTGGTGCAGATTATATCAGATATACATCTCAAAGCTACAGCATCTGATACAAATTTCTGGTGTTTTATATCTGAAGATAAATACCCGAATCTAAGGCAAATCGCCCTTCAACTGACGGCAATGTTTGGGTCAACTTACTTGTGCGAGTCTGCATTTTCTGAAATGAAAGATAATTAAGTCAAAGTATCGCAGATAGTCAACTGACGATCATATGTCATCATGCTTGCGATTGGCACTCAGTGGTTACGCACCATCTTATGAAAAGTATGCTGAGGACATGCAGTGCCACGCTTCAACATCCAAAGTCACTCCTTAGTTGAGTTTAACACCATATGTAACTCTTTTGTTTTGTAACAACGAATAAACTCGCAATTTTGAATAACTAGGAGTTTTTTCATTGATATTGTAGAGAAGAACTTAAGTAAATCTAACCCAAACCTTAACTAATAATGTAAATTGTGCGGAAAGCTAGTATCTATATATGCTACGGTACACCCTACCTAGGTAGGTAGGGTGTATCGTGTATGTACGACAACCCTGCATCACACATACTTGCAGCCTCTCAGAGTCGATCGTAAGTAGTCTAAAAATATTGAGGTAGATCGCCAGCAGTTCAAGTTTGAGCACCCCTGCGCTAAAAGATCGAATTGATCAATTAAGATGTCGTTGCTGAACGTGTGAGCCTCCTGAAACCATAGCCCAATAGTATAATCTGGTTAGGAGGTAACGCGCAGTGATTAGGCTTTTATCAAATCCCGCAAGGGAGGCTACTTAGTATTTTGATTGAGGGAACCTCGAGAAACCGTCACTTTTCGATGAATTCGATTTTCGAAATTGTGCACGCCCCTAGTGTATGTAGCCCTTGAAATATCTAACAAAGTTGACGGATTCGGGGTGTAATGGTGGATGAACCAGAACACCGTATTGAAACTGGTCCTGAAGAGTAGTTGAGACGAGGGAGGAATGAGTTTGAACGATGTTGAGATGAAAACACACACCCTTTGGTAAGCAATCATCTTCGTTCATTTTAGATATAGCCCGACAGAAAAAAATCACGATTTTTTGCACCGCCTCTTTCGTAACAGTCGTTGACCAGCCTCTTCCTTCTTGTCCTTAAAGATTGTTCCTTCTTGGTTGCATTGAACAACCCATCTTTTCATCATTGGCTAAGTGCGGAAATAAGGTGTTCATGAATCTAAACCGATTTTGAATCATGAGTACGGATAAACTGAGTAACACTGTGAAAAACAATCAAAGGCAGCCTCAGGAGCAAGTTGGTGGGAAATGACAAGGAGAAATTTCAACAATTTCTAAGGGCTAAAAGCTTTTCCTTCCTAGTAACCTTTTCAGATTAGTCCTAACTCTCACCATTCGACCTTGAGATTAAAACAAACCTTATTTACTGGACGACCCTAGTAGAATTTATTTACCATAGAATTTATAACCTTTATTGAAATCTGAAAGATTTCTTTTAGAGAGTCGTAAGGTTATGATGTTCTGATATGAATAACACATTTCACCTGAGTAACTAAATCTAATAGTTGCCAACAATTACGTGTAATGAGTTTCAATGGACACTAATTTTAAACGTTCCAGTCATGCAGCTTGATCGTACGAGCGAATTTTCGTTAGTTATTAAGTATGTAACATTGTTTTGAAATGTGAGAACTTTGAGGGCGAAGAAATTGTTAACTACCAGTTTTATGGCAAAAAACTAGTTCTAAATAATATTCTGCAAAACAAAGAAGATTTTAGATTTTAAGCTATTTTTGTAGTTTTTATTATCTAGAATGACACGCACACACACACACACTCATTTTAAATATATATATATATATATATATATATATATATATATATATATATTTATATATATATATATATATATATATATATATATATATAAATATATATGAGGCGATTTAACAGAGCTTTATAGATGACCCCATATATTATACTGATGCGAAATTAAGAAACAAAAAGTGAAACGGAAAGGAACTTCACAAACTAAATTTTTTATATTTCGGCTAATTTGCCTTTTTCAAATATAGAACTAACAATAAAGTAGGTGTTGGGAAATTTTACGTTGTCACGAAATCTTAAAAACTGGAGCTATGGAGTTGTCGTGGGGATGTATTGCACTGGATGGAATTTTCATCTTCTAATATTGAGTCCTGGTGGCTCATAAGCTCTCAAGACATTACTGTGAGCCTTCTCGGACTGGTGCAATTTAGTCTTATTCTCACCAGGCTTCATCTTTCAGAGGACCTTTATCCCGAATCAGTCGTTGAATGGGCCATGTGTGATTGCTTGAAGACTCACTGGGAGATCCCGATCCTGCACCACCACTGAATGTCTATGGTTGTTGAATCACAGATTTGACACGGTTTCAGCTTTACCAACATAGAAAGTTGTGCAGTTGTTGCATAGTAACTCATGAACACACATAGGTGTTTGGCAATCCACCGAGCCCTTGCACCGGTACGTGTTGGGAGTGTTAGGCGATGTGAACGTTTCCTCTTCAACTACCAGGGAACAGAGTTTACATCTTCTTTTTTGGCATGTATGTAATCCTCTAGGAGGACGGTCAGATTTCGTTGACCTCCTGTGTGATAATATATCGTCAATAGTGGAAGCTTGCCGGTACGTCAATGATGGAACTTTTGGGAAAACTCTTCAAGTGGTTGAATTCGACGATAATGATGGATATATTTCTCTCAAAACTGCGTTCACTTTTTCAATTCCAAAAAAGAAGGTGGTCGTTAATTGAGCCTTCTCCCTACTTGTATACCGTTCTACTGGACGGTATTCAATGTGAGGTGGTATTATGGCCTTTTCCAGCAATTATTGTGGATACCCTCCTGAACAGAGTTTTTTGGAAAGATTTGCCATAGGCTTCTTTGCTTGCCTGGTGTCCTCTAACTGATAGCGCTCTTGCTATTGCTCTTTTTATATGCCGTGGGTGGCAGCTATCGTGGTGTAGATATAACTGCTTGTTGGTAGGCTTTATATGAACTGAGGTTGTGAATGTCCCATTGATTAAAGTTAAATATACAACAAGGAATGTCGCTGATGAGGCTGAATGTCCAAGTGAATCTGACCAAAATTTTGGAATTTAGAGCATTCAACATTTCTAAAAGAGCATTTTCTCCACAAGTCCACACCACAAAAATGTCATCAATGAACCTTTTCCAAAACACTGGCTTTAGGGTTCTTGATGACAAGAAAGTTTCCTCCAAGTGTGCAATATAGAGGTTTGCGTAGGATGGTGCCATTTTTGTTCCCATTGCCGTTCCTTTTTGTTGTAGAAAAAGTTCATTTTCAAATTTGAATACATTCTTTTCCAAAACAAATTTAGCCAGCATTGCAAGAAATTCCGTCGAAGGTGTGAGGTGTGGTTCTCTGATCCAAGAAATGTTTGAGCGACTCCAGTCCTTCTTCATGAGGGGGTTTGTGAAGTTCCTTTTCGTTTCACTTTTTGTTTCTTAATTTCGCATATATATATATGGAAAAGCGTTAAACTCTAGGGCAAGTTTCAGAATGCCTAAAAACGGATTTCAATGAAGGAATTTTTCGGAAAGGTTTATTTAAAAATTGTTGGAGCCATTGAAGTAGCTTCATTTCCTACAAAAATTCACTAAAATAATTACAAATTTATAATAGGTACCTTGCATTAGAAGTGCTGCTCTCTGTAGCGAGGCAAAGCCATCGAGAACCGCTATGAACTCCAATATTTTTCTCTTCGAATAAACCTTTTCTTCAAACATGATGGCTCGATTATCAGGATGGGAATCGTGAAGTCCTTTACTGCTCTGAGCATAGATCCTAAAATAAATAATTATTTTACCAACAATGGCAGTCAGCAGCCAGGATTTACTAGTAGAATGATCTGCATGTGCTATTCTTCATCAGAAGCCGATGAACTGTGTTGCAGGACGAAATTTCTCCTAAGGGGTGCTCAGAGGTCTGGATCTTGAAGTTCGACAAGACAAGGGGCAGCAATTCAGAAAGATGAGAGGAGAAAAATTATTCATACTTTACACCCCTGGCACAATGAGAGGCAGGAGTGATATCTAAGCAAACGCAAAATTAAGAACAAGTTTAGGTCATAGTAACATGTTACATACATTGCAGCGTGATAAAATAGAATCCCCTTCCAAGAGGTCAGCAGAATATGACCGCAGAACCCAAAGGTCCAATTGTTTATTGATGATAACTAGTCTCTGGGCAAACAGATCTAAAAAAATGGTACTGATTCACTAACCACACCCATCCCACGAAAATGGAGTTAAAGGAACCTAAAACACGCCTCCTTTCCATTAGCACCTATTTATAATTTATGTAACTTATGTATTACCCAGTGGCGTAGCAAAGCCGTTTATCATGGAGGGGCAACAACAACAGTAAAAAATTCTAAAAATTGAGGTAATTAACCCTTCTCTTGGTGGACACATAAAAAACATTCTTACCAAACTAAATCTGTCTTGCTATATGAAAATGCTCATGAACTTGGGAGCACTAGGCTTATCATTGACTTACCGCTTCCAATCCAATCGTGTTTGTATTCCTATGAGGATGTATCTCTCCAAGGGGTTCATAACTCGTAACTTTAGCACTCACTTTTACACTGATTACGATTTCTTTTATGGTACACATTGTACGCCAATTACCACGAAATAAAATACAGGATACAGGGCATTGAACATCGACGAGAGAATCACAAAAGGTAAACAAATCGAAGCCAGATATCGATTGTTTCAATCGTTTCCATTCGACTATGGATATTTCAATCACCACAGCACAGACATATTCTAGTCCATGTAAGATTCTATTATTGTTATTTTACCGTTACTTACTTCTACTGGGACTCATACCAAAAATCAGGGACAATATTGAAGACTTTTATGAGTTAGAAAACTTATTGATGGAAAGAAGGACGCAATCGATGCTACTGCATTGAATCGATCAATCGAACGTGAATCGGAGGGCTGTAAAGGTGGAGAAGTTAGGGGCAGTGAGAGAGGGGCAAAATGACTTTTGGCTTCCAGAGGGAAATGCGGATGGGCGAACTCCCAAAAAGAAGTGAGGGAACGACGTAGTTTCACCATAGTTTGTAGTGTCCACACTTTATAGTATCCAGCATTCCATTATTTTCACTGTAGTTATTTCGCTTCTGTTGGATGGGCAATTATATTATCCACGGCGTTTGGCCCTCCCTGGAACCAGCCTTGGAGGAGAGTTCTAAGTTGCTAGGTAACTGGACCCACATAACAGGCGTGCTTTGCGGGTTGAATTCTCAAACTTACCGTAATTGGTACTGACGTTAGTCACACAGCATCCGTTTCAAGAAGAACTTCTACACCCTCTGTGATCGTGGGGCGTCGGGAGGGGGGGCTCTGCCCACCCTGCCGTATTACCAGTTATGAGTGGATGCGCCTGGAAGTTAGAGGTGAGGTGTCTGGAAAGTGCTGCCCCACCTGGTGAATATGCAAACCACAAACAAAGAAAAAACTGTATTCACCTCAAGTTCCTAGTCATTGGTTCCCCCCCCCACTTTCCGCTATCGTTATTCTTTCTAGCGTGCTATCACATTACATATATCACAAGTACATAACTATATTACATAGCACAATACTTGTAAGTGTAAAATTTATAATAATATTGTTACAAACAGACAATTGGTAGCACGATTGATTAATAATTAGTTAATAAGAACCAACCTGGTTGAATTGTTGAAATTTTAACGAGACCTTCACGAACGATCAAGTTTGTCCCCCACCCCGGCAACTACTTGGAACCGTTCCCTTCAAGAAGAACTGTGAGTTCTTCAATTCCGTTCAACCTGTTTCGTTGAGAGCAGTAGTCAATCCCTTAGTAAAAATGCAGATTAGTGAACATGTAGGTCAGAATGAAGTGTATAGTTTGGTGGTCTGGATGCTCGCAAGCTCGCATCTCAAAAATACATAACATCAAGTAGTCAATCCCTTAGTAAAAATGCAGATTAGTTGGATATGTAGATCAGAATGAAGTGTATAGTTTGGTGGTCATAACACGATCACATAATAGTTTAGAAACGTAAATGTGACTTTTCATTTGTGACTCATGAGCTGCTCCGCGTTGAACAGAATTGAAGAACTCACAGTTCTTCTTGTAGGGAACGGTTCCAAGTAGTTGCCGGGGTGGGGGACAAACTTGATCGTTCGAGAAGGTCTCGTGAAAATTTATTGAATCTTGTGTAAACTAACAAACTGCAACTGGTTGGTAACCAAACCATTTATAATAGCGTAGAATCTCCCACAATATTTTCATAAGTGGCTTCCTTAATATACGAAGTATACATAGCTCGACTGCCAAGTGCCTGCAAATTCAAACCCCTTGCTCTGCCTGAAAGCTGTTGAGGATTCTCCCCTCCTCAACAAACTTGCCAGCTAGTAAGCATAGCGACATCCCATAAACTGTAAGTACCCTCACGGACTTCTATTCTATCCGCAGTCCCCCCCCCCTTTTTTTTAAGTTCGTAATTCAATTTTTTTAATACACAGTCCACTCGAGCTCCTCAACAATGTGTAATCCAAATTTTTACATATTCAAAGAACTAAGTAAAAGCAAGGACTACATTTATTACGATACAAAAAATGTGTATGAGTAGATAGGTTAATAAGCTAGCTGAATAAAACAAAACCCTAACTGAAAATGTATCACTTTTTTTTTTTTTTTAAGTGAGCATTATATCAGTAAATTACGAGAAAAGTAGGAGTAAAGTTATAAGAGTTTTTTTCCCCCCCTCACGAGTGTTTGGTTCTTATGTTACAGGCCAAAAATATTTGATACCTTAACAGAGTTTGAACTCGTGTCCTTCATTACAAAGGCGAAATTTCTCCAACCAGAGGAGCTATTATAAGGTAAATTTAATCAAATCTTCAACTGCGAAAGTTTTCCTTGAACGTAACATTACCCGGAGTCAAATACCAGCCATCTTAATGGTTTGGGGTCGCACAATTGACAAAGTGGAACTGCAGGCTGCTGGCTCAGCAGATGCTTGCTGGAAGATGTTCAGCAGTCGAGCGAGATCATTGTCAGGGTGTGTGTTTCGACTCAAGTGAGTGAGGAAGTGAAAGGTGCTACATCAGGGAATGTGATGCTTACAGTCTTGGCATGAAATGGATTAATTAATCGTTTCATATTATTTCATGTTTCATTGACACACACCACACTTGCGGCCCAAAAAATATTCGACACCTCGACAGAGTTTGGAACTCATGTCCTTCATTTAAAAGGAGAAATTTCTCATGAGTAACAACGCTCCAACCAGATCAGATATGAGGTCGACTTAATCAAACCTCTTCAATTGCAGAAGTTTTTCTTGAACATAACACTAACACTTCCTGCAAGTGTCCGTAAACAACACATTCCATGAGCTGCCAATATAATTTACCTACATAATCAATGATGTATTACCATCATTTTCATACCGTTATTATAAAATATTGAGTAATCTAATTCAGGGAGGATATTTACCTGTTGAACAATCTTTCTAAATCAGGAACTTTAGCTAAAACAGTTCCAAGCTCTGATAGAAGAGTAGTGTTTTCCCGAAGAATTTTCACTGCTGTTTGTCTTGCACATATGGTTTGGATACTCGTTGAAGGACTGCACATCCAATGGCGGAGGAGTCTATAAGAATAAAATTTTCACAGGTACTATTAGTGGCAGGGAGTACTAAGGAGTACTAAAAAAAGGTCTACTTAAAAAAAATTAAACTAAAGGGCAGTGAAATATAAACTCTCTGGCGTCATTTCGATTGCTAATCATGAAAGAAGTACCTACCTAATAATATAAGAACGATTTTCTCCTATTGCCAGACTTTTTGTTACCGCTTTAGTAACAACCCTGTCTAATACGACTGGTAAAAATGTATGTAATTCAGTGGAAAGCTCAAAAAAGGACTCTCCAAATAAATACATTGTTAGATAGGTAAATAATTTCGCCTTTTTTAAAATATGGAATCGGATGTTTCCCAGCCATGATGAAGCAAGTTAAGAGTAGTCAATTATTAATAGGCTGCAGCTGAAATTGCAGTTTTAAAACGTGGATTAAATTTAGAAAATCTTGAGAAACTTTTTTCTCGCCAAGCTACAATCTATCAACACTACTTCTCCTTACAATGACCTAGGAATAGGACTGTATGCGTAGTTGCACTAAAGTACATTTGAAATTCGTAAGAAAAAATGCATCACCTTTTCCCAAAAGGCGTACTACAGTTGTCCACCCGGTGAAGTAGCGTTCCCACTGTTCCCCCTTGGCCGTTGTCAACAATATTCAAATTCTTCAATGTGATGGCATCAAGAACCTGGGCAGTGAGAAAGAAGAGAAAGTTAGCTCAATCTACAACAAAATACACACCCTCCATATTCAAATATACTGAAATTAAAGTAAAGAAGAAGAGAAACTCCAAGATTCATGGAAATGAAATAGGTAATATTTATGGATATTATGACTGAAAATTAATTTATTCAACTGGCAAAAGTTAGTTAGTTTCTAAAATAAATCGTCTTACAATACCATACCATATTTTTCAATGTTATTTTCTGCATTTGCTCATCAGGCAGTCGGCTGATGACAATGGGCGTGTAAATCTCGAATTTTGAGAGGGTCAGTAATTGGAAATCGAGAAAACCTCGTGAGAGAAACCAAATAATAGCACCTAGGCATCGAACTCCAAGTTCACTTCCAGAGCTTGCGGTGAGCCCAAGTGCATCTTCTGAAAAATAATTAAATTATTAATAAAAAATATGTATTCCCTACAGTAAGAGGTATAAGTACATTACAGAAAAGAGAAAACAAACGAAAGAACGCAAGTTCTGTTTTCCCTTACATATTATCACACAAACATGTTAGCAGTATAGCAATGTTTTTCGAATCTTGAGTGCTATCAATCATCAATGGGGAATTTTAATGGTTATTTTCAAATTGCTCAATAGAAGGATCTGAGCGAGAGCTTTCCAAAAAAGTGCCATGTGATAGTTATCTGACCAACAAAACGGCTCTTGAAATGCATTTGCCTTATTACCTCACGGCCCCCACCTGCCTGAGAACCCTCAGCTCCATTGCCTTACGGGAGACGACCAACCGACAACTTTCACTTTCGCCTTTGGATCAGAGTGAGACAAAAGCCACCCGGAGACTTTCGTTGGGCACCCGGGCCCGAAAAAGCGTTATCCTAGACACTCCGCTCGCTCACAATCGAGTTTCACTGAGGGCACCCAAGTTATGGAGGCACCCGGGTGGGGTAGAAGTTGATCTTTACCGTGGTCACTCAAGTAATGCTGGGCACCCCGGCATTGCTATTGTACACCTAAATTTCCCTTCCCATATTACTAGGGCAGTACGAATGAATTCCTACCAGTATATACTAAATTTTGACAAGTCATACCTTATGAGGAGATGTAGAAACTTCTTCATTGGCTTTACATTTGACAGCCGTTCTTAGCTGAACCTCTGCCAAGTTGTCCATCGCTCGTGCGTGTGCACATTTTGAGCAAAAACCACCTTCCCATAGCTCGTCCAAAAATAACATTTACACCCATGGTTCTTACGACCCTGACAAAGCCACCAAAATTCTCCACACTTCAGTTCTTTCTCTTATGTAAATTTATAATCTTCATGGAAAAAACGTCACACGAACATTGCCACTTCTTTCCATTACACTAGCAAAACTCACAATCTCATTGAAAGATAGAGCCGAGAACACGGGACAATGTTTTGATTCAGACCGGGTGCCTAGAGTTAAAAGGGCGAACGCTTGTTTCATTTTTGCCCTCTGCCGGGTACACAACGTAATCGCTAATAGATCGTCTCTTCTACTTTCACTACTCGCCCTCGAAATACGCCTCCCGTGCCACCCGCAGTTCCTGTCAACCGGTTTCATATTTTGTAAACTGCCACCCGAGCAGATACATCGTCTGGAAGGACACATCCCTTTATGTTTGCAAATTTCATCTTGCGCAATCGTGGATAAAAGTCAATGTTAAAATCAGTTAATAACAGAATGTGGGGATGTGTTGCAGGTACCGCAAAATTCAGAATCTGAGAATTGTCATTTCTTACAAAGAGGAGGACAGTGATGTGGGGAAACTCATCTTTCAGTTTCCCCTATATAGATTCGCAGTCCGTCTGTGGAGAGTTTTGTGAGTGGGTGGTTGGGAGTGTAGATTATTTACACAAAAATTAGTGTCCGATACTGCATTGCTCCCACCAACAGTATGGTCCTCTTAAACGCATGAAACTATGGACAACGAATGCTTGCGAGTCATTTCACCCTCATTTTAAATCGAATTTTGCATCTCCCCACCCCAATATTTTTGTTTTTGATTCGCTGTTGCCACTGATTATATATAACCTTCCAATTCAACTCAATTAGAATTTATTCTAATTATCCTTAACTAAGGTAGGCATTAGGGGGAGTTGGGTAGGGGTGGCAGTTGTCAAACGGGTAAAAGTTGTCACTTAGGGTAGGGGTGGCAGTTGTCAAACCGGTAAAAGTTGTCACTTAAGGTAGGGGTGGCAGTTGTCAACTTTTTTGTGTGGCGGGTGGCAGTTTACGTTCGCCCTGCCTTACAACGTCACGTGTGATCTTCCTACCCATTTATTGGCCAAACTAAACGGTCTTGTGAACTAAAAATGCTACTTGAGGGTTATTCAAGTGCGCTGATTTCGAATCTGAGGTTAAAAGAGTGAAATTCCAACAGATAAAAGTTCCCCATTAACCAGAAACGAGCTTTTTCAAGGATTTACATATTTTAACATATCTGTTAACTTATGTTATTATACGTATGCATAATAACATGTGTATTATGCACAGGTATAATATATATTTGATGTATAATACGAGGGACGTCCAGAAAGTAAGAGTACTAGATTTTTCTTCTTTTTTTTAATTGTATTTTTTTAAAAATTACAGGGTTTTGTAGGTAAACATCTCCCTTATTTTTCTAAATAATCGCTTCACCGTTCGATGCAAGTTTTGAGCCTCGGCACAAGCTTTTTGATACCCTCTTCGAAGAATTCTCTCACCAACTCTTTCTGCCAGTTCAGGACCTCTTCCTTCACTTCCTCGTCAGTTGAAAAGCGTTTTCCACCCATGTGAGTCTTCAGGGAGGTGAAAAGATGAAAATTGGAAGGAGCCAAGTCAGGGGAATACGGAGGGTGGTTCACAATGTCCCAACCGAATGAATCCAACAGCTCTTTGGTGACGTTGGTCGTGCAACAAGCACACTCCCTTTGTCAACATTCCCCTCCGCTTGTTTTGGGTTGCTCTTTTGAGCATTTCAAGGGTTTCACAGTATCGAACTGCATTAATCGTCTCCCCCTGGGGCAGAAAATCGACCAGAATTATTCCTTTTTGGTCCCAAAACATGGGTAGCCATGATTTTTTTGCCCGAAATGGAGGTCTTGAATTTTTTGGCAGAGGGAGAAGACGTGTGTCGCCACTGAGATTATTGTCTTTTCGACTCTGGAGTGTAATGAGCCACCTAGGTCTCATCTCCAGTCACAATGGAGCTCAGCAAATCCTCACCTTTCAATTCAAATCACTCAAGGGACTCGCGAGCGCACGTGACCCGATTCACTTTGTGCTGTTGTGTCAATTGTTTTGGCACCCATCTTGCAAACAATTTTCTGAATCCAAGAGTTTCAGTGATTGTTTCGTGCAGCAAGCAGCAAGTTCATCCACTGTCAATCGGCGGTCTTCACAAACAGCGCCCTCAATTTGTTTCACCAACTCATCAGTCAACATGGAAGACTGCTCTGATCGTCGTGAACATTCGTCGTTCTTCCTTCACTGAACTCACAATACTACTTGAAAACGTTCGTTCTGTTCATGACACCTTTGCCATAAGCCCCTTTCATCCATGAAAAAATATCCATCGGCGTTTTACCCTCTGCGACAAGGAACCGGATGACGGAGCATACCTCACACTTGGCAGGATTCATCATCGACTGGTTCACTCAAATAGTCACTATGAAGGGAGTTTTGATACTACCGAGGTCATTCAGTGCTCATTGTGTTTAGGAGGACCTCCTATATCACGCAGTACGGCCTTGAAACAAAAATTTGCCCTGCTCGTACGGGCCTCAGTACTCTTACGTTCCGGACGTGCCTCGTATATACATAAAATTAAGTGTAAATAATTATACGTACGTTCAAACCTTGACAATTTTTGAGAAATGTGTAAGATAAAATAGGTTCCACTCCAAACTGGATAGGGTGTTCACCATGAGATTAACTGAAGGTGCTCGCACAAAGGTTTCCGTCTGCCTACTCTTTTCCAATTTTCTGAAATCTCTACTCAATATATCCCCACTTAGAAATTATGTAACATTTTCCCCATGCAATCAATAGTCTTTGCTCAAATAATAAGAAGTTATGAAGCAAAGAACAAATTCTAGGCTTAGGTAAGTTTTCTAATAAAAGAAACAATAATAAATATAATTATTTATTAAGCTGCCGTTCAGATAATAGACATTTGGTGTCTCATTTCATTTGAATTTACTCGAGGAAGGAAGAATAAGTGCCTTAGGTAGTAGTTTTTCTCTCTCAGAATGCAACAAAAACATAAAGTGTTTAGAAGCGAAAATACACCAATCTTTATCAATCTGATAAATGGTTCTTAGTTATTTAGTTATATGTATTTTATAATATTATTTTAAAAATATTCGAGAATTCATGTATTGTCACGGATGGGGGCTCTAAGGTGGGGTCAGCTGACTTAGTGGGCCTTCGGCCCAGGAGTTCCCTTCAACCCTTCTCTCTCTTCAGTCGCCCCAGAGTCTCCCCTTAGCTCATGACTCGTCCCCGAGTCGCTCCCGAGTTCATAATGTAGCTGTTGTTTAATAACCTGTCACCCCTTGTGTGTAGCCTCTGTCAGCCATAGCCAGTCCTAATCCTTGTTAACCAGGGCAATATCAATTTATAATACAGCCTCATCAAGTACGTTCCGTGTGGAGTGATTATTCATTCAATTTAAACCCCTAAACCACCCACCACACTCGTAACAATATTTAAACGTATATATACCTACACAATTACGGTTATTTCAAATATTTTTTATCAAGGTTCAGCTATCAACATTTATTGCGTGAGAAAAAATCAAGGCAATTTTCAACTAAATGAAATAAGCATACATTTTACTAACAAAGCAAAAAGCAGCTAATTTGGAGTTAGTATAATTCTTGGCACTGACCTTCACCAACAAATGACTTCAAAGTTTCAGGAAAACCCCCTTCGAAATATTTACGCTCTGTGATTTTTATCAGAGTGTCTGTTGCAGTCCAAAATTCCGTTTCAGGGGTTAATGCTTCTTTCAAGGCACTAGCAACAGCGTTACCCAGTATCTGGTTAGTTCGCTTAGACAACTGATTTCTTTCATGAAGAACCTGAAAAACAGCATTTATTAACGTGTGTTGTCTCCTCTATTTTTAAGAGCAAAGTGCTGTGAACAAAACAGCTCAGGGTCAACAAACTTGGGTTGGAAGATAAAAATACAGTAACGATATTGATGAATTGATTTCACTGACACAAACACGTATATTTACCTGGACTGGAGGATAGGTAGCAATAAGAGTTCTCAATCGTGAAGAATGGCGGTCATCATCGAACTGACCAATATGAAACAACCCAATCGAAGTGTCAACGAAACAGACGCCATATGTTGACTTAGTGTTATCAATTTCCTGGAGAAAAATAACAAAAAACTATAGTATGAGATGATAAAAATGGAACAAAATTCACTTAGCTGATAAGAGTGATTCCCATACTTTGTAATTTGTCTCACCAGTAAAAGGTAGAGTCGAACTTCAAGATCGTGGGCTCAACTACAATGAAGTAGGCAAGCTCCGAGTAGAGCCAATGTTGAGTGAACAATAAATATGTAGAATTTATTTTTTGAGGTGAAGGGTTGGAGGTAGCGAAAGGTAGGTTAAGGTTATACCAACAGTTTTCAAACAAGTGGAGAAACGATTTTTGTAAGATTGCAAACGTAAAACTCTGCAAAATTATTACAAAGAACTAAACTTGCTTTTTAATAAAGAACTTTTTCAAAAATTTTGATTTTAAAATTTTCTGAGCCATTGCAATAGCTTCATTTTCTACGAAAATTCGCTAAAAACGTCTACCAAGTTAAGAGGGGAGTATAGTATACATATTGTAGCAAGGACACGTAGAATTAGTTGTTGTAGGATTAGTCGGAAAGATTGAGTGCGAAATAGAACTGTAATAAAAATACGTGAAGACATAATAATATAGGAAATAGGGATATTATTCATATTTGCGCAAAAGCTTACTGTACCATCAATCCAACAACATTCACCATCAAATGTTTTATAATGCAACGGAATGGGTAGAATATTGTCAAGGGATTAACTCGCACAATCCTTGAAAATGTCAACCGATCGCGATAAGATAAATACGGCATCATCCTGGACATAAATATAGTCAATGATCCCCAGAGTTTGAACGAAAACGAACTGATTATAAATTATGAGAAATTAATGTTAAAAGAAATTCACGCTTGGCATGCGCATAGGCTACTAATGACCCGGCCGCAATGAAAGTTAAAAGGGACCATCCAGGAGCTAACCTGCACAAAAAAGTTCATCAAAACCGGTACATTAGTCTCGGGTTTGTGCGTCAATTAACTTTAGTTTTGCTCTACCCCTAGAGTTTGAACGAAACTAGGCCTAGTAGATGATGAGAAAATGATGTACTAAGAAATTCACGTTTGCGCACGCGCACAGGCTATTATTGACCCAACATCAACAGAAGTTATAGGGGACCCTCTAAGAGCTAACCCACAAAATCTTATCTTAGCGTATATTCAGTTTATATTTTTGTTGTTTCTGAATGAATTTCGCTGCCAGATCCAAACTGGTGCTTGATAAATTAAGTGTTTAATCTAGATAGAACATACCCAGCCATAGAATAGATTAGGCGTATTTTGTTATTTAATAATATTAATACGTTATACTCGTATTCAATCAAAACTCCGTCATTAGAAGGGCACTTGTTTACCTTTTCCATGATTGCAAGCAAATACGCACTTTGAGCCTCCCTGGCTTCCCCATCAGCCACTGTGAAAACTCGTGTTCCCTTTGTAGTCAACTGACATATCTCTCGTTTCACGACTCTGTCAAATTTGGTTGGTTTGTACACTGTGAACAATACAAGAATAAACGATAAAATCACAAACTCCACGTTCTCAATTATATTTACTGTAGACTGTGTGAACAACGGGCTTGGCCCGACAATCAAATGCAGATGTGCAATGTGATAGCACTGCTTCTGGGACTCAGGGTGCAAAGATATAAATGGGGAAATATGGAAATTTGTTGCAAAAATGTTGGAACATATTTGCAATCTATACAGTCCCCATTTCCAGCTTTTTTGTTAATATAAATCCTCATCCAGGTGCATTAAATTGCCTATCTATTATTGGTACCTACATTTCGAGGGAGCTCATAGACCTATTTGGAATGATAATTAATCATTTGTATAGACCTCTCAGGTTTTAGAAGTGCAAAAGGAGTGGGACAGCGCTGCAGCGGGCCGATGCGAGACTGGGCCATTTGCGGCCCCCTCCCCTCCTCATCCCTCACTCGTAGGTGAATTCGCGGATCGTGATTCGCGGTTCCCTCTTCACCGCGGGCTCCCACGAATCACGATCCACGAATTCACCTATGAGAGGGGGAAGAGGAAGGGAGGGGGCCGCGATCGGCCCAGTCTCACATCAGCCTGCCACTGCCCCGTCCGTTTTGCACTTCTAAATCCTGAGAGAGCTATACATGATCTAAAAAGAAGATGCGCTATGAGGATGCAAGAAGGGTATTTGGCCGTGAGCAGTGGAAGCAGGGAAAGGCACCACAGGGTTGGGGGGGGGAGGGGGCAGGGCATCGGGGAAGGCCGCTCTAGTTATTTCTATACTCACTGACAGAGCCTCACCGTGAGGAAGGCAAAGGAGGCTAACCAGAGTTGCCAACGTGACGGTACCACATTACCATCTGTCCGTCGCAGCCTCATGGTATGCTTGCCGCCCGGTTTGTTAATATCGAAGTGGCACTAGAGACCTGCGTTCAGCTTTCGAAGTTCGGGTTTTATTTCAATTTTTTGTATAAACGCAGATTGTCTGTTGGAATTATTGGTGTGGCTTGTTAGCTTGCCTTGGAACCTTCCTTGTGTTGTTAAATTTGGATTTTTTCGGAATAACCGTTTTTAGCGAATTTCCAATGAAAAAATGAGCTATTTAGATGGCTTCAAAACGTTAAATGTGTGTGTGTGTGTGTGTGGGGGGGGGGGGGGGGGGGGCTACAAATCCATATCATACATCAAAGATCCCAATCCTAGATTTCAAACCTCATTTGTATTTACATATTAAAATACCTACTTAATATTTACTTATTCATAGGGTGTATTTCCAGACGATAACTCCCTTAAAATATGGCGTGTAAATTTCGTTTCAATACAGAAACATCCATCTTGGCAAAAGACAGGTCGAGCTCGTTGGCCAGCCTGATAGCTCCAAAATTTCAAGTTCAAAGTGTTCTGAAGTTTTCTTTGCGATTTCGTCCCACAGCTTTCCCCTCAGTTTTATTTTATTTATTTTGTTTTTTTATTCCGTCATGATCGAATCTTCTGCAAATTCAAAGTTACAAACTCCTAATCCTTTTCAATCAATTGACTTGGTTGCTCTCGACTCACGGCCCGAGAGGGAACAGGGAATTTATGCTGTTACTAAAATCCCTCCACTTTGCGATCGTGTGTCGAATATGGGCAGAGCCAACTTTCAGCCATGCATATTCTCAGATCTCGGGCACTACAGCGCTATCACATTTGATTCTAATAATTTCTTACTTGGTTTCATGTATACAGTTTACTGAAGTTACTGAATACTATGAACGTCTACTTAAATTCAACATTTATTGTCTGTACAGGTAGATAATATTGTTGAATATTAACGTCAACCTTTGCTTGAATTAGAGAGTGAATTTTCTATTTCTATTGAATTTCACGTACAACCAATGCGTTACTAGTGAAGTGTAACCCTTAGCTTTCATAGCAGCAAAAGCATTCGCCACTTTTTGGAATGCTTTCATTTTATCGCAACATCTTATGATTCCTAAGCCAATGTAGTGTCAAGGAAAGATGATTTATTACGCTGTTATAAACTATTATTGCTGAGTAACCATAATGAACTAATAATGTGAAAAGAAGGCACTAGGTACATGGTAGGCATACTATTGAGTAGTAGGTACTTGTTAGTAGTAGGTAATAGACGATGCGTAGACTTCTGATCAGCTGATGGACTCCTAAAGCTGATCATTTCTATCGTATTTAATCTCTGAAGCTGAAATTAAGAGACGATTGAAATGATTGGCTCATTCCTACTCAGCTGAGTGAGCTAAATTGTCTCCTGTTCATCCTAGGAAGTTGAGATTTGATAGGGAGACTCTCTAGGTCATTTAGAGACGATTGAAATTATTGGCTCTTTCCCGATCAGCTGAGTGAACAAAATTCTCTCCTTAACAGGTGCCCTGGAGTAACCTTATAACGAGTATGGAGGTTACCATATATCAGGGTTATAGAAAATTTAATGGTCTTTCCAAAGGTGTTCTCAGTTTTGAGTTTACTGTGATTCTAGGGGGAGTTATGGCCGTTTTAATGTTATAAGGTACAAAACACGAAAAAAAATCTGAAAATTGAATAACTTGAAAACAAAGCGTTTTAAAAGAAATCTACGAGCAATCTTCGATCAGAAATTAGCTATAGAATCGATTCCTTGAGTTTGATTTCAACAACTCATTTTGATTGTCTCTTTCGTGTTAGTACCATTTCACCTTCTACCCTCAGCTGTAAGTATTTCTATTTGGTAAAATACGATGGTAAACTTCGTTTTGGGTAAGATTACTAGAATAGCGAATATGATTTTTCCACAAGGGGAAATTGAGTTTTAATGTTAAACTTAAGGTGCTTATAACTATAAGTTACCACAACCCACCAGAAGATGATGTGCTCTCCATGCCACCAAGATTTGGATGGAAAAGCTATACATACAAATTCACTGCCTACAAACGGGCTAGGCCTTTCAAACCAAGTGATATGTTAGGTGAATGGTCATGCAACAAAATACATACGAGCTTTACTAACTTTTTTTAACTCTCTTTTCCATCATGTCAGGCGTCTCTGTTTGTTCCACTCTCGCTACTTTGTAACCCTTGTCAACCAGTTGAGCAGAAAATCTTCCGTAGGCGATTTCAGGAAAACCACAATGAGCAAATGCTCCCTAAAACATTTTGCAATTTTACATAAAGTAATTTTGTACTAAAACAGCAGACGCAATAAGCTATGCTTCTTCTAGATATCTGCTTCATTGGCATAATTGGAAATTTACTAAATATTTTGGGCAACTACACCTTACAATTTCTAATGATAATCAGACATAATACTATGAAAACTAGCATAAAAAGAAAATATTTGAAGATTAACCACTGTCAATCTGTTTGATACGTGAACACAAAATAGATTACATTGAATAGAATATACACAACGAAAATATTTTCAGATGACTCACTCTCATGAACGTGAGGCTAAGCTCTTTCACACCAGTAACAGCGTCCCAGTGGTAGAGTTCATAGAATTTCCCAACTTTGAAAAACAAAATGCAATCGTAATGTTTAGCTTTTAAATCCCACCACTGCCGCATACCCTGAAAATTTGGTACCACAATTATCTGGTATCGAAGATAATGAATATTTACCAACAAAGGTTAGTAAATAAATTAAATAATAAATGAATTGGTGGACGTGAAATAGATCAAACTTACTGGTGTTTGATCCAGGAGAAAATCTTTGGGAACGTAAAGAGTTCTCCCATCATAATCTGGATCAGATGGACGCCGACCACTCGCATCTTTGATCTTCTCTGGTTTGAGAAAGTCAATTTTCAAATGAGTCCAGTTCTGGCCTTCTTCTTCAAACGAACCACCTCCAGACTAACATAAACAGGACCAGGACCATGAAATCATTTATTAATGTGGAAGTAAGATGATAAGTGAATATGAGTAAACAATGGATGAAACGGACCAGCCACACAACATAGGCAGTAGTTAGAAAGGTATGTACAAAGCTTAACACTGTTACGTTCAGGGAAACTCCCGCAGTCGTAAAGATTTGATACGTATAAAAAAGGCATAATTTCCCCAGAAAAAGGCATGATTTCAAATTATGTCGAGGTAACTATTGATGTTTGGGTTGTAATATTTGGCACAGGACAGTAAGATCCAAATTTTAATTCGTAATCCATTGAGTCAGACTCCCACATCACATTCCCTGATGTAAGACTTCACTTCCTCACTCACTGAGTCAAAACACCGTGGACAATGATCTCACTCAACTGCGACTTCATCCATCAAGCAACAATTGATTTTACCTTGTCATTCCTCCGACCCCAATTCAGCCAAGACCGCTAATATGCGGCTCAGAGACAATGTTGCGTTCCAGAAAACTCAAGCAGTCGAAGAGATTTGATAAATAGGTAGCGTGGAGGAGACCAATATATCAAACTGGTGAATATAGGCGGCTGATTTTCTCTATGGATCTAACAGGAAAAGGCATGCATTCGAATTCTATTCGGGTGACTATGTATGATGTTTAGGCCATAACAACAAAATGTTGGCATTAAAATAATTCAGTGACAAGATACTCATCTTCTGGAATGGGGATCTGTGTAAGACAAATTTTATAAAAAATTTGTATAATGAAATGACTCTTCGATTGTCCTCTGGCCTCATCGATTGTCGAAGATACAGATGAACTAAGTCCACTGAGAAGAATAAATGTATGCTATACATGTAGGCATAATTTAGTTAAGAGAACTTGCATGAAAACGGAATCATAAGCGTTGATGCGTTCTCAATAAATCGGCCTATAAATTACTAGGTTTTACTGTCGTCATTTTCACGGTTTCAGTAAATTTCTTCATCACGAGAGTGTCTCCGACTATTTTCTCACTTCCTAGGCAACTTCTTAAGGTTTTCTTACATTTCTTCTTGAACTTTTTGTGTGAATTAGACCAAAATTGTCTAAAGTTGTGCGAAACGATTTACCTCAGTAGTTGAAGAAGAATTAAGCAACGATTTTCCTGATGGTTGAACAGCTTTGGTTTTGCCACTGGGCGTCGATGAGGCTTTGACTTTCTTCGATGATCTACTTGGTTCCTTATTTCGTTTTCTCTTTGAACCCTGTAAGAGAATGATGAGTAAATTATAAAGATCTAAATAATGATCAATTATTTTCGTACAACAGGAAAATTCGTGAAGTGATCATTTGAAAACTACAATGGATTTACAACTCAAACTGATTTCAGGAGCAAAACCCACTTCGACTGAAGCGTGTGGATAGAAGTCCTTGTATGCTGAAATTGGTAACTTACTTCGATATACCCATTTCGATTGATAAGCAATCCATTTCAACATGACTTGACGCTGATAATTTGTTATACATTGATGTAAAGAATGAAAATATTGTTAAATTTTGAATATGACTCAGTGCCATTAGCGTTTATAGAGCTGCAGCTGCCCATATTTCAGGTGAAACATTGCAGTCTCCCTCTATATAAATAGTTGTACGTGGACTTTGGCGTCCACACTATGCAGAACAAGGGTGGGCACCCCGTAGGATCTGCAGATCCGCACAGCAAGCAAGTATGGATCACACTGGTGCAGTGTGGACGTGCGAATCTGCAAATCACCCTGTCGCATTTTATCATCCAATTTTTCGAATTTATATTAATGAAATTTGGGTAAATTGTTCAGCATAATGTTGCACATAAACCTTTTAATGTTCCAGTTGATAGTTGATACACTTTTCATGAGTGAAATTCTACTAAAGATTATATAAGTTTAACAATTTTCCGGCAGCTTTTAGTCATGTTTAGTGATTTTTAATTTGATGTCTATTTAACGTGCGCAAAAAGGGCTGACCAACAAACTTATCCTTTCTTTTGAAATTGCTTGATTTTTCGGCTCATGAACGGAATTTGATCTCATTCCTAAGGAGAGTGATGAGGCATGAATGACACATACAAATGCTCACACAAGCACGCTCACGCACACACCCACGATGTATTTTTAAAAATTGAGGAATCGTTTCAGAATAGCACAAAACGTATTTCCATAAAGAAAATTTGAAAACTTTTATTTTGAATTTTTGAAACCAGTACAATGGCTTCATTTTTCACGAAAATTCGCTAAAACAATTAATAAATACATAAAACTAATACAGAGACTGAATAATCTCTGGATTATAAAAGGCGACCTAGGGTGACTGAGGGCGAAATCGCCCCATCCAAACTACTCTTCTACTGATCCTGCAGGGTGCCCACCCTCGATCTGCACAGTGTGGACGTGGCTTCATGGAGCTGTACCAATCACAAACTTACTAGTGATTCCAGTGTTCCTATTTGGATAAGTTATGCATGTGGAACACTTCCAAATTACCGATTCCGTTCTGCTTAACGATCCAAGTGGAGCTAAGTGGTGTCCTACACCCGCCACCTTCCCTTGTACCCCACTCCACCCTCTTTCCTTAGCTTCCCCTTTGACAGCCTGCCATCAGTAGCAATAAGAACATAAATATAATCTTTCGACTTTGACTTTAGTCTCATATTCTTGGTCTATGTAGTGGTAGAATTCTGCAAAATGACGTCACTTAATAGAGGGCTGGCTGTAAAACGGATTGGGATCGCAACTAAGCACACTCTTATCAGAAATTTGGAACAACTATCAGTATCTTGAGCAGCCTGGAATGGTGGAGCTATTTCACATTTCCAATCCGAGAGTGTCTGCACACCTCTGGCTTCTCATCTCAGGTGCTTGTTTATCTACCAACTCAACTGATCACGTCAAAATGGGCTGTAAGAACTGTAACTGAGACCACCAAAACAGATTTATCGCATAATTTCAAACTTTATTCCTCTGGATTTGAACTCAAATACGAACCAAGACTTTGAACCAATCAATATTTTTAAGCTACTAAAAACTCTAAATTCAATTCAAACCTTTTTGTTGGGAGTTTCATCCTCCTCATCAGCAGAAGGAGGACTGTCTTCCTCTTGTTCGACATCTTCTTCCATTTCCTCATCTTCACTCGCACTTTCATCTAAAACCAAGGACATGAAAAGTAACTGCAAACAGTAATTAAAGATCCTCAACTAGTGCTATGAAAGAAAATGTGACGTTATCATACCCAAAATCGTCTGTAATAGCTTTTTATTGACAACATACCTGGGACATATGAGTCATCGTGGTCGTCTATTTCATCCAATGGATCCTCAACACTGTCGTCCAAAGGCTCTTCTTCCACCATATCTGCAAAGTAAATTATGAAATCACAAATTGATGAAGATATTTGTTGGGAATTATTAAAAAATTTCAAGAAGTCTCACTATTACTCCATTCGGTGGAATAGAGGAACATTTGACACTGACATATATTGCAGTTCAATGCATAAACTCAAGTACTTAATAGCAGGATCAATCTGCTGTAATACTGTAGGTGCTCGTTTATAGCATTGGTGTTCCACACTTTTCCTATGTTTAAGCAGCGGTCATATTCAACAGTAATTTGGATTTATTATGATGAATAGGTCCAGTACGTATGATAAACCCAAAACTAAGTGTTAGTTCAAACTAGTATGTAGTATTTATTCAAATTAAAAGGTCGATTTTAGGTTGAAATTAACCGTTAAATTTAAACCAATTTATTGACGCCACTAAATTTTGTTATAGTTTAATATTTGTGTTGGTATAAATAATCCTACCATTAGCCTCTACAGCTGTCACTAGAATGAGGACCCCTCCCCTCCTATTCCAGACTCCCACCTGTTACCGCCATCTCACTTTATAGTTGAAACTCCTTTCAAGCTGTGCTCCGTTCCCGCAATATTTTTCTATTATAAAATATTTTTTTCGTTATTAAATTGTTTATTTTATTTAATAAAACACCCAACAGGTTATGGGCCCAGGATTTGTAGGATTATAATTTCGGTGTCAAATAAGTCGTTTTTGGAAATTGCGCAGAATTTACAGAGGAAATTAACTCTACACGCCAACACGAATTGAACCAACAATTTGAAATTTTAAATCGATTGTAGGTGAACATCCCATACACGGTAAACAGTGCATTTTGAAGAGATCATGAATTTTTTATGGGACATGATAAGACAGACAGTACAAGGGTTAAGAGGAGAAAACTGTTGAGATCATGATTAAGATACGATTTTATAACGGTTTTATCCAGTAAAGGTCACGACCTACCTGGGTCACTGCACTGGAACACATAAATATGACTGGATGGAAACAGTGTGGGCGAGAAAGGAGACCTCTCAAGGACCCATACCACTCACCCACTACTCAAGTATGGCTGCATTCTACCACTGTATAAATGTAAACTATTTGAAGATCATATATGTCAATCTGCATGTGTTGGGTGGAGCGCGTTGCAAGTGCCAGGTAGTAATCATTAACTGCAGCCACATATTGCAGGTGGTGCTCAATTTCATTGTTTTATCAGTTTTTTGTTTGTTTGTGTGTTTCTTTATTACGGCAATTAATTCATTAATAATATAATTCTCATTTTGTACCAGTATTGATGAGATTGGTGGTGAGGGGAACGAATTGTAGAGCGTAAAGGGGTGACGCAAGGTATCAACAAGGGGAAAATCATGTCAACCCTTCCTTCCTTCATTCCTTAGGCTCTTCGCCCACTACCGTTCCTAGCGGCGGACCTCCGACCTTGTTAGTTTGGAGCCCCATTATATCTAAATGAGTACAGTATAGGTACCTAATTGTCCAGTGAATTTGTGTATTCTCTGCTACTCAATCTAAGCTTCGATATCAAGACTTTTTCATGATTCAATCCAACTTAGATTTAACAAAAAAAAGAGAATTTTGTTGAGGGTGTAGAACATGCACTCTCCAAATTTAACAAAAAAATATAAATATATTATCGATAATAAAACAAACCTTCCAGGATTTTCTTCTTGGGCTTGGATTTTTTCTCATCTTTGGGTGTTTTGGAGATGGTGCCATCCTTTTTTGCTTTCTTGCTTGAACTTCTGCCATTACTGGCTATTGCGTTTGATTTCCTCGAGCTCTTTGGAGTAGTCACTTCTTCACTAGAGGAGCTAGGACGCTTTTTCTGCGATTCCGAAGGTGTTCCGCCGTTTGCTTTGGGAGTTGAAGCTTCCCCGTTACTCAAACGAGGGGCAGGAGATTTAGAAAAATATTTGAATAAGGTGTTCTTTTGAGACATGTCTGGCCTTCCCACCAAGCTAATTAATACTAACAGTTGAGAGCTGATACCCTCAGAGAGCGTGTAACACCGTGATTATATGTGACAACACAGAACCTACGAAAGGCAGTACTTACCACGTGCTAAAACGCATTATGTCACCTACAATTTAAAGCACATCATATAACAAGTTCGTAGACGGTTGATTATCACAAAATTCTACAGAATACAAATTAAAAATCACTAATGGAAATGGAGCACTACTCTGTTAACTATCCAATAAGTACCTTAACACAAGACAAATCAAGAAGTACAATTCATTACTTCTGTTTATTTATTCCCGTTTCCCGCCTGTTGATAACTAATTCTCTTCTATTTATTTGTCAAGGAAAACCATGTCAACCTTCTGCATGGTAGCGGTAGTCAAAACATGGACCTGAGAAGAATGGAGCACTCCTTGCCCCAACAATACGCGTTTTCAAATTAACCATAGTTGCGTCACCATCGCATCGATGATGGGATATGACTCGACTCAACACGCACAAGGCAAATCACCGTTCCTTCACTGAATATTTACTAATAAATCATGAACAGCAACTGAAAACACCATTTATGACGGTCATGTTCTTACATTAGACAAAAAAAACTAAGCACTGGAAGTTGAATAAGAAGTTAAGAAGGTTCATTTGTTTATTATTTACAAGTAGCAAGTGGGTTTTACGTCGCTATTCAGTAATTCATTAAATATTCAAGTAGTATTTTATTTTAGATTTTCGTGGAAATGATTAAACTAGATTTGATTGTACATAAATTACGCAAAATTCACAACTGATTCTCCTAATTTCACCAAAGGAGATCAGCTTAAAATGCTCAGCATATAATATTGTGTGGTTTCTTAGAAGCATTTATGCACTTTTTCCACAAAGTTCATCAACTAATGATCATCCTCTCACTATAAATGCAACGATTTTGTAAGATTTCAAGAATATATTCCACTTCAAATGCACCTTCGAACCTGGGAATAGCATGATGATGCCATCATGTACCTAGTAGCCAGCCTTGGTTTTCTGGTAGGTACCAACCTATTTTTATTAAAATTATATAATAAAAGTGCGGTGTATTGAAACGATAGGAATGTAACTGCTACATTTGCAAATGCAGGATTTTGATTTGGTAGAATCCCTATGTTCCAGTTAGTACCAGGTATTTTTGTAACGTCTGTTCACTGCCATCTTAAAGCTATTGCTCCTTGAAAACTTGGCCTTCACTAAAAAAATATTCGATCTTTCTCCATGGATCCTAATCAGCTCAACAATCATTTCTGCTCTAATGTTACGCCTGATCCTTCAGTGAAGCAGTCAGTTCCCACATTTCAATTCGGAGTTGACTTTTCTTTCAGGTGTCAACTTGATGGAGATAATGTTTTTGCTTCTCTTCATAAGATTAAGTCTCAGGCTACTGGATCTGATAAAATTCCCTTACAGATAGTCTTGAAAAGTCTTGATACAACCCTACCATACTTTACCCATGTTTTTAATCATGTTATTACTACCTCCCAATACCCAGATCTATGGAAGTATGCCATTGTGGTACCTGTATCAAAATGTCCTTCTCCTGAAAACTCTAAAGATGTGAGACCAATAAGCATTCTACCAGTTTTTTCAAAAGCTTTAGAGCATTGTTTACTCGATCAGATACTTGAAATTGTTAATTCAAATAATTTTTTGAATGGCTTTCGGTCGGGTTTTCATCCTAAAAACAGCTGTAAGACAGTCCTTGCGTGGGTAAAGGAGAATATCAGAAAGGCAGCTTGTTCTAACAATTGCACAATACATGTTCTTCTGGACCTTTCAAATGCCTTTGGATCAGTGAACCATAAGCTGCTGGTTGATAAGTTTTCCTTCTTCTTTAGATTTTCCCATCTGCATGTTCTCTTATTGACTCATACTTGAGCAGGCACTGTCAATCAGTAGTTGTAAATGGTGATAAATCCACTCTCTTCTCTTGAGTAGTGGTACACCTCAGGGCTCAGTAGTAGGTCCATTTTTATTTTCAGTCTTCACCTACGATATGCCTAGTATCCTTTCTCAAGTTAATCATCATATGTATGCTGATTCCCACCTCTATTGCCATAATCCAATTGATTCTCTCCGTATAGGGCAAACAGTCTGCAATCTGAATTTTGAACTTTTGGTGGTGCATTCGTGGTGTACGGAAAATGGGCTTGTGCTGAACCCTTCTAAGACTCAGGCAACTATCATCTATAAAAAGAACTGCCCGAGCCATTTCACGAAAAGTGGCAACTTTGGCCTTACAAAAAAACTTACATAAAAAAAATTACATCAGCTTAAAAAAAAAAAAAAAAAAAAAACACTGTTGTGCTCTGTACCATACTAGAAGCCAAATGCAAAAATCTATTCATAGTAATGTCTTGTTCTCATGATACCACCATTTTGAAAAATGAAGGTGGCCCAGGAGTGATGTGGTCACAGGGAAGTGAGCAAATTACTATTGAAACTCTTCATTTTTTTAATTAATTAATTGAAACAAGTGAAAACTTGAAAGTAATCAAGCAACTAACACTTCATGGGTCACCTAGGTACTCTACGCAAAAATGGAGAAGTAGAATAAGAGCTAACCCCATGGCAACTCTGGAAGAGCCCCGGGGGTCGCTCTCAAAGCGTTGTAGGAACAAAGCTAGTGAGCTTTGTTCCAACAAGGACAAAAGGGCGCCCTAGGGGAGCTAAGAGCTCGAAATTGCGTTCCAACAAGGTTATGGGGTTGAGAGCTCCGTGTTCCAACAGATCTTAGAGCGCCCCCAGAGCTGCTCCGGGGGTGCCCCAAGCAGCCCCACACTAGCTTTGTTCCAACAGCGCTTTGAGAGCGACCCCCGTGGCTCCTCCAGAGTTGCAGAGAGTTGCCAAGGGGTTAGCTCCATGGTCGCCCACTTTCGTGTTAGTTGGAACACTTCGGAGCTCACCCGAGAGTGCAAATCGATATATAATCGATGGCTTTGGGCCGTTTCCGATCTTGCATGAGCACCTCTTCATCATCATCAGAAGAATCCAAAAAAAGGTACAACTCATCGTCAGATGAGTCTTCCAAATCATCATTTGAGAAAACAAATGCATCCACACTCCAAAATTTGAAAATAATAGAATAGAAATAATAGAAAATAATTGTTGATGAAAGTGAGATGTAATAACAAACGCAGTGAAAAAAATTGTTGACGTTTAGAGAAGGTTACGCGGATTGTAGTCAGAGTTGGGCATTAGCTAACTAATTTATTAGCTAGTTAATTTTTCGAATAATAGATAAATTAGCTATTACAATTTTTTAATAGCTAAAAGATAAATTTAGCTATTAGCTATTGAGGAATAGCTAAAATTTCCAGGTAGATTAGCTATTAGTCGAAACGTATAGCTAACAGATTTAGCTGCGGTGATTCAGCTGTCATGAGCAGCTAAAAGATAATAGCTATAGCTGTGGCTGACAACTAATAGCTAAAAGCTAACTTTTTATGAAAAACTGTATTTCCACACAGCTAGTATAGCTAAGCTAACCTTTTCAGTTTTAGCTCATAATCCTAAGTTGTAACGCTTTGATCGTATGTATATATAATTACCTGTATATTTACATATATCCCGTCCTTCCAGGCGATAACTGCCGTAAAAAAAAGATAAAAATACCGTGCCAACGCCAAAAATTTCGGTTCGGCAATCAAAAAGTTAAGTTCTTTGGCCAGCCCGGTCGGCCCAGTTCTAATGGGCCAAATTTACATTTTAGTGGTCCAAAAATTGCTAAAAAATAATGTTTTATCAATCGGGGCATTTTGGGTGGGGTTTTTGTTTTGAGTGTCATTTTCCATGTATTTTTTCACGCTGAGTCGATTGCAACCAGTCCTACATCTCAAAAACAATTTTACAGGTTAAAAAATGCGATTTTTTGGTTTAAAAAGGTCGAAAAATGACAATTAACGAATTTTCACAGAGATTATTTCTTCCATACCCACCTACACGCTACACCTACACCTTGTTTTTCCAGCCAGAAAAAAAGGAAAAGGAAAAGATATCGCCCTCCGCCTTATTTGAAGTACTCGTAGCAGTAGTTCATTCATTCGAGAAAATGTTCCACAGCTAATGCTGTTGCTAGCTAAAACTGAAAAGGTTAGCTTAGCTATACTAGCTGTGTGGAAATACAGTTTTTCATAAAAAGTTAGTCAGCTATTAGTTGTCAGCCACAGCTATAGCTATTATCTTTTAGCTGCTCATGACAGCTGAATCACCGCAGCTAAATCTGTTAGCTATACGTTTCGACTAATAGCTAATCTACCAGGAAATTTTAGCTATTCCTCAATAGCTAATAGCTAAATATTTAGTTGTTAGCTCCACCTAAATCATAGCTAATTTAGCTGTAGCTTTTAGCTGTTAGCTATAGCTAATTTTTGCCCAACACTGATTGTAGTTTACCCAAGGGTAGCAGGTTATTTCAAAATGCGCATGCGTAGGGCTCGGAGCTCTCAATGAGACCCCCTCAAAAGTGTGGGGCTGCTTGGGGCACCCCCGGAGCAGCTCTGGGGGCGCTCTAAGATCTGTTGGAACACCGGGCTCCCAACTCCATAACCTTGTTGGAACGCAATTTCGGGCTCTGAGCTCCTCTAGGGCGCCTTTTTGTCGTTGTTGGAACAAAGCTACTTTTGACGGGGTCTCATCGAGAGCTCCGAGCCCTACGCATGCGCATTTTGAAATAACCTGCTACCCTTGGGTAAACTACATGTCCGCGTAACCTTCTCTAAACTGTCTTCACCTTCTCTACTACGTTTGTTATCACATTTCTCGCCAAAGTGTTCCAACAAACACGAAAGTGGGCGACTTAGGAGCTAAACGTGTGACGACTCTGGAGGAGCCCCGGGGGTCGCTCTCGAATAGTTGCTGGAACAAAGCTAATGTGGGGCTGCTTGGGGGACTCCCTGAGCAGCTCTGGGGGCGCTCTAAGATCTGTTGGAACACGGAGCTTTCAAATCCATAACCTTATTGGAATGCGATTTCGAGCTCTGAGCTCCTCTAGGGCGCCCTTTTGTCCTTGTTGGAACAAAGCTAAGATGACACCACACAAATCGGGGTGTTACATTACTCCCCAATAAAATAGTTAGCATAAAGAAAAATATCTACTATCGCATTTTGTCGAACGCCAAATTTTCTGAAACTCTGGAGTTTCTCCCGGGTTAAAGGTTACCCAGTTCTGTCAAACAGGCCCTAAGCTTCACGGGATTCCATGTTCTGCTATTAGTGTTACCCTTGCATTCATTTTATATTGTTAAATGACCATGGATTCCACTTAAAGAAGGTATGGCTCTGTTCTTTGTACACACTTCTAAAGACAGACCGTTCAGTTCCTCAGATCCAAACATCGATCCAATCATTTCGATGAAAAAGTCAGAAAAACATTATATTTATTACCAACCTACCTTCTGTATGCCTATGAATAATAGGAACTTACTTATTTGCAGGTTTTTTCTATCAGGAAAATGTTGTAATTGTTAAGCACATTCGAATACCAAATCAGATTTCAATATACTATCACATCGAAATATTAGCAACTTGGTTCAAGAAAATACAAATTTCATATGAAAAGATCCACATGAACGATAATTTATTATTATTAATCAGCACCCGGCTAGTGAGAAGACCAAGATTCTGACTCTCTTCCGCCATTTTCCCTGCGACTTCAGCGCGGCCAATGTTGATCGAAATAGTAATTTCAATATCCAATATAAAATGTTATGGTTATGGAAATCCTGCTATGGAAGAAAAGATCTATGACCCTGTTCCATGAACCTAGGAGGTTTCCTGTTCATAGATGTTCTGAAAACAGAAGGGTCAAAAGGGTGTACTTAACACAGAATAACTGAGAAGGGTCCAATTTAGAATATCATAATGGGTCTTGGCATCTTTAAATCTGGGTTTATTTTTAATCAAACTTTTCTTCTTATTTCATGTTGATATGAGAAAAATACTTCATAAATAAGGATATAATATTGAGACGTCCATGATTACGGGTTCCAGAACATTATAATGACGTCACTGCATTTCCACCTTCTCCTGCTTTCTCTTTCTATCTTCAGCTCGTCTTTCACAAAATTGGTTCTTTTCATCTGGCTTAGTCTCGCTTTGTTTTATTTGATGTTATAGAGATTTTCGACATTCAGTAATATTTAAAATCTCTCATATTTAAATCAATAGTGTTATTAGGCATTCCTCGGGTATTTATTTGATGGAACATTGTTTCTAGTGAACGTTCGTCACGGACTAACTGGAAACAAGAAAAAATGGCTGGCAATAAGCCTGATGAGGTATGATTGCAATATGCTACATTGAAAGTATACCTGCTTACCATAGTATAGCCTATATTATTAAGAAATACTCATTTGAATAATGCCCAAGTGCGCTCCGTGTAGCTAAGTGCCCTCATTTCATCTTATTCATAATTTACGTTAGCCACGAGCTCTTATTTGCCTGTTTTAATCCAGCTTGTTTCTGCATTAGGTAGTAGTACACATTGGTATGTTGGTATAATAGCATAATGATGTTAGTACTAGTTTTTAGGTATAATAGCTTGACTCGCTCCTTCTGCCTTATAGGCACCTTGGTACTGCGCCGTCAGTTAGGTGCTGCTGAGTGTTGCTCTGTTCTGGTTCAGTAGCTTAATTCAGTTCGATTCGAATCTTATCCAGGTTGCGCGGTGGTTTAATGAAATTCATCATTATACTACCTATCCAAATAGCCCGTTATGTAGTGGGTTCATGAAATTAAAATGGGATGCACAATTGGTCGTTTGAGCTGCATTATTGAATGGAATTACCGGCACTAGTGGATAATCGTTATCCCAGGAAAAACTAAGATTACGTAAGGTTACCTAAGATTAAGTAATCAAAGAAAAAGAATTTTCTTATTATCCTTTTTGACAAATTCAATCAAGGAGACATTATTGTATCTTAGAACTGTACTTTCATTCATTTAATGTAAATGCTCGCATTTTCAGCGCCTCGCACATGTAGTTAAACGCAGACTTAATGATGCTCGATGTGGGGCTTGAAAAAAAGTTCACAAAGTTTTCTGTGTCATTTTTATGTACATCTTGATGTATAGAAAGTTTCTCTCTCGCAAATTCATGTATAGGGCAAAACAAAGACGAAACGCTTGCATACGAGTCTGCAACACATTGGGACATTTTATGTCTTTAGTTGTAGACTCGTATGCAAGCTCTAAGAGCCACTCAGCTGATCCGGACACTGGGCATCGTCAAGTAAATCCTAAAGAGGCTACATACGAAATTATAGCTTCCGAGAGTGTAAAGCATAGAAATTACCTATCAAAATGATTTAACCACCGCTTCACAAATCAAACCGTTCTCGCAATATTCGGATCACCTTCTATGAATCAAATCATCGAAACACCAGCTCAATGAAATGAAAATTAACAAGCGGTTGCAATCATGTTCACAATATCAATTGTTGAGAATGATCACCTGAGTGTACACAATTATTCAAATAACCATGCTCTTAACTCAGCTTGTTGGCCACGCACTTCGCAGTAGTTAACATAATATGGTTGGATAAATCGAGAGCTTTCGATCGAATGTTCAACGAATTTTGTGGGATGAAAAACGACGAAGTACCATTTCCCTAGCAACGACTCGATTGTAAGCGGAAATCATCAGAATATTTTCGTCATTCAATTTCCGTGACGTTTTTTAGTTTATGTGCCATAGCAAAGACATAAAATGTCAAATACTAAGATTACGGCTGTAATCACAGGAAAAATTATGGTTATGACTGTAATTACAGGGGTAAATCTGCGGTAAGCCCTTATGTATAGGAAACATTGGTTGTTACAGCCAAAATCACATTAAAAAAAAAAAAAAAAAATTGTAATTACAGTCGTAATAGCCAAAAAAGTTGTGATTACGAATATAATTACAGAAAAACTGTGATTACGAATGTAATAATGAGTGTAATCTATCATATTTCCTGGTTCTGTGATTATAATTGTAGTCGTAATAAATAATTTGTATGGTTACTCCCAACTCTGGCCCTTGGTCACGATTTGGGGAGAGAGCAGGTAGGGCAGTCGGGAGAGATAGTTAACTATCCTCAACTGTTGTCCCAACAGCCAATCAGATTGCGTTCCGTCTTTCCTATGTGAAACCAGCTTAATGCACCACTAGGCGGATTATTCTGAGTGGACCTTATTGAAAGCGAATGGAATGGACCCTAAGTTGACCGGCCACGTTCGGTCGTCGTCATTCAGTTAAGCCTTTGTTTTGAGGACGGTCAATGTGTTTTTGAATTTTTCAGACATTGAGAAATGATGGTTAATGCTTTCTCTAAAAGATTTTAAACAAATAATCCGAAAAGACTCATGAAAAATGTGAAATTGGGGAATTTAGAGCTGTCTGTTATCTTCGGTTTGCTCATAATAAGTGCTAGTGTCATTCTGTCCAACTTCTGAATCTTTCCTGCATTTTCAGCCCTTCTTCGCACCTTTTTTTATATTTTCATTTGTTTTGAGTTAGGGAATCGTCAGATCAATGAAAAAGTCGTTTTGACGGAAATGATAGAGGTTTACGAATCCTACAAACTGTTGTGGGACACTTCCCAAGCTTTATATTTTAATAAACATGCCAGAAACTAAGCGAAATTTATTTTTGAATTATCTAACAAATTTACTACTTTTAGTGTTTCTAAAAACGGTAAAATATGTTTCTGAACTGAACAGCAACCTATTACGCAACGAACTGAGCAGTAGGTCGGGCGCAAAAGAACTGGTAGAAATACCACCACCAGGCGATGTCCCCCCTTCTACCTTCTGTCAATGAGAGGGTGGCAGGGAGGTCGGGAACGGGTCGTGTAAAGGGGGCTTCATTGAGCTCTCACGAAGGTTTTTCTGTTGAAAAATACCTATCTGTATTAAATACATTGAAAAAAAACTGGAATAGTGAACTTTGAGGGTAAAACCCGTCAGCTTTGGCCAAAGCCTATCAGGTTCAAGTGCAATACATATGAGATGAGGGGGTTCAGGTAGGCAGAACCTCAGTTGCGGTTTTTCATCCAATTTCAGTAATTCCCCTAGACCTTCAGGACATTGAGAAAGTTGAGGAGTTTTTCCATTTAGAATTGTCTTCTTAATCTTCTGATTAACGATTAAACTGATGCAAAATTATTAAGTGACCACCCTGTTAAGAGGTGGGAGTTCAAGTTTTCTCGCAACAAACTTATCTTGGATGATTTTTTTTTTTCCTTCCAGGAGAACGAGAATGGTCCGAAAAATGCAGTTATAGAGGATATCGACTTGCAGATCAAACACCCTCTACATAATACCTGGGTTTTATGGTACTATGATAATGATCGAAAAAAATCCTGGACAGAGAATCTCAAGGAAATTACAAGTTTTTCCACTGTTGAGGATTTCTGGAGGTAAACGCTCGTATACTATCTGTTGCGAATAGTTGAGCCACCTAAGGTTCGCTTATAGCTTGTGATTGATAATATAAAATTGTGTTTTTGTTGTCTGTGCATCATGGAGTTTCGTGTTTCAGTTTGTACAATCATATAAAGGCCGCTAGCGAATTGAAACATGGGTGTGATTACTGTCTTTTCAAAAAAGGAATCCAGCCCATGTGGGAAGATGATGCCAACAAACTTGGAGGAAGGTGGTTGATCAGCTTGGAAAAACGGCAGCGTGACACAGATTTGGACAACTGCTGGCTTGAAATAGTGAGTCATGTCAAAGAATCCAGTTAATAAAAAAAAAAAAATAAATAAATAAATAACCCACCCAGTTTCAATTTTGTTCAAGTATGGTTATCAAATAAATCTCTAGTGACAGATTCTTTCTAGTAATAGATCTAGACGCCTTCAGCGGAGTGGGGTTGAGGATATAAAACAATTTCTTCTTAAAAAAGAACAAATTAATGAAGTAGTGTAGGTGTATTCCTTTTAGGAATGACGGTAGACAGCCAGTATTATGATTTGTTTATTGAAGCAACGTTTCTGCCTCCAACATTGGTGAGGCCCTACTAGCCTTATGCGGACGCCAAGGTGAATCGAGCGTTGTGGTCGTATAGCATGTGTCACATGCCAGCCGCCATTTGCTAACTAGAACGAAGCTTATTCTGTGATGATGAGTTAGCCAGGACGTCATGGTATTTACATCGATATTGGAATTTGTGAACACTCTTACTAATATTGTTTGTGTTCCAAAATGAGTCAAATTTTTGAAATTTCCCTGACTGATTTGTAGTCTTGATGAATGGCTGGATCTTATGATCAAGTTATTTTTTTCGTAACTCTTCTAAAATTATTACCATTTTACTCATAAAAATTAGGTAAGATTTGGCACTCGAAGACATATTTATTATATTGCAAGAACCTATGTGATAGTCACAAACACATAGGTTCTCGCAATATTTGAATGACTGATTGAATAAAACAGTTGGAAAAGAAAAAATTATGATCACAACCGTAATATTCCCAACTGGAAATCTATTCCACAAGTTTCTCATTTGGCAATTCATATGGAGGGAGCGGAAAAAGGTTTGCCGTCCGAATTATTGAAGTATTTCGTTGCCTAGGTATCTCAAATGGGTAAATACCGCCCAGAAATGACTTGGAAGTTCGTAGGAATAAGTAATTGAGGACAAAAGCGGCGGCTTGTCTCACATGCCATACGTCTAAATCGAGCTAACAAGTGCATGTAACACATGCCATACGTCCACTAGCCATTCAACCTCGTCAACAGATGACGTCCAGGCTAACAATGGTCGTCCGGCATGTCACACATGCCATACGTCCGCAAAAGGATAGTCATGCTTAAACTGTAGAGAGCTGTACAGAGAGGAACTACAAGTAACTTAATTGTTTAACTCTCTACAGTTTAATCATGAGGGCCTCACCAATGTTGGAGGCAGAAACGTTGCTTCAATAAACAAATCATTAAACTGGCTGTCTACTGTCATTCCTAAAAGGAAATCACCTACAATACTTCATTCAACTATGCAGCCATAAGATGAAAACTCACCGTAACCACATCAATTCGTTAATGAAGCTTTATATTTGCTTCAACCTTTTTTCTCTGCATTTTTCCCCGATCAAAGGCGTCGATTCCGAGCTGAAGGCTCCTGAAAGTGTACAGATTAAGCTTGTTGCGTCCACGTTATAAGCATAACTTTTCTATCTATTTATCTGTTCACAAAAAGTATTTATTAAAAAAATGAATTTCTTTTGAGAACCATGAGATTTATTAATTTAGACATATATGCTATTGCTAATTAACTTTTATGACAATTTTTGGGATTTTGAAATTAGTGGGTAAATTTAATTAACTTTTTTTTCCACTGTTATACGAGGGTCGTCTCAAAAGTAAGTTGCACTTATTTTTAAAAAATCGCGAGATGATCCGATTGGGCTGAAATTTTTACAGAAGTTTCGTCTGGGTGTTGTCGCAGCACCGTAAAAGTTTCAAGTTGTTATCTCAAGTATCAGCTGTTTACCAGTTGTTACAATATGGAGCTACCCATGTGTTCTACCGCCAAATGCGTTCAGTTATTCGTTTTTTCACAACCTTTGTGAACCCCAAATCTTTGGTAATGAGCCGGTGAATACTCGCTCGGCTTGATTCAATATTGTTGGGAAGTTTGAACATGATCTCGTCAAGAGTATAGCGCCGGTCTGACTCCAAAATCTCGCGAACTTGATCAATGACGGATGAAACCCGAGACGAAGACGGTCGACCACTACGGGGCTCATCGTGGGTCACTTCTCGACCTCCCAGAAACAAATCCCACCATTTTGCCACGGATCGACGACTTACCGTGGTTTTTCCATAAACATTGACAATCTCGCGATGAATTTCTGTCGCGGATTTGTCTTTGGCTGTGAAAAAACGAATAACTGAACGCATTTGGCGGTAGAACACATGGGTAGCTCCATATTGTAACAACTGGTAAACAGCTGATACTTGAGATAACAACTTGAAACTTTTACGGTGCTGCGACAACACCCAGACGAAACTTCTGTAAAAATTTCAGCCCAATCGGATCATCTCGCGATTTTTTAAAAATAAGTGCAACTTACTTTTGAGACGACCCTCGTAAGTTATTCGCTCTCATATTACCTAGATATAATGCATATTCAATTATATACATGTAGCATGTACACTATTTAAACTGATGTTAGGAGATAAGGCAAGGGAGTTAGTGAATAACAAAGAATTAGAAACAATAATTTATTGATGATGAAAGCTAATAATATGAATAGTAATGAATTAGGAATTATGTGTATTTATATGCAGTGTATAAAAAATATGATATATTCGTAAAGAAAAATGGTTTGGTGATAATGGAGAACTTATTCTTCATGCTTCATCCTTCCAGTCATAATACATGAATTAAAAATAAAAAGTACCTACTAAACATTATGAATGAAGTTCAATTTTATAAACCAAGTTATCTTTCCGCTTTGCCTATGTTTGTAATCGTAATTATGATTACGATTACACCCAACCCTAGTGTAGAATAGACACTCGTGGCAACATCTTGACTTTTAACAAAGCCTTCGGAACTTCGCCTTCTGAATCCCCACTGCGATTTTCATATCTGATCCCTCCCTCAAAGAAACTCGCGGGATACGGTAGTGAAGAAAAAAGGTTAGTGTAATGATGACTCTTGGTACTTGGAGAGTAAGGACCGCGTGTCATAATTTATACCCTCATTTTTTTCCTGGAAGATCATAGGTACGCGCTGAGTAAGCACGTGTCAAGTACACGAAGTTTGACTCCAGAAAACTTGCAAAATTCCATAATTCGACCAATGCATCAAACATTTTATTTTTTTATTCTTTTTTTCTAGATTCTATGCATGATTGGAGAAGCATTTGAGGACAACGCTGATGAAGTTAATGGTGCTACTGTAAATGTGAGACAGAAAGTGGACAAAATTGGCCTCTGGACTGCTGATGCTGATAGGTCTAAAAGCGATGTTATCATGGCCATTGGGTTAGTTTGTTCAATTATTTCAAACAAATCTTTAGAAATTTATTCTATGTTTCCAGAATGGAGCTCTGAATTTTTACAATTTTTTCATTTGCATATTTATGTATAAAATGTAAGTAAAGGAAGACTGGGAAATTAACAGCGACTGATATAACAAAGCTATGCAGTTGTATAACAAGTAAAACGCCGAATATTGAAATCAAATAGGCTATTGAAGGAACTCGTAGATTCTCGTTCGATTCTCACCTAGTTATGTATAATTATTACGGATATAAATTAATAATATACTTATTTACCAATTCATCTCATTTTAATCAGTAAGGTACTTATTATTAACTAAATAGGAGTATGTAAACGACAAAATATTTTGAGTACCTATTTGTGGCCTTGAATCCTGGACTATACAAAACCAACGACTGAGATTGAGGAAACGTTTGCTGCTTCCGGTCAGTGCTTTCAAGTTTTTTATCCTCTGAATTTATGAAATGAAAAAATATTTGGCTTCTCACATCACCTTCTTGATATTGTTCTTGATGGTCCTGAGCTTGATCAGCAAGTACCTATTTAGTTCGATTGTGATTCTTCTGCTTTTTCGTAGTCATGTTCTTTTCTACCTTTGAGGTGTGGATTTTGGAAGGCTTCCAGGCTGTCCTATCTGCTGCTAGCTGCCAGGCGTTGGTTAAGATTTTGTCCCTTGGAACTGAATCTCTTGCTTCTACGACTGCTTCTGAACTTTCCAATAGTGCAGCTTCTTTTTCTTCCACTAGTAGTTCGAGTAATATCTATTATAAAATGGCGTTTATAGGTTGAAGTGGATTTTGAGTTAGACGTTCTTTCGTATAATTTCAGAATACCATAAAATTGTATTACCGTGTTTGGCGTGCAGGTGGCTTATGTGTCTCCTGTAAGTGGCTTTCTGCTTCATTAATAAGTAAATTCTTGGGTAGCACTGTCCCTTCAATTTTAAGACGTGGGCATTGAATTGTTCTTTCCGTAGTGATAATGCCTTCCCAACAACATTCCGTCGTACACCGAGTTTTCGTGGATTAAAATAAGTGGTTTTCGTTGTTTAAATTATCTGGCTGGATGGCATAGGCACTAATCCGATGAAGGACGGTGTACGAAAGCGCTAATTTCTGGGGAACATGGATTGTACAAAAGCGTGAAAAATAAGGTGCGAAAGCGCGAAAATCTGCTTGCAGTTCTAGGGATAAAAAGATTACGAGAATCTTTCTAATATTTTTTATTTGGAAAAAAAAGAAGAGGTCATGTCAATTCGGTCTCACAAGTCATATCTAGATTAATATTTATGAAAGAGAAGCACTGCTTGATTGCGGATTCCAACTTTTCGGACGTAATCCTTACGCGTCAAAATTCCCTCCTATTATTTTGCCCGCAATGCACATATCCCCGTATCCTTCCGTTCCGTTCTTCTTCTTCTTTTAGACATGGATATGTCTTTTAGCTTCGGTACCTATTTTAAAAAATTTTGTAACTTTTTTTTTTTTTAGCCCGAAAAAGTGTACAGGAAACTTTGTTTTCTATTGATTTTCACGTACAACCAATGCGTTACTAGCGAAGTGTAACTCCGTTTTTGGAATGCTCTAATTTTATCGCACAACATCTCATCTTCCCTAAGCCATTGTAGTGTTCAAGGAAAGCTGATTTATTACGCAAAGTTATCAACTAATATTGCTAAGTAATGAACTAATAATGCGAAACTGTTGTTTCATGTGATGATGGAAGGATTTGGGGCCATTGGTGGTTCGTTGACAACTGCCACCCCTACCCAAAGCGCTCGCAACGCCAAGTCTTCGCGCTTATGCAACTGACATCCTGCCTAAAATTCGCGCTTTTTTTCGCGATTTTGCAACTCACTTTTGACCGTTCCCCAACAGATTAGCGCTTTCATACTCCTCCGAATTATCTAGCATGACGCTGTGGGACGGTTCTCAGCAAGAGGTCTGGCAATGTCCCTCTGCGCAGCTCTACTCTTCTGGGCTTTATGCAGAGAAATGCGAGGTTACATCGTGATAACTATACCACATTGTACCAATTTGAATTTGAAACGAGTGGCGGGTGGCAGATAAGCAGCTTTTTTGTACTCAAACAGTGAATTAAACCTTCTTGGCATCCATCTCCACTGGCGTGCATTCCATAAGGTAAAACAAAAGCAGCTGTCGTCCTTCAATATGGTTTTGGAGCGGTTCCACATTCAACGTGCTGCGAATGGTTTGGTTACTTACCTTGTCTTGCCTTCTATTTTCCTTGGAAATCCAATTTCTTCAATTGTATTCAGATACAAGAGGACTGGGTTGGAACCCAACTCTCGTGGCCATATTATGAAGGGTACCGCATCAACTGCGCTTGAGCCAGTAAACCCCAAGCTATGATGCATTAACTTATGAAATTACATGGAAATCTCATTGTCCTGTGTATCAAAAATTCAAAGTTTCAGAGTTTGGTAGCATCAGCTGAATTGTAATTGAAAAATAACTAGTAAAGAACAACTGAGAGTTGAAAACCAAGCAGTAGGTTATTATACCTCGATCGTAGTTTACCTCTGGGTGACTGACAACTTCCAATTTCGTACGCGTTTGACAAGATACCATTGAAAATCTTCTTTATGGTCTGTTGGACATACGTGACGTATTTATTAAAGCTTTATTGTAGAATATTATTTAGTCAATATTTATTTGTCAAATATTCCAGAGTTATATATATCACTAAATTCGCTCATAATGACATGCTACACAACTGGAATTTCTATTAATGTTATGATGGTGTACCAATACCACCACCAAAACTTGATGCAAGCTTTCTGATTCCACAGCCGCAAGATAAAAGATCGTCTGAACCTGGGCAGTAGACATCAAATCATCTTCCAACTTCACAAGGATACGCAAACGAAATCTGGTTCTGTGGCAAAACATACATTTGCTATCTAATATTTGTATCAACGATGTCTATTATATTCATTGTTTCACAATATTAGTTGGTTGTTATCAAGACGTATTTTTTTCTGTTTTAAACTATCATGACTTCTCATTGTTATCATATTACATCTAACATTATTTAAGTTGTGTTGAATAATCTCTACATACCTATTACATTTGATATGTAAATGCCAAAAAAGAAAAATATATAAATACAAATCACGGATATATGAGGGGTGAATAATAAGTTTTTTGTGGAATTGAAATTATCTATTCCTATTTAATGTGACTTTTATACGAGTTTCACTTCTAGGCATGGTACAGAAGTGTTTATATTTTTTTTGATGCGAAAGTTATCATTATCCTTGTGCGGACTTCGGAAATAAACTGACTTTATGATATTGACATTCTCATTCTATTATCCTTATCCTATGTTGCCGACCTGCCTGTTAATCCTTGATGCATGTGATAGGTTGTGTAGTAGTTATACTTGAATTTAGGAGTCGATTTCATAAGACTACAGAGGGAAACGGTGCCTAGTACAATATTATTTTCGTTGGGTCATCAGATCGACCTTTACAACGGTAATGACCATCACATTTCTCAAAGTAATTTGTTGAAAAAATGATGAAAATTTTCATGATAAGTAGGAATGTAATCCAAACAGTCTAAAACTTTATAAGAGCAATAAAAACAACCTGATACCTGCATCAGATTCCTCCTGTATGTTTTATCAATCTAAAGCTTCTTGGTAGATACGAAGTTTCTTTGTAATGAATAGTATCAATGCAGTTTCGTTACATGGAATAATATATGTTAGTTTCTAGAATACTTTAGTACAGTGCAAGTAGTTAGAGTTGTGACAGTTCCCATGAGATCCAAGAGAATGCGCGTCCGGCGCTCCCGCACTGGGTGTCGACGTCATTCTCAAGTTGTTGAAATGCTGTGGTTGGCGATAGATGAGGATCCGAGAACCGGAAAATTATCTTCTCCAAACAGAGCACATATGTTATTAGTACGAGTTGTATCTCTTATGGTACTGTCACACCCCCCTCTCTCTCTCTCTCTCTCTGAGTGCGGATTTAGGCCCCCATTGCACCTCTGGGGGCGATCTACGTTTGTTACATGGTAGCAGAGCGTGATTAGGATTAGGAGTAATCCGATTCACTAGTTTTGGGGCATTAATGTTTCAGAAGAAACATGGCCCGGGTTTCCAGAAGGATACATAAGTAATTTCATTGGTTCTTGACTATTAATTTCTCAATTTTTCCCCTCATATAATTTCTATTTAACATACTTAATTTCTTCCAAGGGCATTGTTCCCAAACCCAGGGCATCGTTTCCTGTTTCAAAGTCCCCAAAGTAAGAACACCTTCCACTGTAAGTCTCCAAAGTTGAGCAAGTTATTATTCCACGGGCATAGTTCCCATTTTCATTAGTCCCCAAAGTGGACATCTCCCTCAGTAAGTCTCCTGGTTGAGCAAGTTATATTATTCCCGATCATCTTTGATTGGGGGTTAATTACCTAATGAATACTTCATATGAAGATTCATTGACAATCCATCCTTTTTTTAATTTCCTTCTTATTATCCTCAATCGCCAATGCAGCTATTTATTAGTGAGCATCCATCTCAACCAGTAAACTATTTCACCTGGTTTTCATACTTGCTCTTCAATCAAGTAAGTTTTTTAAGGGGAGGAGTGTGACAGTTCCCGTGAGACCCAAGAGAATGCGCGTCCGCAGGGCGTTGGCTTCATACTCAAGTTGTTGAAATGCTGTGGTTGGCGATAGATGAGGATCCGAGAACCGGAAAATTATCTTCTCCGAACATAGCACATATGCTATTAGACGAGTTGTATCTCTTATGGTACTGTCGCACCCCTCTCTCTCTATGAGTGCAGATTTAGGCCCCATTGCACCTCTGGGGCGTCCTAAGTTCGTTACAGAGTTCAGTACGACCCTTTGCCAATGACTGACCAAAGCTTACGCTAGCACTCAGCAGTCGATATGCATGAGGCTTTTAGGTCATTTCGTTCACATTTTACACTTATAGTTGATTATAGGTACACATTATCACATAGTCATATTCTGCCTTGTTTGGCATTTGGCAAGGTACCTATAATACAGTCAACTAGGAAATATACTCTCAATATATAGACGGGAAGCGCGAGTTCGTGGGTTCGAATCCCAGCCAGGCTTGAAAATTTTTTTATATCCAAATTTTTTTATATAAATTTTTTTCGCATCGTGGGGAATCCCAGCCAGGCTTGAACATTTTTTTATATACAAATTTTTTCAGGCTAAGAATTGCATAGCAAATTATCCTCGTTTTCTACGCAGTAGAAAAGAGAAAAGATCCGGCGAGGCGCGAAGCGCCGAGTATAGATTAGGGGGGTCCAGGGGGGCGAAGCCCTCCGGCGAGGCGAGAAGCGCCGAGTATATATATATATATATATTGCAGTGAGATTTATTACGCACATAAGTACTTACCTCGCCACAAACATTATATACCCAAGTTATTTTATGCACTACATCTAGAATCTAATTCCCGTGTCCGCAAAGAATTTTAAAATTCTTTTGAGTCTCAATACTTGAATTTTTCATTGGGTCCCAGAAATGTTTCCTCCCCCAGATTTGCTAGACAGTCCCTTCTATGGAGAAGGGGCAGAACAACTACTGTGTGTTCCACTAACACTAGTGCCCATGCAGTGGTCACAGTTGTCACCCTATTTCATGTCCTAATGGTATCACAGGAAAAAGAAACTTCGTGTGAACAATGAATCCTACTCGTGTGACCTACTACCAGGGGGTGAAAAAATATTCTAAATTAATGTAGTTAGTTGGAACTTGATAGTAAGTTTAACTAAACGTTTACAGCTGGTTGTAGGTTAAATAATAGTTGTAATTATCTAATAGTTAGTAGTAATCGTTGATTTGGAAGACAAAATACATTTATTATTTAAAATCGGTTTCCTCCTACCCTTAAAAAAAAAAAAAAAAAAAAAAAAAAACCCCGGAAATAATTTACTAAGGGTGACCTCAATTCTTGGAAGAATAAATAATGAACGACCCGGCACAACCAGCGAGGACGAAAGTCTTTCAGTTCCCTGAGCCCTGGAAAAAATAAGCCTCACCTGCTTGGTTTACGGAGAAGATGTGGGTACCGTGATTTTACACTTGACTGGTTAGTTTCTCACAATTGTAAAAAAAGGAAAGACAGATGGCACCTCACGTGGCGAGATTGCAATAACTGCTGGAACCTTGTGGTTCGGGGGAGTTAATGTAGAAAGATAATTGAGGGAATCAAATCATGTTTGATTCTGTTGATGGCCCATTGATAGGACGACCTTGACACAGTTAGAGATGTCAATTTTATGGAGCTTGTGATACACCCATAAAATATATGAATATGTCACACCCGCTGGGCGAAAATTGTAAGTGCTCAGTAAAGAGTCAAGAAGTCTGAGCAAAAGCATGCAAAATATAGTTAAAATGCGCATAGAACGAATAAGGCATAAATATGCGAATGTAGATAAAAAATATATAAAGAATATATGGATATGTCACACCCAATGGGCGGAAATTGTAAGTGCTCGATAGAGAGTTAAATTGAGAAGTCTGAGCAGATTGTAGGTAACGCCAAATTATGGAAATGATAAATCATAGTAATTCAGGTAGAGTATTCTGTGAAATATCACAAGAAAATACTCCCTGAGAGGATAGAGGTCTATTGTAGACATTTACGGACATTGAGAAGTTCTGTGTCCACCCCGCCGTCCAGAAAATGGCATGTAGAGTAACTTCATTCCGTGTTGCCGCCGACAGTGCTGCATGGCGAGTGAGGTAGGCGGACAAAGGTACCGACATCGACATCTGCACTTTTGAGGGTCATGGAAACCCAATGGTTGAGAGTCGCATGGGATGCCCGGTGGACTGGGGGACGTATTGTCAGGAATTGATACTGATCGAGCGCCTGTGACGTAGCGTCCAAGTACTGTCCCAGAGCAGATTGGACGCATAGTTTTGGCTCCCCATTCAAGACTGGGAAACTCAATATCGGAGCCATTACCTGAGGGCGAGACGTTGTAAGCACGGAGGGTAAAAAAGACCCGAACTCCCGTAGAATCAAATTTAATGTTGGAGCTGTTGTCTGAGAGTGAGTCGTTTTTGATAGGGAGGGTATAAAAATCCAAACTCCCGTAGAATCAGATTTAAAGTTAGACCTTCTAACTGCTAGGATTGTTTGTGGACACCGCCCAGAGGGCAAAAGAGTAGGGTCGTTAATATAATCGTTAAGAACGATAATGAGTTGTCGGATGACACAGTAAGGTAGCGTAGCGCCATATTAGGATACTGGGTTTTTCCACATTGTGCAGTTGGGGGCCACAAACGGCTACCAAGTATTGTTTTGCGAAGGGGTCGGGAGCCTAACTCCGAACCCGAAATTAGAGAAAAATGCTGATCTGAGTGCATTGAATGAGCAAAATGACTGGCGAGATGAGGACAAGATCTTCTCCAAAAATTTTAAAACACTTTGAGAAATATAAAGTTTATGGAGTCCCAGCCCTTTAGTCTCAGGAAAAAACGTAGCTATCTGCCTATAGCATATATGATCAATGGAGTTATTAATATTAGAAATATTATGTTTCCAAAGATTGACATATTTATAAAATAAATATAACATTGTGGACAATTATATTAACATGTGGCGGGGGCTAATGCCTTATATAATGTATTAGCTACCTCTAGACGGCCTTTCTCCCATAGAATGGCCATGAAATCGATCGTTAGAGGGGCCGAAGTTCAGTAATTTCGAATCTGGCATACTCATGAACACAGAATGTCCTTTATGTGCAAAATGTGAGAAGATCAGCCAAACGGCTTCTCCTCTTTCACATTAATATGTCGGTCCCATGTTCGGGTCCCCACCACCCATTGACTCCGTGAGGCAGAACCCCCCCTCCTATCGGGAGGTTGAGCTACCTGTTCAGGTGGAATAATTAATCTGGCCATCACAAATGGGTGAGGGGCCCCTATCTATAGCTGATTCCCACCAATGTAATTCGGATCTAGCCTAATTTGATAAATAGCATGTGGCACCAAATTTTGATCCTCTATTTTTAAATGTTTATTTGCTTCATTTATTCATTTATTTTTGAAAATATAGTGGACTGTAAGGAATTATTGGTGAGAAAGACATCAGAAAATCTATTGCTCCTGCCGATTTCTGGATAGAAAGTCTCTCGAGCCCTAAATCTTTTTTTAATGTCTACGAGGCCATTTCCATTTGGAGTGAATTAAATTCAAACCCTGGGAAACATGGTGAATTATTTGGTCAAGTCTCCACTACCCCTTTCTCCAGGAGGTGTTGAATTGTGGTTTCCACTCTCGACCACCTCACGGAAGGGGGGGGGGGGGATAAGGAAATCCTGGGTAGGCTCAAAGGAGGCCCCCGGAAAAAAGGTGACTTCTATCCAGATATTCGTGAACACCATCCAAGTATGGATAAACGAAGTAAGCCTCCCTACAAAAGGCGAGGGAGGGGAAGTCAACCCTTTCCCTCCCTCACCTTTTGCGGGGAGGCTTTTTTAATATCTTGCTCCCCTGCACGGAGACGGCCTTGAGTTCGAGTCTGCTTCTGTCGGTCCTCGTGAGTGGTCTCCCTGAACAACCTCAGGGGGGGAGGGGGGGGGGCAGGTCGTGCAGACTTCTTGGGCTTGTTAGCTGATGTGGACGGGGAATGACCCCTATCCCGTTAGACCCTAATAAGGGAACTGTTCATCAGATCGCTCTATCAGAGGAGCGTTGGACCCTAATAAGGGAACTGTTTATTATTGCTCGATCACAGAAGCATCGGACCCATTTGGTCGCCGCCTCATCAACGAGGAACTTGACCCCGGGTGGCTGGCCATTGGTGGCAGCCCTAAACTCAGGTAACAGGTAGGTACTGCGCTAGTCAATCCGAGACCAGGACTCTATAGAATACTGGCTGTAATGAGGCTAGACATGTCCCACAGAGCTTCATAAAGTGCCTTCTGTTCGGGCTCAGGTATGAATGAGGACGAAGTTATATTCACGGCTCAAGGTAGGTTCGGGAGTATCAGGACCTCAGAGAGCCTCAGAGTAAAACATGATAAATAGATCGGCATAAGTATCACGATTCACAATGTTCTGCATAACCCGTTCCCATTTCTTGATCATAGTAGGATGAATAAAAATTGACTTAGTGGCCAGTGGATCATAAAGGGTAGCCAACGTAGGGGAGTATAAACTCTGGTGGCTTTTCGAAAAATCCGCGGGTTTTTAATTTTGAGTAGGTAGAATTGGAAACACAATAATGCCAATTTCAACACTTTCCCTCATTGGCAGCTGTCTTCCTGTTCTCCTCATCTTCTGATGCCATCCCCAACTCTTCCCGAATCATCTTCAGTCTTGGTTTGGCAAGCGGCTTGGTAAAAACATCGGCTAGTTGAAACTCAGTTGCAGTTTTCTTTTTCCTCTTTAACTTTCCCTGTTTTTAAGCTCTCCTTTATCATAGGTGTTGGTGCTGTAAGACAATCAGGCATTCCAAATCTTTTTAGGATTCTGTTCATGTAGCCCTGTTTGTGAATTTTGATTGAGCCATCCTTTCTTTGTTCCAGTTCAATACCCAGATAATAGGATGCAGGCATGACTGTTATTTTAAATTCTTCTTTAAGTTCAGAAATTAATTTTTCTTGTTGTTTTGGATCAGATGTTGCAATGATCCCATCATCTACATACAACGCAACCAGAATTTTGTTAGTGTTCTCCCACCTGATGAATAGGCAAGGATCTGCCTCACTCACATTAAACCCAATGGACACCAGGTACCCTGCAAAACGCTTGTTCCAACATCGTGGTGCCTGCTTTAGTCCATACAGACTGCGGTGGAGACGGCATACCTTGTCTGTTCCATCACTGTAACCTTCTGGTTGGAAAACGTATATCTCCTCCTCGAGTTCACCATATAAAAAGGCTGTTGACACATCGAATTGAGACAGTGTCAATCCTTCACTTGCAGCAACACTTAGAACGGCTCTGATCGTACCACTTCTTGCGACAGGACTGAAGGTCTGATCATAGTCAACATACTTCTTCTGAGTGAAGCCCTTGACTACCAGCCTCGCTTTATACTTGTTAATAGACCCATCTGCGTTAGTTTTGACTTTGAAGACCCACTTTGTATGAATAGCTTTCTTTCCAGGTGGTAACGTCTCTAATGACCAAGTTTTATTTCCTTTTAATGAGTTCATTTCACTGTCCATTGCGTTGATCCACTGTTCCTTCTGTGCACTTCTCATAGCTTCAGTGTAAGTAGAAGGCTCGGGAACGGGAATATCAGAAGCAATTGCTGACATGATGAAGTCATGGAACCACTGTGGTTTTTTCAACGTTGTTCTGTCTCTCAAAACTCGTTCATAATTGTCGTGTTGTTGTTGATTTTCACTTGGTTTATTTTCCGGAGATTGTTCAAGTTGTTGATATTCACACGGTTCGTGTGGGGGTGTCCCTAAACGGTTGACCAGCTTTGACCGCCGTTGACCACGGTGTTCCCCTACTCCGATTAACATCAAATTTTACCCAAAGTCAGGAAAGGGCAGAAAGAACAATCTGACGAAGTTTCAACCCCCCACCCCTAAACCCCTACGAGATATAGGGGTAAAACTGCTTTGACCAGCTTTGACCGCCGTTGACCACGGTGTTCCCCTACTCCGATTAACATCAAATTTTACCCAAAGTCAGGAAAGGGCGGAAAGAACAATCTGACGAAGTTTCAACCCCCCACCCCCACACCCCTACGAGATATAGGGGTAAAACTGCTTTGACCAGCTTTGACCGCCGTTGACCACGGTGTTCCCCAACTCCGATTAACATCAAATTTTACCCAAAGTCAGGAAAGGGCAGAAAGAACAATCTGACGAAGTTTCAACCCCCCACCCCTACGAGATATAGGGGTAAAACTGCTATGACCAGCTTTGACCGCCGTTGACCACGGTATTCCCACACTCCGATTAACATCAAATTTTACCTAAAGTCAGGAATGGGCAGAAAGAACAATCTGACGAAGTTTCAACCCCCCACCCCTACGAGATATAGGGGTAAAACTGCTTTGACCAGCATTGACCGCCGTTGACCACGGTATTCCCCTACTCCGATTAACATCAAATTTTACCCGAAGTCAGGAAAGGGCGGAAAGAACAATCTGACGAAGTTTCAACCCCCCACCCCCACACCCCTACGTGATATAGGGGTAAAACTGCTTTGACCAGCTTTGACCGCCGTTGACCACGGTGTTCCACTAATCCGATTCACTTCAAAATTGAATCGAAGACAGAAAATAGCAAAACAAACAATCTATCAAATTTTCAACTCTCTACCCCCACCCTCCGACGAGCAATAAGCGTTAAACTATTTCAAACACATTTGACCACCGTTGACCACGGTGTTCTCGTACTCCAATTCCGTTCAAATTTTGATCAAAGACGAAAGATAGCAAACCAAACGATTTGTCAAATTTTCAACCCTCCACCACCAGCCTCTCAAGAGCAATAAGCGTAAAACTGATCACATTTGACCACCGTTGACCACGGTGTTCTCGTACTCCGATTCCGTTCAAATTTTGATGAAAGACGAAAATGATCCAAAAGAACAATCTGTCAAAATCTCAACCCTCCACCTACAACCCCCTACGAGCAATGAGCGTATAACTGACCACATTTGACCCCGTTGACCACGGTGTTCTCGTACTCCGATTCCGTTCAAATTTTTATCGATGACAAAAAATAGCAAATGGAACAATCTGACGAAGTTTCAATCCCCCACCTCCATCCCTCTACGAGCAATGAGCGTAAAACTGACCAGATTTCACCCCCTTTGACCACGATGTTCCCCTGCTCCGATTCACTTCAAAATTGGATCGAAGACGGAAAATAGCAACACAAACAATCTGTCAAATTTTCAACTCTCTACCCCCACTCCCCGACGAGCAATAAGCGTTAAACTATTTCGACCTCATTTGACCACGGTGTTCTCGTACTCCAATTCCGTTCAAATTTTGATCAAAGACGAAAAATAGCAAACCAAACAATTTGTCAATTTTTCAACCCTCCACCACCAGCCTCTCACGAGCAATAAGCGTAAAACTGATCACATTTGACCACCGTTGACCACGGTGTTCTCGAACTCCGATTCCGTTCAAATTTTAATGAAAGACGAAAATAATCCGAAAGAACAATCTGTCAAAATCTCAACCCTCCACCTACAACTTCCTACGAGCAATGAGCGTATAACTGACCACATTTGACCCCGTTGACCACGGTGTTCTCGTACTCCGATTCCGTTCAAATTTCGATCAAAGACGAAAAATAGCAAATCGAACAATCTGACGAAGTTTCAATCCCCCACCTCCATCCCTGTACGAGCAATGAGCGTAAAACTGACCAGATTTCACCCCCTTTGACCACGATGTTCCCCTGCTCCGATTCACTTCAAAATTGAATCGAAGACGGAAAATAGCAAAACAAACAATCTATCAAATTTTCAACTCTCTACCCCCACTCCCCGACGAGCAATAAGCGTTAAACTATTTCGACCACATTTGACCACCGTTGACCACGGTGTTCTCGTACTTCAATTCCGTTCAAATTTTGATCAAAGACGAAAAATAGCAAACCAAACGATTTGTCAAATTTTCAACCCTCCACCACCACCCTCTCACGAGCAATAAGCGTAAAACTGATCACATTTGACCACCGTTGACCACGGTGTTCTCGTACTTCAAATGGTAATTGTAAAATCAAAATAAATAATTTAAAAAAATATTAAAGAAAGGAAAATTTAGATTTCTAATTAGATTATAATTGAAAAATGAATCAAAAACAGAAAAATAAAAAACGCTGCAATTCATATTTCTGTATTAGTTACCTAGTCTAGTACGCTTGGGGGCTTCGCGCCTCGCCAATGGGTTCACTCCATTACAGTAACTAACAGGACGCCATTATTCCGGAGATGAAAAACAGAAGACGACTCCAATTACGGGCTTCTTGATTTGCTTGATTATCAGCTGATAAGAACGGAGATTGCGATTTCAATACATCCTACCTACATACAACATACGAACCTTCTCAATGGTTCTAGACGCTAATTTACAGTTGAAAGGCAATTAATAGCAGATAGAATCGCATGTACCTAAAAAACTGAAGGCTTTGACCACGGTGTTCCCCTACTCCGATTCACATCAAATTTGACCCAAAGTCAGAAAAGAAAGAAACGAACAATCTGACGGAGTTTCAATCCCCCACCCCCACCGCAGTACGAGCAATGACCGTAAAACTGACCAGATTTCACCCCCTTTGACCACGATGTTCCCCTGCTCCGATTCACTTCAAAATTGAATCGAAGACGGAAAATAGCAAAACAAACAATTTATCAAATTTTCAACTCTCTACCCCCACTCCCCGACGAGCAATAAGCGTTAAACTATTTCGACCACATTTGACCACCGTTGACCACGGTGTTCTCGTACTTCAATTCCGTTCAAATTTTGATCAAAGACGAAAACTAGCAAACCAAACGATTTGTCAAATTTTCAACCCTCCACCACCACCCTCTCACGAGCAATAAGCGTAAAACTGATCACATATGACCACCGTTGACCACGGTGTTCTCGAACTCCGATTCCGTTCAAATTTTGATGAAAGACGAAAATGATCCAAAAGAACAATCTGTCAAAATCTCAACCCTCCACCTACAACCCCCTACGAGCAATGAGCGTATAACTGACCACATTTGACCCCGTTGACCACGGTGTTCTCGTACTCCGATTCCGTTCAAATTTTGATCGATGACAAAAAATAGCAAATGGAACAATCTGACGAAGTTTCAATCCCCCACCTCCATCCCTCTACGAGCAATGAGCGTAAAACTGACCAGACTGACCAGACTGACTGACTCCGATTCCGTTCAAATTTTAATCAAAGACGAAAATGATCCGAAAGAACAATCTGTCGAAATCTCAACCCTCCACCTACAACTTCCTACGAGCAATGAGCGTATAACTGACCACATTTGACCCCGTTGACCACGGTGTTCTCGTACTCCGATTCCGTTCAAATTTCGATCAAAGACGAAAAATAGCAAATCGAACAATCTGACGAAGTTTCAATAACCCACCTCCATCACTGTACGAGCAATGAGCGTAAAACTGACCAGATTTCACCCCCTTTGACCACGATGTTCCCCTGCTCCGATTCACTTCAAAATTGAATCGAAGACGGAAAATAGCAAAACAAACAATCTATCAAATTTTCAACTCTCTACCCCCACTCCCCGACGAGCAATAAGCGTTAAACTATTTCGACCACATTTGACCACCGTTGACCACGGTGTTCTCGTACTTCAATTCCGTTCAAATTTTGATCAAAGACGAAAAATAGCAAACCAAACGATTTGTCAAATTTTCAACCCTCCACCACCACCCTCTCACGAGCAATAAGCGTAAAACTGATCACATTTGACCACCGTTGACCACGGTGTTCTCGTACTTCAAATGGTAATTGTAAAATCAAAATAAATAATTTAAAAAAATATTAAAGAAAGGAAAATTTAGATTTCTAATTAGATTATAATTGAAAAATGAATCAAAAACAGAAAAATAAAAAACGCTGCAATTCATATTTCTGTATTGGTTACCTAGTCTAGGACGCTTGGGGGCTTCGCGCCTCGCCAATGGGTTCACTCCATTACAGTAACTAACAGGACGCCATTATTCCGGAGATGAAAAACAGAAGACGACTCCAATTACGGGCTTCTTGATTTGCTTGATTATCAGCTGATAAGAACGGAGATTGCGATTTCAATACATCCTACCTACATACAACATACGAACCTTCTCAATGGTTCTAGACGCTAATTTACAGTTGAAAGGCAATTAATAGCAGATAGAATCGCATGTACCTAAAAAACTGAAGGCTTTGACCACGGTGTTCCCCTACTCCGATTCACATCAAATTTGACCCAAAGTCAGAAAAGAAAGAAACGAACAATCTGACGGAGTTTCAATCCCCCACCCCCACCGCAGTACGAGCAATGACCGTAAAACTGACCAGATTTCACCCCCTTTGACCACGATGTTCCCCTGCTCCGATTCACTTCAAAATTGAATCGAAGACGGAAAATAGCAAAACAAACAATTTATCAAATTTTCAACTCTCTACCCCCACTCCCCGACGAGCAATAAGCGTTAAACTATTTCGACCACATTTGACCACCGTTGACCACGGTGTTCTCGTACTCCAATTCCGTTCAAATTTTGATCAAAGACGAAAACTAGCAAACCAAACGATTTGTCAAATTTTCAACCCTCCACCACCACCCTCTCACGAGCAATAAGCGTAAAACTGATCACATATGACCACCGTTGACCACGGTGTTCTCGAACTCCGATTCCGTTCAAATTTTGATGAAAGACGAAAATGATCCAAAAGAACAATCTGTCAAAATCTCAACCCTCCACCTACAACCCCCTACGAGCAATGAGCGTATAACTGACCACATTTGACCCCGTTGACCACGGTGTTCTCGTACTCCGATTCCGTTCAAATTTTGATCGATGACAAAAAATAGCAAATGGAACAATCTGACGAAGTTTCAATCCCCCACCTCCATCCCTCTACGAGCAATGAGCGTAAAACTGACCAGACTGACCAGACTGACTGACTCCGATTCCGTTCAAATTTTAATCAAAGACGAAAATGATCCGAAAGAACAATCTGTCGAAATCTCAACCCTCCACCTACAACTTCCTACGAGCAATGAGCGTATAACTGACCACATTTGACCCCGTTGACCACGGTGTTCTCGTACTCCGATTCCGTTCAAATTTCGATCAAAGACGAAAAATAGCAAATCGAACAATCTGACGAAGTTTCAATAACCCCACCTCCATCACTGTACGAGCAATGAGCGTAAAACTGACCAGATTTCACCCCCTTTGACCACGATGTTCCCCTGCTCCGATTCACTTCAAAATTGAATCGAAGACGGAAAATAGCAAAACAAACAATCTATCAAATTTTCAACTCTCTACCCCCACTCCCCGACGAGCAATAAGCGTTAAACTATTTCGACCATATTTGACCACCGTTGACCACGGTGTTCTCGTACTTCAATTCCGTTCAAATTTTGATCAAAGACGAAAACTAGCAAACCAAACGATTTGTCAAATTTTCAACCCTCCACCACCACTCTCTCACGAGCAATAAGCGTAAAACTGATCACATTTGACCACCGTTGACCACGGTGTTCTCGTACTTCAAATGGTAATTGTAAAATCAAAATAAATAATTTAAAAAAATATTAAAGAAAGGAAAATTTAGATTTCTAATTAGATTATAATTGAAAAATAAATCAAAAACAGAAAAATAAAAAACGCTGCAATTCATATTTCTGTATTAGTTACCTAGTCTAGGACGCTTGGGGGCTTCGCGCCTCGCCAATGGGTTCACTCCATTACAGTAACTAACAGGACGCCATTATTCCGGAGATGAAAAACAGAAGACGACTCCAATTACGGGCTTCTTGATTTGCTTGATTATCAGCTGATAAGAACGGAGATTGCGATTTCAATACATCCTACCTACATACAACATACGAACCTTCTCAATGGTTCTAGACGCTAATTTACAGTTGAAAGGCAATTAATAGCAGATAGAATCGCATGTACCTAAAAAACTGAAGGCTTTGACCACGGTGTTCCCCTACTCCGATTCACATCAAATTTGACCCAAAGTCAGAAAAGAAAGAAACGAACAATCTGACGGAGTTTCAATCCCCCACCCCCACCCCAGTACGAGCAATGACCGTAAAACTGACCAGATTTCATCCCCTTTGACCACGATGTTCCCCTGCTCCGATTCACTTCAAAATTGAATCGAAGACGGAAAATAGCAAAACAAACAATCTATCAAATTTTCAACTCTCTACCCCCACTCCCCGACGAGCAATAAGCGTTAAACTATTTCGACCACATTTGACCACCGTTGACCACGGTGTTCTCGTACTCCAATTCCGTTCAAATTTTGATCAAAGACGAAAAATAGCAAACCAAACGATTTGTCAAATTTTCAACCCTCCACCACCACAGTCTCACGAGCGATAAGCGTAAAACTGATCACATTTGACCACCGTTGACCACGGTGTTCTCGAACTGCGATTCCGTTCAAATTTTGATCAAAGACGAAAAAGATCCAAAAGAACAATCTGTCAAAATCTCAACCCTCCACGTACAACCCCCTACGAGCAATGAGCGTATAACTGACCACATTTGACCCCGTTGACCACGGTGTTCTCGTACTCCGATTCCGTTCAAATTTTGATCAAAGACGAAAAAGAGCAAAACGAACAATCTGACGAAGTTTCAATCTCCCACCTCCACCTCTGTACGAGCAATGAGCGTAAAACTGACCAGATTTCACCCCCTTTGACCACGATGATCCCCTGCTCCGATTCACTTCAAAATTGAATCGAAGACGGAAAATAGCAAAACAAACAATCTATCAAATTTTCAACTCTCCACCCCCACTCCCCGACGAGCAATAAGCGTTAAACTATTTCGATCACATTTGACCACCGTTGACCACGGTGTTCTCGTACTTCAATTCCGTTCAAATTTTGATCAAAGACGAAAGATAGCAAACCAAACGATTTGTCAAATTCTCAACCCTCCACCACCACCCTCTCACGAGCAATAAGCGTAAAACTGATCTGGGGTGAAATCTGGTCAGTTTTACGCTCATTGCTCGTACAGAGATGGAGGTGGGGGATTGAAACTTCGTCAGATTGTTCCATTTGCTATTTTTTGTCATCGATCAAAATTTGAACGGAATCGGAGTACGAGAACACCGTGGTCAACGGGGTCAAATGTGGTCAGTTATACGTTCATTGCTCGTAGGGGGTTGTAGGTGGAGGGTTGAGATTTCGACAGATTGTTCTTTTGGATCATTTTCGTCTTTCATCAAAATTTGAACGGAATCGGAGTTCGAGAACACCGTGGTCAACGGTGGTCAAATGTGATCAGTTCTACGCTTATTGCTCGTGAGAGGGTGGTGGTGGAGGATTGAAAATTGGACAAATCGTTTGGTTTGCTATTTTTCGTCTTTGATCAAAATTTGAACGGAATTGGAGTACGAGAACACCGTGGTCAACGGTGGTCAAATGAGGTCGAAATAGTTTAACGCTTATTTCTCGTCGGGGAGTGGGGGTAGAGAGATGAAAATTTGATAGATTGTTTGTGTTGCTATTTTCCGTCTTCGATTCAATTTTGAAGTGAATCGGAGCAGGGGAACATCGTGGTCAAAGGGGGTGAAATCTGGTCAGTTTTACGCTCATTGCTCGTACAGGGATGGAGGTGGGGGATTGAAACTTCGTCAGATTGTTCCATTTGCTATTTTTCGTCATCGATCAAAATTTGAACGGAATCGGAGTACGAGAACACCGTGGTCAACGGGGTCAAATGTGGTCAGTTATACGCTCATTGCTCGTAGGGGGTTGTAGGTGGAGGGTTGAGATTTTGACAGATTGTTCCTTTGGATCATTTTCGTCTTTCATCAAAATTTGAACGGAATCGGAGTTCGAGAACACCGTGGTCAACGGTGGTCATATGTGATCAGTTTTACGCTTATTGCTCGTGAGACTGTGGTGGTGGAGGGTTGAAAATTTGACAAATCGTTTGGTTTGCTATTTTTCGTCTTTGATCAAAATTTGAACGGAATTGGAGTACGAGAACACCGTGGTCAATGGTGGTCAAATGTGGTCGAAATAGTTTAACGCTTATTGCTCGTCGGGGAGTGGGGGTAGAGAGTTGAAAATTTGATAGATTGTTTGTTTTGCTATTTTCCGTCTTCGATTCAATTTTGAAGTGAATCGGAGCAGGGGATCATCGTGGTCAAAGGGGGTGAAATCTGGTCAGTTTTACGCTCATTGCTCGTACAGGGATGGACGTGGGGGATTGAAACTTCGTCAGATTGTTCCATTTGCTATTTTTTGTCATCGATCAAAATTTGAACGGAATCGGAGTACGAGAACACCGTGGTCAACGGGGTCAAATGTGGTCAGTTATACGCTCATTGCTCGTAGGGGGTTGTAGGTGGAGGGTTGAGATTTTGACAGATTGTTCTTTGGGATCAGTTTCGTCTTTGATTAAAATTTGAACGGAATCGGAGTTCGAGAACACCGTGGTCAACGGTGGTCAAATGTGATCAGTTTTACGCTTATTGCTCGTGAGAGGCTGGTGGTGGAGGGTTGAAAATTTGACAAATCGTTTGGTTTGCTATTTTTCGTCTTTGATCAACATTTGAACGGAATTGGAGTACGAGAACACCGTGGTCAACGGTGGTCAAATGAGGTCGAAATAGTTTAACGCTTATTGCTCGTCGGGGAGTGGGGGTAGAGAGTTGAAAATTTGATAGATTGTTTGTGTTGCTTTTTTCCGTCTTCGATTCAATTTTGAAGTGAATCGGAGCAGGGGAACATCGTGGTCAAAGGGGGTGAAATCTGGTCAGTTTTACGCTCATTGCTCGTAGAGGGATGGAGGTGGGGAATTGAAACTTCGTCAGATTGTTCCATTTGCTATTTTTTGTCTTTGATCGAAATTTGAACGGAATCGGAGTACGAGAACACCGTGGTCAACGGGGTCAAATGTGGTCAGTTATACGCTCATTGCTCGTAGGGGGTTGTAGGTGGAGGGTTGAGATTTTGACAGATTGTTCTTTTGGATTATTTTCGTCTTTGATTAAAATTTGAACGGAATCGGAGTTCGAGAACACCGTGGTCAACGGTGGTCAAATGTGATCAGTTTTACGCTTATTGCTCGTGAGAGGCTGGTGGTGGAGGGTTGAAAAATTGACAAATTGTTTGGTTTGCTATTTTTCGTCTTTGATCAACATTTGAACGGAATTGGAGTACGAGAACACCGTGGTCAACGGTGGTCAAATGAGGTCGAAATAGTTTAACGCTTATTGCTCGTCGGGGAGTGGGGGTAGAGAGTTGAAAATTTGATAGATTGTTTGTGTTGCTATTTTCTGTCTTCGATTCAATTTTGAAGTGAATCGGATTAGGGGTACACCGTGGTCAACGGCGGTCAAAGCTGGTAAAAGCAGTTTTACCCCTATATCACGTAGGGGTGTGGGGGTGGGGGGTTGAAACTTCGTCAGATTGTTCTTTCCGCCCTTTCCTGACTTTGGGTAAAATTTGATGTTAATCGGAGTAGGGGAATACCGTGGTCAACGGCGGTCAATGCTGGTCAAAGCAGTTTTACCCCTATATCTCGTAGGGGTGGGGGGTTGAAACTTCGTCAGATTGTTCTTTCTGCCCATTCCTGACTTTAGGTAAAATTTGATGTTAATCGGAGTGTGGGAATACCGTGGTCAACGGCGGTCAAAGCTGGTCAAAGCAGTTTTACCCCTATATCTCGTAGGGGTGTGGGGGGGGGGGGGGGGGTTGAAACTTCGTCAGATTGTTCTTTCTGCCCTTTCCTGACTTTGGGTAAAATTTGATGTTAATCGGAGTAGGGGAACACCGTGGTCAACGGCGGTCAAAGCTGGTCAAAGCTGGTCAACCGTTTAGGGACACCCGGTTCGGGGTCTAGACAAGGTTGATGCATTCTTTTTTCTTCACAAATCGAAGGAGCTTTAGCTGTTACTTTCCCTGATGTAGAAGGCTCTGACCTCACACGCCCTGAGAGACTTGACTTATCTGTCTCAGGCTCATCAGTGTTCAGCTTGATTGTAGTTCCTCCTTCTTTTTGTTGAAGTGGCTTTTCATCAAATATAACATCCCTTGAACGTATTAGACTATTATCCTCTTGTCGCCAAATTCGATATCCATCTACCCCATCATATCCAACGAGCACGCCTTTCACTGCTTTTGCGTCAAATTTCTTCCGTTTTTGTTTAGGAATATGAACGTAGCAGGTGCTCCCTATGATGCGCAAATGTTTCAATGTTGGTTTCTTGCCATTCATTAATTCGCTCGGTGATTTTCCAGGAATACTCGAATTTCCACTGACGTTCAGGATATATTTTGCTGTGTTAATCATTTCAGCCCACAGTCCTTGAGGTATGTTTCCATGAGCATACATTATTGAACGTGCGGTTTCATGTAGAGTGCGATGTTCCCTTTCTGCGCAGCCATTTTGTTCTGGCGTGTAGGGCATGGTAAAACGCTGGATTATACCATTTTTCGCTAGAATTTGTTTAACTGAAGCGCAATTAAACTCTCCACCGTTGTCGCTCAAGAGCTGTTTCACTGTATGCCCTGCTGTTTTCATCAAAGCTAGCATCTCTTCTAACTTGGAAGACACCTCAGACTTGGCCTTCATGAAGAAAACTTCCCTATATCGGCTATAGTCATCTTTGAAGACGACATAGTACTTATAACCAGATATAGAAGAGTAAAATGGTCCACAGACGTCTGCATGTATGAGTTCTCCCACCATAGAAGCTCGTTTTCTTTTACCAAACTTCTTCCGGTGAGATTTACCGAGAATACAACCTTCACACACTTCGCTGTCAAGCAGTAACTTTTCACCAAACTCGTTTTCAACAATGTTTTTTACGTGTTGTTTGTTTTGGTGACCAAGTCGTTCATGGTAAAGTTGTAATTTGTTTTCCTTGGTTACTATGTTTACTTCGTTACAAGCAAGATTTCTCAATTTCATTCTGTAAAGGCCACCGTTTTGTTTTCTTGAGCCTTCAACCCGTACTCTCCCACCGATTTTTAAGTAGCACGATTCAGTTGTTGAGATGAAAACGCTGTCCCTGTGTCTATCTTGTGTCGCTAGAACCGAAAATAGATTTTTACTGATTTGTGGAACATACCAGACATCACTCAAAATGAATTTTTCTTTACTGCCATTCACATCTGCTTCAACATGAATGTTCCCTTTCCCTACAGCTACTACGGCATCTCCGCCGGCAGTAGTGACAGATTTTGGTGTTGAGAAAGGTGTGAAATTTTGAAATAGTTCCTTCTGTGATGATACATGGTTTGTTGCTCCATTGTCAGCGTACCAACTACTGCCGTTGTATTCAATGTTCAGGAGTTCGTCTTCCGAAGCAAGAAGAGTAGGTTCAGGTGCTCGTTCCACAGTTTTGGCTTGTGGCTTTGGTGGTTTGCCTGCTGCTATCCACTTTGAACAGTCCCGGACTCTATGCCCTTTATCTGAACAAAAGCCACATACAAAATCTTTCTTCTTGAACGACCGTTTCCCTTTGGAGTTGGACGAAGAAACAACTAACGCTTGCTCAGTCGTGCCTTTTTCTTTCAGTGTTAGCTGTCTTTCAAAGGTACATAGCTGATCAGTCAGATTGTCTACGGTTCTTTCCTTTTTGGACATCAGAAGCCAACTACTTTTGAAAGAAAAATAATCTTCAGGCAAACGTTCCTAATATTTTGCAGATCAGGAATATTTCTGGCAATTCGCATTTATTTTCTTCTCCTTTATTTATTTCCAACTTCAAAGAATTCCAAAGATTTTTAAGCTTTGACATGTGACAGCTCATGTCATCTGCTGATTCTCTCTCATAACTGAAGAATTGCATGCAGAGATTGTAAGCTTTGTCTTCAGATACTCCTTCATAAAGTCTGTGGAGTTCAACCCAAATCTCTCTTGCTGAGGTGAACCGCATGACTTTTTTGAGAGTCTCTTCAGTCATATTCGTAGTGAGTATTAGAAATACTGTTGCGTGGAGTTTATTGAAGGTTTCTAGTTCCTTGTTGTATTTGGCTAAATCTTCAGAATTTGCCGTGCCCTCTAACGGAGCAGGAGCCTTCATAGTACCTTCAATAATTTGTTCAGCACCAGTGATTCCTCTTATAAGAGCTATCGCTTTGAACCTCCATGTACTCCAGTTGGATTTTCCCTCCAATAGTCCGATTTTGACTTTGGTCAGCTCCATGAACAAAACTTCACTTGCTAATAAAGGGAATTTTGACCTAACTGTTTTTGAAGAGTGACACAATGGTTTTTATTACGAACTGGATCCCATAACCCGTTGAATTTTTACCCACGTTAACAATATTTTAGAATAAAAGATTTCATGAACTTTCAGAACACGACTGTTTTATTTTTCATATTACTCAATATGATTATAACACATTGTTAGCAACGATAAACACAACCGAGACTTGTTAATTTATATTATGAGGCCGAATGTAAAATTTTGAGTAGGTAGAATTGGAAACACAACAATGCCAATTTCAACAACGCGGAGATTCCCTAATGATCCCACGATTCTGAGATTTGGTATGTAGCCCCTTGAGGGACTTCTGAACACAACTGACCGATCCCAGATCAGCTGAGTGGCTCTAGAATCCAGTTTTTTCCCTAATGATCCCACGATTCTGAGATTTGGTATGTGGGCCCTTGAGGGACGAACACAACTGACCAATCCCAGATCAGCTGAGTGGCTCTAGAATCCAGTTTTTTCTTTAATGATCCCACGATTCTGAGATTTGGTATGTGGGCCCTTGAGGGACTTCTGAACCCAACCGATCCCAGATCAGCTGAGTGGATCTAGAATCCAGTTTTTTCCCTAATGATCCCACGATTCTGAGATTTGGTATGTGGGCCCTTGAGGGACTTCTGAACACAACTGACCGATCCCAGATCAGCTGAGTGGCTCTAGAATCCAGTTTTTTCCATAATGATCCCATGATTCTGAGATTTGGTATGTGGGCCCTTGAGGGACTTCTGAACACAACTGACCGATCCCAGATCAGCTAACAGATAATTTCTTGCAAACGATCGACATTTCCGTTAACCCCGGCATGCACTATATCGATACACAAGTCACAAGGTAGTACGTATCCAGCAGTGGTGTACGAGTATTCAAAGGGTCACGATCAGCAGTTGGTATACGTTGCTTTATCTCGCTGTTCATCGTACGAAGGATTGTTTCTAACCAACAGCAACGGCAATCACAAATTCTACCACCGAGTTTGAACGTCTCGGTCGTCATCCACTAATTACGCACGCGTCCTGTTGTAGACAGTTAATAAAGGAATCGCGAGAGTCTTCTAGCAATTCACTTTCGTTGTATTCGTTGAACGTCCGATCTCTACGTGCACATTTGCCAGATATCACGACCGACTTTGTTATACCTTCGTGCGGATTACTAGCCTTTTCTGAAACCTGGTTACCAGACACTGAACGCGTCGACATTGCCAATTACTCGCTCATAAACCAACACAAACGCAATAACGGTAATATGGCTGGTGGTGTAGCGATATACGAGAGGAAAACTGATTCTAATGTTTTATGTACCTGCGAGAGACCAATCATTAGAATTAACACGGAACAAACGGCACTCAAAGAATGTAAACTAATTTCGACAGACATTGGAGATTTATGTAAAGTTGAAACTACAATCGACGGGAAGCGTGTACTACTCGTGGCGACGTATCTTTCAAATGGGACAACACTGAACGATAAAATCAAGTTCTTCGAGCGATATCTACTACCGTACTCGATCAAACTCAAGGGTTTGTTTCTGTTCATCGACAAGCTCAAGCTATACGACTTACCGGTTGTAATGTGTGGAGATTTCAACATTGACTTGCGTTCTGAAGAGGGGTTAGCGTTTCATAAATTTATGACTGAAACTTTTGGGTGTGAATTGAACAATTCTCCGGAAATCTCGACGACACGAAATATGATGTGCGTCGATGGAGTTTTTACGCGGAATGTGTCAAATATACAAACTCTAGCCTACACATCGTACTTTTCTCATCATCGGCCATTACTCAACGTTACAAATTCTGATGATAATAATGATGTAATTATGGAATGAGTAAAACAAAATTGTATTTTGAAATTTATTTGAATAAAAAAATATATTTTTTTAAAAACGTGTTTTTTGCAATAAATTTCCACAAACAAAAGTACAATATGGGGTTTTATAGGAAGGGGAAAGGGGGCGCAAAGACATAAAATGTCTCTCGTGGTTGCGTACTTGTACAAAAGCTTTATCCTCCGTATGAGTTTCCAAATTTGATACGGGCCAGCGAAATGTTTTTTCTTTTTTTCAACTTCACCAATCAGCACTTCTACATTATGGCATAAATTCAGTAGTCAAGCACAAAATGAATAAAATCTTGTTAACATATCATATAAATTTGCGGAAATCGTAATATTTACGGGTGGTGAAAATCAAACGGGCTTCAAAATCAAACCAACCGGCTGAGAAAATAAATGAAAATGGCCGGCGGGCGCGTCCGTGCGATTCAACGCTGGACTTTCAAATATTTTTCTCTGAAAACTCACGAAGACCTTACTATAATTTGTAATTTCCGACTTTTGTAATGCCAGTTCTGGGTAATAGAAATAAAAAGGTTTGATTTGATCATAGCTCCTTTTGTAAGGGAGAGGGTGTCTGGGAATGGGAGATACAAATTATTTTGTTGTGGGAGTGATCAGTCAAACCTAGCGGCGAAGCCTACCATACCCCTTGCTCCTCACCATTGTTTGTCCTGGTATCCATTGAATTGTTCCATGGTTTTGATGCTTGGGGCAAAGTGCGAAGATCTGCGATTAGGTTAACCAAGTGGTTGTTACGCCCTCCTCTGAGAATATTATAATAATCATATAGGGTGAATCACGTTCTTTTTCCAATTATTTAGAAGGCTACTTCGTAATTTTTACTTTTTTTCGTTAGATCAGGTGTTTGTTAACTCCTAATGAAATTTTCAAATGCTACAAAGAAAAAGAACGAGGTGAATTCAAACACGTTTTAAAAACGCCCATTGTCAATCAAGTTCGAGGTACATGTCTTTAAATTGCAGCTTATGACTTCTCGTTTCAATTATATTATTGTTTATAATAGGTTTCTGCTTCTAATAAAAACGAAATATCCTGAAAACATTTCGAAAGCCACCACCAAATTATAGTTAATTTATAGCTCACAGGTCCTAATGTAACACGCTGATACATTGTGACATTGTTACGTCTTAGGCACCATAAATGGCACACTTTCTGGGGTGAACAAGATAGAATTTAGCTCATTCAGCTGATCAGGACGAAGTCCTACGTTTCATTCGTCTCTAGATATCCCAGAGAGGCTCCCTATTGAATTTTAACATTCTAGGATGAACAGGAGATTATTTAGCATATTCAGCTTAGGGTAAGGTCGGAGTCAGTCATTTCAAATTTATAGCCAAACATTTTAGCGCTAATTATTTTTGTGCCACCTAATTCTATATTGACAAAAGACAAGCCTGGGCTATAAGATTTTCTCATTAATGAGAAAATTTGCAATTTGGTTGGGTCTAAGGACTCGGATATGATGATTTTAGAAATTCAGGAAAGGCCTAGAGAGCTTTAGGGGTCAACTCTACTCATCTTCACTCTCAACTATCATACAGAACTTTGTTGAGTCTTCTACCCTCAGCTGATCTTGTTTTCGCCTTCCACACATTATCTGAGTTATGTGCTCCACAGCATAACACCAATAACCATGTAGTTTTTATGAGGTGCAACTAACTCGAAGGATAAAAAATAATACTTATATTGAAAATTACAATTTAAAAAAATAATCATCATACTCAAAACAGCAATTCATCAACCGACACAATAGGAAGCCAATATTAGATGCAGCCTTCCAGGAACATCCTTTCAACTTCTTCAGCAAGATCATTTCTGAGCATTGACTTCAATATTTTGGAAAGCTGACTTCGCTTGCTCCGCTTGTCTCCCTTCACTAGAATATCCAGTAGCTAGAAAGACAATGAATATTGAGCTACAATCAAATCCAACAGTTGTGGTAGGTTTAATTATATAGATAGAGGAACTACCGCCTTACTTCTTAAGAAATCATATTCCCGGCTTGTCATAGGAAAATAAAACTTTGTAGGTAGTGCGATATAAATCTCACTGAAAACTAATGGTGTTCTTATTTATGCTTGGTAGATACAATACTACAATTTCTAGTTTTTATCATTCAAAATGTGTTTTACATTTTCTACTTATTTCTGATAATCGCACATAACTCATCAGTAGACACAGGCCAAAAAATGTATCAATAACTAACGGTACGGGTAGTAGAAATAAACACAGACATCAGCAGCTTTGAGTAATCTTTTATAACAGACAAATTTCTTGAACATATCACACACATTCACAGCTTTTCTTACATTTTGGAAAGAAATTCCCGAGGTACCTCAATCAACACTCGTGGGCTACATCTCTCAAGGCCACACACGTGTCTTCATTCTTACTTCACACACACACAGCTCTCCCTTCACCTCACAGCTTTTTTTTCTTTTCCAGAATAGCTCATTATCGTTTGAGGTTCGCTACACACAGTCAGGGGAACAATGAATGAGACAGTTCACATCAGACGGGCAACATGGCAGCTTGTGGTGATTGTACAGCAACTTGGTAGTCTTGCTACAACCCAAAAATTATATAGACCTCGACAGAATTAGTCTTCTACGCCACTCGGCTACCAAGGCCAATTAATCAATCCTCTTAGACTGTGGTAGTTTCCTAGCACGTAACATTCCCCTAAAGCTAAATCAGCCCTCCTCAGCTAAATTGACAAATGACATTATTTCAAAACTGTAACGTGGCTATGATGAGATGAATATTACTTGTAGGTAGCTAATAATAATGCAAAGGAAACTAATTTCCTGTCGTTTCTTTTAGCGAATTGCGCTATTGCTGAAGCTATTTTTGAAAATTTTCTTCATTTAAATCCGTTTTGAGGCATTCTGAAACGAATCCACACAGTTTAACGCATTTTCATTTAAAATTCCGTTATTGCGCCAAAAAACCAAGCTTCAACCACTTTTTGAGCACATTAAATGCTTACTTTACTTTTATACTACTCCTCATCCAAATATTTGATCCCCCCCCCACCACCACCTTCAACTGATTATTTTATTGCTTCACAAATCATGTGCAGGTAGAATGTAGAGATGGATCTGGCAACTAGAAATTATATAGGTAACAATTACATTCTCTTACTTTTCGCGTTTTTTCTTCGTCCGTAAGGGTTGTATCTCTTATCAACTCATCTACCTGCCCCTCTACAGCAAGATCAGCATTTATAAGCTCTTCTCCGAATTTAATCCAATCAGATTCCATTCGTTTACAAATCCACGCAGAAACTGAAAAACAAGAATCCAATATACTTGGGTGCTAATGAAAAGAGCCTATATAAGAACGATTCACGATACTGATGAAGGTTTAATCGCTGAAATCATTATTCGTCTAACGGTGTTGTTCTTGATTTATGTGAAATCGGACTAATCCATTTTTTCTTCATTATATAAATAACTGTATTGTTCGAAGGGCTGTACGTAAATTTTCGTTTTCTGGTGAGTACATTTAATAAAGATGAGTACAAAATCAACAGAGACTTACTACGACTTGAAAATACTTTATAGATATTAAAAACTAACTACTTAGTGGGTAAACTGAGCACGAATTTGGAAAAAACTGTCCTTTGAACTGAATTTGTTGTGCTTTTTTGAACGAATTTACATAAAATTAATAAAAGTCAAAAATCGTAGAATTATCTAAATGAAATTTAAAAAACTGTATCTAAGTACATTTTCTAACTTTTTTTGTTCTAACATTTTGAAGTCACTGAAAATATCAAAATTCTTTGAAAATCGCTGTGTTAGAGGAAAAAATTCTATGCCCTGTTCCTTCTGCACCATAACGGCATATATGTAAATTCAATTAAAACTCTATAAATAAGGTACTACAACTTACTATCCGCTGGAATAACCTCTCTGTTGGAAGGCACCTCACAAAAAACGTCGGGGTCATAGGGTGGCGACAGAAAAGCTTTTTCGTTCTTTACCATAAAATGATGGATTTCCGTCCTATAATAAGTCACATCATTGAATGTTGAACTCCCCTCCATTTCAAATGTTTTTATAATTTCTATCAGCGGATCCACATCAAACCATCCCAACACCAGTCTTTTTTCTAGAAGTGTCATAAGTGTCTGGATGTCTTTGGCTGCATCTAATCTCCGCACAGAACGGATGTCTTTACCAAATCGAATTTTCAACGCTTCTAACTTCTGATCATACTCATAGGAAACCCCATCCGACTGTTTATGAGCGTTGGTGAATTCTATTATATTCTTCTTGAGTTCAGCATACTTGTCGCAGAACTGTTTGTAGGTCTCCCAAACCATCGTCTCAGGAAAAATACCTGGAAACACATGAGCAACACGATCACTAGCGCATTCCCAATTATAAGGCGAACAAGTACAATTCGAGCGAAGTAGGTAACTAGTTAACTGACATCGAGTTTTCAAGAAGAGATTAAGTACCAACACTCAATAGAATTGAGATTTAAAAAATTTCCAGCCATTCAGCATGATCGTATGAGCTAGTTTTCGTAAATTATCGTACTATATTATGTTACATTGTTTTGAAAATTAAGGACTGAGGGAAAAGAAAATGTTGACTACCAATTTTATGGCAAAAAACTCATTCTAAATAACAGTCTGCGATTCAAAAAAAGATTTTGGATTTTTAACTTTTTAGCTATTTTTATCGATTTTTTAGCAGCTTTTAATGAAATTTAAGTACATTTTTCAGCATAATTTTGCACATTAATGTACTCAAAAAATGCTGGCCAACGAACTCGTCCTTTCGTTTAGAAAGCTTGATTTTTCTGAGTTATCTTCTGGGTTTTTTTTTTTTTTTTTTTTTAACATATCTCCCCTCAAAGGCGGAGGGGTCAGTTCAAAATGAAAAAAATAAATAAAAGAAATGGGGAGGACGCCCAGGTTTACTGGACGCCGGCCCTTGGGATCAAGGAAGCTGAATGGAAAGTGGGATGAAAGGAAGTGCCCCTATAAAATGACCACCAGTTCAAGTGAGAGAACTCCTCAGGACGCGGGTGGTGATACCACAGAGCACTCCCGCTGAGATGCCCAACTCCAGTAACTCCGTGGCGCTTTTCCCGCACCACACCCCGCGCCATGACCTTGATGTTATTAGGTGCCACTCCTAATAGCTCAGATATCGCTTGTCACAGGTCATTTCAATCATTTTACTTTTCTTAGCCCGCCAGGTCTGCTCCATGTCAACGCTGCCACTGACAACCTGGACATCCTGGATTATGGCAGACCCATCGGGCTTGATGGCAACGATATCTGGCTTCTTGCCCCGGTCACTCGGCATGTGATACAGTCTCTCCCTTTCGACATCCCAACCGCTGGATGAAAAAGCGCTTGGCAACCGCATCGTGACGTAGAATGCTGCTACTGTGGGTACGAGGGCACTGCTGCACCACATGATAGAGATTCTCATTTTTACCCCGACAGGCACGGCAAAGGGTGTCGACTGTCCTGCGACTACTCCTCGAACACCTCACTGAGGAGGCTAAAGTAGCCATCCGAACGACTTGAAAATGGGGGTAGTCACGGGCCCCAATGCTCTCTGAAGCCCATTCCACCCATTGGGAAGAAATGGTGGATTCAGAATTCTAATAGTCGTATGCATTGCTTTCCAGGCCTACTGTTTTCAATCGAGGAAAATTCATGGAGTACACAAGGGCAACAACAGTTGTCTGATCTCTCTTATCTATTGAGAAATGTAGAAAACCCAAATTCGCTCTGTCATCAAATTTCAATGATCTCGTAATTAATAAGTTTCTCAAAAAGAGTCGGCAGATTGATCTCAATTACAAATAAATTTCTAGTCATCTCTAGCAATCAATTATGACTTGTACATACATCTTGCATAGAATTATTATTCTAATTACCTATTTTCTGTTTTTTACCAACCTCATTTTGGTTTTTGAGCAAAGGTTCCTACTAAGAATACCTATAGCCAGTTTGCCATGGTTGGGGAGTACTGGGAGGACTGACAAGCAGTTGCCTCCCCATTGGCAAGTCCTGGGTACTCACTATCTGTGTGGGAGTTTTAAGTTTCTAACTCATGTTGTAAGGTCAACATCGTAGAGAGTTCTTATGTTGTACTCGATCGTCTATTTGTTGCCCGAACGGGAGCCTGAGTCATCAGCACGAGTGGTTAATGGAAGTATGCACGCGCGTCCGAGTCGAGCGATGAAATGCCGATTCGGGACCCCACTCGAGTGAGCGGAGTCGTCGTCAAAGGAAACGAGGTTTCCAATTCGTTTCCCGACTCAGCTGAATTACCTTTGTTGAGGATAAGCACATTTCACATCAGAACAGTACAGCCCTTGGCGAGTTTGTTGTTAGTAATTATTCAAGTTTTTTGTACTTTGTAGTGTTGTGCTGTAAAAGTTGATTTTTGAGGTAGGTTGTTACCAAACACATACACCAACTCCATTTCTCGTGCACTAATTTACAGATATGAAATGAAAATGGCTAAGTTGAACCTATGAAATTGAAATCAATTAAACTCCACGAAAAAACACGACGAAATGTTGGATAAAAGTGGTATAAAAATACAGCAGAAAGTGAGAGGAAATCAATTCTCACTTTAGCGTGACTTATTAAGTTTTAGCCCGAGTCGTCAACGACCCACCACTCTGCAACCAACGACTCGGGGGGAGGGGGGTAGCATTCCTTTGCTCGCCCTATTGCCATCCAGAGTCGTTGCCTGACTTACTGCGCTGTATGACATAAGAACTCAACAATAACTGTACAATTCCTTTGACCAAACATCTTGCTAAGAACTGCTCAACATTTAGCTATTTTTGTTTAGTGAGATAACCTCCACTCCAGAGCCACGATACACTCTTGCACTTAACCTATCTGTAACAGGTCACTTTTCTGGCATGGGAACAAGAGAGGAGTTAACGTCTACCCACTCTAGGGGCTGATTGGGGCCTTGCTCACCTGTTCCAGAGTGCCTCAACTCTAGAGTGGGTACTTGGGGAAGCCAGTCAGGTGGTTGTGTGTTAGATTAGTTGGCTGTGTGAGGGCCTTTTGGGAACCTTTTATAACCAATTGCCCTCCTCCATTTAAAATTGAAAACTCCCCTCAATGGGAGTGGAACTTCCAATTTTCCGTTATGGTTCTTGTTTACACGTGGGTATTTTTTTGACAAATAAAATATTCATGATTCATTTCAAGTTCTTTCTATACACAAATCAGTTCAGTTAATTATTCGTCTACTCGGCGATTCTGTCTTTGTTATGAATTCTTTCAGTTTCGCTGGCAACAAGAAATATTTCTTACAGCATCCAAACTGTAAACGCCCTAAAATAGAAAAAAAAAATTCTGGGAGCCATCTTAAATTGTTTCAGCTTGAACAGTTTATTTCTACAAGTTTTTACCGTTCCATTCCAATCCATAGGTTTGTCGCAGAACGCCTCATCCCTATCTTCTTTAGGATATGATCCTCGCCAGAACCCTCCAATAAAAGAGAAGGCATTTGGGCAGTGCTGTCGCATTCTCGTTTTGGCGGAAAAAACACTTGGATGTTATGTTCACTTTTTAGCACGTATTATAATTATACATCATCACTCAGGAACCAATAAGTCAAATTCCTAGTTAGTTAATTAGTCAAATTATTTAATGAAAATTCGTTTAATGAGGCATAGCTCACAGGAACTTGTTTCTAAACAACCTTTGTCAAAGCTTGATATCATGGCCAACTTGGCTAGGATAATTGAAAACGTAGAAATCGTCATATCGGCCCATTCTCGTCAAGCTGGGTCAGGGACATCATTTTTTTAATGTCTAATAATGTCATGAATCCAATACATATATACTACTATTCTTCATACATTGATTATCTTGTCATTTACCCAAAGGTTGAAGTAAGACATTTCAAGAAAAGTATTCCAGGAAACAAAAATACAATTAAAAAGTACGGAAGCACACTGATCTGCTGAGAGACTGACTAATTCCTCTCCTAATGTACCCTACGGTTCTGAAACTGAAACGGAGTCCTTTCGGGGCATCTGGAATATAATTACAACGTACGGAGGTGCTAATTTGTTTTCTAATCAGCCCACAGTTTTTACGGAATTATTGCAGTGTCTTGGACATCACTGAGTTCCGCGTGTGGTCCAAAGACATCATTGTCATAATTTTGTTCATGTTACAAATTAAAAGCTGAATTTGAAATTGCATTCCACTATACCCTGACAGTTGTTTTTTAACTTATAAAGCATAACATTCATGTATAAATAATAAAAATTAAAAAAAAAAAAAAAAAAAAAAAATGCGCTCAATTTAAATATGTTTTACTTGGCGTCGGTAGACCAAGTGGGACATTTATATTCTGATTATGCGGGTTTGTCCCCGTGTTATTCCTGTAAGGAATGTGGGCGTATCCGTCAAGGTCAGCTGGCTCGGCGGGGTGAACTGTGAGATAGTTCGTGTCGCAGCCGCGTGGAGCACTGGGCTCGCATAGTGGGTGCTGGGTTCGATCAGTTTGGTACTGAGCCGTTTTGTAATATTCCGGCCTAAGATTTATATCTGTAGGCGGAATATGTTGAGCTTGGTTGAGGTACTGAAAAGTATCCTTTGCTTTTTGCACATTTGGAGTGTATTTGACACTCGGATCGGCCGAGTAGGCTTGCGTCGAATATCGTGGGTACTCGGACAGTTTGGTCGAATCGTAATGATTGACTTCAGAGCGGGTCTGAAAGGTATCCTCGATCTTTTGTATAGGCGAGGCTTGATCGAACGTTTCTTTAACGAATACGTTGGGTGAGAAGGCGATCTCGTCGTGAGGATCGCGCCTTGCGCCGTCGCTGGGACCAGCGGATTCGCCGGGTAGCCTGTAGGGAGCGCTACGGGGGCTACGCGGCCCGGCTTCGCCGTCGTCTGCCTCCCCTTGCATGAGGAAATAAGACGGCCGACGTTCCATCGAAATAACCGAGTTGTTAGCTCGTTTCGATGCCTCTATGTATAGAAATAGAGGGTTTGGGAGGTGGACTCGCTTGACAGAGCGTCTTTCCAATGCTCGTATGTCAGGGTCCTACCTCGTAGTCTTGAAAAAGACTTCCTTGGACGGTAAATTAGAGCGGATGAGCAGAGTAATTTACCGGCGTATCCCGGCGGTCGGTGACGAGCCTAATGCTACGAAACCCGGGTGATACGGCTCGGAACGTCCCTCGGGCGTACGATCTAAAGAGAATATCGATAGATGTACCGGGTGGCGTCCTGACAGATGAACTACGTTGGGCAATGAGCAGGATGAATAATCACTGGACTCGTAGATGCCAATGTCAGTCACTATACCTATCCAACTCTTTCCTTCAGGCCTTTTCCCAAAGATTTAGGCATGTAAGTCCAAAAATATTTTACTAAAAGAATTGATTTAGGGTTTATGAGTAGCAATTTTTGATTGAGTGATTGGATGGTGGGAGGAAATCCTCAGAATGCCCGGAGGTAGGTAGAGTTGGTCCTAAAAGAGAATGAATAACTACCACCATGTCGTCGAAGACAGACTGGAACTGGTAATACCCCGTCCACTACCTCCACATCGCCCGCTGCCCCACCTTTTTACCACCTGGCCGATTTTGTGGAAAAATATCAGTGGAATGATATTTAAGAGCATGAGATGAATAGCTGATTTTGGAAATCAGTCAGATGACTGGGCTTCGGAAGGTAATTGGTGAAGGTGGGGCAGTGGAGCGGCACTTTCAGCTCCTGCCTGTTTTCGACGGACGTGGTGGTAATTAGGCATTCTATTTTTGGACTAACTCTGACCCCTAATCTGCTTAAAAAAAAAAAAAAAAAAAAAACTGCTACATAAATGATGAATGTTTTATATGGGTAAAATATAATTGGGTCGTTCAGCTAAGGGAAATTCTCGTTGGTATTGGGTTTGAGGACGTCTATATAACAGAGAAGACCCTGATGTAATCGAACAAAAAATGAATGCATCTGTTGCCGTCGAGTAAGGTAAGTACAAATAGGTAGGCACATTGATAGTGAAAGGTCACATTGGTTTTCCCATTCCACGCTATACCAAGAAAACAGGGGGGTATGAGTACTGAGGTACCCATACCTTGACATTGATATGTTGGTAATAGAGTTCCTAAACGATAAGTCAATTTGGGTAAGGTGCTTGGGGATTTTATCATCTGGGACGAGCCACAGTGGATGCTAACCTGATAATGTCAAGAGGGTCGAATTAGTGCCCTACCTTAAAGTGTCGCTACTTATCTTCAAGTAACGCTGAACCATCGGGGGGAGGGGGTTCCGCCTATCCCGTAAGTTTCCAGCATTTCTAGGCTTCCTTCTAGGTTCTTTTCTTATTCACGACAAGGTTTTGCAATGGCAGATTTTGAAAATTTATGAACAAGAAAATGAATATAATTCTCATGAATACCAACAAGAAATTAATATCACTCTTTTTGGTGTAAGGTTACCTTGTGGTAGGGAGGAAGAGATGAGATAGGTTGGTTGGGATAAAGCGTCTTATGTTTAGGTGAAATAAATTTGTCTTATTGAAGATGAAGCGCCTCATCTCTATCTCCTTATCGCTTTAAGAACTCTTTAATATATATAAATGATTTTTTTTTTTTTTTTCGTGATTTATTTATTGCAACTGAAACATAGACACTTCATCTAGCAATATTTCATTTCATGATAAGCTCACTAAAGGGGGAGGTTTACAGCAAAACCTGGCCCGTACTTGTAACAAGAACAGTTAAAAAGTTCCAGTCATGCAGCATGATCGTATGAGCGAATTTTCGTAAATCATCGATTATATAATATTAGATTGTTTTGAAATTTGAGCTTTTGGAGTGCAAGTAAATTGTTAACTATTGATTTTATTGCAAAAAACGTATTCTATCTAAATAATAATCTCCAGTTCAAATAGAGGTTTTAAATGTTTAGCTTTTTTGCAGTTTTCATCCATTTTTTAGCAAATTTTAATGAATTTTAAGTAGATTTTACAGCAAAATTTTTACATAAATTTTTGATTGTTCTATTTCATAGTTAATAGACTTTATTTGAGCAATATTCTACCAGCAAATATGCATTAAACGATTTTTAGCCGTTTTTAGCTATTTTTAGAGATTTTTTTAGTACATTTTTTGAAATTTGACCAATTTAATGTGCTCAAAAAGTGTTGTCCAACGAACTCATCCTTTCTTTTGAAATGCTTGATTTTTTTGGCGAAAGAACGAAGTTTTTATCTCAATTCTATCGAGAGTTATCTTCTGGAATGACACATACATACACACACACACATATATATATATATATATATATATATATATATATATATATATATATATATATATTTTGAGGAGTTACAGAAGGTTGAAATTGAGAGAATATTTCGCTGTGTCAGCGTATATATATATATATATATGCTGACACAGCGAAATATTCTCTCAATTTTGTAAGTTTATTTATATCTTTTTCCAACCTTCTGTAACTCCTCAAAATAATATATGTTTTCATTTTTCATCAAAACTATATATATATATATATACTTATACATATATATATATATACATATAAAAAAGCGTTAAAATCCAGGAATCATTTCAGAATGCCTCAAAACAGATTTCGATGAAGAAAATTTTTTGGAGCCATTGCAATAGCTTTATTTTCCAAGAAAATTCGCTAAAACAACACTGGATTACACTTGCACTATTTGCACAGCACAATTAGGTCCAGAGGTTTATTTCTCTAGAGTCGCCGAAGTTCTCCTTCGTTGTTTAAAACGTTGAGCATCTCTAGGTTCTCGTGTTTGTGGAGGCGATGTTCGTGCTTCCTTGTATAAATGATTAATAGCTTAAGTCAGACTGTCATACCAAGGTATAATTCAACTAAGTTTCATGAACAAATGTATGAAGGTAGACGAAACACAGACGTGTATTCATTCCATGTGCAACATGGAGACTAACGAAACCATTGAGCACATGCTGGGTGAATGTCCCCAGCATCTAATGGAAAGGATTAAATGTTTTTGATGTAGGTGGCTTTCTAGGTATGAAACAGTCAGAATCCTTGAATTAAAGGAGATGATGAAATCAAAATGTGTTGGAAGTGCCTCTAGGCATATACCAGAATTAGTGTTTTTGGATAACCTTATTAAGAACCCAGTCTTTGAGAAGAAATTCTATCTTTTAGCACCATCACTGACTATAATTTGTGTGTATTTTTTATACTGCGGAGACTGTTATTATATACAATAGAAAGATGGGAATCTGGGTCCAAATTAAATTGTTGGTAGAATAGATATAAGTAGAATTGGTATTGTTCTTTTGTTGAAACCTCAATTCATAATACGTATTTGCTTTTTCCTCTCCATAATTTATTTAAATTAACAATATTTTATATTGATTTAAATATAACTGAAGTTACAACAAGGAACTGAAAATTAATTTTGTAGTTTTTTTTATTTAAAGAGGCAACTTACTTACTTAATATTGTATTGTACTCGTACAAGAAAACTTGAGGTAATAAATAAGTTTGATTGACGAGGTCTTTCACAGTTGATCTGCTAAACTCCAAGGCTCATCAAAAGTGAATCCTATTTGTGGGCAAGGAAGATTGGAATACCACTTTATTCGCTGTTTCTGATGTCTAAGTTTCAAACACGTCTTTCAAGAACTATTGTCGAGGCGAACTCCAGTCAATACTGTTAGGAAAGCAGACAAACATTTCACTGATGGGCACAATGGTAAAAAACCAAAAATTACAACTGCTAGGAAATACCATAAACCACTGTAGTGCTTTTGAGGATCACATTGAGTCACCCCTAAAGCCCAAGAATGTAAATTTCTTCTTCCACAGTAGGCACCTACCTCAAAACATAGTCAAAAATAATTACAAGAGCCATACACTTTTGTTGGAATCAGATACGAGTATATATATCTGAGAAGCACCACTGCAAAGAGACCATCTCCTCACACAATCTCTAGAAGGTCTCCTCAGGGAGTTGTAAATAAATATCTAGTTAATCTCCTAAAGACCAGTTGGAAGGAGAGTATGTTATGAGGATAAAACGTAAGTACGCATGTAAATGAAATTAAAAATTAATTTAAGCAAAATTATGCTGGAACCTGTACAGAAGTTCTGGCGCACCACATTTTCAAAGTAGAATTTTCAGGGCTCAAAACTAGTCCAAAATGTATATATTTTCTCATATGAGCGCCTCCCTTTTCATCAATAATCAACAATATGTAAGGTAATCAGGTAGATAACTGATAATCAATCTATATAGACATCTACATGCAAGGGGAAATGTTGAATGAAGAAAATTTTCTCTTGTTTGACAGTAAAGTACATGTTGTGAGGCAGGTAACCAGGCTTTTTACTGATATTTTTCCCCCTTCAACCAAATACCTATAAATGAACAAAAGGGCGAATCAGAAAACGAACAATATTACTAGGTAAATAATATATTCTAAAAAAGACATGTTCTTATTTTAATATCAATGTAAGAATATGTGACATGAGGAACAATCTACGCTAAATATGTATATAGTCTTAAATCAATTAATCTATTGTACAAAGTAGAAAAAAAAAGTGTTTGAATACACCTAGTATATGGAAGAAGGTATATAAACTTGATCAGATCACAGGTTATTTTGAAAGTAAAATCTTCGTAAAGAAACAAGTCGAAGTGATGAAACAGGGGTATGTATATAATAATAATAATTCTTTTTGTTGTCATGTAGAGTAGGTAATACACGTAAACATGCAACAATTTGTCGTTCATTTATCCATGTCTTGTAGCGATGACAGAACCCTTAGATACTCGGAACAATACTCCAATGTTTTTCGAAATCCGAATCTTTTCACAATTGGAATCACTTCACTGGGCGATGGTAGCTCTTGATCAGCTTGCGTAGAGTTCGAAGTAGATACAGGACCGAGTGTATTCGTCTCGACTGAGTTGGTCTTCAATTCAGTCTGGCAGCCTGAGTGGGAGATAGGAACGTTAATAGGATCTGTTTGGGATTCAGCTGCAGCCCTGACTGGGACTTCTACGTCAGTAGGGATAAGTTTAACAGCTTTAAGTATTTCGATCAGGTTCTGGTTTCGTTCGTTCTTCACCAAACTCAGAAAGTTGTGGGGAAGTTCGCAAATCTTCCGACAGGAGCTGAATATCCAACTATCAATTGTCTCCTCCATGTCAACACTTTCAAAACATTGGGTTACCAAACCTCTAACCAGCAGACTAAGCTGTGAGAATTGAACAATAAAATCATCATTGAGTCGGTATTTATCTTTGAATTTACTATATTCAAATTCATTGCTAGGAATCATAATGGATTTTATAGGTGTGACAGGTAATTTATCGAGTTTTGATGAATCATCTGAAATCAAAACTACTTCTGAAAGGACATTTGGTGCTATGAGATCAACAGTATTTTCAACAGTGCACGATTCGACAGAAGCGTTTTCAGTTGTGGGCAATGACGTTTGTTTGGACGTCGTACTATCATCACCTTTCCAAATAGGGTAAGGCGAACCATGGGGAATATCTGCAAGATGTACAGCACCGAATGGAGAGTCCCTTTCATATATAAGCCCTTTAGTGACAGGAGGATCCAAGAACATAACCCGTTTCCTCTTTGCTGATGAAAGAAGTGGAGAAGATAGAGAGTCCAGAGGGCATTGCTTTGGTGTAGATTGACATTCGTCACCAGCAAGAGGGGTTCTCTTCAAAACTCCCCTAAAAGGACTAGTGTAAGGTGTCACAGGTGCACAAGCTACCCAGTCTTCTGTGGGTCCTTTGGGCCAATTTTCACCGTACGTCATGGGGACTATATTATCTCGTTTTCTTGTGGGAGTCACCATTCCATTTTCTTCGTCTTGGAGAGTTGATGTTGCAGCTAGCCTGAGCATTCTAGCGGATCTACCGCCTGGGGGCTGCAAACTTTTTCTAAATTGTGTTGATGGTGATGGAGTTTTTCCTCGGTTGCGAAGCGATCGTTTGGTGAGTTCATCTTCACTTTCCTCAGAACCATCTGCCAAAAACTTATCCTTAGTTAAATAAGTATCACCTTCTCCTCTCAGAACAGATGATGCCCGTTTATGCCTTTTTGTGGGACTGTAAATGAGTTCTATTTCATCATCGTTAGGTGATTCTTGGGCCAACCTTTCAAACAGCGAATTGCCATTCTTGGAAACTTCGGGCGAAGGAGGATCAGAACTCTGCTCGGTTTTCTTCGAGAGCTCTTCAACAGGTTCAGAAATTTTAGGATCAGAATTTGGCAGAGTCAAAGTTGGAGGGACCTTCACATCGACACCCGATTTTTCACCATAAACATCCTCATTTTTTATGTACACTTCATCACCTTTGAGGTAAACATCAACCATCTTCTCATGAATTTCAGCATCATCCATACAGTCGACTTTGCAAGACTTTGTCTTTCCATTATCTAAAAGAGAACTGGTATCCAACTCCTGAGTGCTTGGGACAATTTCTTCAGAATTGTTCAAGTCAATAACAGATGAACTTTCTGCAGGAGAATGACCAGAAATGGACGATACGATTTCTTCTGAATCATTTTCTTCCATTTTAACCGAAATAGTTGAATTGGAAACTCTTTCTGTTTTCAACAGCCAATTTTCCAGATTATTACCACCAGAATTTAGTTTGAAGGGTTTCTTTTTCTTCAAGGGGCAGGCTTTTTTAGAGGGAGTTTCATCCTCTGAAGGTTTACTCTTTTTAGAACTACTCATATCTGAGCTTGGTGCATCCTTGCATTTCCGTTTTCTTGTTGTCTTACCTTTATCCTCAATAATTACAGATGAATTCTGAGAGATTACAGGATTATCTACAACAACAGATTTATCTACTTCTTCATTGGAAGCAATATGATCAATCGATGAACTTTTTTCTTCACCGTTTTCCACTTCAGGAAAACCATTAACGATGATTGATGGAGAAACATCTAACTTCTCATTAGGTTTTTCTTCAGACACCTTGGTTTCATGGCCTCCATTATTACCAACAGGTTTGTGATTCGTTTCAGAAGACAGAGACTTTGATAGTTTGGCATCAGGTGTAACAGTTTTAAGACTCTTCTTGCTTCGAGTTTGCTTTGGGCTGAATTTAATAGGTTCTGATTTTCGCTTGCGTTTACTAGTTTTATCATCATTGACTATTTGAGTTTCTTCCTTAGTAGTCTTGTGCGATGATTCAACATAATTACTAAATATGGCCTTCTGTGCTACATCTTCATCCTTGCCACAATCCATTTTCGTGGGTTCACTTCCAAAATGCGCATCTATCATTTTTGTTTCAACGTTTCCACTGTTGCGTGACTCGGGGTTTTTGGATTCTTTCATGGACCGAATATCATCGACAGGCGTTTTATTTGAGAGAGGCTCCTGGTCTAACTGCTTAGGTGGAGTGGAATCTACATTGTTAAAATCAAGTTTTTTGGCAGAGTTTGCTTTCACTACATGTTTGGGCCGCTCAGGCGTAGTGAGGTTAGGAATAGGCAAAGGTGATGGAGTCCCATGAACAATATCCTCATTTTCGTGGGGTGACAAGCCATGAGTTATTTCCTGGACAATGGAGGAAGGTGGGTTCGATATTTGAGTATCTTGTGACAAATCTTGGTACATTGCAGGAATATCAGTTCTTCTTTTCGTCATCATCTCCATTTGATGTTCGGTAAGCGGAGTGGTTTTTGGTTTTGGAGGAACCATGACATAATCATTTGCGTCGTCATCAAAATATGATACTTTTGAAGGGGTCGTTTTCTTAGGGGTGACCTTCTGTCCTGCTAGAGGTTTAACTTTTTTTATCGCAATAGGACTCGAAGAATCCACAATTTTTACCTCCCTAGCATTTGTAATTTTCAATTTATTCGCTGGAGAAGAAATCACCGGTGAAGCAGCAGAACTTGGAACTTTAACATTTTCTTTCTCAGCCAATGTCACCTCTCGTTCTCCGACTTCTCCATTGACTGTAGAAAGACTTTCTTTCAGAATTGAAGGAGACATTAATGGCACGATAGGCATGTTTACAGAATCGTCCAGGGGCTTCAACGATTTTTTTGTGATAACTTCTTCAGAAAACTTATTATTTACGTTCTCCAGAGAGGTATCCTGAGATGGCATGTCTTGATTGCCGGTGTTACTTTCTCCATTCTCATCACCCTTATTCCTCTCATTAGGAGAAAATATTGATGACAGAAATGTATTCTTAGTCTTATTCTTCTCCTCCGCCTTTGCTAACCTTTGAAGAAAATTACTTTGGGTTCTAAAAGGAGTACGGTGCGTTTTTGACGGTTTGTCCTTTTCTAACGAGTTGCTCAACTGCTCTATTTTACGGGATAATTTTCCAACTTTAGTGCGCATTTTGTGCGCATTAAGTTGATCTGACTCGGAACAAGCTATTTCGTTTATGTTTTTCAAAATTTTACCAATTACAGATGACAATTCGTTGTAGGTGGCAACAACCTCAAACAAATTCAATAAATCCATGATATGTTTAACCTCCATAGAATACACTTTCGGTGTGAGGGCTTCCAAAATTTGAATCGATTGTTTGCAAAAACTAGCATCAATCCCAAATAATATATTCAAAATTTCAATGGACTTACCAACTTGAAAATTGGGTCCCTGAACGGCATCGAAGATTTGATTAATCATATTCTCAAGCATTCGGTGCTTGTTGCAAGTTTCACAGACTCGAGCCCACGTTTTGGAAATAGCAGGACCCCAGGAGTTGAGTCTGATCGGGTAAAGAATTAGGGCTTGCAGGGCCTGATAGTCATGCCCATCACGCACGGATGAAGAATCACCCGATTTTCTATCAGCCTCTTTGGGGAGAGGATTCCGATTCGACCACCATGATATGTACGCTTCACAATAATTATTCCATACAGTTTCAGTAGAACCTCTCTTGTTTTTCTTCTTTGGGGTATTTTTATCGTCATCATCATCAACAGATTCTGAAAAAGTAAATAAACGCAGTAGTACTTTACTCCTGAAGTCTTCGCTATCCATAAGCTCAATTAAGGTACTGGTGTCTACTGTGCCAGAGTCAACCCATCTTTGGAAATTCACTTCAGTAAAGAGCGATTGACAGGCCTGAGAAATCGGGCTCTCGTTGCAATTTTTACACTGTTCCAACAGGGATTTCCACAGTTTATAAGAATCTACTTCATTTTCATGATCATTAATAACCTTAATGAGAATGCTCGATAATTTTCCTATCACTTCAGCTGAGGGTTTGGATCTTAAACAAGCACCGAAACAGCTAACGATCTCTTCCAAACCATGTTTAACGACTTGGCCGTGCGAAAGTAGTTTGATGAGAGCTTCACCACACTCATCAGGTAGGTGACGACTTATAGCCTTTTCCTCCGAAACTTTGAACATTGCCTTGCAAAACGACACGACCAGCTGTTTCGTGGTATCATCGGTAGATGTTATGCCCTTCACTTCTATCAAATGAATCCAAGTAGAAATCCTTAACTTGGAAACATTATAGCAAGCAACTAGAGGTTTCATAAGTAAATTCAACATTTTGGAAGGCAGGAGTATTTTCGGAGATCTACCGAAAGCATCAATCAAAGCGACCCAACATCTCCAAGCCTGATCTAGAATTTCAGGATGTTCCTTACCTTTCCGGAATGAAGTTTCAGAAATGCTGAGTAAAGTATTGAGTGGTACAGTAGAAAGCGCTGTGTCACTAACGATTAAATTTGCTGTGAAGCTCCAAATTTCAACCCAAGATCCATCAGATGGGGAAATTTTCTCAAGGAGTTTTGGTATGTGTTTAACTAGATGTTCAAGCTCAAACTTCTTCCACCATTCACCTTTCTTTATTTTAGGTAGTTTGCTTCGGAAAATGTCTGTAATAACCTCGAAGTATTTGAAGAAAGATTTAGCTACCTGCAAATCGTCGCTGTAAATGACGCTAGTGAATATAGGTAACACGATTTCGAAGTTACCATTCTGTTGCTTCAGTAGATCAACGCCTTCTGAAGTGAACAGCAAAACATCAAAATCTTTAGACAACTTCAAAACACCTTTTGATTCTCCTATTAGTTTGAAATCGAAGTTCTTGAGCCTGGAAAGAATCGTGCCGAGTTCTTCAAGACGAGTCATCGCGGAGGCCAAGGATATCCGGCGGAGCGGAACGAGAAGGAAATAGAAACACAATTCACGAAATCACTTCACCGAATCATCACATACCACAATTAAAACAAGTTTTAGAACAGTTTTAACATAAAATTATTAGTGAGAGTAACAAAATTGAGAAAGCTTGTAGCGCAATCAAACAAAATAAGTGACGACGGTATAACCAATAGAAAGGTTGCTTATCAAATAGGTTATGAAACTTTAAGGCGGGCATATTAAATGCATAGCAGAATTAAAGTTAACTATGTTATTTTGAGCTCAGGAATGTATTTACTAAGCATTACCTGTATATTTTTGATAAATATAAATAAATAAAAAACAATATCCACAAGTAAGGAATCATAAGAACAATCAAAGATCAATAAAAGAAGGATATTTAGAAGGCAGTAGTTTGCCGCTCCCAAGTTCGTTGGCGCGGGCGCGGGAATCGACGCGTGGGCAGCATGGGTGGCAAAAGCGAAAAGGGGGGAAACAACTACCGTACGCACGATACCTAACATTATTGTACGCGTGGGATAATTATCGCACGAAAATGTATAAGAAGAAGGCTGGCAGGAGAACGGAAAACAGAGTACATCTCATAGTTTTCTATGCATCAATTTTGAGGGAAACAAAGGTTTTTAATAACCTAAGAGTGGAATTCAAGTTTCTTTTTTAGCGAATTTTCTTAGAAAATAAAGCTATTGCAATGGCTCCAAAAATTTTAAAATAAAAATTTTCAAAAATTTTCTTCATCGAAATCTGTTTTGAGGCATTCTTAAATGATTCCTCGATTTTAACGCTTTATATATATATATATATATGTGTGTGTGTGTGTGTGTGTGTGTGTGTGTGTGTGTGTGTGTGTGTGTGTGTGTGTGTCATTCCAGGCGATAACTCTCGATAGAATTGAGATAAAAACTTCGTTCTTTCGCCAAAAAATCAAGCATTTCAAAAGAAAGGATGAGTTTGTTGGAAAACACTTTTTGAGCACATTAAGTTGGTCAAATTTCAAAAAATGTACTAAAAAAAATCACAAAAAATGACAAAAAAAGGGTAAACATCGGTGTTTTTATTTTTTTTTTTTTAGCAGAATATAGCTCAAATAAAGTTTATCAACTATGAAGTTGGTAATTTAAAAATTAAAGCTCAAACCTATGCTCAAATTTGTAATTAAATTTCATTAAAATGTGCTACAAAATCGATAAAAATGTAGAAAATTCTAGAAATCCAATATCTTTGTTTAAATAATAGAATGTTATTTAGAACAAATTTTTCAGCAATAAAATTGATAGCTAACAATTTTTTGCAGACAATATGACGAATTTGAGCAATAAAATTAATAGTTAACATTTATTTTGCAGACAGTAAATTTCAACTTGAGCGTTGCTAAGTGATGGGAGGCCGAAAATCATAATGTGAATATCGTAAACGTTAGCGTCTAAGACGTCCAGAATAATTAAAATTGATTTAGCGATGCAAAATAGTCAATTTTTACCGAGTTGTGTCACAACAATCACATGTGAACTCTGACATGTCTTGAATAGTGGTGGCAGGAAATCATAAAATGGATGATAACACAAAACATGTACAGTGACTAACTCCTGTAACCCATTGCCATCCATTATAAAACTAAAGGAGCTATGTAAGAAATTTCATATATATATAAACGCATATGTATATTTGCACCATATATATGTATGTCATTCCAGACGATAACTCTCCTTAGGATTGAGATAAAAATTTCGTCTTGCGGCAAAAAAATCTAGCTTTCCCTGGGCGAATTTTTGAAGAAATCTTCGACATTTCAGTCGCTATTGATCGTGTAGAGAAATTTTAGTTTATGATTTTGATAGACAAACATGGATTTCACAGAGTAAACTCATCAGTTGTGATTACTTTTTTTTTTTTTTTTTTTTTTTTTTTTTTTTTTTTTTTTTTTTTTAACAAGCACCTACTACCTACGTTTTAAACAGCATGGTTCTAGGATTGGTTATACAGGGATACTTCCATAAGAGTAGTTCAATCTGAATTTGGACAATGTTTCATGCAAATATTACGGATTTTTACAACTAGCGAACATCATTATTTCGATTTTTGACTGATTTTTCAACTTTGAAATTTTTGAAAACTTGATAGATATTCTTATAGGAAATTGTACGCTGATTCCGAATATACCACATGTTGTATGCTGAAAAAATTATTTCGCACAACAAATCGCAAAAAACAGGCTATTTTGACATTTTTGACTACATTTTTGAAAATTTCAATCCGAAGATGTAATCCGATCATGCTGGCCAACGAACTTGAACTTTCGTTTTGTGTCCTCAACATTTTAAAATTTGTTTGAAGTTTCTAGCACAATTCTACGGACAGTTATCGTCTGGAATGACACATACATACATACATACATAAAAAAAAAATGCGTTAAACTTCAGAATATGATTCAGAATAGCCTGAAACGGATTTCTGCATAAAATTTTTTCAAAAATTCACATTCTACAAATTTTGAGGCGAGAGCAATAGCTTAATGCTAAAAAGGCTAAAAGGATGAGTTCGGTGGCCAGCACTTTTTGAGCACATTAAATTGGTCAAATTAAAAAAAAAAAAATGTGTTTAAAAAATCACCATAAATGGCTAAAAATGGCTGAAAATCGTTAAATTTATATTTATTAGCAGAATATTGTTCAAATAAAGTATATCAACTATGAAATAGAACATTCAAAAATTTATGTACAAAATTATTCAGAAAAATGTACCTAAAATCCATTAAAATTTGCTATAAAATCGATGAAAATTGCAAAATAAGGTAAAAAAAAAATATATATATCTTTTTGAATGGCAGATTTTCATTTAGAACACGTTTTTGGCCATAAAATTAAATATTGTCAACAACTTATTTGGCACACAAAAAGCCCAAATTTCAAAACAATTTATCATTATAAAATAAGATGATTAACGAAAATTCGCTCATATGATCATGCTGCATGACTGGAACTTTTTCTTTATTCTTCGGACAACCAATGTAACTAGGTACCTACACTGCTGCGAAATAAAGGGATCACTGGCGAAAAAACCCAGTTTCGCATTCATGGTGGTGCCCGGATCGTAAAATACTTGTCCACTGAGACGAATTCTCACTTTTCGGTAAATAGACATCCAGAAAAAGGAGTTTACAACATATCCAAGCTCAAAAGAATGGTCCAGTCTGAAGTAAACCAAAAACACATTTTGTGAAAAAATCTATTTTCGCGTCTTCAAACAAATGGTCGCTCAGCTGGTATCTTTCAAGGGTTTAAAAAAACTTGTATAAGTCATTAAAAAGCTGAATTCATGCTGAATAATTTAAAAAATCAAAAACGGTTCATTATTTAAGGGTTTATAGTCAAAAATTCACTGAAAACAGTAAGCAATTTGTTCAAAATTAAGGGATCTCTGTTTTTAGCGAATTTTCTTAGAAAATAAAGCTATTGCACAATGGCTCCAAAAATTTTAAAATAAAAATTTTCAAAAAATTTCTTCATCGAAATCTGCATTTTGAAATGATTCCTGGATTTTAACGCTTTTTTATATGTATATAAAATTTATATATATATATATATATATATATATATATATATATATATATATATATATATATATATATATATATATATATATATATATATATATACCTATGTGTCATTCCAGACGATAACTCTCGATAGAATGGGGATAAAAACTTCGTTCTTTCGCCAAAAAATCAAGCATTCCAAAAGAAAGGATGAGATCGTTGGACAACACTTTTTGAGCATATTAAATTGGTCAAATTTCAAAAAATGTATTTAAAAAAATCACAAAAAATGGTCTTTTTATTTTTTTTTAGCAGAATATTTCTCAAATAAAGTTTATCAACTATGAAGTTGGTAATTTAAAAATTAAAGCTCAAACCTATGCTCAAAATTGTAATTAAATTTCATTAAAATGTGCTTCAAAATCGATAAAAATGTAAAAAATTCTAGAAATTCAATATTTAACATACAATATGTGTGTCATTCCAGACGATAACTCTCCTTAGGATTGAGATAAAAATTCCGTTCTTGCGCCAAAAAATCAAGCTTTCCAAACGAAAGGATGAGATCGTTAGAGTTCACTTATTGAGCACATTAAATTGGTAAAATTTCAAAAAATGTGCTAAAAAATTACTAAAATTGGCTTAAAACAGCTAAAAATTATTAGTCATAATTTTTAGCAGAATATTGCACAAATAAAGTATATCAAATATAAAATAGAACATTAGAAAACTCATGTACAAAATTATGTAGAAAAATGTACTTAAATTTCATTAAAATTTGCTATACAATAGATAAAAACTTCAAAAAAGAAAGCTAAAAATCCAAAAGCTCTTTTTGAATAGCAGATTACTGTTTAAAATACGTTTTTTGCCCTACAAATAATGGTTAAAATTTCATTTGCACTCAAGAAGCTCAAATTTCAAAACGATTTTAACATACTTAATATAATATGATACCTTACGAAAATTCGCTCATACGATCATGCTGTATGACTGGAACTTTTTTGTTTTTTATTGGGGTTTTGAGGGTTGAGCTAAGCTGGAGGCGTGAAAGTTGGTTGCGAAGAGAACAACTGTCACAAAAAACCTTTAAATTTATTTTTTATTTTTTATTAATTAATTAATAAAAATGGACTGAAATCATGATCAGACGTTGTATTTTCGAAAAGACGGATTGAAATGAGATATATCAATTCTTGCTTATAAAACTACCCGCACCATCCTGTGCGTACTGAGGAACTATCTCAATGAGTGGATGGTGCGGATAATTTTTAAAGCAAGAAATGGTATATTATCTCATTTCAATCCGTCTGAGGACAGTACATTTTTATTTTTTATTTTTTTTTTTTTTTTTAATATTATTATTATTTTATTCATTTATTTATTTATTTATTTAGTTTTTTTAAGGTTGTTTTGTGACAGTTGTACTCTCAAACTAGGATTGAGATAAAAATTCCGTTCTTGCGCAAAAAAATCAGCTTTTCAAACGAAAGGACGAGTTCGTTGGCCAGCATTTTTCGAGCACATTAAATTGGTCAAATTTCAAAAAAGTTCTGAAAAAAAATCACTAAAAATAGCAACAAAACGGTTAAAAATTGTTAAATCTATATTTTTCAGTAGAATAAGTATTGCTCAAATAAAGTTTATTGACTATAAAATAGAACATTAAAAAAATGATGTGCAAAATTATGCTGAAAGAGTACCAGTCATGCAGCATGAGCGAATTTTCGTAAATTATCGTACTGTATTATGTTACATTGTTTTGAAAATAAAGGACTTTGAGGGAAAATAAATTGTTAGCCACCAGTTTGATGGCAAAAACCTCGTTCTAAATACCTAGTATTCTGCGATTCAAAAAAAGATTTAGAATTTTTAAGTTTTTTGAAGTTTTTATCTATTTTTTTAGCACATTTTAATGAAATTCAAGTACATTTTTCAGCATAATTTTGTAATGTTTTATTTTATAGTTAATAAACTTTATTTGAGCAACATTCTGCTAAAAAATATAAATTTAACCATTTTTAGCCGTTTTTTGCTATTTTTAGTGATTTTTTTCAGCACTTTTTTTTTTTAATTTGACCAATTTAATGTGCTAAAAAAATGCTGGCCAACGAACTCGTCCTTTCGTTTGGAAAACTTGGCGCAAGAACGGAATTTTTATCTCAATCTTAAGGAGAATTATCGTGTCGAAGGACACACATATATGTATATGCAAAAGCGTTAAGTTCTAGGAAGCCTCAAAACGGATTTCAATGAAATTTTTTTTTCAAAAATGTTGATTTTAAAATTTTCCAAGCTATTGCAATAGTTCACTTTCTACGAAAATTCGCTAAAATGTACTTAAATTTTATTAAAATGTGCTAACAAATAGATAAAAACTGCAAAAAAGTTGAATATCCATAATCTCTTTTTGAATCACAGAATATTATTTAGAACGAGTTTTGGACCTTTTCCGTTAATTCACTACCATTCACTCATTCTGACCTGTATGTCCAACTAATCTGTATTTTTACTAAGGATTGACTACTTGATGTTATGTATTTTTGAGATGCGAGCTTGCGAGCATCCAGACCACCAAACTATACACATCATTCTGACCTACATGCCCAACTAATATGCATTTTTACTAAGGGATTGACTGCTTGGTGTATTTTTTAGATGCGAGCTTGCGAGAATCCAGACCACACAACTATACCCAGCATTCTGATCTATTTTACCCCAGTGGACGTAAAAATGATTGGGGAATAGTTTTCAGAAAAATAGAACATGAATATATCAAGCGGTAGTGAATTAACGGAAGCCAATAAAATGGGTGGAACGGTAGTGAATTAACGGAAAAGGTCCCGAGTTTTTACCATAAAACTGGTACTTAACATTTTATTATGCCTCAAAATTCGCTCATAAGATCATGCTGCATGTCTGGAACATTTTAGATTATAGTATTATATTATGTTATTGTATTGTTTTCAAATTTGAGCACTTTGAAGGCAAAATATTGTTAACCAACGACTATTATATGTCAAATAACCTCGTACCTACTGAACAGATATTGGATTTTCAGCAATTTTCCAGTTTTTTAATTGATTTTTCAGCAAATATTAATGAAATTCAAAAAAACAGTTTTCTTCATATTTTTTGCATACATTTTATAGTGTTTTTGTTCGTTGATGATTAACTTTTACTAAGGTTTTGCTAAAAAATATAAATTTAACGATTTTTAGCCATTTTAGCGAATTTTTGTAGAAAATGAAGCTATTATTGCAATGGCCCCAAAAATTTTAAAATCAAAATTTTCGAAAATTTTCTTCATTTAAATCCGTTTTGAGACACTCTGAAACGAACCCTAGAGTTTAAAACTCTTTCATATACATATTATGTGTGCTTGTGTGTGTGTCCTTCAAGACGATAACTCTTCCTAGGATTGAGATAAAATTTCCGTTAGAACATTAGAAAACTAAAATAGAACATTAAAAAATATATGTATAAAATTATGCTGAAAAATTTACTAACATTTCAATAATATGTGCTAAAAAAATTGATGAAATTTTCAAAAAAGTCTTAAAAATCCAAAATTCCTTTTTGAATATATTGCTTTTTGCCATAAAATTGTTAGTTAATAATTTCTTTTCCCTCAAAGTCATTAATTTTCAAAACAATGTAACATAATATAGGTGCGTTAATTTACGAAAATTCGCTCATACGATCATGCTGCATGACTGGAACTTTTTAGTGAATTTTTTTAGTACATTTTTTGAAAGTTGACGAATTTAATCCTTTCGTTTTAAAAGCTTGATTTTTTTGACGCAAGGACGGAATTTTTATCTCAATTCTAAATAAGAGTTATCGTCTAGAATGACTAAATATATATACTAATTGAATGGTTGGAAACGGTTTCAGGGGCACAAAATACAAATTGTAGAGTAGAAGCACGAAGGTTATGTAGGCACCTACTTATGAAAAAACATTAAAATCTAGGATTCCTTCCAGAATGCCTCAAAACGGATTTAAATTTTAAATTTTTTGGAACCATTGCAATACCTTCATTTTCTACCGAAATTCGCTAAAGGAGAAGTAGTGGGTAGGTACCCATCAGTCGCATTAGTATGTCAATCTCAAGACTGACAACAATTGAACATACATAGTAATCGAAAATATTGCGATAGAAAGAATTTGATTTTCCGGGTTCAGACTCGTCAACTTTTCTCAATGACCATTGTCCGTACCTCCTGATATCTGCTCTGGAAGCTAGATTACCAGTTTCACATCATCTTCCAGTTAATACCCCACGTTAACCCCTTCCCCCTTTTTTTGCAGTTTTCATCTTTTTTGCAGTCAGTGAAATTTATGTGCATTGTAGCGAATTTTCGTAGAAAATGAAGCTATTGCAATGGCTCCAAAAATGTGTAAATGAAAAATATCTTAATTGAAATCTATTTCTTCATTGAAATTCTTAATTGAAAAATTTTCTAAAAAGAATTTTGCGCCATGAATCAAACAAAACCAAAACGATTTCACCCTCTAGCCAAACAAATTTTATTAGAACAAGAAGGTTTTTTCTGGGGCAACATAAAAATCCAGTCGCAAGTATATTAGGTATTACATTCCTGGCATGGGCTGAAACTGTGTGGTACATGGTTACATTAAACGTAGAAAACATAATAATTCTGTAGTTATGTTTTGCTGGCAGTATTGAACAAAATTATTTCAAACATACTTAATGTATGTAGAGAAACATTGCTGAAATTCGGAACGGAGCTTCTCTGGAGTTGTAGAGTATGTACCTAATAGTACAACTTGAGAAAGTCTCTATTTGTTGAATGGGTTCTGTAGGATATTTCGTTTCTATCCAGCGTAAGTTGCTGAACATCTGAAGGGAACCTCTCTGGGTGAGGTAGAGCATAATTACAATTTGAATAATTCCTGTAATCAGCAGAGTGAGCTCCGCAATTTTGTTCCAATATAACTTGAAATGCTGGAATTTAGAATTGGGCTTCTCTGAGTGTAGTAGATTGCAATTCAAAAAACCACTATAATCAGCTGAATTGGCCCTGTTAGCTTATTTTGTTCCTATTCAGTTTATGATTCTGAACTTTTGAACTGGTCTCTCTGGGTACGGTAAAGCTCAATTACAACTTGAGGATCCCATAATTCAGCTGAGTGAACTATGCAGCTTATTTTGATCATATTCAACTTAAGATGCTGAACTCACAGACACCTGCTTAGTGCAGAAGCTCGAGATGTTGTGTGTGGGAGGTGTGGGGGTGATCTGTCCATCCGCCACTTTCTGGAGGACTCCCCAGCTCTTGTGGACCTCAGAGTCCAGCATCAGCACCCTCTGTGAGTTGACGTTTTATCAGGACCAGACAAGGTCCGACCCACGTTGTTGTACCTGAGAGTTGCTGAGCTCTATACGAACTGTGATATCTGATCTGTGATATATTTATATACTCGTACATCTAGTCGTAGTTTTATTTTACTTAGCTGATTGCATATTATAGAATGTATATAGTTGTTAGCCTATTTTACATCTAGACTTAGTTATATTATTTTATTTTCGGGTTTTTTTTTAATCCACTTTGGGGGCTAAACAGTGGTCATCACTGTACCCCTCATTTTTCCCCCCTCCAAGTTGCCAGTGGAGTCCATGATGACGCCTTTTTTTAGTCGAGGATGGCAACATGGCTCCCCTTAGAATCGTGCCACTTCCAGTGTCCCTTAAGACACCGTGTTCAATGCCGCTAATGACCCTTCTGGTTGAGATGCGGCTTGAACCTTAATAAAAAAATTTTAAAAAATAAAAAGATGCTGAACTTTGGAACGGGACCTTTCTGTGTGTGGTAGAGTATGATAACATTTAAGGGACCTTCTGTTCTTCTATGGCCTATCATCACATAAGCCGCTAAAGATTTTCAGAGCGTTCTAGCGACCCTCCAGAAAAGCTGCCATACCCTGGAAATCCTAGTTTTCGTCTTATTTTCAGCTTGAGTTTTTTTTTTTTTTTTTTCATTTTTCCAGCGTCTGTCACCAAAAAGGCCTCATCATTGTTTCGATAAAGTAAATCCAACTTAGAAGGAAGGTAAAAAAAAGGGCAGTGACTGGCTCCCCAACGGTTTTTAGTTTTTGAAACTTCGGCTACAATTTTCATTAATCTATGTCCGCTGCTAAAATATAGATTAGTGGGAAAAATAGATCAGAATGATTTGTGTAGACTTGTGGTCTGGATGCTCCCAAGCTCGCATCTCAAAAATACATAACATCAAGTAGTCAATCCCTAAGTGAAAATTCAGATTAGTTGGACCAATAGCGCACCGACTGAAGCGCCACAATAGCGGAAGTTTTTAAAACTAAAAATCGTTGGGGAGCTAGTCACTACCTAAAAAAAGCGGAAAAAAACTTTTGTTGAAAGAAAAAAAAAAATTGATATGGCAGCCTTTTTTAGGGAGCCGCTAGAATGCTCTGAAAATCCCTCGCAGCTCCAGTGCTCACTCCGAACTAATAAGGTCTGCCACTAGGAGCGCTAGGGGGCGAAGGAGACCCAAAGACTTAAGCCGGTTTCACATGGAGCGGTACGAGCGTAACAACCGGAAAGACGGAAGGCCGGAAAACCCAGTGGAGGGGGCGGCGGAATGCAGCAGGGTGTTCACATGAAGTGGCACCTCGCTAAACGGAATCATATCCTTCCTACTGAAACCCTCTCTGATCTGAAACCTCTACTTGCGGTTATCAACATCCAGTGATGTTCAATGAGCTTGCGCAACGCTCGACGGAATGCGGCAACGGTATACAAATTTCTACCGCCGACCGCCTACCGCCCATTCCGGCAACATGGCAGCCACCATCCTCAACTGTTGTCCCAACAGCCAATCACATTGCGTTCTGTCTTTCCGTCTCCGGACATACCACTCCATGTGAAATCGGCTTTAGTGGTTGATATGACTTTCACCTTGTTGATACCTAGCATCACTCCATTTTGCTCTACGATTCGATTTCCAAACCATCAATCTCATCAATACTGGTCAAAAATTATAGTAATATTATAAAAAATAAATTATTATAACACAAAAACTCACAAACAAAAACTGGCAAAAAAAAAAAAAAAAAAAAAAAAAAAAAAAAAAAAATTGTGTCCATCACGTCTGCCTTTATAGGAGACAAAAGAAGAGCAAATCGGTAAGGTCCTTATTTACGTGCTACGCTCTATCATGAGCTTTTCATGTTCAGAGCCACATTGAGTGAAGGGGTCAAGGAGCCACAGAGTGGGTGAGCAGAGAGCCAAAAACGAATGTGGATCCACGCTGGTCCGATCTTTACCAAACACTACTTAGAAGAAGCGAAGAACCACCGCTCATTTTACTGAGCCCCGGCTCACTAGCGCTTCTGAGAGACCGGCCTAGTAGTGAGCAACTCATCTCTATGGGTTTAAACTTAAAACTTTAAATTAACTTAAAATGCCGTAATTTGGAACGAAGCCTCTCAGAGTGTGGTGAATATACGAGCAAGTAACTATATATGGTACTAGCCGGTTACCCATGCGTTGCATGGACCCACCTGTATGGGTTAGTCGATGCATAGACAGCTGAAATAACTATATCCAGACTGTGTTTGTAAAAACGCTCTTCGCACGAAATATCAAATTCCAGTCTGTCACCTATAAATAATGCAATCCATGCTTCACTCGCAACACCCGTAGCAACCCGTCAACTCTTCCCCACTTGTCACGAATGTCTGTCACTAAGAAATTGCCTGTTAGCAACCATAATAACAAAAGTTCGGGAACCAAACAAATCGGTTGCGAAGGGTAGTGCCGTTTATGAAGCAGGAGGATGTTTTTGAGGTTCAGACCTAGCCTATGTTTGTTGTGCACCGCTTACTGATCATTTTACGACCGTTCCCGTCTGAATCGGTCCAGCCGTCCAATAGTAATATGCATAGGTAGATAGATAGATAGATAGAAACAAACTTTGTGTTATATATATAAGGATTTCCCAGGTAGTACTGATACAATGGATTAGAAATTTATGTAATGTACCCACCTACACTGTGATCAATATTGAAGTCTTGGAGGAGCGAGCGGGCACAACTATTAGTTAAATAAAAAACAAGATGTACGAATCATAGCCATATACACCCTTTGTTATTGATTTTCATTCATTTCTTAACATTTCGCTGAACAAAAACTGTATTTTCCGAACCCATCCTACATTGTGCATCGGTACCTACCATGTTTGATGTATCGGCTAGAGATCAATTTTTTGTCTCTGACCCAAAGACATGTTATTTTACCTAAACAATAATAGTAAGAAGCTGTTTTGTATAATTCGTAGCTAAATTGACAATGCTTCAGTTTCTTAGAAAATTAAATTTGGATACATTTTCCACATTTTAAGTAATTCACAATGAATTAATAGGTGAATTGTTTTTGACTTACCCAAGAGCTAATAAAACAGGTTCAAATTTACAATATCAGGAAGGAGGTAAAATCACATATAAAATTATAAGCCTATGGCATAATACCAGTGAGCACAGTAGGCACTTAAAACGTTCTGTAAAATATAAATAAGTATTTACAAAAATAAATAAATAAAGTAAGGAGACTGATATGATACGAATGATAACAACTAATTGATAACGATAACGGCAGAATCCGCCTACCACCATGGATGCTACTTCAACGCTTCGGCGACGGCGTTCCCAGAGATCCGTCGGTTTCAATTAGACTTGGCGTTGGGTACACATGTCCCGCTGTGCGCGCCCCTACCGAGCTGAATTTTAACTACGTTCCCCCATTGTCTTTTCGCATTAATAAGTTACGTTGAATGAATTGGCGCCTCAATTTTTATTAATCCATGTCCGCTGCTAAAATACAGATTAGTTGGACAAATAGATCAGAATGATTTGTGTAGACTGGTGGTCTGGATGCTCGCATCTCAAAAATACATAGGTAACATCGAGTTGTCAAACCCTTTGTAAAAATTCAAATTAGTTGGACGAATAGAACAGAATAATTTGTATAGTTTCGTGGTCTGGATGCTCGCAAGCTCGCATCTCAAAAATACCTTACATTAAATAGTCAATCCCTTAGTAAAATACAGATTATTTAGACGAATAGATCAAACTGACGTTTTAAAGTATGATTTAAAACATTTATGATAATGATGTTTAAAAATATGTTTAGGAGGTTGGATTCGAATGCAAAAAGTTTAGGCCCATGCATGGGATCGAACCTGGGTCACTCAAATTTGGAGTCTGTTATGATTTCCACTAAACCACGAAGACTCTAGCAATATATGAATAAACAGAACGTGGCCATCCATAAGGGAATTATTTCCATTGCCAGTTGACAGTAGTTCAAATTCAGGTCGGCAGGGGCGCGCACAGGTTTCAATTAGAGAGTTCCTAGAGATCCTTTGGTCAAACAAACAAACAGACAGATGTAGTTTCATTCTTATAATATAATCAATGTTGAATGAAAACTAAAGAGAATGTCACAGATCTCAACATACAACTCCTAAGGTCATTTTTGGACTAAATTTCTCTACCCTCTTAATTTCCCCCTCTTCTGTTTGATGTCTTTGGCCACCTCTACTCTACTCTGTGTTAGGACCTGTTAGCGAGTGACATATATTAAAAAACTTCAAATTTTAAAATTAAAAAAATGGTAGTGAAAGGGTTAAAACTATTTTTGAGTTTGTCTGTGCAGCCCAGGCTGGAGGTGGAGAGTAGCAGACTCATGAATTTTGTCTCGGCCAAATAGATACTAAAGTGGGGTACCTATGATTTTCAACCATCAACTAGTAAGTCAACTTTTTCAGGAGTTTTGACATTTTTGATTAGCCACCGTTTTGAAAAGCCGTGGCTCTGGAAAAGCAGACGCCCATGTTACCACTTTTCATTCTGGACATATTCATGAAAATCGGTCAACAAAAATCAACTTATTGGTCAACCATTTTGGGGTCTGGCTCTCAGACTGGAGGCTTTCAATATGGCCGTACACTAATCTGCTGATGTCATTTTTGAAATGTAAATCATTAGTAAATTCTAATTTCTGAGGCTGCTATAAAAGTTTTTATGAATCGTATCTGAATATACTTACTCAAATAGTTTGACGCAGTATGTTTTGTGATTTAATTTTCAACTAATATCTACTACGCGATATTGCGTACTAAGAGCAGGTGCAAGGTGGAAAGCGTCGTTATTCTGGTCCAGTGCGACGCCAGTGGCACTTATCAACTGACAGGAAAACAGAAAACTGCCGGACTAAGAATAAATCCCGTATCTGACCAAACCCTACTTTTGGGAAAATGCGTCTCTAGTTTTTGAGTCAAAATTTCCTTATATTAACTCTATTTTACGTTGTACTGAGCTCCAAAAACACTCATTCCAAAAAAAATTTCTCACTGAATCGCGGTGAGGTTGGAAAAAAACATTATTTTGATCAGAAAATTGCAAAACAAGGTATAGAACATACTAGGCGATTTCCTTGTATCTGTTGCACATACGAGTTTTTGTTTAGCAATAAGACTGATGCGTTTTCTCTCATACAAAATTAGTATCGCTCTACCTGGGAAAAAATAATAATTTTCTCGTATATGTAGGATACTAGGAGAAATAATCGTGGTTGACAACCTCTGAAAACAGTATCTGATCTGTAAAGAGAATATACATTCGTATGATCAAAATCCTGGGGAAAAAATTGTATCTGCCACTGATTCCGAAATCGTATAATATATATTTTTGTTTGAATTTTCAAGAGTGTTGCAATTCGTATGTATCTGAATACCAATAAAATAATAGCATCTGACGCCCAGATGCGGTTTTTTACTCTAGAAAAGGCCAGTTACTGGATTTGTATTAGTAAATCGAACCAAAATGTAGTTAATGTGATAATTGTAAACTGTTTTTGATGTATTTCCTGTTGAGATCCGACTTCGAGGCAGGCATAATCGAAAAAAACCACCCCTCGAAATGGGGGTCTACCATTATCTCAATATGGCCAAAAATGCAGATACGAGATATATTCTTAGTAGGGCAGAATAGCCCTCCATTTTATTTATACTCAAAGGCTGTATGTCTGCTACCTACTATACTACTATATATACCTACTACTATTTGAGGTGCCGATAAAAGCAGTTTTGGACACAATATTGATCACAAATTAAATCATCAAGTATTAAAAGGTCATATTTATAACAAGGAATAGAATGGTGTTGGCAGCACAGCGTCGGTTTCCTGGTCAATCGTGATTGTAGCGCTGGCTATGGTTTGACGACTCAACTACTACTGAGCCCTCCATATCATTCAAAGTCTATTACTGTCATTCTGCTACAACGTCCATGCTTAGTGTCGATACCTGTTGAGTACTTTTAAATCCACAGTTCCGGCAACGGCAACACTGAACATCGATTTCCCTTAAATCGATTACCGGCCCGAACACACCCCTCGTTATGGAACACGGGAGATTCCATGCCATCGTTCTCCTCCTCCGTGTGCCCATTCGTTGATTGTTCCCCTTCTCCTTTTTTTAAAAACTTTTAAACGTAGGAATCGTGCCTTTTTTTCAGTCGTATGGCATTCGCGATCCTTTCAGTCTAGTGTCACGTTGTTCACGGATTCTCCTTGAACACGTTTTTACCGAGTCGTCGCGTTTATTTACCTCTAGTTCCGGGGTTTCCGATCATCATTCGCACCGGGTCGCCAACTGTCTGTTGATTTTTGTGCTGTAATCTTCCTTTTTCATTCTTGCTGTGGTGAACTTGATTGGATAGCCATGAGGAGTTACGACGACGTCGGACTGAGGAATTATTCCTACATCTTCAATTTTGAAGAACAATTTATCCACCAGGACACGAGGGCATGGATGACAGAGAACTGGACGATAAGTTTCTATTTTTGCGGACTCTATATGATACTTATTTTCGGCGGACAATACTACATGATGAGCAGGCCCCGTTTCAGTTTGAAAGGAACTCTTTGCATTTGGAACTCCCTCCTTGCTGCATTCAGCATTATGGGAGCAATTAGAACCGCGCCCGAACTTTTCCACGTACTAAAGAACTACGGAATCTACCACTCAGTCTGCATCCCTAGGTGAGTCATAGGGTTTTGTTTTCTTGTTTTACATGATTGTGTGTGTTTTACACATGTATTGCGTATGTTTTTGTAGGGACACTCCGCTGTACATGTTACAAATAATGTGATCTATGTTCATGATGTAATTTATTATCTCTCTTTTCTACTTTCTATTATTTTCAATAATGTTTTCCCAATCCTTTCCGTACAACGGTAGATATATACCTACTCAGACTTCATACGTATACCTACCTACCAAAAAAAGTATGTACCTATCTACTTAGATATGTGTCTTTATTTTAAACCAGAAACTTCATCCGGTGCTGTCATTCTAAATAGGGGCTCTTACACAACACCCAGTCGGATGATGCGAGGCATAACAAGCGATAACATCGCTTTCTCCACACTGTCGAATTAGGTAGGTTCCTTGACGGCAAGTAGGTTACATAGAAGTTACAAAGAGTGATGAGGTTGAAAATTTTATTATCATCTACACTGCCCTGATGATAATATATACTACCTAGCAGATAAGTGACGAAAATTTTTTTGCGTTAGTCTGCATCAGAAATGTGGTCAAATGCCGCCAACCACATATTTTTATCTCAATCCGTACTAGAGATATGATTTTTTAAAGGTTTTTTCAGGAAAACCGTGTTTTTTCCTTTTAAACTCAAATTTCTTCAATTTGCCTCATTTAATTTTAACATTTGACCTCATTTTCGGTATCAGCATTTAATTTCCTATAGGTATAGTGTACTTGGGTTCTTCAAAAGTACCATCCGAAGACCCTCACATCAGCTCAAACATTGACGATTTTGAAAAAATAATGTTTCTGAAAATCTTTAAAACTTTACTGCTCTTCCAAAAAGAATCCTGGAAACTGGCGAATCTCATGAAAACTGCTTCATCTAATACTCTTTCCAACGGTATAATCAATTTTACTTTTATTTTGTCATTTACGGGAGAAAATTATGTTTTAATGTTAAAAAATGTAGGGTTTTCAATGAAATCGTTGGTTTTCTCGAAAAATGACCCTAGCTATGAAGTAACGGGTCGGTTTCTACGTATGTTTTCGCGCCGAATCAAATGGTAACACTTGCAGATCTGTCCAGCTACGTTATAATCGAGTTTTACACTTTAGCTAGTTTTACCCCATAACACACATACATTTAAGCGTTACAAACAAACTAAACATTTGCGAGTTTAAGTGTAAAACTCGATTATAATGGAGTTGGAGAGATCTACAAATGTTACCATTCGATACAGCGTGGAAAAATACGTAGAAACCGACCTCATACTCGTAGGTCCATGAAGGGTCATTTTTCAAGAAAACCATAGATTTGATGAAAAAACCACTTTCTTCAACATTAAAACATAATTTTCTCTCCTAAATAACAAAGTAAAAGTAAAATTGACTAAGAGTATTAGATGAAGCAGTTTTCAAGAGATTTGCCAGTTTCCAGAATTTTTTTTTTGTAAAGTTTTAAAGATTTTCAGAAATTGTATTTTTTCAAAATTGTAAATGTTTGAGCTGATTTCAAGGTCTTCGAATGGCACTTTTTAAGAACCCAAGTACACTATTCTTATAGGAAATTCAACGCTGATTTCGAAAATGAGGTCAAAAGTTGAAATTAAATGAGGCAAAGTGGAGAATTTTGAGTTTAAAAGGAAACAACTCGGTCTTCCTGAAAAAACCTTTAAAAAATGATATATTCAGTACGGATTGAGATAAAAATATGCGGTTGGCGGCATTTGTCTACATTTCTGATGCAGACTAACGCAAAAAAATAATTTCGTCACTTATCCGCTTCCACCCTGTATAGTGCTGAGTAATTATTGCGGTATGTATGCCTACCATCTAGATCAGGGTTCTTCAACCTTCGGCCCCCGGGCCACATCCGGTCCGCGAGCAGATCTTGACCGGGAAATATTATGTAGTAAATTGTTGGTCCGCCTTGTCTCAAATATTTTATAGTCTGGCCCTTCAGCATTTTTAACAGATTTCAAAGCCCAACTTTCGCTTTTCGTTTGGTAGAAAATTTGTAGCACCAAAGTAAGAATGTAACTATTCTATAATTACTAATCTATGATTAATCGATCAGTGCATAGCGATATTTCATCCAACGCTTGGTCCAGTTCTGCGTATTCAGTCTATTAACTACGGTCAAGATGCGGCTTAAACCCTAATTAAAAAAAAAACAAAAGAAAACTGCGCTTTGAAATTATATGTATAGATCATGTACAACTTACTTCATGGTGGTGTACTCGTGCATATAATATATATTTATATTAATGTTTTCAGCTTATGATCCTGTAATAAAGTTTGTATAAAATAATAATGATTATAGCAATTTTCATAAACTGATAATTTTAAATTTGAGTTTTATAAAGAAAAAAGAAAGCAACTGATACTTTATAATTTTAGCTTTGATATTCTGATTATAATTTATTTTATCATCCCCCTGAGGAAGCTTCAGTTCCTGGGGAGAAACGTTGGAGAACAATAAAAAACTAATTTAAGGACAGAAAGGCCTTTTTTTGTTAAGTTTTGTAAACGTAATCAAACGCAGGCCTTGTCCCAAAAAATGCAAAGCTCAATCAGCGAGTTGATTGATGGACTAACGCCCATTAAATAACTTCCATTGGCCTGGAACAAATATTTGCAATCAGGTGATGTGACATGGGATATAAAAACAAACTTTATTGGGTTCACTTTATGATTGTCTAGTTGTGGTTCAAGCATTTACGGCCAGCAGGGAACATCGTTGTTTAGTAATAGCACTAAACGGGGGGATGATCAAATTGTATAGCTCGGAGTGTATTCAACTCTAAAATTAAACAATATCGATGTTATAAATATTAAAATGGTGCATAAATACATGAACGTTCACATTCTTTTAACTGTCTGGAAAGCAATGAAGGTTTTCTCACAAACACGATCTGCCATATTGACGGGAAATCGTCAAAAACATCCCCAGGAAATAGAAAAACCTTACCCCAAAATCTTACCTGTTCCTAAACGTGATGTTTAGGAACAGTTAGTTAGGAACAGTACCTAGTTATTGTTTGTTACTGATAATGGCCTAACCGTCGAAATCGATTCAACATTGTAACTCTTTATTTTTCGTGGAAATAGACAACGTTTTTCACTAACTTCCGTTTTGAAATGGGTTTCCACAACTTCGTCGCGAGTGATTTAGTTCGTGATGTTTTTATGAATCCGCGTAGTTTCCATACGATCAACTCCCTGAATTATGTACAAATTTCAAAAATTTCAGGGATTTATATCCAGCGCCTTTTTCTTGTTTGTAAAACAGAACCTTGTAATTGAATTCCCAGTTTCTGAACTTCTGAGAGAATATTTCTAGTCATTCTCGACCCTACTGAACTCCGGATATTTGGAATTTTTGCATAAAATCCGCTTTTTAAGCAAAGCGAGTTTGAGTAAATATTTTGTGGTTCTGCTCATATAATATATGAGCAGACATATAATATATAATGGACAAATTAATACTTCACAATATGTTATTCGGAAAGAGAATTTTTCTGGCTACAATTTCCACTATTTTTGAGCCTAAAAATGTTGTGTCTTGTTCGAAATATTCCAATTTGAGCCAAGAAGAAAAATATTCACATGCTTATTCAACCATGAAATTTATATTTACGGACTCACGAAAAAAATCACGTTTAGGAACAGGTACGATTTAGGGGCAAGGTTTTTCTCTAGTAATTCGTTCACAACTAAATTAGCGATTCACAGGCGTGTTGAAGATATTTCATTATTGTCATTATCATGATCATTATGTATATATATGTACTAACCGAAGAACTACCTATTCAATGTTGAAAGTTTTAGAGATTCTGATTTTTGAGTGAAACCAAGATGTCAGGACCACCGTTGGCCAGTATGTGATTCTTGAGGTTAGAAACCTTCTAGAGGTTAGAGATTGTCATGATATCTTGAGTGAAGAAATGAAAAACAATTTCATTTCAAAAAGCAAAAGATTTCATTCTGTGTTGTAGGTAGATGAGGAGAAAAAATTAAAAATGATCAATTGAGGTAGTTAGTGACGTAAGTTCAAAATTACGAGAAAAAAAATAAAATAGGAAAAAACTTGTTTTTTAACCCGTCCGCTACTAACCCATGCGCTTTTTATTAGTATTTTACTAATTAAACTTGTTAAACAACAGTTAAATTCAAATTCGAATATTTTTTATTTTACAAAATAAATGACAGCTTTAAAACATTACATTGAAAACACAAATTTGAAAAATCAACAAGAAAATGCACATTTACAAAATTCCGTCCCCCAAAAATTTTTTTCAACCACAACTACAATTCCTCTCACTCTTATTTTCACATTCAAGACACTTGACAATGGTTTGTTTGCTTCTGTGGTTAGTACAGACAGGTTTGTGGCAAACACAGCACTTCAGTTTTGATTTTTTATCCATTTTTCTGCTACAAAAATTGCATCGCACCGCCACAGGCAGAGTTGGCGACAGGCTGCTCTGTGTCGGTGCTGCTCTAGCTGAGTTTAAGGAGTCAGCTGATTCCAGTGAAGCCCCTGCAGAAAGCTTGATGCAGTTTAGAACGTTTGTGTGAAGGTTTTAAGCTATTCATGTTGGGGAGCAAGTTGTTTTGCGAGTTCGATTAGGAAAAGCTTTCGCCTGCTCGAATTTTGAATATTCCACTCCGGATATTTCGTCTTCCAAATGATGAAGCTATTGAGTGCAGCAATGTCGATTAGCTCCATAAATATTCTGTGAGGCCACCGATTTGTTTGCCTGACGCAGGAAGGTTTTTTTTTTGTTACACACACTACCGAGCGGGGTGACTGAGTCACCCCACGGGCACAACTCCGTGTTTTAATCGCCTCAAAGTAATTTTTCTGCACGGCAGCTTATTTTTTTCATCAAATTGAGTGTTAATGAGCAAATACAAAAAAGCTTATGCCCATACTGACGTGCATTGTTATCAAACTCAGAAAATTCGGACTGCTGGGGTGACTGAGTCACCCTACTCGGTACCCGACGGATTAAGCGGGTTAAAAAATTGTTAAGGGACAAAAGTTGTTGCAAATTAATTGTAGAATTGACTCCTGCAGTTTGGCAGACCTATTTTGTGTACACCCTGTATACGGGGTTTAACAATTGTACACGAATAATATGCATAGAATGGCTATCTAATACAGAAATAATAAACCTTCATGTTATTATTTGCAGTTTGTGTTGCAATTTCTCATTTTTGATCCATGAGTCGTATACAGGGTCCCTTGAAAGCCCTGTATAGCTCATTTTCAGATCCAGCTGGTTAGGGAAAAAAAGTCGATAGAATGCAACTGAATGGTGGACGGCACTGAGGTATCTTCCAAGGCGAACGCGGGGGTGAGGTCGTTCCCCCATGACGCTATTCAGCTTTCTTTACATTGCTGTTTCGGCAACTTTCAATCATCCAATACCCTTCATATAGGACCTTTTTGGAAAGATTGAAGAATTTTCTCTCAGCTGATGGAATAAAACAAAATACAGCAGCAAAAAACGATCACAAATCATAGTCAAGCTGCTAATCTGGAACATTCTCTCCAGCTTACCATCCAGTCCCGCTCATTCCCGACCCATCTTATTGAATTTTTTTTTAGAAAGCCTCTATAAAGACGAATAAACAATGGTCTATTCTTCATTATTCCATTAGTTATGGATTTTTGCCTTGTCCTTCGTAGGTTTAGGTGTTTGAGGGTAGAGAATTGTTCATAAGCTTCTCAAATAATGTGGTTTATTCGTTACCTGAGTGCTTTCGCCGTCTTGTGGCCTCATCAGAGCTTATTATTAATTGGTTCCTGTTTAAATATAAGCTTTTTGGGCCCTCTTCAACATCTCAGTGATAATCTGTTGTATTTGGAGGTGTTGTAATTTACGTTGATTATGTTAAAACGAAGTAGATATGAAAATTTGTGTGGAGGAACACACATTGCAGGTTGAACCTCTTAGTTATGACCGTATAAGTATAGTTTGATTTCCTGGGTTCAGATTGTTATTAAATTGAGAAATATTCAAACATTTTGTAGAGATGTGCACAATCTGAAGTGATAAAACTGTATTACTTATTATAAAACTTTATTCATTAAAATATTGATAAATTTTATCACTTCAGATTGTGCACATCTTTACAAAAATTTTGAATATTTATCAATTTAATAACAAATTGAACTCAGGAAATCAAACTATACTTATAAGGTCATAACTAAGAGGTTCAACCTGCAGACAATGTGTGTTCCTCCACACAAATTTTCATATCTACTTCGTTTTAACATAAATGACGTAAACAACACCTACAAATACAACAGGTTATCGCTGAGATGTTGATGATGGCCCAAAAAGCTTATATTTAAACATGAACCAATCAATAATATGCTCTGATGAGGCCACAAGACGGCGAAAGCGCTCAGCTAACGAATAAACCACATTATTTGAGAAGCATATGAACAATACTCTACCCTAAAACACCTAAACCTACATTTATTCCATTCATTCAAATCCTGGAGGAAGCTGATCCGGTAAACAACACGTTTTGGTTGGGCGGCGGGGCTTCTTGGCCGGCTGACAGACCCCTCTAATGTCTTCTCTGTCGGCTCCCATAACTTTCGCAGTCCTTCCTCCTCCCCTCTCTCCTATAACGTCCTCTGAGACACTTTCCCTAAATAGCTTTCTTTCTTCAGTTTGGCCTCTTCCTGACCTTTGAGATCTCTAATTCAATTTCTTCTGTAATGTATTACAAGCCCTATTATTCCTGGAGCCAGGGCCGAAAATAGGTAGTAATTTGAGGAGAAGGTTTGGATCATTAGATTTTGAAAATTTAGTCCGTTCTGAGTGAGAAATCATCTCAAAATCGCCGGAATACAAAATGGCGGCCTCATTAAGATGGCTTAATTTGCCCAGTTTAAAGTTTTTCTCTAATAATTCCAAAACCGTACATCTTACAAAAAATTTTATGCGTAGCAAAGTTAGAGCATAAAACACTAAACGATTCGACCCCAAAACTTTGAATTATCTCTTAAAATAAGCGAATTACAAGCAATTGAAAATGAGGCTAATTTTGGGCGAGTCCTCTCCTTCCCCCGTCTAGACTTTTGACCTTCAAAATCACCTAGTGGTGTTAATATTGGTCTGATTTCAGTCTGCCAAAACTCATTCTACTTAAGATTAAATACTTTCCCAAGTTCGTATCGAGCATATTTTAGCTGAGACCTTTCCCCATTGAATTGCAGCCGAACTTATCAATTTAATGTCATTTTACACATGAAGTTCGCAAAAACGGCCTTTTACTTTGTATTTAATGGGACCCTGGCTCGAGGGTAAAACTCAAGACCCCATATCTTTGTACACAGCCTACAAAGCAAACTCAAACAATAAATCCACAACACTTTGTATTTAATGGGAAGCGGTCTGAGTAAAAACTTGCTCGAAACGAACTTTAGAAAGTATTTAACCACGAATCGAATGAGGTTTAGTAGACCTGAATCAGACCAATATTGAGGTCGCTAGGGGTTTTTGAAGGGAAAAAGTCTAGAAGTTTTTAACAGATAATCTCTTAAAGGGGTCTCAGCTAAAATATGTTCGTTACGAACTTTGGAAAGTATATAATCTTGAGTAGAATGAGCTTTGGCAGACTGAAATCAGACCGATATTAACACCACTAGGTGATTTTGAAGGGCAGAAGTCTAGACGAGGGGAGGAGAGGACTCGCCCGAAATTAGCCCGTTTTTCAATTGTTTGTAATTCGCTTATTTTAAGAGATGATTTCGAGTTTTGGGATCGAATCGTTATTTATTTTTTTTTTTTTTTTATGCTCTACAACTTTGCTACGTATAACAATTTCTGTAGGATGTACGGTTTAGGAATGATAGGATAAAAACTTCAAAATGGGCAAATCAAGCCATCTTAATGAGGCCGCCATTTTGTATACCACCAATTTTTAGATGGTAGACAAAGATTTTCTCACTCAGAACGGACTGAATTTTCAAAATCTAATAATCCAAACCTTCTCCTCAAATTACTATCTATCTGGAGTATATATATTTCATTATGAATTTGGCAGGCATATGGTCGCTGCGCTCGTAAGTGTCAGCTGGGCGAAACAATTCGGTTACCATTTGCTGATGTCTTATGTTTATGTGATACCTAGTTTTGGTGATGCCGATTGTCTCTGATTCCTTAGGTCTTCCTAGGTTCGGATTACTTGGTCTTCCGAAATTTTATTCATACTCCACCAGCATGAATGTTATTTTAATATAAAACAACTGTATGTTGATAGAGACTTTAGCAACTAATAAAAACATGAATTCGGTGTAGGTACCTACTTTTACGATGTAAACAAACACACTTATTTGATTCTTTTCTTTTTGTCTGGTTACCAATTGTGTTTTTCAAGTTAACAAATTAATTTTTACATAGTTTATTAACTAAAAAACAGAAAATTTCATCAATTAACCAGAAAAAATGACAAGTTGTTGCGCCGCACAGCGTTTTGATTCTGGGGGTTTTGGTGGAAAAAAGTCCAAATAAATACACGAAAATTTATAGTAATGCATATCGCGGTTCTATTATCCTACTACTAGTGAAAACAAGTAGAAATAAGATAAACAGAGAAAACATTTTTGCCTCCTACGTCTATTAGGAGAGAAATGAGCTCCCTACCTCACTCAGATGATCGCTTGGTCAATCGTACACAGCAAGCCTATAGATGTTCCATACCAAATTTCTCCTTCCTATGTCTGTTAGGAGAGAAATGAGCTCACGAGCTCACTCAGCTCAGCAGGCCTATAGATGCTCAATACCAACTGCTCCTATTACAACTCTATAGCCTCCTATTACAAGTCTACTACATATTCAAAAACTGCTGCTTTTGGACTGTATGCCATCATCTTCAATGCAAAGAAGTATCTACCTAATGGGACGAGTAGATGTACCTTGTGGGGTATTATAGAAAGATATAAGGAGAGTCTGTTCACCATCAATGGTGGTTTCAATTGCACCAATACATATCTTCGATACCATCATATGCTGCAGAGATACTCTTCACTGTCAATTCTTCTTTATTTAACTTCAATGGTTGCTCAATTCAACGAATTCGATTATGGTGGTTCTGTACGTCGAAATTGTATTCTACTTGTCTCATACAGGCCCTTTTTCAAATTTCACCTTCAGAGACTAAATACGATAGAAATCAGCTTTAGGAGGTAATCAGCTGATCAGAGGTCTATGCATCGTCTAGTACCTACTGCTTACACGTACTAGTACCTACCATGTAGTTATGTTGTTAGTTCATTATAACAACTTAGCGTTATAAATCAACTTTCCTTGACACTACAATGGCTTAGGGATCATGAGATGTGATAAAATGAGAGCACTCCAAAAAGTGGTGAACGATTTTCCTGCTATTAAAAATAAAGGAGTTACATTTCCTTAGTAACACATTGGTTGTACGTGAAAATCAATGGAAATACCTACCAAAAACCAAATCAAGAAAAGCGGCAGGCCGCTCGTACTTTCTTATGAGAGAAGAGCTATGAGCATTGAAAATGTCTCAGTAATTTCAATGTTTTTATTGTTTTAAATAAAATGCCGCTTCAATAATATAATGTAATGCTTCAAAACGGTCTCTTTAATTAGTATCTTTAATAATAACACCTGTATTTAATATTCTAAATAAACTTTCATTACGTTAATTAAATGACTGATTTCATTGCTACAATACACAATCATAACAACACCTAACTTGTTTATAGGTTGCGTGACGTTTTTTTCTTTGCGTAACAAAATTTCCGGTTGACCCGTCGACTATGACATTTTCAATGTCAAAAAAGCTTCCGTTACACTTTTTTGGCTAAAAAAAAGTCACACTATTTTTTCAAATACCTACCCCAAGCTAAAAGACATCCATGTAAAAAAAAAAAAATTTTTTTTTAGGCCTAATAGTTCCTTTGATGAAGTTAGCTAAAAATAATAATGAGGTAATTTTAGCCTGCTGGATGGCAATTTTGCATTAATTTTATTAAAACTCAAATTTTAATTTCAAATTATATTTAGGAATAAGGGAGGTATAAATGACCGTATTTCACTTGGCTTCTGTGTTTCAAGGCCATTTTTAAATGAAAATCTGTTTAAAATTATGTAAATTGTTTCCGAAAATTGAAGACAATAAATATTTGCAGAGTTTTGCGGAGTGAATGGGTTACAATTTCAAATTCAGCCTTAAATTTTATAAAGAATGCTTCGAGTTTCGAGACTTGACAAACCGGTACTCATACATTTTTAAACTGGCAACTTTATACTACTTATTGGTTTTCAATACCCATTATCCGATAAGACGATGTAGAAATTAAACATTAATGTTCAAAACTTGAGAATGTTATGCGTTAAAACCTTCGAGAGAAACATCTCGGCCCATGCCAAAACGATCAGAAGAAGGGGAAAAATTAAATAGTAGATTTTAGAAGAATAATGTCCTTAGGGGTTCCACACAGGGGTTGCACTCAAAGTCATTACTTATGAATTTCATTGCGATTGGATCAAATATCGCTTTTGTTCATCATGATGCGAAAACTTAAAATTCTTTTTCAGAGACAAAACACCGAAACGCTTTGGCCAAATCTGATGAAATATTCTGGGATTGTGCGGATCAGCCCCTAGATGGTTCCTAGCAGATTTCATTACCGACGGACTTTGTCAAGAAGTTGCACTTAGAACACCCGGAGTGACGTTTTCCACCCATACGTGTGTTCTCCACATCCCTTATAAAAAGTTTTTTTTTAAATCGAAAATTTCAAACTTGTTGGACTTGTTGGTCAGGCTACTAACCTCTTATTTATCACTTTCCTCTCTTCATGTGATTCGACAGTAACCACGCTTTAGTACTCAGCGAGTTCAGAGTGATGGGCGATTATGACGTTAGCAGAGGCAATTCCAAATGAGCCCGCAGAAATGACCTGAGAAAAAAGTCGATGCGGTTTCCGGCAGCTCGAACAGTTCGCGACTCGAGGCCGGGCCTGTCGGCTCTGCTCCACTCTCGAATTATCCATCCTTCACATCTCTAAACCGGCGTCGTCCATTTGTGATGGTGGAACGTGATAACAATATTTGTCTATCACGCTGGCACCATGCATTGTATCGATTCACTGCCCAGGATGGGTGGATTTTGGGTTCATTATCCTATGAGTAATAAGCCATTGGAACCCTCGTGTCAGCGAAATTTTCAAAGTATTGAAAAATAAAACTTGCAAATTAATACATAATGGGTCATTTCTGCATTTTAGATAGTCCTTCTGCCCAGATCACCGAGCTATTAAAGGGCCACTTGAGTACCACTTGAGTTGTGACAAACTTCAGGTATCGATTCTTCAACTAATGCGCAACAAAAAGTTCCTCTGAGATAATTTTATAAACTCTGTTGCCCTGTACATTATCATTTAAGATTTTTTTTTTCTTCGCGTTTCTAACGTTAAGACTAGAGACTGGAATCGTATGCGAATGAAATGGCCCATATGTGCATCGAAAAGCAACAATATATATATATATATATGCACAAAGGCCCAAAAAACAGCAATATATTTATGCAAAAGATCAAGCTTAAAAAAATTTTGAAAATAGATGGAAAACGTACCTGTAGGTAGCAATAAAGGGGGGGAGGGGGCATAAAAAATACTTTATTCGTTTCACCATAATTTGTATTTAGACATTGTTGAATTGAATAATTATTAGATGATCGAGATTTTCGGTCATTACTGACATTGCTTACGTTTTCTCTCGGATAAAATGTTTTCAAGTGTTGAAAAAGAACGTTCAACGCTAAATGAAATTTCATGCAGGTGATTCGGTTGGATTGTAGTCAATCGAGGATGCGAGCTCTCATTTACAAACTTTTGACCGGAAATCGAGTGTTTGCATGAAATTTAATATGCCCTTTCATGAACTGACGACTTCGGGTTTGGTTTCTCCGTAATTTTTCACGCTGAATTGAATGGAACTACTCTGAGATTTTCTACCGTAGACATTTCGAAGGAAATAATTGGCTATTGCTATTTATTCAAAATTTTAAAGATAAAACGCTGCAAATTGTTACCCAGAGGTCATTTTTCAAGAAACCCTCGATTTCATTAAAATAACTATGTTTTTCAACATCAATATCTCCCCTAGTTTTCTCCCCTAATTAGCAAATTGAAAGTAAAATTGACTGTACTGTTGGGAAGCTGAGATTCTGGCGCATATTTTAGGACTATAGGCTAAATTTGACATTTTGAATTTTATTAGACCTACAGAGTATGAAAAAGTGGTCATTCTGAAGATTTTACAAAATTCACTTGTCAGATTGATTTTTCACCAATTGAACCATCTTAAAAAACTTCAATGGTACATTAGGGAGAAGGGGAATTTAACACTCTTTCCAACGGTATAATAAAATTTGAAGTTTCTCAGGTAATTAAGGGAGTTATGGCCATTTTAGTGAGTTAAGGTCGAAATCACGAAAAATATCTTAAGGGTGACATTACCAGGAAACGGAGCCTCTAAAAAAAAAAGTCTAAGAGGCACTTAATTGTTACAAATTAGTTGTACAATCGATCCCTGGCCTGTGGCAGGTTCCAAAGGTTAACTTAACATCTTGTATATATATGAAAAAGTGTTACACTCTAGGATTCGTTTCAGAACACCTCGAAACGGATTTCAATGAAGAACATTTTCGAAAATTTTGATTTTAAAATTTTTGGTGCCATTGCAATAGCTCAATTTTCCACGAAAATTCGCTAAAAAGTCGCTTTCCACACTATGCGGCTCTCCATACATAGGAGCCGCAACGCCGATCCGCACAGCAAGCAAGTGCGGAAGGTCGAAGGCGATCGCAAACCAACTCGAGTCGGTCCGGATCAAAGAAAGCGGATCATACTGGTGGAGTGTGGACGTGCGGATCACCCTCAGTCGCATTTTATCATCCGATTTATCGATTTTTTTATTAATGAAATTATTTATATTAATAAGGTTGGTTAATTTCTCGACCACTTGTGACTTCTCTTTGTTACTAGTCATTTCTCGACTTTAGTTTTTGTGTATTCAGGGTTGGTCTGTCGGTCCAACCTCAATAGTACACAAAACTATTTATATTAATGAAATATGTACCTACATTTTTATGCATAATGTTGTACATAAATGTTTCAATATTCTAGTTGATAAACTTTTCTCGACTTTTTCTCTTTGTTTTTTGTTCTTTTCGCTGAAGAATTAAGGTTTAACAATTTTTCAGCAGTTTTTTGCCATTTTTAGTGATTTTTATAGACATTTTTATTTTAAATTTGACTTACCTATTTAATGTGCTCAATAAGTGTTAGCAAACGAACTCATCCTTTCTTTGGAAATTGCTTGATTCTTCGGAAAATGTGCAATTCTCTTCCTTTTTTGTGAGGTCGCAAGAGCAATCGCTCATATTTTTCATGATCTGTTATTCTATTATGAAATTTGATCACTTTCATCTATTAAATTCGTATGCGCACAAGTGATATATCTATATAACTCAATTCGCATTCCTGTTTTCGCATTTTTATTCTTCATTTTAGCATCTTTTTCCAATTCTAAGCACAGATTTGTTCGCAGACATTTCAAATTCTACATTATGGCCTATGAACTGATTCTTCCGCTATAACGGTTGATCAACAATTTTCAGAATGAGCAAGAAATTAAACGCTACCAAAACCAATTTTGTTGCCTTCTCCTATAAAAACCATAGTTAATGTGCTAAATATGATCCATTGATCCATAAAATGTCACGAAGATGACTCTGATACTGTCCAACTGTAACCTGATATAACTATGTTATATCGTACCTAACTACATGCACGGATGTAACTCAAGTGGAAGACATGATATATTAGGAAATTCAAAAAAACGATTCACATATAGGAGGTAGACGTAGTGTGGTAGGTAGGTGGAGGGGGGGGGGGGGGTAACAAACGATTCGGGGATGTAAAAATGTATCTATATCTATTATTGAACGTAAGCTACTTCTTGTTATTCTATGCAAAAATAATGAAAAAATATAACATCTAATATATATTTTCCACTAGCTCAATCCATTAGCGGCACCATTCTTTTGCTACAATTGAGCTTCAAGAGGAGAGTAAGCATGGATTTCAATGTACGGTACTGTGTAGGAGAGTGGTTACTTGATAATACTCTTGTTGCAATATAGATGTCGATGAATAAATATGCTAATATTGACGAACAAAATTCATTTCGAATAATAAATTACTAGTTGATCCGCTGACCAGGTTCCTCACGAAGTTTGAAAAAGTGGTTGTCAAGCAGGGTTTCAATCTTTGTGATGGAGACTATTGCAAACGATAACAAACTCGATTTATGATGATTTGACTATGATCGACGTCAGTGACGACGACGTTCGTATTGCCGTCAAGGACAACTTTCAAAGCTTATTAATGGTTTCAGTCAATTCTGTGAGGCGAAAACTATTGAAAACCATACCAAACTCGATTTTCAGTTGATTAGACACGTCACCAAAATCTAATTCCGGGTGTAAGTAAGAGTCTACAGACCTAAAAATGTCAAAATGATAGCCCCGAAATTGCGGCCTGCAGCGCGTAACACACACGCACACACACACACAAACACACACGAGTAGGCACATGCACGCACGCACGCTGACAAATGACAAAATGCTAGTCGAGTCAAAATAGAGATACTTCGGTAGTGAAATATCGTATGCCCTCATTTTACATCATTATCTAATGTTAACCAACTCATTATCAATATCTAATGGGAGCCCGCAGTCGGAGTCTTGTTATTCATTCAAAAACATTCGTATTTAACTCAATTTCCTGCGTTACTCACTCAAAACACGATTTCCCTTGAAAGAATGGGTAGCGCGCAGAATACTGAAATAGGGATTTTGAGACGGATAATATTTTCTGCAGTTGTCAAGGCTGCAGTTGTCGGCTAGATAGTGTGTGTGTACAGTCTACCTACATACCTCTAGGGCCTTTTTACTCTAGATAATTGTTTTCTGTTTCCGCGATACTCTATTTCGTCGGGTCTATTTTTTATTTCGCCACGGTTCTCACAGGTTCTTTAGTCGCCGGCCTTGAAGCAGGCAGGCTCTTTCGGAGAATCAGGTCGTCGAGCAGTGCGGTGTCGTACGTGCGACTCCAAATTCATCTCTTTATAACTTTAATAGGCCTCGAACTTCTAGAGACCCGAATATGCGGGGCAAACATATTGTAGATTAGTGTGCATTTCTAGGAGGTCTCATTTTGGTTTATTATTTTCAATAACAAATCTTCGTAAAAGACCAAGGAAAACAATTTTTTTGTGACGTTTTTAAAGTTATAGGATTACGTTTAAAAATACGCCAATTCCAAAAATCGAATTTTAAAAAAAGCGTCGGTAGTTGATTAATTTTAAATAATTAATTTTCAGCCGGTCAGCTTGTGTTAAATACTAGGAAAGTGTAGGTACATTGTTTAATTTAATTAATATCTCTTCAGTAGGTGTCTACACGTATGCAGTATATTTAGATACACCTAATGTGTAATAGACGTCGTTCAAATCATAGGCAGGTGTTCAGCGTAGAAGGGCTATCCAATATAGAAGGAATAAACCTTTGTGTTAAAATATCAGTTTTTTAAGAATATTTATATTGGCTCGCCTAATTCTGAAAACGTCTGCAAAGTTATGTGTGGCTTCCTCGTATCCGTTTTGTACGGTATGAAATTTTTAAATTAATCTTGAATAAAAAACCATTTACCTACCACTGAAAATTCGATCGATTAAAAATAAACGGTAAAAGTCATGCTTGTTGCTAGGGTTTGAGGTTCGCACATGCGCAGCAGCTGCTATTGAAAATGATCTTGATGAAGTTCATGTGGGCTCATCTTTACTTCCCAACTACCCTTCAAATTTGAGCGAGATCGGACTAATCCGACCGGTTCCTAAAACCGATACTTCCTACCTCAGCCGTTCTTCTTGTTCAACTCTTCTGGGCATTCTTCTAGAACATATACCCGTTTACCCAACTACCTACCGAGTATGAACGAAATCGGACCAACAGATGAGAGGAACTCGACTAGAAATTCACGTTTGCGCATGCGTACTGGCTACTGTAGATCCGTCGGCATCGAAAATTACTGGGGGCCGTCTGGTAGCAAACCCGCACAATCCCTGAAAAGTTCATTAAAATCGGACTAAAACTTTGTATAATTTTGGGCGTGACAAGAATTTACCACATATAGACACGGAACCAAAATTGATCATCGAGCTCTGAAACACAAAAAGCAAATGGAAATTTGGATTTTGGGGGACACAATTTTTTTCGATTTCTTTCACGAATACAGCTTTTCAACCTTCGGTAGTGAGGAAGCAAAAATATACACATTCGAATCCCCGGAGCACCCCCTGCTCTCAGTATAACGATATTTATGTAAGTAGGTAGTACGTAGCAACTGAAAATAACATAAATGTATAGATCACTGAAATGGTTTTAATAATCACGAAAACCCCATAGTAGAATATACTTTGTCTATCAAAAGCGAGATTGGACAACTAGGGCGCGAAAAAATGATGGTTGATGTAATTTACGTTTGCGTATGCGGAGGATGGAAGGTGAAAAGTATGGAAACAGGACCATTTACAGATTAACCCGCACATTACCTGAAAATTTAATCAAAATCGGATGAAAACTGTTAAAATGGGGCTCGTTAAAAGCAATACACAATCGCGCATGAGCAGTAGCTACTAATGATAGGATTATGTTGAAATTACTAGAGAATGCTTAAATTAATCTCTTCCACCTATCCTCCAAATTTGAGCGAGATCGGACGAGGGGGGCGTGAGAAAATGATGCTTGATGGAATTTACGTTTGCGCATGCGCTGAGTCAAGTATTGATTTGGGATCAACGAAACTGATAGAAGATTATCATACACCCTAACCCGCTCATTCCACGAACATTTCATAAAACCCGGTTGAATATTGTGGAAATTACGCTTGTTACTAGGATTTGAGGGTACATGACACATACATACACACACAGTCACACGCACACCCACATACCGAAACGAACGGAACGAATGGCCTAAAATGTAAAATGCGAGAGGAAATTATACCACTGTAAAAAACAACAACCTTTTGATTTTTTGGTGACTAAAACTTTTCCATCTCTCAAAATCGAAAACAATGCTACCGCTACCATTAGGTAGACTTGTTAGCAATTTAAGAGATGAAATTATTAAAGCAGCCGATCCGTTAGAATTATATCACCTGATATTTCCATTATTGTCATTATATCAGCTGATATTTGTAAGGCCGTTTCTTACGAGACCTTCTCGAACGGTCAAGTTTGTCCCCCACCCGGGCAACTACTTGGAACCGTTCCCTACAAGAAGAACTGTGAGTTCTTCAATTCCGTTCAACGCGGAGTAGCTCATAGTCACAAATGAAAAGTCACATTTACGTTTCTAAACTGTTATGTGATCGTGTTATGAGATGCGAGCTTGCGAGCATCCAGACCACCAAACTATACACTTCATTCTGATCTACATGTCCAACTAATCTGCATTTTTACTAAGGGATTGACTACTTGATGTTATGTAGTTTTGAGATGCGAGCTTGCGAGCATCCAGACCACCAAACTATACACTTTATTCTGACCTACATGTCCACTAATCTGCATTTTTGCTAAGGGATTGACTACTGCTCTCAACGAAACAGGTTGAACGGAATTGAAGAACTCACAGTTCTTCTTGTAGGGTACGGTTCCAAGTAGTTGGCGGGGTGGGGTACAAACTTGATCGTTCGAGAAGGTCTCGTCAATTTCTTTGTATCCCACTATCTAGCTAGTTCTTGGGATTTTCAATAGATTCGCTAGCAGCGCATGATTTCTAGCTTCTCGCGCATAGAAATTCGAAGGTTTTTTTTCTCGATGTTCAAGCCCTTTGGGAAAGCGAGCCGTGCAACGTACAGCGGGTGGTTTTAATCGATTCTTTGGGATTTAATTTATCATTCACTTGCAAAAAATTATTACTGTTGCCTAGAAAGTTTTCGAGATATCGATTTTTTAAATGTTTAACCCTTTAACACAACCTTTTAGGGTTGATAAAAATTTATGCCGCGCTTCTAGGACCATCTAGACCCCAAATGTGATTTTTAACAAAAGTTTCATATAGTTTGGTCTCGTATTTTCGGAGAAAAACGGCGGACGGATGGATTTTTTTTTAATTCGATTTTTGGATTCTACGCGATCTTGAAACGTAAACCCAAAAATTTTCAGGGGGTGTTAAAAACAATTTTTTTTTCTTGGTCGATTACAATGGTTCATTATTGAAAATAATAAACCAAAGTATTTTATAGTTGTATATGTTATGTTACACGAACAGTAAAATCTACCATGTTTCTGGCCATTCGCTCCTAGATGAGACTGTATTATAACCTTTGGTGACCTCACGAAGTGCACGCGAAATAAAATCGATGACGGCCTTTGATGAATTCGCCTGTTGACTAAACGGAGAATTGATGATACAAAGTTTCATTACTGCTTGGAGAATAGATATGATGGATAGACTCGGGAATTCAAACGTGTGTTTGTACAACACAATGTGGAGGGTGCATTCATTGCTCGGGTCACAACTATGTTTATTGCTTCCTCACAACCGAAGGTGGGGAAGCTTTGTATTCGTGCGAGAAGTCAAAAAATGTTTGCCCGCCAAAATCAAAATTTCCCTTTGCTTTTTGAGTTTCAGAGCTTGCTGATTAATCCGTGTCTGTCTGTGGTAAATTCTTATACTCAAAACTATACCAAGTTTTAGTTCAATTTTGATGAAATTTTCAGTGATGGTACGGATTCCTATACGGTTCCCTATAAATAACTCATTACCGTGAGATCAACAACGCACGCGCAAACGCGAACACCTTAAAATTTCGATTTCTCATCATTTATTGGTCCGATTTCGTTCAAACTTGGGAGATTGTTGGGTATATGTCCCAGAAAGATACCCTATGAATTATATGGCGATTATTGGAGTAATAACTATTGTGCTTGCGCAAAAATAATAATATTAATTGACAGAAGCAAAACTCCGAATCCTATGGACCGATTTTGATGAAATTTTCAGGTTTTGTGCGGGATAGCCTCTAGATGGCCTCCTATAACTTTCATTGTCGCCAGGTCAATGCGCATGCGCAAAAGTGAATTTCCTATATTGTTGATTCCTCATCATTTATTCGACCGATTCTGTTCAAACTCGGGGAGTAGTTGGGTATATGTCCCAGGAAAATTCCCTATGGATTATGTCGTAATTGGTGGAGTAATAGCTATTGCGCATGCGCAAAACTAAAACTGATTTATACAGACAAAGCTCCGAGATTAATGGACCGGTTTTTATTAAATTTTCAGGGATTTTGAGGATTATTTCCTCAAAATGTCTGTATACAGACAAAACTCCGAGATTAATGGACCGGTTTTTATTAAATTTTCAGGGATTTTGAGGATTATTTCCTAGACAGTCCCTTATAAATTGCATTGCCTTTCGATTAATATAGTCTGTGCGCATGAACAAACGTGAATTTCTTATTACATCGATTTCTCTTGATTTCTTAGTCCGATTTTGTTAAAACTAGGGGAGTTTGTTGAGTCCAGGATGATGCCCTTTGTACTTCATTGCATTTGGTTGAATAATAATAAGGCATTGCGCATGTGAAAAACTAATATTGGTTGACACTCCGATAATGATAGACCGATTTCGATGAAAATTTCAATTACTGTGCGGATTAACTTCTGGAGAACATGCGCATGCGCAAACCAACCCTATTATAACCCTATTTTGCATTCTATCTTGTATACACATGTATGAGATTCTTGCATCCAATCATTTCGACTCCATGTAATATGTGAGGAAGCTATACTGCCCACCGTTTTTTGACGTAGATTTGTCTTTGGGCTGGGTGTCAAGTAAGTTATTGCTTCCTCGTCTACCTATAGGTAGCGGAAGCATTGTTTTCACTTTCGGGAGAAGAAAAATGTTTGGTCTCCAAAATCGAAATTTCCACTCGTATTTTACGTTTTAGACCATTCAGAACAACTTTGGTTCCGTGTCTGTCTGTCTGTCCGTCCGTCCGTCCGCGTGTGTGTATCTGCAAATCCTTGTAACAAGCTTATTTTCCACAGTTTTCATCCGATTTGGATACAATTTTCTGGGAATCTGTGGGCTAGGGTGTAGACGGTCCCCTATCAGTTGCATCGTTATTGACTCAATACTTCACTCAGCACATGCGCAAACGTAAATTCTACCAAGCATTATTTTCTCACGTCCTAGTTGTCTGATCTCGTTCCGATTTGGATAATAGTTGGGGAGTGACGATTTGATCATCCAATATCAATTTCAACATGAATGTATCATTAATAGCCACTCCATATGCGCCAATGTGAAATCCTTTGTAACAAGCTTATTTTTCACAGTTTTCATCCGATTTGGATGAAATTCTCTGGGAATGTGCTGGCTAGGGTGTAGACCTTTCAGTTTAATTGTTCCCAAATCAATACTCTGCGCATGCGCAAACGTAAATTCTTCCAAGCTTTATTTTCTCACGCCCTATTGTCCGATCACGCTCAAATTTGGATGATAGTTAGGGGGATGACGATTTAATCATCCCATATCAATTTCAACATGATTGTATCATTAATTGGTATTCCTCCTGCGCCAACGTGAAATCCTTGTGAAGACCTTAATTTCTACAGTTTTCATCCGAGTTTGATGAAATAGTCAGTGGATGCGCGGGTTAGGTTGTAGGTGGTCCCGTACCTACTTCATTGTTCTCATCTTATCAGTTCATTCTGCGCATGCGCAAAAGTAATTTACATTGAGCACCATTTTTCGTTTCTTAGTTGAACAATAATGACGTTTCACGCTACTTCTTGATTTACTCTTTTCCACTATTGCATTTTTCACGATCATTCAAACTTTTTCCGTTGATCTATCATTCATGATACGTAAACGAAGAAGCTATGTGCCACACCCAACTTGGAAAGCTTTTTTTATTTTATTGCTGTCGAATGTTTGATTAGTGATGCATCGAACGAAATTAGTAACCTGAGAGAATACATTAGGTACTATAGGTTTCACAGTAGTGCAGTTTTCTCTTGTCTCTTTGCCTTAGCGTTCTGAATCATACATCCGTGAGCTTATGCGTTTAACCGCGAACTCCTCAACAATGGAGTGGGTAGATTGAATCACCTGACCCTCCTGTCAAGGATTGTTTGATTTAGCACTGTCTGAAAAAGACGTCTGCACATCACAACAATAAAACAATGATAATCGGTCGTTCTCCACATCTATACATACCTTACCCATTTCCTGGGCCCACAATCTCGAGAGGATTTAGATTTGACGAAATCATTAGGTTCAACACCTGGCCCTCGAAACACACCAACTGACGTGTGATTCAAGTGTGTTTATCAGTGATGGAAAGTTTTATGATATTGTACCGACCTGAATTCATAATTTATTGATACCTCATAAAGTTTGGTAGTAGTTAATGCATAACCTCGGTACCACCATTGAATAAAAAGTGGAAATCGTGAAGTACATTGGATAGTTTCAAACACTCTCTTAAAAACATTGTGTGCGAGGTTTCACTCCACTTTACTATAGTAATCAATTTACGTAGGTCGATTGATGTTTTAGCACAAAGCAAAATACAATTATAGATTGATATTAAAAACGTTAGTTGTTGAAGGCTGATTATTTACTCTTGAAGGAAAGGATTGAAAAACGAAGGCGAATTGCGATTTCACGGTGCCAGCCGACTGGCAGTGTTTGTTGACGTATAACAAGGTCACTGGCAGGCAAACGAAGTGGATTAGCTGACCAACAGTTTACCAACATGTATTGAGTACACTCAGCAGTTAACTTTTAGCCAATTTTCGTAAGACCCACTTGCGCGTTTCGCACATGCTACTATTGATCCGACGGCAGTATAATTTATAGAGGACCATCTAGGAGCTAACCCGCACAATCCCTGAAAATGTAATAGAAATAAATAAACTATCCCAGTATAATACCTGTGAGTAGCTCATGAAGTAGACAAGATTGACGAACACCTTCCGAGTGATGGGTACCTATATACGTTTCACTAGTGGTCTTCCTTTTGCCCGCTGAGGCAACGGAACTCTCACCACAATATACAACATCCATTCTTAGGGGCGTCCCTGTAATGCAAGCATTACTTACCAATATGTTTATTTTCCATTACAGTATAGTCTAATTTTCTATTTTTTGTTTCTTGTTTTAAGATGCGAATTTAGTTTGTTAATTTCAGTTTTTCAAGTTTGCCATTTGATTTTATGTTCTGCTGTATGTCTCACGGTGTGTAATTTACTGCAGTATGTAATTGGGCGCATAATCATGTGCGATTAAAAAAAGAAAAAAAAAAAGCTTTTTGATGATTGATCCAGGCTTTATTTGCGATAAAATACTTGCGTGAATAGAGCCTGAGTTTACTATATTTATGTGTACGTGTTTTTTTATATTAGGTAAATAATTTGTGTTTATTGTATTGTTGCAGTTTCATCGAACAAGACCGCGTTGCCGGTGTTTGGACTTGGTTATTCGTACTTTCCAAGCTTCCAGAATTGGGTGACACGATTTTCATCGTTCTGAGAAAGCAGCCGCTCATTTTCCTTCACTGGTACCACCACATCACCGTCCTCCTGTACTCCTGGTTCTCATACACCGAGTACACAGCCTCAGCCCGGTGGTACGTCGTTATGAACTTCTGCGTTCACTCCATCATGTATTCCTACTATGCGCTGAAATCCATGGGGTACAGCCCATTTAGAAAGATCGCTATGCTCATCACGACCTGTCAAATCACTCAGATGATCGTTGGGTGCACTGTCAACCTTTTCGCAGCCCAGTATATCCAAGCCAACCAGCCTTGCCACATTTCCTCCACCAACATCAAGCTCTCTATTGCCATGTACTTCAGCTATTTCATTCTCTTCGCGAGATTCTTCTACAAGGCCTACATGAGCCCATCTTCTTCGCGGAAAAACAAAACCGACAATACGATCCCCGGAGGTTACGCTAGTGGAAACAAAAACGACAAAATCAAATCGCAGTAGACACTTCGGAAAACGACTTAACTTCCAACACGCATCTTGTCTCGCCTACTATTTTATTAATTTCACGTCAGTGATATCGCGGTAGTCGGAAAAAAATTCTAGGATTGTGACAATTGGACTTTTTTGAAATTCTGTCTAACGAATCACTTGCTCGTAGACCACTCATTTTAAAGATCCATGAAAGTGTTCCGCCTTCTTTGTACAAAGTTGTAAAAATTGTTTTGAGTACACAAGTCTGTAAACATTGTTTGTATTGTGAATGCAAACAATGTGATTTTTTGAAAGCACATTTTGCAAACATCCAAAAAAGCCACTGGATTATGAAAGAGCTATTACAATTTTTGGAAATAGAATAAATATCTGCAGTGTGAACTCCCAGGTATCCAAAATTCATTGCTCGCTTCGTATTTGTAGTTATGATTGTTATAATCCGATTGTGATTAGGTAGGTAAACAAATCATGTAGGCAGTCCAGTTTTCTAGACTAACTTGTTTGTGATACGACTCTACCTTGAGCTTCGGAAATGAGAAAAAAGAAAAGTCGATTCTCGCTATAAAGTGTTTGAAAAGAGATGTCATAATTAGGAATTATTTTTATTTCAGTTAGGTATATTATTTTCCTTATTTTTTCCAATTTATTAATTTTTCGCATTATGTTCATTTTCCGTGTTTATGCGCATTCAAACAAGGTAAACTCAATTAATTTTGACACTCTTCTTGAAACCATGTTCAGCCAAAATCTTCGAATTCGTTCTTTTTTCCTTGTTAATTTACACAGAATTTCTTACTTGAGCTGAGTAGCTACTTAAATAAAAATTATATTATCTAATAAGAATATTATCACAAATGAAATCTGCTTTTGTTCAGGGATATTTTACTCTGATGTTACCTCCGTTTTGTGTTATAGTATTAAACCATTTGTTTGCGCAAGCATGATGCACCAACTGTTTCGTTTGTCTGTGTGCTTGCTGCTTCTATGCGTACATTAATGTCCAGGATTCCCAAACTTTGATGGAATACCCGTGTTTCCCAAGCAGGAATTTACAGTGTTTCTCTTGATTATTGAGTTACAGTGTTAAGAAGAACGAATAGTTTACATTTTTTTTATCTTACAGAACGAACAAGCTGTTGTGGAAAATAATGATGAGCATAAAACTACTTCATCGTATTTCCATGGAAATTAAGGTAACATTATTATCTAGTATTAGAAATTTTGTCGACGAAATACTCCTACTGAATAGCTCTTGATAGATTTTCTCTCCAATAAGTAGATCCTTAATTTGATTGGCCTCAAACTAAATTTTTGATACCTTGGGTTTCATCGAATTAATCTGTTTGCCGTTATGAAATTTTGGCTAATGTAGTTAAATAAGACACAAGCTTTAAATTAAAGAGCAAATCAGAATGAAGACAACTTCATAATGATTTTCAGCCATGTATTACTATAAAACTACTTTTACTTAGAGCTGACTTAAGTAATGAAATATAAAATCCGGTTCGTGATGTTAGATATCACAACATTTTCCAATTGTTCATTTCTCTGATACAGGAATCAGGCTATTTGGAAATGTAATTTTCATACATTAGAACAAGATGCAAAAAAACGCTGCCTTTGGGTATTTGACTATTCTGGATTATGTTACAATAATACAAGTGTGGACGAATTTAGAAACCACCTTCAAAATCAATTCGTATTTTACTTGTATTTAATGCCGACTTTAACGAATGAATCAGTTGTTTCACTTTGTTACTGTTGTGTTGTTAATTCGTTCCATGGTTTGTAAAAGTGGTGTGACTATAACAAGGTACTTACCACCTAACTGCTCTACTTCCTTGATATGCTTCTTATGCTAGAGATTTACAGAACAAATTATATTTAACGAGTATTACCTATGTAGCCTTGCAATGAAGTTATTTGAAGTTTCTTTTTGTTTAAAACCTAGGAACGTTAAAATTATGTACCTACGATTAAGAGTAAACGATGATCAACCAATGTCATCTGCGCATTTTGTTCGGTTTGAACAACGTTCTCAAAATTTCTATTGTGCTCAAGCCATGATAGATTGAATTTATTGTTTTCTATTTTTTGTTTAGTTTGATTATCCGCAGGTATCTACTTCGAGAAGTTTTCAAATCATAAACATTCCTTGAATATTGCATTTATTGTACTTTCCAGCACAAAGCTTTTTTTATTGAGAGGAAAAATAATTTAGATTTCTTGATTCATGACTGTTGACGCAATCCACTAGGTATTATAATTTTCGGTGCTGGACACGAAGATTAAACCATAATGCTTTTGTAACAGATTATGTGAAGGCTAATTATAATAGCTCCAGCTGTTTTTTTTTGTTTTATATTTTGATTTTTGAATAGAATCACATAATTTTTTCAAGCGAAAGCATTTTTGTTGTTATTTAATCTAAATGACTAATCACGATATAGCAACAACAAAATGTATTTGAACCCTAAGATGAAGGGATGGGATTAATTCATAAATGATTAATTCCATTTTTTGTATCCAGTTCGTTGTTTTTCGTTACCTATTTAGATGGTCTTGTTCAAATGGTACTGTTCAACAGTCGGTATTCTTATTAAAATTGATTTTATTCGTCCCTTGTTCTATTCAGAAAGTACGTTTTACTGCTTTCTAGGGTTAGGAACTCCATTCCAAGTAATTTGATGAAAAGAAAAAAAAAGAAAACTAGTCTTTTGTTTGTATATTTTCCCGGGATGGATTGTGGCTGTAATATTTGTTTTAATAATAAATGTACCTATTTGTATTTACTTATGTATGTTTTATTCCTTGATCATGGGCTGTATTATATTTGAAACAAATGTAAGTATATTATGTTAATGAATGTTAGCTTGACCTACCAGCTCGAAACTTTACCAAATGCTTGAGCTATTCAACTTCTAGAGTGATGTTGCTAGAGCAATTAATTAGGTTTTTCAACATCTTTCCTGATGTAATTTCAATTGCAGCTTCTTCCGGACAGCTCAAATATGCAAGTTGCATGATCATCGTGATCAGCTGCGTGAGTTCTGAGGCTAGTTTCTTTGCCAGGTATTCGATACTAGAAGATAAATTTTGAGATGGAGTCTCTAGGACATCATGTTAAATGTTTAGCCCGGATGTACTTTTATTTTATTAAAGGAGTTCAATTCCCACTCACCCAAGTGAACGGAAATGAAGGATCTACTGCGAAATAAACTTACAAAGCTTCGTAGTGTTCACCAACTTGTATTGAAGTTGCAGGGAGGCTATTAGAGTTTTTCCGTGTAAACTATGACTATTACTTTAACAACATGAGGTATTATTTACGTTCATCTATAGCACTGAAAGTGCTTTCAGGGCTACTCGAACTTTAATGAATGGATGGACAGGTATCACAGGCTGTTTCTACCAACATGAAGAATGGATTACTCCAAATGCAAGATGTGAATTTCGTGAAGGTAATTACTTCGAAGAAATACCCGCGCTATAAACCATGGCTTTTCATGTACTCTTAATCGAAATTTTTGACATTTTATGTCTTTACTTTGGCACATGAACGAAAAAAGCTTTAAAAAAAGCGTTACGGTTGGTTTTTTGATGATTTCCGCTTACAACCGAGTCATTGCTTGGGAAATGGTACTTCGTCGTTTTTCATTCCACTAAATTCGTTGACCATTCGTTCGAAAGCTCTCGATTTATCCTACCATATTATATGTTAACTACTGCGAAGTGCGTGGCCAACAAGCTGAGTTATGAGCATGGTTATACGAATAATTGGTTACACACAGGTGATCATTCTCGATAATTGAAATTGTGAACATGAATTGCAACCGCTTGTTAATTTCTGATGATTTCATTGAGCTGGTGTTTAGATGGTTTGATTCATAGCAGGTGATCCGAATATTGCGAGAACGGTTTGATTTGTGAAGCGGTGGTTAAATCATTTTGATAGGTAATTTCTATACTTTACACTCTCAGAATCTGTAATTTCGTATGTAGCCTCTTTTGGACATTTACTTGATGCCCAGGGTCCGGATCAGATGAGTGGCTCTTGAAGGTAATTTCTATGCTTTACACTCTAGGAAGCTGTAATTTCGTATGTAGCCTCTTTAGGACATTTACTTGACGATGCCCAGGGTCCGGATCAGCTGAGTGGCTCTTAGAGCTTGCACATGAGTCTGCAACTAAAGACATAAAATGTCCCAATGTGTTGCAGACTCGTATGCAAGCGTTTTGTTAATTACTAAGTACCTAGCCCATTTTAGGGTAGCGCCAACCTCTACAAATTTTGTCATGAATGTTTTCTCCAATTAACTAAATATTTCTCTGAACGGTAAAAACATGTTTTAGAATTGCGTACAATTCTTTTTTAATTTCATGTTTAATTTTGGGGCGTGGTTGCTGGTTTCATGCTGGAATGAGAAAGTAGGCGAAGTCACTCTAATAGCTGAGCTTGTTTTCGCATTCAACATATTGCAACAATAGGCTTGACACGAAAATGCGAGTAGGAATAGGGAATTAATTACTGTGGTACACAATCACATTAATAAAATGTATGGCATTCAAAACCTAAGAAATGGGTCATATTCAGTTGAAATTCACGTTTCGAGATCAACCGGCGTAATTTCTGTTATTGTCATCCATCATCAGACGAAAAGTGTGGAAATTATTTGTGGTGCTGCTATTTCACGCTCTCGTAGACGCATTAGTAAGTATTGATCTGATATTATTACCTAAAATCTCAAGGTATCATATGAATCTCATATTTAAGTTAAATTTGACCATTAGGATTACTACGCGTGCGGTTTACGTTTAAGCATGCGTTAAGATTCCTATTCATCCGTGAGCGCTGATTTGTATTGCGGACCATGTAGGAATAGTCCGCGTAATTTTTTAAATTTCATCTCAATTAAAGAAACATTTTTTTTAGAATGGCGCGTGTGAAACTAATCTGCGGGCACACAGACAGGTCCAAAATCGGCTCGAGAGGTCTAAAAATATGGGTGGGAATTTCGATTTAGGAGCCACGAAATTGATTACTAATGTAGCTTCACATGTCTTTGTACCTCCGGAAGCAATAATTTCATTATATGATTAACAAGAGTGTCTTTGTCCTTTTCATTCTACCAATTTGAAAATTATTAATTACTTACCTTCTTATCTACCTTAATGTATTCGGGTTGAATTGGAACGTCGATATTTTGTACCACATATAATCGCCACGGGGGTCATCCGGCCGGTTAAAATGCACGGAGGAAAATTTCTGTGTAGCTGGTTAGATTAACATCGATTATTCCACTTTGTGAGATGTCAGTTTTTGTATACAATTCACTGTGGGAATCGGCACGAATTGTGTAATAGCTCGTCGCCAAACCGGAAACGTAGGTTCATAAATCGCGTAGTAACTGCTTTGTTCCAATTCAGAAAGTCATTCTTCAGTGGTAAACGGCAAACATTGGGCTAAAATACATTCGGATTCTTTTCAAAATTTGATACTGTTTCTATCAAACCGATTTTATACTTAAAAAAAACCTCCCCCTTCTAGTCTAAAATATCGTTTTAACGACTTGCGCCTAATTTTTGTCCTTTAAAACCGATCATAAAGGTAGGTAAAACCTCTTATATCAAAAGTTTTTGAGGTAACCCGTGCCCACAGATTTTTGAAAAGCGCAACCCCTAAATATTACCCCTTTGGGTTGGTTGAATGAAACTGAAGCCAATCTTTCAGGCATGTGTTTTGTCCTGTAGTTAAAGAAAATAAGCTTCTCACGGCGGACGAATAGATTAAATCGTTTACATGAAACAGACAAATTTAAGAAGGTTTAAAAATTTTTTATCTAGTCCCTTGCGAGACGCGCTGAGCCGAGTTTTTTCTAAATTCACCTACATTCCTAATAGATTGAACTAGTAAAAAATATAAGTTCATATTTTTACTCTTTTCACAAATAAAAATAATAACGTAGGTAGTTAATAGTAGGTATATATATATATATATATATATATATATATATATATATATATATATATATATTCCTCGAAGACTTCAGATATTTGTTGAGGTGCGGTCGATTATGTACACAGGCTTTTGTAACCAAGGTTTCTTACGTTTATTCGTACATCATCAGGGTTATGAGTGGTGTTGGAAGGTGAATAGCACAATATCTGTAAAGTGGTAGGTAGTAATAAGAATCCACTGCAGTTCAGAGAGTTAGACACCCAGGGACTTCTAACACGATAGTTTCGTCACGTACCTCTGAGTCACTCTGAGTTAACAAAACATGACTGGTTGTGGCTACATCTGTTGGCTAAGCCTCACGCTACAAAATGAACCCATTTTTCTCATCCGACAGTGGATAGCAGGAACAGTGTTATATAAACCCTGCTATTCATAATTTGGAGCTATCCTAAAATTAGGAGCGATCCCCCTAATATTCCCTAAACCCAGGACGCGGATATGAATTCGCCGTACCCGGCAGTTGTGACGCCAACCTCAGCTTCTCAAAAACACGAGCAAAGGCGTGTGACGCTCGTTGTTCACCAACGGAGCAACGACAGCGCATTCTCTGAGATCCCATCGGGAACTCTAAGACGGGAACTCTGTCACACTCCCCCACTTGAAGACATACTTGATTGAAGATCAAGTATGTGAACTAGGTGGAATAGTTACTGGCTGAGAACTTATGCTCATTAATAAATAGCTGCATTGGCAGTTGAGGATGGGAAAAATTAAGACAGAATGAGAGAAATTAAAACAGGATGGATTGTCAATGAATCTTCATAAGAAGTATTCATTAGGTAATTAACCCCCAATCAAGGATTGGAACAATCGGGAATAAACGGTGGCTTAACTATGGAGACTTATACTTTAAGGAAAATAAAAGAGATATAAATTAATATGCCCAACATTGGGGACTTAGATTGGGTATTAGCCCTGGAAATTGAATAATTGGGAACAATGCCCTTGAATAATTGGGAACCAAGCCCGGGTATAAAGAATATATAATAAAAATGGCAAAGGCCAGGTATACCATAGGTATGAAATTGAAATTATAAGAAGGGGAATAAAAGATAAATTATAAGCCAAAGACCAATGAAATTATTTATATACCAAAGGGTGATAATGGGAATTTCTTCTGGAACCCCGGGCCATGTTTCTTCTGAAACATTAACGCCCCAAAAATAGTGGATTGGACTACTAGACGTCAGCCGTGCATAATCCAAACCACGCTCTGCTACCATAACAGGGATCTAGGTACCCCCCCAGAGGTGCAATGGGGGCCTAAATCCTCGATAAAAGGGTAGAGGAGGTTGACAGTATCCCGTCAGAGAGACACCACTCCTACTAATAGCATTTAATGAGCCATGTTTGGAGAAGATTGGTTTCCAGGGACCTGGATCACCCAACCAACACCAAACTTCTCAAAAACACGAGAAAGGCGTGCGACGCCCGTTGTTCACCAACGGAGCGACGACTGCGCATTCTCTGAGATCCCGACGGGAACTCTATGACGGGAACTCTGTCACACAGAAGTCATCTACGTAAAACACCAAACAACCGTAAAAAACACGTAAAACCGTAGGAACAATTTTGTGTCAAAGGATAATAATAACCATGCGGGTTGTTCACCCCTCTAATCGTCTCGTGTGACGTATCAGATATTCCTCATCGGGAATTCGAATAGCTCTTCAAAAGAGTAGGTATCGATCGCTCTTGTAAACAAATTAAACTGGCCACTTTTATTTACGAGCTTGTGAGAATGGAAATTCTGTAAGCTGTAATGACAAACGAAGTGAGTCCAACTTCGACTCAGCCTGCATTTGTCTGTCTTACCTGTCTCAGTATATGTTGATATTGCTTTGCTGGGCTGATCCTTACTAAGATAAATCTACATACATACTTAACCTCTCATAATCTGTAAGTATAATCAGTTGTTAAATATTCTGTGCGAGCGGATAAATTCACAACAGTAATTGCCTACCTATTTGCAGTAATTTTTTTTTTAATGTCGATTTACCTACTCTTCTGAGATTTGGAAAACGTAAATGATGATGTGCAAGTTCTTGAAGTTTTAACAGCATTTTACGTTTATTTGTGTCAACTAGGAATACATTTAGAATCTTACCACATACGTTCGTCATCAGTTCGAATGAATCGTGAGTTTTTCGGGTTGGGTATTTCCTATGCAATTGATTTATTCCTTCCTCCATTCTGAATTTTACTTTTATTCTTCCTTTGTAATCATCAGGAATGATTAGATGATAATACCTTTATTGCCATGATACTCTTCTGCATTCAAAAGAATCACAAGAGTGGGAAGAAACAATACATTCTTCAGCCAAGTACTTACAGTGAGGCCGATAAAAAATTCATTGATGGCGCCCAGCGAACTAGGCATTCTCTTCAGACTCGTGATCCAAAATTTCTGCCCATTTCTTATGGTTGAGGGAAATGGTATGTAATCTCCGACCTTTGTACATATGTAGTTTTCCAAATAAATACAACTAAGCGCCTGAGGGGAGAGTCAGGGACACAGAGGGGAAAGGGCCCACTAGAAAGGGGAGTGCGATAGAGCGAAAGTGACAGTTTAAAATCTGTTGCTCTAGCCATCTAAAACCATCAACTTGCCTACTTCTTACAAACCTCACTTCCCAGCTTGCATTCGAACCTTCTGTTGCTTGGAGTTATAGGCTAAGTAGGCTATTGCTACAGGCTCTCTCGTTCTGGCGATTTATTAGAGCTTCCGGTATTAGTTAGAAGCTACCTCCACAGGCGGCTATTAGATTAGTGCAACGGTAACGACCGGCAATAAGAGCTACGGTATGTCGGGCTAATAGAGCTAGTTGCTATTTGGACAGTTCAAATTCCTGGGAAGAAACGTTGGACATAAAAAAAGGACAGAAAGGCATTTTTGTAAAGTCTTGATATATCTATTCTCAATGTCGTTTATTGGGGTCAATATTCCAATTCAATTTTATCATCGGACGTAGCTACAACATGGTAAGTTAAGCTGGAGGGTAAAATGTCAAAAAACTGTCAATTAGGCAGTGATAGATGTTACGTTTGCTCAAGCGCAAAAGCTACCAGAGGGTCGGGAGCAATGAAGTTCATTGGGGACCATCTACCTCACAACGTATAATCCCTGAAAAATGTCATCGGAATCGAATGAAAACTGTAGAAGTCATGCTTGTTAGATACAAGTACTTATTTGAAGTTCGCGCATGAGCAGCTGCTACTGATGGTACGATCGTGATGAAACTCGTAGAGGGTAGGTACGAATCAAATAATCATTTCCCAACTACCCTGCGAGTTTGAGTGAGATCGGACGAATAAGCCTTGAGAAAATGGCCTCTAATCAATCTTATGTTAGGGCACGCGTAGTGAAAACTATTAATTTTTAACTGATCAAATTGATTTAGGACTATCCTCATTCTAACCAACACATTTCAGTAAAATTGTATCAATATCGAATGAAAACTCCGGAATCAAAGCCGGGAGAAAATACGGCTTGGGTTTTACTTGCGTACATGAGCAGAGTGAATAATTGAATTAAGAATAGTAAAAATGATACGAGACCATCTGAAGCCTAACCCGCATATTTCCTGAAAATGTTGTCGAAATCGGATGAAAATTGTAGAAATGAAGCTTGTTATAAGGATTTGCGGACACACGACAAACTTTCATAGATAGGTAGGTATAGGTACGCAACGAAAGTTGTTCAGAATGGTTTGAAACTGAAAATGCAAGTGGAAATGTTAATTTTGGGGAAACAATTTCGACATTTCCCGAAAGTGAAAAGAAAAGCAAAACTTGGGAACAAATGTTTGGATCTACATATGCGTTATAATAAATTTGCTGCAAGTTTAAAATTTATTTAGATAGATGTTCCACTTTTTTCCTCAATTAACGGTTACGGAGTCCATTAGCATTTCTTGGATTAGACTACTGTATCCAACATTAAATTGACGTAAGAATTTATTTTTCTTTATTTTTAGGATTAAAAGATGAAAGTTGATCTTGCCGTTTAATTAAACTATTACTTGCCAGGATTTGATGGATGACTGCGTTTAATGCTGGGAGTCGTAATTGTACGATAAGGAAGTCATTTGTGTCGCTTCTCTAAAACACCAGTAGCTCAGTAGCCTTTTGAAATTTAGAAAATTTTCCAACTATGAACCTTTGTATTTCACCAAATATTGACATCCACCACTTCAAAATTTGTTGATTTACTTCTCAAGATGCGTAGAATCCAAAAAATGTATGAAAATAATCCGTCCGTCCGCCGAAACGCTACAACCCTCCTGTTTTCAAAATGTCGAGATTTTCCTCATCTGTACATAGTTCTCTCTGTTATTTTTCCAGTAGAAACTCACTACAGTGTTATTTGAGGTAAAAAATAGTTTTCTGGCAAAAACAATCAACGGATGTTGAAAATTGGACAATACCGCCTAAAAAAGCTCAACTTTTACAAATCCCTCACGCTGACTACAAATGTTAGAATAAGTTCATTTACTCCATGATACTCTCATAAATAATGTCAAGTATGATTAAAAAATATCAAAATTTTTAATGAGAGTTCTATTAAACGGACTAGTATGGCCAACATATTTTTTAACGAGTTTTTAAGGGTTTTTTAAATAGAGATAATGATACTATGCGTTACGTTGCGACCTTGTTGCTTTTTTTTTCATTGTATGGAATAAAACCCAATTTCTTTAAAAGTTTTAGCTCCCGTAGTTCACCGGGTCAGCCGCTGTTTCATTTTATAGATTGAGTACCTAATTAAAGAAAATTCTGAACCAAACCTCATGAAATTTAGCAAAAAAATCATACATCGCATGTACATGTGCTAGTAACAAGGCATCAATTTTGATCTAACCTGAAGTTAGTAATTAAGGGCTGAAATGTTGAAAAATGGAGATCTCGAAAACTCTAGGTAACGGTAATTGTGAGGAGTCGTTTTATTGACATCATCCCGAAGAGTCGGATGAAACCATCCCTCTTGCTGTACGGGAACGGCGTACGGCAGATGGGTTAATAATTTTTTTTCTTGGTCGATTACCAAGGTTCGTTATTGAATGTAATGAACACAAAAATGGGTAAAAATAATCAAGAAATTGCTAAAATGTATACAACTCATGAAACCATTACGGTTTTTATTAAACATTAACTGACTTTGGGTTTATATTCAATGCCCCGAAAAACATGGGTGTACTAAGATTCGTACTAAAGTTCTTGCGCAAAGAGGTTTTTGCCACTTTGGGAGGTTTCGCCCCCTGTGTGCCACCGTGCACATAGTGCTTCAAAACGCTGCTCTAGCTCATCTAAATCTGTAGCGCTAATTTTTGTAATTTTTTGATATAAAATAAGCTGTTTGATCAGCTAGATTTGCGTTTTGAAACAATGTGCAACGGTTTCCGTTCAAATGTCGAAGGTTAAACTCCAATATCTGGCCAAAGAAATGTTGTGGCACTCTAGCCTTAAGAGTCTACATCAGGCTGGTGTCTGAGTATTTTTTCACGTCAACAGTTCAACCATGAAACGCTTCATTAGCACCATGCCGACGTGATTACAGAAATATCACAGTAGAAAAACCTGGTAAGTGGCCATCGGAGGTTAGTCCCACGTCATTCTTCTCTCATTTTTTCCTCCCTTCAGACTGGCAACTTGTTTTTTGTTGATGATCTGAAGGAGGAAATCGTAGTTATCGCGTTCTAGACCTTGCTTTGGGGTGCCGATTGGTATTTAAACGGTGTTTGGCTCGTTCCGAGCCACGTGACTCTTTTAATTTTGTTTCTCGTGAACGGTCTTTAAGATTGAACCAATAGTCTAGCTAGGTAAGCCTTGGCAGTAATAGAACAGATCTGCCAAATGAGTGGGCTGTGTAGTTTCCTCTCAAATCTTCTTCAAATGAAGAATAATTAGTAGCTCTGCCGTAATATGCACAATCAAATCGATCGATGAACGCTTTCTGATGGTGAAATTAAAATTTGAAGATTTAAATGATAAATAGGTGAAAACAGCATCAGTTTTGTGACGACTGGATAGCCAGCTTACGTCCTCTATCATCATCAGTCACGAGATCAACAACAAAGTTGAATCGGAGGTGCGAGGGGGAGAAGATGGACGCGTTGGGAGGGGGCGCTCCTAGACAATCGCCTCCTTACGCTCAGCCTTCAAGGTACGATTAATCTCATCAGTCTAATTACGCATGTTCGATTTATCATATAACTTTCTAGATACCGATTTGATTATCCTCTCTTGCGAATTCCTCTGACTGATTCTCTATCCAAAATTCCTGTGGTATTTTTTCAATTTGAACTGTAAAATCAACTTTTGAACGTTAGTCAGAATCAACGTCAACCCAACGTCGTCATCAACGTCGCCTCTCAACGTTAGTTAAAATCTCCCGTATAATCTTTGGAGCAACCCTTACAGTCTTTGAATAAACCATCAAGGTAGTCCTATTAAATCTGTGTACCTATTTTGTCACCTATTCCTGAATATTCACTAAAGAATATATAGATGGCTATATCCACAAATAGTTGAGGGAGTATTCGCATGACAAAAATCAGGATAACAGGCCTTAATCCTGTTACAGTTTACAATGGCACACAATGAATTGCTTTTTTGACAATGCGTTTAAAAGAAAGGAAACTATTACGTGAACAAATCTAAATGTGCAAAAGATGAAGTTTAGGAGTAATTTAATTATTATAGGGAGGGCGAATTTTCGTTGTGGGATATTACGTCGTGGTGATTCAGGAACTCTCCTCAAAGTCGTGAATGATTTTTGTGGAACGGCTGGGAAAGTTACACTACCCTAACAACGGAATGGTTGAACGGGAAAATAATTGAAAAGGTTGGGATGACGCTGTTTCTACACATAATTTTGTGACTTGGGTAGTTTTGTAACCTAATTTTGTGACGTTTTTGTCGGTGGTAGTGGTGGTGGTGACACGTTTATTATTTTAGTATTTGACCTATCTATGCAGACACATAGCTTAAAAAAAAGATGTAGGGTACCTATCTAGTTCGCATCACGATATCTTTGCGATGAAATCGTTTCCGCAATTTGTTCGCAAGATTAGTAAAACGCTGCAAATTATTACACAGAGGTTCATTATTTCTGTGTGGTCTTCTACACAGAACACTATCTGGTCTATAATTAATAAATGAAAACTATTATACACCAGCGGATTACCAGCTGGAAAAAAACAAATTACCGACCAAAATGTTCAACAATGCGCGAAAACATTCAACTTCTTTCTACTCTAGAACCAAATATAATTCACCCTCCCTTTGTTAAAATTGCTGCGGGTTCACTTCATATCCAGGTGGTTGTCATACATTTTTGCTACAAGTAGTTGCCATATTAACGCATAGCATTTTTTACCACGGTTTATCGTACTTTCCAGTTTGACGATAAAGAATTGGTTTGTGGAAGATTACGATTGCCTATGACCTTCCCTAGTGTACAAAGAATGGGTTGTAATTTGTATTTAAATTGGTTTCCACAACTTCGTCGCGAGTGAGTCATTTCGACATATCAAATTTAATAGTAACGAAATTAGCTACAGAGCTTTCTATGCTGATTACAGGGGCTCCTCAAGCTGAACTTATACTCTACTACACCCAACGGAGTCCGTTCCAGAGTTCAGCATCTAAAGTTGAGTAAGAAAAATATTAGTTGCATATTAAATATAGAATTAAAAAATTTTATCGCGGTTGCGCGTGTTACTGAATTGAGCTTACTCTGGTGATCAGGGTGGGTTCCGTCATTTCATTCGACGCTTGTTGTCCCGGAGAGGTTCCCTGACAAAGTTGAATGTCCGAGGGTGAATAGGATGGCATTTAGCTCACTCAGCTAATCAGGAAAGAGCCCATCATTTTAGTTCTTTCTCGATGTCCTAGAGAGGCTCCCTGTCAAATTTCAATGTTCCTGGAATGAATAGGAGATAATTTAGCTAAATCAGCTGATCTGGTTGGGACCCGTCATTGCATTCGTATCTTAATATCCAAGAGATGCTCCCGGTAGGTATCTTTTTTCGCAATAGGAAGGTACCTACTGGTAAAAAACGTCCCCGCTTTTTCAACCAATATAACCTTAGCTACGTTAAAACTCTTCCGACCAACATTGCTGCAGTTACTGAGACGTTTTTAGTGTCAATTTTTGGTTATCTATCTTTTCGAATAGAAACTGCTCGGCTCGACCCACCAAAATAGTTTTGGTATCGTTGAATTCGTTATCGAAAGTTCGTTACACCTGAACCCACCTCATCAACATTTGACTTGAAAAGGTCGACGCGGGTCCGGGTTTTCCTTAATTACAAAGTTGTTCACCCGGACGACGTCGTTAGGGAAAGCCAAGTACTCGATGAAGGAGTATGTCTAGACGATTGTAACAGAACCTAAAACCATCCCTGTCATTTTCTTTTCAATGTGCGCCCTCCCACATGTCCATGTGGATCGGTGCAGAAGTTTTTGAGTTTTTGGAGCATACACAAACTAACTTAACATTTTTATATAGGTCTACCTAGAGATTATCTAAATGTACGTTTAAATAGGCGTAGATGCCTACCGAGGAGACATTAATCAAATTTAATGAGACACCTACACTTTACCAGTTCTTCTGTACTTAACAAGGGCTGACCTGCCAACTGAAAATTAATGAAGTAAAATAAATCACCCAACTACGCTTCACAAGTCCATCCATAGGTGACAGAAGTAATAATAAACTCGATTTCGTGAAGTAAGAATTCTATTAAAGCTGATTTGATATAATAGCTATCTTTCTCCAGGAAATTCATATTTTTCAAACAATTTCATAAATTTTTAATAAATTTTATATTACCCATGATTACCTACTTAACGGTACTTCTTAAATAAAGTTTATGAAATTGGTTGAAAAAATTATGAATTTCACTTGAAAAAGCTATAATATCGTCGTTATATCAAATCTGGTCGCTCTGAAAGCCGTCTCAATCGATTCAACACGTCAATAACGACACAAATCTACTCCAAACACGTAATTCCGAGGTTTTTCGTTCGACATCGTCTGACAGGTTATGTTGAATTGTTCAAAAATAGAGATCTAGAAAACTTTCTAGGACCATCCGGGCAATTGTCTGCTCTTCCTAAGGGCTAGAACATTCACAGGAAAAATTACATTAACATGGGAGTGAATCGCAACTAGCGAAACAGTGAAAATCGCCTGGAAAACTACTACGATCGTGTCAGTTGATACAATTCCAATAATATTCTCACTTCACGAAATCGAGTTTATTATTACTTCTGTCACCTATTGATGGACTTGGCGAAGCGTAGTTGGGTGATTTATTATACCTCATTAATTTTCAGTTGGCAGGTCAGCCTTTGTTATGTTCAGAAAAACTAGTAAAAACTAGTAAAGTGTAGAAAAATTACATTAACATGGGAGTGAATCGCAACTAGTGAAACAGTGAAAATCGCCTGGAAAACTACTACGATCGTGTCAGTTGATATAATTCCAATAATATTCTCACTTCACGAAATCGAGTTTATTATTACTTCTGTCACCTATTGATGGACTTGGCGAAGCGTAGTTGGGTGATTTATTTTACCTCATTAATTTTCAGTTGGCAGGTCAGCCTTTGTTAGTTCTAAAAAAACTAGTAAAGTGTAGGTGTCTCATTTAATTTGATTGACTTGATTGATGCCTCGGTAGGCATCTACGCCTATATAAACTTACATTTCGATAATCTCTAGGAAGGTACGCCTATATAAAATTTGAAGCTGCTATGTGTATGCTCCTAAAAACTCAAAACCTTCTGCACCGATTTCCATGCGGGAGGGCGTACATTGACGAGAAAGTGACAGGGATGGTTTTAGGTTCTGTTACAATCGTCTAGACTTACTCCTTCATCGAGTACTTGGCTTTCCCTAACGACGTTGTCAGGGTAAACAACTTTGTAATTAAGGAAAACCCGGATCCGTGTCACCCTTTTAACGTCAAATGTTGATGAGGTGGGTTCAGGTGTAACGAACTTTCAATAACAAATTCAACGATACCAAAACTATTTTGGTGGGTTGAGCAGAGCAGTTTCTATTCATAAAGATAGATAATCAAAAATTGATACTAAAAACGCCTCATTAACTGCAGCAATGTTGATCGGAAGAGTTTTAACGTAGCTGAGATTATATTGAGATTGAAAAAGCGGGGACGTTTTTTACCAGTAGGTACTTTCCTGTTGCAAAAAAAGGATTCCTACCAGTTTCTTTTCGAAAAACAAACGAGAGCTAAATATTCCCCCTGTTCACCCAAGGGGGTTGAATTTGACAGAGTTACACGCTGGGACAATGATGGGGTCTTTCCTGATCAGCTGAGTGGGCTAAATTCTTTCCTTTTCATCCTAGGAGTGTGAAATTTGACGGGAGCATCTCTAGGATATTAAGATACGAATGCAATGACGGGTCCCAACCAAATCACCTGACTGAGTTAAATTCTCTCCTATTCACTCTAGGAATATGAAATTGGACAGGGAGCCTCTCTAGGACATCGAGAAAGAACTAAAATGATGGGCTCTTTCTTGATTAGCTGAGTGAGCTCAATGCTCTCCTATTCACCCTTGGACATTTAACTTTATCAGGGAACCTCTCTGGGACAACAAGAGTCGAATGAAATGACGGAACCCACCCTGATCACCAGAGTAAGCTCGATTCAGTAACATACGCGCAACTGCGATAAAACTTTTTAATTCTATATTTAATATACAACTAATTTTGTTCTTACTCAACTTTAGAAGAAGAAGAAGAAGAAGAAATCATGTTTATTAGTACAGCTATGTATGCATCTCAAAATTTTTTAACATAATAGAAATAAATAAGGCTGGTTATGGTATATTGTTCATTAAGGTTACGAAAGTATTATATTGTATTTAACAAAAATTAATTTACAGAAATGACTATAATTTTAATCTTTAGAAGGGTTGTACCAATTAAACTCCGCTACTAGATATTTTCTATATCGCCAGCTATGGAACGCAAATTCAGCCCCCCCCCCAGCCAATACCTCCTGTCATTCAGCAGGGAAACAATTCTGTCCAAGCCCAGAACACGTTCTCCAAGATAGCGCATTCGAAATTCTCCCATTGCAGAGCAGGCTCCAAAGAAATGGAGGATATCCTCATCAGCACCTGAGTTGCACATGGAGCAGGTCGTTCGTGGGCTGTCTGATCTGATATAGGGTCCGCAGTTCAATGCCAGCATTGCGCCCCTCAATTTTAGGACCCAGCGACGTACCCAAAAAGGGTAATCCTCCTCAGTCAGTAAATTTGCTGGTCGAACATCCAAGCTTAATAAGGGATATAGTGGATTCCTAGAATTCTGGGCGGCAGATAGCATATCTTCTGACCATTTCCGTCCAACTGCCTCCACCAAGGGGTCCAGCTGCTCCTCCCACTTCTCTACTTCCTCCAAATTTCCGTGAAACGGACATCCGTGCTGCAACGCGAGCTCAGAGATTGCTCTACACCAAGAAACCCCAGCCTTTATGACCTCCCTTGCAACAACACCCGGGTACCTGTTCTTCGGCATTTTTAGGGCTTTAATTATGTAACGGCAGCTGAGTGAGAGTGTGTATGCGAATATTGGCTGAGCTCCTGACTCCAAATATACAAAATAGTTGGGGGCGTTTCTTGGCAAGCCGAAAACCAATTTCACAAAGTACCTAAGCACCTGCTCAAGGGTGTTAGAAATAATGTAGCCAACGGCCTGGGCACCATAACATAGGACTGCTCTCATCACCGCATTAAAGATTTTATATTTAGCCGAGGCAGGAATGGCTGGACGGCAGAAAAGGTTTCTGTAGACGCTGTTGATGGCAAGTTTAGCAGCGGATGCCCTTTCAGCAAAGTGAGCACCAAATGAAAGCCTTGTTGTGAGGGTGACACCCAGGTACCTATATGAAGACACAACCCTAATTGGATCCCCATTGAATGCAAATCGGTCTCCTGAACTGAGTCTGCCCCCACGCCGGAACACCATGATTTGGGATTTGGTTAGGTTAACTGTTAAGCCCCACCTAGCAGTATACTCCTGAAGTCCATAAATATTTCTTCGAAGATCATTTGGTGATTCGGACAAGATCACGATGTCATCAGCATACATCAACGTTCTGATAGTAGTGCCTCCAACTCGAACTCCACAGGGCAGGGATTCGACGAGATCATTAATATATAATGCAAAAAGCTGTGGACTAAGTAGGCAACCCTGTCTCACTCCACATTCTATGGGAAACGGCTCAGAAATGCCATCCTTTCCCCAAACCCTCCCACAGCCATCAGAGTACATAGCCATCAGTGCGCCTATGAACCGCTGCCCAACTCCCGCGGCAACAAGCTTCTGGAAGAGAAGACCATGCTGAACGCTGTCAAAAGCTGCTTTGAAATCAACAAAGAAGGCATACAACATATGCCTCGGGCCGGCATTGAGTCTGAGATGAACCAAACCTGTTAGAGTGAAAACAGCATCCATCGTGCAATATCCCTTGCGGAAACCACATTGGCTCTCATTTAGTATCCCTTGCATATCAAAGTGGTTCTCCAATCTCGAAAGGAGCAGGGCACAATACAGTTTAGCGCTACAATTTATGAATGAGAGACCACGGTAATCACAAGTAGCATTCAAATCACCCTTTTTGAATAAGGGATAGATAATTGATTGTCCAAAGCACGCCGGAACTGCTCTCTGATCATAGGCTCGGTTAAAAAGAGCAAGCAGGTCAGCCAGAAAGGAGTCGGGGGCATTCTTGTAAAACTCGTAACCTACTCGATCAGGGCCGGGTGCCTTATTCTCCTTAGTCTTTGCCAATGCTATCTTTAGCTCACCCATTGTGAAAGGCTGATCCATGATCTCGTTTGCCGCCAAAGGTCCCCTATACTCATATGAAGTGTTCGCCCCAGCAGCGTGACTCCACTGTGCTTTGAAGTGCTGCACCCAGCTAGACATAGGGATGCTCCCAATTCTACGTTGAAGGCTAGGCCTCAGTGACCGAACCAAGCTCCAGAACTCTGAACCATCTTGTATATTCGCAAACTTATCAGCCAATCCCCCATAGTACTCCTTTCTATTTTCCTCACAGACCTTCTTATATCTAGAGTTCTGTTCAAGGCAGGCATTCCTGGATATTTGGGAGTCTGAGATCCTAAATAGATTCAATAGGGCGAAGGATTTTTCTCTCTCTCTGACACACCTCCAATTCCACCATGGTTCTTTTCCTTCAGGCCGACTTGGTACGTTCATCCCCGAAACCTTAGCTGCCTGAATGATACGCTCAGTCAATAGGGACATAGAATCAATAGGCAATGGCAGTGCGTCCAATAGCGGTTCCACAGACAGCAAGCTAAGATGTCTTGCATAGGCCTCCTTCCCAGAATCCCTCCACGTTTGTTTTGGCAAGAGTGGCAAAACATTATCCAACTGCGTAGAGCGGCAGAAAAGCTTCACCTCCAAAGGCATATGGTCCGAAAAAACTTGACATCCAATCGAAAAGGACTCTACTATTGGCCGAGCACCACGGCTTATGCAACATAGGTCTATAACTGATGTACCATGCGGTCCAATGTACGTCCACTCACCCTCAGGATCACCTGCACATCTTCCATTGATAATTATTAAACTGAAATCCTCACATAACTGTAAAAAACTTTCACCCCTACCGTTGGATTTACTGTCCTTTGAATTTCTGACTTCCATGAACCTCACACCATCGATCTGTAGCTCCGCTGGTAATGATTGCTTTGCAGCTGTTCTAGCATTAGTATCTCCTATGATTATAAATTCTTGATCTTCATGGTTTACGTCTCTCAAGAACTCGTACAGCTCGTTGAAGTCCTCCTCCCATGCATTGCAATCAAGATACACTGCTAAGATATTAATTCTGCTGCGTCCACATATAACCACCAAGTAAGGCCTGTTGACTCCCATCTCAAAATGAAAAGTTTCAGTCATTAGCCTAGTATTATTTATTCCTAACAACATACCACCGGCCGCTCTCCCACGGTTAGCTTTTTTAACACCATGTACCCACTTCAAACTATAATCCGGAAAATATTTGGAGAATCTATCACAATCTACGGCTAAGAGGTGAGTTTCTAGCAAACAAAAGAAATCAAAAAAGTGCCTATATAAAGATTTATTCTTCAAACCACAAACATTATAGACTAAGATATTACTATATATATTAGAACCAGGTAACTCAAAAGATTTATCGGAAAAGTAGGTGCAGTGTGACTTCGAATCCAGCCGGCAGGCAACTTCATCTCAGGAACCTCCCGGGGGCGGGGGTGGAGTCGCTGATGAGCCCACAGCTGACGCAAGCGAAGGAAGTTTTTGAGACATATCGACTCCCACAATATCATTTAGTTTGGAAATCCCATTTTCTCCCTCATGAGTGATCCCAACCGAGTCGGACCATGAAAACTTTTCATTTCCAATAATCATGGTTTCTGATCTGATAATAACCCTCAGAGCTCCGTTGGCTTTCATTACCTCTTTTCGAATCATAAAGAGTTTCCTTCTCACTGCCCTGACATCATCGGGATAATCACGATCAATGCCAAAGCCAGTGCCCCTCAATCGCCTCGTCCTGCCGAAGATTTGTGCTATAAAAGATCCTCTGAGGAATTTAATCTTAAGTGGCCCATCCGGCATAGCTCCACCTAACCGTACAATATCACCAATCATTGGGTCATCAGGAATGCCCAACGTTTCTTTGAGGAAAGATGTGATAATTTCATGAAGGTTTGAATCCTTATCGTGCTTGAGTCCCGTAAAAATTAGATTGTCTCCCCGATGCCGGTAATCGATCTGTTTCATCTTTTCCTTCACAGCTGATAGCTCCTTCCTCAAGACACATACCTCCTCTTTCAATTTTACATTTTCCTGCGAGATACTGGCGATGGTTTGATTTATCGCAGTCATATCCTCTTTTGTTGGGATATCTTTTTTAAGTTCTTTAATCTTCCCATCCATTACGTCGCTAAACCTGTTAATTAAATCCACCTTATCCTGTTCACTCAACATCTTATATGATTTTGCTGATTCAAAATTATGTTTCTTTGAAGGGGTATCAGAGTCTGAATCACTCAAACGTTGTTTCCTTTTAGTAAATGATTTTCTATTTATGCCTGGAGAAAAAAATTCGTCGAGGGAAGACTGTGACATTATGTTAATTTCGTGGAGATCGAAAGCTCAGTGGCAGGCATAATGGGCGCACTATCCACTCTCAAAAGTAATGCGTCCCAACCGGAACGGCACTGAGAACCAAGTCGACGAATATTTTGATTCTATCCTACTAATTAGTACTCAACTTTAGATGCTGAACTCTGGAACGGACTCCGTTGTGTGTAGTAGTGTATAATTGCAGCTTGAGGAGCCCCTGTAATCAGCGTAGCAAGCTCTGTAGCTAATTTCGTTGCTATTAAATTTAAAATGCTGAAATGACTCACTCGCGAGAAGTTGTGGAAACCAAATTCAATAAAAATTACAACCCATTCTTTGTACACTAGAAAAGGTCACAGACAATCGGAATCGTCCACAAACCAATTCTTTATCGTCAAACTGGTAAGTACGATAAACAGTGGTAAAAGTGCTACGCGTTAATATGGCAGCTACTTGGAGAAAAAATGTATGACAACTACCTGGATATGAAGTGAACCCGCAGAAATTGTAACTAAGGGACGGCGAATTATAGTAGGTTCTAGAGTAAAAAGAAGTTTAATGTTATTGCGCATTGTTGAACATTTTGGTCGGTGATCAATTTTTTTCCGGCTTCAACGCGCCGGGTAATCCGCTAGTGTAGATGTAATAGTTTTTATTTAATGATTATACACAAGATAGTGTTCTGCGTAGAAAGAGAGACATACACAGAAGAGAAAAGAGAGCAGACATCCACAGATGCTAACAAAATTGGATGTTCAGATTCAGACGGCAGTTGTAGTTCATGGAGGACGTTCAAAAAGTGATCAGTGTCTTTTAAATATGATGGTTGATTTTTTACGAGAGGTTGAAATTTAAAATCAACATATGCTGATAATCTCTCGGTTGCACTACCAAAGCTGGCCACTATCGGTCGTCCGGAGGGTAATCGATCTGGAAGTAAATATTCCTTGTGAATCTTTGGCAAGAGATAAAGTTCAGAGCATCGAGGAGTTTCTGGGACAAATCCTTGAATACCTGTGGCAGATAAAATTTAGATTTACAATTTGACATACAACCAATACAAGATGGGCCCAGTAAGATATTGGATGCAGAGAATTCACTACTTCGCCAAGAAATTTGTTCGTTGCACCATAAGAGAGTGATCCCCCTTCTTTTTGAAAGAAGGTTGACATTTGTTTAGGAGAGCCTATCCCTCATGGACTGTGCTTCTCCCCAAGGCTTGCCGGCGGGACACGACTCTCACCCTCCAAGGAGGGCAAGAGGAACGGTATGGCTCACCGTTCAGAGACCCCTTGTTCGGAGCTTTCCTTGCAAGGTACCTACTAGCCAAAGCACTGCAGGTGGAGGTGAAACTTCTAGCTGGTGTCCAAGTTTATAGCAAAACTTACATGCCGAGACACATTACTAGGGTGTTGCGATCTCTAACCCTAAGCACCCTGGGCCCCGTGTCCCAAGGCTGGGGTGTGATCAAGCACTGCCACCACGAATCCTACCTCAATTTTGATATGATGTATTACCACGTCGGAACTTGTGCCTCGCTGACATGGGTGATGGTCAGCTGACCACGAGCCATAATATCAATCATAATGATTGCAAAATCGTACTCAAATCTCTCCTATTTACCGTAGGACGTGGAAAATTGGTAGGGAGCCTCTCTGGGATAACAAGAGACGAATGACCTTACAGGCTCCATCCTGATCAATTTATTCTGCTAAAAGTTATGTCTTCTGTCTGATTACAACGAAATTTGATAGAGAGCCTCTCTAGAACTTCAAAGGACGAATGACATTACGGGCTTCATCCAGAGCTCCAGCTAATCGATTCGAAAAGTTGGTTCTACTTACGCAAACTGCGTGAGTGATTTTTCCCTCATTTTCAACGAAAATTGAATAATTGATATTTCAGGACCATATTTTAAGTGGAACGGAATGTAATACAGGATTACTAAACCTATACTAAATAATTTGCACCGCAATTCTCACCAGTGATGCTAGATTGAAAAATTAAAAGTTTGTTCCCAGTTGTTCTCTGATACACAAAAGTTCGTACGAATGAAAACCCGAAACTTTTCTAATTTTTCAGCATTTTCTTTATATTTCGGAACGAACTGGTTTTTAAATTCCGAAAATCATCAAAAACATCTCTTATAAGTATTTATGTCTGAATTGATCTTACCAAACATTCCTGATATAATTTATCTACCATATCTCTTAAATCACATCCAATAATTACTTAATCGAAAACTAGTTGCCAATTGTTTGAGTACCAAAGCTCTTTATGGCCAACTTTTTATAAGACAAACAAAAAACTTGTTAGTTGAAGTGCAAACCTTGGTTATAACGGAGTCGGTGAGATCTGAAAGTGCTCGAACAATTACATTACATAAAGTGTAAAGAAATTGCCATTTGTTTCGAAATTTGAGGTAAAAAATACTGCTACAACTTCTTTAGGAAGAGTTTGAAGAAAATTTTATGGGGAACTTTTTGTTAAAAATTATTTATAGAATCGAACCGTGGCCGTGTATATGAAGAGACACCGTGTATATATCATCAATGTGTTCTGTATAACGACAAGGAAAGTTTAAAAAATAAAGTAAAGGTTTTGAAAAAAATTAAAATAAAATAATAATAATAAAAATAGAATATATATATATATATATATATATATGTATATATATATATATATATATATAATCTTTGCCTAAGTTAGCTAGGTATAGTTTATAATTAATCTCTATGGAAATATAGCCATTCAGCAAAAGTTCGTACAATGGTCGAACATTTGGAGTACGAACTTTTTGATTTGTACGGACTCCGGAAAGTTCGTACCTGGCAAAACTGATTCTTGCTGTCACAAACTTCATTATTTATTAGACGTGTTGGAGTTGCTAAGCTGGAGTCGCTTGGAATAGAATCGGAGACTGCTAATTATAAATCAGGTTTTCCTGGATCACGCTCTTCCAACTGAATTCACTCAGCTATACTAGTGGCCTTGCCAAGAATCTCCCCGAAATGGGTTTCGAAGGTTTAAAAATATCAATAGGAAATCAACGGAAGTGGCGTAAGTATTTACAGTAGCTAATGCAGTGGCCTTTGTTGCACATGTGAAAGGACTTGAGCTAAATATGCTCGATATACACCTTGGGAAGTATTTAACCCTGTCTCCAATGGGCGTTGGCTCGCTGAAATCAGACAATTTTCGTTAACTGATTTTAAAGGGCTAAATTCTAGATGGTTAAGGAGAGAGGACTTGCCCAAAATTAGTCCGATTTTTAATTATTTGTCGCTCTCTTATTTTAGAAGACAATTTATATTTTTTGGGTGTATTGTTCTGATTTCTTATGCTCTATGAAATTGGTGCTTTTGAAAACTTCTTCAGAACGGTTTTAGTGAATTTCTGTAGCACGGTTTAAGAATTATTGCGGGAAAAAATGAAATGTACAATTTTAACCATAGTTGTGGGGCAGTCATTTCGTATTCCACCAATGTTGAGATGGCAGACAAAAATATTCTACTCAGAATTCTGGCTCCATTTTCGGCCTCGGCTTTTGGATACTCCGAAATTATGAACTCCACGAAGATTAGTAAATTCTAATAGTTCTCATCTCTTTCATACCAGCCATGTAGGACATGGCATTGGAAGTTGGGTGGGCAGCTTCCTTACTTGTAACAAAGATCGATAGATCTTAAGAAATCGGTGTTCCAGATAATTCATGTTTGCACATGCGCACACCCTACCATCAACGGCATTCACCATATATGGGACCAACTAGGAGCCTACACTATTCCTAACCATTTCATCAATATCGGTCTATTAGCCTCGAAATTCTATCTGTAATAACTAATGTCAAGTTCGCACATACAAATGATGAATGAATGAAAGGGCACAAGACAAGCAGAGGGAAACAAAATTGATCAGCAAGTTCTAAAATTTTGATTTTAGAAGCAAACATTTTTCTACTGCATGTACTAATAAAAAGCTTCCTTAACTTGAATCGTAAGAAAGCAAAAGCATCAAGCCATCCCGACGAATTCATCAACTACAACCCGGCGTAACGAGACCCTGCCTGAAAAGAAAACATCATGCTCTTATTGCTCAATGTTGAAGGGCTTCAAACTAACGCGGTCTACCGCTAGGAGTGCTAGGGTTTCCATAGAAACATGGTTATTCACATGTCTTTCTCTGTTGTTGATACTTTGTGTCATACTTTTTGCTCTACAATACGTTACCCCCACCATCATACTCATCAATACTGGTCAAAAATGAGAATTTTGTCAGTGATAAATAAATTAATATAAAAAACCCTGCACAAAAAACTATAGGTAGGTACGTACTTATAGTGAATAATCACTGTTCGTAATCTACAGACTTCCTCGACAACATAATTTTAGAGCAAAACTTCGTAATGATTAATATTGTTTAGCTCACATCTTACGATGGGTACCTATTTGCTGAGTTTTTTGGGTGGCGCTGTTCTCCTAAGGGACGAGACAGCAATGGATTGCGGCGTTCCGCCGGGAATGTATGTAAAATAGTATGGGTACTATATACCTATATATATATTTAAAAAAAAAACACCATGTATTGGATAGACAGATCACTAGTTTAGCCTGGGCCGTGGAGAGAAACTCCGGGCCCGGGAGCAAAAATCCAGGTGCCCCTTAAAAAAGGTAAACTATCAGGCAAAAGTTGTCTATTTTTCCTTTTAGCTGTTTTGCGTTTGATTTCTGAGTCTATACCGTATACCCAGGCATCACACATACATAGACAGTTATAACCAAAAAGGCTGAATAAGATCGAGTCAAATCAGCAAATTTTTAGCCTACTCCTGCAAGCGTCATTCAGCGTTTCACAGTCGTGCTCTTTTTTTTCTAAGGTTCTGAGAATCTAGGACTAACTAGGGTCCATTTTTATTCCGTATAATTTCACCTTTAGCATGAAGAAAGGAAAAACAAAAACAAAAAACAAACATGAAATCGAGCATAAAATAAATTCTAAAATTTTCAAGAGAGTATAGTGCAAAAATGGCTTATAACAGAAATTGAAAGATCTGCTTGTGTTACCATTCGATTTCACCAAAACCCGAGGTAATTTTTCAAAAAAACTCAGGATTTATCTGAAGAAAGCCTCGTTTTCTATCATTAGGTACGTCATTTTTTCCCCTAATTAACAAAGTGTAAGTAACATGTACCTACTATAAATTTGGAAAAATTAGCTGAGGTACAAGTCAAGTGTTTCACATCACCGGCAAGTAAAATTGAAGTATATTTTTCTGGCTTAAGCGCGGTAAAATTGTAGTCAAATTTTGAAATAGGCAAAAATTTGTCAAGCACGATTTCAAGTCATTTAAAAATTCTCTAAATTACCTTGTGCTGAAAGGAAATTTAATGTTGCTTCCAATGATAACCATCAGGTTTTTCACATTTTCATTTTCATTCTTTCACATTCATATTTTCTAGGATTAATAATTGTTGTTCAAGCCAATTTCGGATGAAAAACAGTGATTTACGTGAAAAGAAAGAAAGAAGAAAAAACTCAAGTGTTTTCAAGAACATAGGAACCCAGCCACGAGAAACATTCGATCAACCAAATTAATAATCTATTTTCGGCCTTTCAGGACTACCCCGTATATGGCTTCTTACTTATAGTCCAGCTTTAAGGAATGTATTTCGGTTTAAAGAATTGTTTTTTTACAGCAGAAATGGAAGTAACACCGTAAGTAAAGTATTTTGGATAAGCGAAGAAGCGAAAATTGGAAGGGTTAAGTATTAAAAATTGGAATCCGGGAAAGTTTTGAAACATGAAAAGTTTTTTTTGATTTGTTATTTACATGTAGGTAGATAATAGTCCCCTTTGACGTTTTCTTTTTCAAATTTTCTCTCTCTTCTCCTTTTCCTTTTTTATGAAAATTGCGGATCCCCTCGCCAAGGCCGGGCCCCGAGGGTAATGTAACCAGTGCCCCCACTCTCTCTAGCGCCCTGAGTTTACCTGCCTAGTTATGCAGTTTTATGCATATTAATTATGATTGCATATTAATTTTTAATAGTGTCCATCAGCTGCGGTCACTGGCAACAAAAGAAAGGCAAATAGTAAGGATCACTCCTCCGTACTAGCTCTACCTCGAGCTTACCTTGTTCGGAATAGCTTACCGAATGTTAGAGACTAACTACAAAACTCATAATGAACTTAATCGGGTACCATTATGTGAATTTTTTTTAGAATTCTATCACTTTTTATTGTTATCGAATGTGCGTCAGCTATATCTAAGAAATCTTTAGTTGGCTAAAATGCTTCTCCAGTCCCTTTGATCTCTTCGTTGCTCATTGTTTTATCTCTTATAAGCCTAACTATTGTGCTGCTCCGTCGCCAAACGCAAGCTCCACACTTCTCTCTCTTCTTGTGCTTCCAACACACATGCTATTATTAACAACCGATGCGCCAGTGTGGTAACAAAAATATGAAAATCACAAAAATAAACTTATCGTTAATAATTAAGAGGGGAGACTGTAAAGGAAAATATGAGCCGAGGAAGATTAGGCGATAAATTGATAGCGTTCCAATGAGTGGTGAACGATTTGTGAGGGGCTGTAATTAAAAAGTCACATTTCCCTGGCAATAAATTAGTTGTAAGTCATCACCACGATTCGAAGGCTGCTTTGTCGTAAGATAATTCCGTACCATTTTGTGACCTTTTTGGCCGAGAGTTGGCGTGTATGTATAACAAGTTTGTAGAAAATACATTTCTAGAATGTAGAATAATAAATAAATGAAGCTTGCAAAGTAGGTAAAATAATCGGAAATTCATTTCAGTCAGTTAGGTGAAAATCAAGTTTTGCCTTCTAACTCTCTTGCTCCAAGACAGTAAATATTTGCGGAGTGATATGAATTTTCTCCTGGAAGAATACCAATTAGTGGGATAGTGACAAGAGATGAAATTATTTACTTATGGCGTTTTGGCGAAGGCTAACAATTTCTCCAGTCACCATGACGTCGAAATCGGTAGACGCTTCATTATGCATATATCTATACATTCTTCATAGATACCTACCTTAACGCTAATAAGGTAGGTACTTAATATTTCTTAGATAATTCAATAATAGCATGGGCTTTCTGTACATTCAGAATAGGCTCAATGAAAAAAAGGCTGACAAATCGGACGAGCGGTATTGTATTTTCCTCAGTTATTGTGACATAAATGCATAGAATTATTTGATGGAAAATCAGACATAATTATTGAGAGCAATGTATATTACACATTAATTATTGAGTCTTGATGACTTCGCGATTCGTTCTTTCTTAGTGTGATGAGTATTGTCTGTTTGTTATTATTTGTATTTTTATTGCTTACTCACTACAAAAGGTAGAGAAGCTTTGTGTTCTTGCGGGATGCGGAAAAAAATTGTCTTAAAATCAAAGTTTTCTCTTTATTTTTTCGATTAGAGCTTGCTGATCAATTTTGGTTCTGCTTCCGTCTGTATATATATATATATATATATATATCTATATATATATATAATATATACGAGAAAAAAAAAAAAAAAAATCAAGCCTGGCTGGGATTTCAACTAGCTGATTCCCCCGTGCGTTGCACAGGTTGACTTGAATATACGCAAGCCCCCCCCCCCCCCCCCCCCCCCTCTCATCACATTTTAGGACATCCCTATGGATCTGATTCGAAAAAGTCCTCAATTAAAAGTACTTACTTAAAATTACCTATTAAAACCAAACTACTGAAATCAACCGCCACTCCCTCTCCACAAACGCCCCCCTTATTCCAGATTAAAAATTTTCTTGATAGGTAACCCAGGCCCCCAAAATGTACAGAACCAACACGTTTTTTCAACAATAACATGGACTGATATATTTTTCTAATACGTTCCGCTCAAAAACCTTTTTCCAGCTTCACAACCAAACATAAACAAAAATGAAACACCTTTGGGGTTAAATTACCCCACGGTATATATGTTTGTGGTAAATCTTTGTCACGTCCAAAACTATACCAAGTTTTAGTCCAATTTTCAGGGATTGTGCGGGTTAGCTCCTGGACGGTCCCCTATAACTTTCATTGCTGTGGGATCAATATCAGCCTGCTGAGTGCATGTGCAAACGTGATTTTCTTATAGCGCCGATTTTTCATGATCTATCAGTTGAATTCTGTTCAAAATCGGGGTGTAGTTAGATATAATTTCCAGAATAATACACTACGCACTCGTTGTTATCGCGATTGGTTGAGTAATTATTATTGCGCACGTGCTAAACTAATATTAGTTAACACTCCAACTCCAAGACTAATGGGCCGATTTTGATGACATTTTCAAGGATTGTGATTCCGGCAAACCTCTAGACAATCCTATAAAATATCGATTCCATCGACCTTTAGATGGTGATTGCCTTTGAATTGAAGGTACGGAAGTATGTGCATGCGCAAACCTGAACTACAGCTCAAATTCTTATAGTAGCATGTCTCCATAATATACTGCTGTTAATTTTGCATTCAATCATTTCAATTCTTACCTACATTGTTCTTCAACTAATTCTATACGTCCACATTACAATGTGTGAAGAAACTATACAGCCCACCCATGTTGGCAGACTTTTTTTACCAATAGATATGACCGTAAGCGTAACGTTCAGTTTTTATTTCGAGGAGAGCAACTATTTAGCTTTAGCTAACGTGTACCTTCTAGTAGGTCAAGTGTCTCGTTGAAAGTAATGCCTATCTCGTGAGTACTACGCCTATTGGAATTACCTAATCCATAGGAGGCAGCAGATGAAGTTTTTGGCAGCATCGACAAAAAAAGCAAACTTAGGATGTATTGCTAGGCTTTTATGAATATATTATCTTATCGTACAACTGATGGTACATCTCGCAGTAACCCCAGCCTGTGAATACGCCACTGTAATGAACACTTCAATTTTCCATTGATTTGCTTGTTGTTCCATTGGTTTGTTTAGATCGTAAGTGAAAAATTCTTTTTGATCTAACTTCCTGAATGCTAATAGGTAGAAATAAATCAAGTATGGTTGACGAACGAAGTGAGTGTGACAGTTTGTTAGTGTGAATCTGTGTCTGTCCGTCTGTTCCGCGATGTAGGTCGATGTAGGACTCCAAATCTTAGAGCAAAATCGCCCCCAGCGTATTATCATATTCCGATGCACTGACGCTCATAAAACTGCGATTATTACGCCTTTCGGTCTTTATGAGTTTAAGAAAATGAGCTGGGTTTGGCCGGATCTATACCTACTTGCATTTTTGTAGATAGACTCACTAAATTTCGTCAAAAGCGCGAAACGCACCATCTTTTTAACAAATTCTGATGTTTTGTTCCTGTTTCCACATCTTTAAGACAGGGAACATAAGTTCTTCAGAACATAATTCTGAAGGAGAACATTAGTCAAACCAAAATCCAATATCAGGATGTCGGTTCGTAGGACTGAGTACTTCAAAAGAAATCCCTGTAACAGAGAGATTTAATTCTTCTATGCAAATAAGCTGAATTTGACCCCGTTCCCAAGATCTTTGTTGCTTAAGGGCGAGCGGGCCGAGTGGATCAATCGCACCTCCAACCGACAGGTAGCGCTGAAACTCACATTTACGATGAAGTTTCCCGGTGGTATGAAGAAACTTCTTTAATAAAATGTAATGTAACCCCAATGTAAATAAATCAAATTTATCATTAACTCTCTTATTGTATAATTTAATGTAGGTAATCATTGGCAACAATTTATAAGTTTGTGAGATGACTCTTGTGAGACACTTTGTTATTAATCAACTCCACCGGCAACGGCAAAAAGTTACGGCAACAATTTTTGCCGGTGGGCTAATTCATTGCTCTGTAATGTATGGTTGTTTTTGGCTTTTTTTCTTGTCTATAAATAAATAAATATAAATACCTACATGCTTTATTAGGTGCATTGTTATTAAATTTTATAGTTCCTCTGATTATCAATCTTCTTGAATTATTATTTTCGAAGTTGTTTTTATCATTATTGTCATTTTGTTCACCACATACCACGCTCTGGTACCTCGGATGATGGATATGTGAAGTCCTGTCGTTTTAGCGTCATCTAAGAGTAGATATCCGAAAAGCACATCCACAGTAATCGCCATTTCACGCATTGGGGTTCCCGACATTTAGGTATATCCCAAATGGAAACCGCGCTTAATGGAATCTCCCATATCATCGCACTACTTTCATTCCAACCGTTGACGCGTCCAAACCTAATCTCCTGGGGATAGGTAACAAGCTATTATTTCGCAATAAACGGATTTCCGTCACCTTCGGTCAAGCGCCCCGAGTTCGGGGCTGCCCGTCAGGTAATATTCCCGTTTCGAGTCGATGGAAAATTTCGGATTACCGAAGTGTCTTTTCTAGAAGTGATTAGGTAAAGGATCTAAAAGAGCGTCTTCCCGCTGACCAATTAACACAAGAAAACGGTTCGTAATCATCAATTCTAAGAACGATGTGGAAACAATAACAACTAAACTACTCACTACTCCGCATCATACGGGTGTGCGAACTAGGGTGCCCGCTATTTTGAGAAAGGTGAAATTTCGATGACCTCCACCCGGAATTTAGTTTAAAATGTCAAAAAAATGACCCCTGAATTTTTTCAGATTTTTTGCATGACAAAAACCTACGCAAGTAGCTCGATTTTGGTTTTTGAAATACGCTTTTTTTGCCAATATCAGACTTTTGAATATAACTTTTACAAACTTCTTTGTAAAATTGTGAAACTTCGTATACTAACGTTTTTAGGGTCGCTAAACTCGAATATGCAGTCAAAACAAGTCGACAGCAACAACTTTTGACAGTTTGGAATCTCAAAACCGTCAAAATCATGTCAAAAAATGGCAATTTTTCAAAATTCATTGTGAAATTATGAAAATTCGTATTCATGTTTTTCGAGTCGCTGAACTCAATTTTGCTCCCAAAAAATAAAAAATTCCAACAGACATTCCTAAAATACGAAGTTTTACAATTTTACAAAGAAGTTTGTAAAAGTTACATTCAAAAGTATGATATTGGGGGATCTTCTTGAGATTTTCAAAAAATTTCACATTTTCTAATCCCACCCGAACGTATTTCAAAAACCCGTCGAAAATCGAGCTACCGGCGTAGGTTTTTGTTATGCAAAAAATCTGAAAAAATTCAGGGGTCATTTTTTTGACATTTTAAACCAAATTTCGGGTGGTGGCCATCAAAAGTCATCAAAAAATAAATTCCTTTATCAAAATAGCGGGTACCCTAGTGCGCACATTGGTTCGGAGCGAGATGTTCTATAAACAGGAAAACTATAAAATATAAATAACAAAAGGAAAACGTTCATAGAACCGCGGTTGGAGATCCGCACCATACGGAGTCCTTGCCCACTTGGGAACTCTCATCGGCATTGCCGGTTTCCGATGCGTATGATGAGGATCAGCGAGGTCGTTCACGTTTCCACCTGTTTCAATCCTGGGGGTTTTGGTGGAAAAAATTCCGAAACCGCGAAAATCGATAGTAATGCATATTGAGATTCTATCTATCTAATACTGTAAACTAATACAAACAAGATACACAGAGAGAAATAAAATGAAATGAAATGATTTTGAAGCCTAATCGTTTCATTGATGATGTTAGCTAAAAGTGAGTGAGTTAGCTGAAGTGATTTTGGCCAAATGGATGGTAATTTTGCATTTATTTTGATAAATCCCAAGGAATATTCAATTTCAAGAATTATTCCAAAATATTATATTTAAAGTTATATTTAGAAACTAGGAAGGTATAAATGACCGTATTTCACTCGGCTTTTATGCTTCACGGTCATCTTTAATTAAAAACTCACTGTTTCAAATTATGTAAATTGCTTCGGAAAATTGAAAAAAATCAATATTTGCAGAGGTTGGCGGAACAAACGGTTTGAAAATTCAAATTTGGCATTCAATTCTATAAAGAATGCTTCTAGTTTTGAGTCTTGACAAACCGGTACTCATACATTTTTAAACTGGCAACTTTATACTACTGGTTTTCAATATCCATTTTCTGATGAGATAGAAATTAAAAATTATTATTCTGAACTTGAGAATATTATGCGTTGAAACCTTTGAGAGAACATCTCGGTCCATGCCAAGACGATCAGAAGAAGGGGAAAAATTGAACAATAGATTTTAGAGGAATAATGTCCTTAGGATTTCCACACAGAAATTTTCTATTTGGTTCGCTGAAGTGTGAGCGTTGAGAGGGTTAAACCCAGAGAGGGTTAAAGTAAGCATAATCGATTTGAGACCTTTAGTGATAGAGTGTACAGTGCTCCGTCCTGCTGGAAGGACCTTCTGGAAGGACTTTTGTACATCCACCTGCGTCCTTCTGGTAGAAAAGTTCGTGTCCTGCTGGTAGACGCATTCGCGTCCTTCCGGCAGTACTTGGAGGACCGCGGATCCTCACTACATTTTCCAGTAATACCTATACCAGTACATTTTGACGAAATGCTGACGAAGCTAAGCTCCTCTGTTAATTATTTCTTATATGTAGTAAGCCTTTTTTGAGTGTTCAGGTTATCGTAAAGAATTAGTTAGAAGAACTATGACGTTTTCTACCAATTCAAAATGTTTTGTTACTTATGTATACGTCATTCGAAAATTTTTATCGATTTAGAATGGATGAGTTAGGAAAAACGTCTGTCAAGTAGGATGGACGTACAAAATTAATGAAGAATCATTTACGACCAAATCAACGTTTTTAGTGTAATGTTTGGATTCACATGCCCTCGTGCTACTTTTGATCCGACGGGCTCAAAATTCATGGGAGACCATCCAGGAGCTAACCTACACGATTTCTGAAAATCAATTTAAAATCAGAGTGTCAGGTGTGTCAACCAAATGTGCGCATTACCAATAAATATTTACTCAATTCATAGGGCATCTTCCAGAAACAGTTGTCCTCCAAGTTTGAATGAAGTCAGACCTATAGATCGTAAGGAATTGACTTTACAAGAAAATTACGTTGGCGCATGCGCACACGCCGATGGCAATGAAATTCGTAGAGAACCTTATAAGAGCTAACCTACATGGTGCATACAAATTTCATTAAAACCGGCTCACTAGTCTGGGAGTTTTACGGGTGTCAACCAATTTTAGTTTTGCTCATGTGCAATAGTCCACCGATCACGACAAAATTGATAGAGCACTTATTTAAAACCTATACCTAACCACCTTCCACGTTTGAATTAAATTAGATCGATAGATCCTAAAGAACCGACTTTATAAGAAATTCACCTTCGCGCATGCCCACACGCCATTATTGATCCGACAATAGGTATAGAAATTAATAGGGGATTATCTAGACGCTAACTCGCACAACCTCTGAAAAGTTCATCAAAATCGGACCGAAACTTAATATAGCTCTGCGGGTAACAATGAATTGCCACCGACAGACACGGGACCGAAATTGACCGGCAAGCTCTGGAAACTGTCACGCAAAAAGCAAAAGGAATTTTTGATTGTCGAGGACAACATTTTTTTCGACTTCTTGAAGGAACAAAACCACTCCGTTCGGCAGTGAGGAAGTAAAATTAAATAAGCCATTCCAGCCAATAGAACTCGAATTTCTAAGCAATATATAGCATGTGTTAGGTGCCTCGGTATCACTGAGCAAGGAACATTTGAAGTAGAAAATAATAGGCATCACAATTATAAAACATTGGTAAATTTCATTAGTTAATTTCCCGCCTAAAATCTATTGCTGAAACAGAATAACATCATTACAGGTATGAGTTTGCATGGGAAATGGCTTCCTTCGCTCTGTCAACATTGCAGCTGACAACATAATGGTTGCAACTAGGCTGGAAAGCGGTATTTTTTCCTCCCGCTCAAAATTTCACGCTGAATCCGAATAAAACTGTTGCGAATACGAGTTTGAGTGCGAAATGGTTCTGCGCAGTCAGTTTTCATTGCGGGCCTTCCTTACAGGCGATTTAAATTCACGTAACGGAAGGCGAAACGGGCGAAATTCCCAGGATATTTAAAAATTTAATAACTTTTGTGAACATTGGAATTTTTAATTTTTCTTTTTTTGTGCTAACGTAGAATGAGCTCAGCTTTCCAATGGTAGAACTAAAAGTCCTGCTGTGAGTACGCATTAACCTCTAACAGAGTGAAAACTTGCGTCCTTCTGCGAGTACCACAAGTCCTGCTGCGAGGCCCTTGTACACTCTTATCATTAACTGACATTTAGAATGCTAAAGACATTATTTAAAAAAAATTAAATGACTTTTTTCCACCTGAAACACATTAGTCGAAACACTGCGCGGCGATACTAATCCTAAATACGATCAACCGGTTGCGTCGTAGTTTCCCGACCTTATAGGCACCCGACAGACAAAAAAAAAGCTGTAAATTGTTACACAAAGGATTTTTATCTGCATTAGATTGTCCTTCTACGCAAATCATTGGTCCATAATTATTAAACAACGTAAAGAGTATCGTGCCTCCAAAAAGAGTTCAAACTTTTACATTTCTAGCTAACGTCATGTCCTAGATTCTAGAGGTCCTACTCTCCTTAGCGTAATGCAATTTCTTGGTGGTCGGGCGAATAGTTGACTTCCCTATCAATATGCCTCCGTAGATATAGTTCCCTACAGTAAATATATCGGAATTTAAGTAGGTACCTACCAACTACAGTAAAAAAAAAAAAAAAAAAAAGTGCGCCATTCGTCAGCATTATTATGACGTTCAGAGGTCCCACACTAGAGGTCCTACTCTCCTTAGCGTAAGGACTTCCCTATCAATTTTAGATATAGTTCCCTACAGAGAGAAAATTAACGTATCTGCATTAGATTGTCCTTCTACGCAAATCATTGGTCCATAATTATTAAACAACGTAAAGAGTATCGTGCCTCCAAAAAGAGTTCAAACTTTTACATTTCTAGGACCCCACAAAAATTAATGGATAAAATAAAAAACTTTCCAATGCTTCACAAGTCTATCCGTAGGGACAATAGTTACATTACACTCGATTTTGTGAAGTCAGAATTCCATTGGAATCATATCAGCTGATATGGTCGTTGGATTTTACAAGGCAAGTTTTATGTATTCCGATTGTCCAAATTACACTTTCCAGTGGTCATTAATAGAATTTAACAATTGACTCATTTTTAAAGATGTCGCATGATTTCACTCTCGAAGTTTTAGCCCATAGGGAGAGCGCACAGGATTGACGTAGGATTAACCTTGCGGCGTTCCGGATGGTTTAATTTGATTCTTGGGTATAGTGTACATATCAATGGCAACCAATAACCCATTACTGATACCTTGAAAATTTGCGAGATCTCGACCTTTGAATACTTCAGCTCTTAAATGCTACCCGTTTGGGTGGTTGAAAATTGATGCCGACCTTCCAGACTCCAAATATGATTTATAACCCAAGTTCCATAAACTTTGGATCAGTACAGTTTCGAAGAAAAGTTCTCGGCGGCGGACGGCATACGGAGAACGGACGGATGTTTTTTTAAATCGATTGTTGGATTCTTCTAGCTTGAAACGTAAATTAACCAATTTTGAGCAGTGTGGGGGGGATCTTGAAATGCAACGCAACCAAGGTTTATTATTGAATATAATACACTAAAATTGTAATCTTAATTTGATATCAGTCGGAACCTGCAATGCCTATCAGATCTGTGATCGTTTGAATATTTTTGAAAGGTTAAATGAGCAACTGTGGGAACCAGTTTTACGGTGGGATTTTTCCTTCGGGAACAATGAAATTGACATCCGATGTATCTCTTTTACCTACCTTGTGAATCTCAGCGTTATTTGGTCCCCATTTTTATTCGTTCCCATTCAATGATGACCTGCGGTTTTGTAAATAACAGAAATATTTACCCATGTTTCCGATGTGCAACATTACCATGCCATACTACACAAAACCATACTATATATATGAGAAATTCAGTTTGTATTTGCGTTTTGTTTGCATTATGTTTCTGTAAATTTTGCTGTCGTGAAATTGTGTGAACGAAAATTGTTTAGGTACTATACAATTTATGAAGAATATACCTACTTTTTCTAATATTTAGAATAAAGTTTCTTTTATGTTTCTTTCATTGGTTTTTTTTCGATATAAAACACAGTCACATTTAAATAATACAATTTTCAACACAACTTTTTGCACAAATTTCTGAATGTACTACTAAAATATTTTACTAGAAGATATAAATTTAATAACAAAGTCGTTTTAGTTTGTTACGGACGTTGTCCAGGAGTATGAAAATGTGATGACACAGCTCGCCCAAATGGGAAACTTAATAAAAGCAATAATCAGTCAAGCTGAAGTTCCCGTTGCAAACGATTATTCTCCTGGCTCCCCATGTCTCCCGATTTCGTGATGGTACCTCTGTACACACATAATAATAAACAGTGGTCATATACGTGTGTGTCATATCAATATAACCACATAAACCACTAATTTATTAACGTTACACTGAAGTCTGAACTTTAACGAACCCACAAAGGCCTGACCTTTGTGAGTATTAAAAGTAAAACTGTTCTGTGAGTATTCCAAGTGTTAAAAAAAAAAAAAAAAAAAAAAAAAAAAATATATATATATATATATATATATATATATATATATATATATATATATATATATATATACCTATATATATATATATACCTACCTATATATATATTTTTTTTTCATTTTTTTACCAGCTTCATACATGAATACATTCAGCCTTGAAATTATAGTTTCGTAAATAAAATCAATGTTCGTCTTTTAACATTTTAAATGCTAATAATTCATCACGAATACATGAATAAAAGATAGCATTATTATTTATAACTTTTTTCACACTTGGAGTCCTACGTCTCGAAGAAATCTGTTGATGAATAGGTGTCCGCGTTTCCAGTCCAGGTGTTCAGATTGGATGGCAGCGGAGGAGGATCTTTTGGATATTGTGGAGAAGCTCTTCTCGTTCCCATCATATTTGGGGCAGTACAAAAAGAAATGTTCCTTCGTTTTCTTCTTTAATCAAGTTTATTTCGTTCAGATACCTTTTACACAAAAGGAATGCCCGATTCTAGCCTCGTCAAAGCTTTGACGAAATGACTGGTTGCATCTTGATGGACTGTTTAAACAATTTCGTATTTGAAGGATTTGGGAATAATGTGCAGTACCTTTTACTTGCTTGATGTTGTAGATTGAATTCTTTCCACTTACATTTGAGTGAATCACAAACGCTGAAAGAAAATCTCCTGGGGGAAAGCAAGGTGGTACCAGAAGTCTCCGGAGAATAAAAGGAGCTTGCTTTGCTTTTTCGTCTACCAGGACTTTGCTAATAATTCCCCAATCTTCGCTGATCCATACGAAGTCCAGAGGTTTTACCTGCAACTTCCAATCCCTTAGCTTCAATAATGTTTCCTCTTCAGGTAAGTACTGATCTCGATCGTGATTACACATGGAAGTAATGGTTACATCAGTACATTACATCACTACAGTACAGTACATTAGTAGCTGTTCATAAACATCGATGGGCTCATTTAGTATAGGGGTTATGGAAATTTCACCCCGATTCCAGGCCCCATGCACTTGCCTGTATTACCGTCAAACTTTAAAACATTTGGAATTTCAATTCTAGGATATCCTGTGTGTCCTTTCCGATCCGAATGAAGAAGAGAAAAGTACTGCGTGGGCGGACCGAGTGCTCAAATACTAGATCCAGGTCCATTCACACGTTCACAAAACGATGACCATGCACGAAACCGAGGAAAGCATCATTGACCAATCTAAAATTCACGCCTGTCAACATTCAGCGATATAAATTACAACAGTGTCGGATCTTCTCCAATTATTCCAAGGACAAATTTACAGTATCCTTGCCCGATCTGTGGAGACGTTATGGAGTTCCAAAGTGCCGGTGTTTCTTTCGGATTAGTACAGTGCAACGATGGTACAGCACTCAGTTACTTACTGGAAAGTGCATCAACTGCCTAGCACCACACCCTTCAAAAAATTGCCCTTCACGGAATGTATGCAGGGAGTCCCACGGAAAGGTTACACCCCCTTTCATTTCCCCTGAATTCAGCGTAAAAAAATGGGGCCAGCGCAATGGCGCAAATAACAGAAACTTCGTTTTCTCAAATGGGAACCTCCATTTTTTTTTATTGCAGATTCGAATTTCCTTGAAATTTCACGAAGAAATATCCCATCACTTGATTTTTAAGAGCGGGTAAAAGAGCGCAATTCCGCTCTAAAAGTGCAAAAATTGTGAAATACTGAGTTTTTGAAGATATTCAATTGCCACATGTAATACATGATGATGTTCATTATTGATGTTCATCTATTGATATTTGGAACACCAACCTGGGAAAATCAAATTTTAGTTGCTTTGTGCAGTGTGATAATGAGTAAGATGAGTGCAATTCCAGTCGATTTCCAATTTCCTCCAGTCCTCCAATGTAGTCATAATTTCGAACATCATCTTTCGATTTTACGATTCAAATCAAAATTCGAACATCCACGAAAAAATACCCCAAAATCATGTATTACATGTGGCTTGAATATCTTCAAAAACTCAGTATTTCACATTTTTTGAACTTTTAGTGCGGAATTGACTTTTGGAGCGGAATCGCGCCAGTTTAAGCGCACTAAAAAAATCTAGTGATGGGCCATCGTGGAATTTCAAGTAGAATTCGAATCTGCATTAACAAAATGGAGGTTCCATTTGAAAATGTTGTTATTTGAATTGAATGAAATTGAATTGAAATTTGAATGTTATTTAAAAATAAATGTTATTTGCACCATGGCGTTGTTACCAATTTTTTACCGTATTCAGAGAAAATGAAGGGGGTGTAACTTTCCGTGGGACACCCTGTATATCCAGTGTAAAATGCTCCATTACACGCCACTATACGATAGTGATTACCACGAGAGAAAAGAGGGAAAGAGAAGGAGACGTACTCAGAAAAAGGTATGATGAACGTGGAGTACGACCGTTCACATAACATGATTCAGGAAGGGACAATCGTGATCGAAGCGACCTTGATGGGGAAAGTGATGAAAACCGTGTGCTGCACCTCAGGACAACAGCGCACTAGAAGAGGGAAGGGGTAAGGACTCTCAGTGATCATACACTGATGATTCTCTAAATCCATCAACCAGCAGTAATCGAATACCCAAAATTAAATTCATTCCTATAGTTCAATTAATCGACCAACTCCAGGAAGTCCTGAACAATGTAAGGGCTACTCTCATGAATGAGTGGATATTAATTATGTAAGGAGATAGGAAATCAATATCTTCTGCATACCCATTCATTTTTGATCTAAAATTGCATTGGCCAATACACATCCCAAAGCCCTTCGGAAGAGAGAAGGATTTTGCATGGTTAACAGTCTCAAAGGAAGATTTCTTGCATGAGATGAAGGTTATGCTTGACGTCAGGCTAAGATGACGTGATTGGAATCGATCAATTCTTGACCGGATCGAAGAAGCTCATATCAACAGCTAACCAATTTCTACTAGGTCTTCCGTTTCCGGCTGAATTCCCGAGCTTTTGAGTGGATATCAATAAATTACATGGACAAATATAATCGAAATCGGATTGAAGTGGAAGTGTATATAGAAGTCATGCTCATTACAAAGGATGTGAGGTTCGCCCATGCGCAGCAGCTTCTACTGGTACAATCTTGATGAAATTCATATCACGTAATAAAAATATTCGTGATTCCAACATCGAAAGGCTTTCTACTCTTCTATTTGACAAAGGCAAAAGCCGAAATATAATAACTGTGAGTTTCCTTGTAATTTATCTATAAATATGTTCCATTTTTTTCCGCACATCTGTGCCAAAGTATATATATATATATATATATATATATATATATATATATATATATATATATATATATATATATATATATATATATATATATATATATATATATGAAAGCATCCTCGCGAAACGTCTGACGTAAGTCCATCTTTGACCCTCTTGTTTTATCTCTCAATGAAGAGTATATATATATATATATATATATATATATATATATATATATATATATATATATATTATTTAAAATTATATATATATATTATTATATATATTTTATTTAAATATATATATTATTTTGTATATATATATATATATATATATATATATATATATAACGATATATATTCTCAATAAGTATATATATATATATATATTATGTTTTCATCCTTCATATATATATATATATATATATATATATATATATATATATGACCTATATATATATATAGTTAGGGTCGATTGGTGTAGCTAATGGTTTGCGAGGTGTTACAGATGGTCGGAAAATATAGGAAACGGATAACGAATAGCAAACAGATAGCGAAATATTCTCAATTTTGTAAGTTATATTTATTTGTTTCCTATATTTTCCGACCATCTGTAACACCTCAAAATAATATTACACGCGAGTGTTTTCATCCTTCACCAAAACTATATATATATATATATATATATATATATATATATATATATATATATATATATATATATACGTGTGTGTTATGTGTAATTATTCTCTAGTTTCTCGATAAAATATTGTTTGGTTGTTGATGGTAGGTAAGTTACTATGAATGTGTAGTGTGATTCAAACCGCGTAAAAAGTCGATTATCTGATAAGATTTGAGTAGGAGCGGTGCCAACGTCTTCGGCAGAAGACCGGTTTTCCTCATTCTAAAGCCGGTGTTGGGGACTGGAGGTCATATCAATTCGCATAATTCGTGTGCCTACGGGGTCTTACAGGATGACGACAAAAAGGCAACCATATCATGGCATTTGTTCAGTAATTCGTGTCTCAACGATCAGTTCGCACACTAACGACTGTGTTTCACAACGAATCGGTGGGAAACGACGATTGATGCTGTCTTGAGCCAACTACAAAACATCATATAATTTGCTTGGACATGTTTCTGTTCAATGGTCACCGTGCAGTTTGCAGACCGATTTGATTTCATCATGGAGGAATATTGTGACAATTCTAGGGGGCTGTTAGAGAAATCTTACCGGAGTTAAATGATTAGGGTTTTGCTAAACAATCGTTTTTACTGTATTTTTCCAGGGTACATTTGGAAGGAATGACTCCTGTCATTGTTCAGCTGCAGTGCAGGTGAACTCCCACTCGAGTCCCCAAGGGCAAGCACGGGCTGGTAGCGAGATGATAGTTACATTTCACCTTTCCGGCAAGATCTCGTTTTTTTCAGCCGATGGAACAAAATAAAGCAGATGAAAGTGTCCATTGGAAACAGCCATCAATGACAGGAGACCGTCTTATTGGAAGCCTCTTCGGGAGTGCTCGGTAAAAATGGCTAGGCACGAAGTCACCATATAGCACAAGGTGCTATAAAATTACCATAAATTGTCCATACCGGAGCACGGGTACAGAGCTAGTTAACAAATAAATCGTAAGCAAATAAATTTGTAGGGCACAAATAAATCTCAATCTTAATATTAATCTTATATATAAATCTTAATCTTCTATCTCGCAATTCCTGAACATTTTATCAAACTCGAATAAAACCTTATAGTTATATAACTGTTTCAAGAACTTCACGCGTGCACATGCGCGGAATTGAGGATTGATCCAACCGCAATGAAATTCATAGGTGACCGTTTCGACCCCAACCCATCCTATCCTTGAGAATTCAATCGAAATCGGATTAAAACTGTGAAGATTAATACTGATGTTATAGGGAGTTTTAGTTTGCACATACGCTGGGAATTGCATAGCATGGAATTCGTTTGGGCTCAAATAGGGCACACGGGTGATGAAGGTTATGAAAAAAAGTTGTAATATATTTAAAAAAAAAAAAAAAATTCATCCTTGAGATCTGATTGCACTTAATGAATCTAATTAGACGGACGCTGGATAACCTTGAAACGTGAAAAATAAAATAATCTTTTATTATGCCATTTTCCTGTCTGTCGTACATATTCACAGGCTGATTACTAACACAATACACAAACTAACTTACACAAACACAATAAATAGGTATACATATTAATATTTATAAAACGTAATATGTTATGCTCCAAAACACAAAATAATTCTAACAGCTAACGAGTTGCATCGAAACAATAAATTATGTTGATAATGAACTGCTGGAGACGTAAAAAAAGTTTTTTCCGGCAATGTGCAAATTAAAATTTAATTCTGTATTTAACAATTTGGGAAGAAATAACACTACAATTTAGCTAAAAACCCTTTCTTTACCGTTTAATTGAAGCAATATGAACTGTATTTCATGTCGTATGCTTATTGAGTTTTAAATCGGGAGCACTGACGTTGCTGATGCTGCTCGCAAACGTGTCAATTGAATGGGTGTCCGAAAGAAGGGATGTCAAGATTTTTTTCGAAACCCAGTTTTTCGTGGAATGTGGACCAATCTTGTGGAGTAAGGTTCCTATGGCTTTCAGTTGTAAACAAGGCGACAGAGGTGAGGAAAATCGTATTTACGCGAAGAAGGGAAAGAAATTGAAGTGGAAGAAGGGCACATGTTATCAGTTCATTATCTAATGTGATAACGTTATCGCTTGCGTCTCCGTGGAGCTGAAATATAGGGATCCCCCACTCTTATTTACTGCTTTTCTAAGGTGATTTCCAATTTTCCCAACGGAGGAGGGGCCTATGTAACTCCAACAGACTCTTATTAGTGGTCATTAGCAATATCCTAGTTTTTTTGAGCACTCCTGTAAGATTTAGATATCGTGACATAGGCCTTCTTCCGGACACCCATTCAATTGTATTTTTTGACAATTGTGTGATTATATTTCAATGGCCTTTTTCAAAAAATTCTTAATCAGTGTTTATGAGAACATAATACCATTGATGGCATTGGTCTAATCCATAGGTACTTCTGTCCCGTCCAATTCTCTATGGGCCCCAATGAGGTCTTACTGCACTGTACATTACTGTAGGTACAAACCATTGACCGTATTGTTGTTTTGCTGTAAGTGTTTCAATCGCCATACATTGAGATTTTGGTGAGAATAGCGATAATGATTTTACTGGACGTACCCCCTCTATTTTAACCTAACAAGAACGTGCTACCCCCTCCCCCTCCCCTTAAAAACAGAATAAAGTGTAATTTGCGTTTACATTATAAAAGCGTTCAAAAAATTCCCGGAAAGCGTTTGAAAATATGAAGGTTTATCGGTATTCCCATCCCCCCTCTCCACATCAATATATATAATTAAATTTTCTGAGTATGCGGAATCACGGGGAGATCAAATACTTCGAACAAAATAGATAGAGAAACAAACAAAAAAGAAACTCGAAAATTGGTTGAGAATAGAGTTAATACCCAGTACACTTTATTTCCCCTTCCATTACTTCTCCACACAGTAAATCAGTAATCATAATGAAATCTCCTATTTTTCGTACATCTAAGCTAAAAGATGTAGGGATAAACCGTTTGCGTGCTGATACACTGATCGCACAATGAGTCTAAACATTAACGTCAATTTCAAGCACAAGGAATGTTTTAATCCTTGTGTAACTTGACCTGAATGCCCCCATTTAAAGTTAAAGATCAATATTGAAAATTAAAATCACCAGCGTGTCTCTCAAATATGTTTTTGGGAGCATGTAAACCAGAATCGCACAAACAAAAGTATTATTCTTGATGTTAATAGCTCTCTTGTTCGTTCCACTGATATTAATCTTTGACGATGTAATTCTACATTTTAGTGATACAAAAATCTAAAAACCCATCCAGATATCAATACAAACTGTGTTATTTTAAAAACTGATCAATGAGTTCAAGGTTTAGCATGTTTGACATCGGCATGTTAATGTGGAAATACTGTTCGGCCTGAATTCGGTACTAATAGATACCTACTCACCTATGTATATATATCGTCTTAACCTTGAGACCGTTTTGCGTGAGGTTTTAAGTGATTTTGCGTGTAACCTAAATCGACGGTTTATTGAGCAATGTTTTCTTGCCTAGACTCTCGTGTAAGCGAAAGTAGGTAAGTATATACACACTTCGTCTTCGAAAAGTGGCACCTATCTACATATTTACTGTTGTTTCGAAACGCTTTACAAATAAATATCGATAAGCTATTATTTCTACGAGTATATTCTAAGTATGGCTACATTTATTACCTCTAGTTTTTACTTCATATTTAAGTAGGTACATATTTACGCTTGTTCAACAAGATAAGTGCTTAACTTTATTAGTTTACGTATTCAACAGTGCGACCTAGATCAATTCTTAATTATAAATTAACAATAACTCCGAAGGTTCTTATAAATGTTTTCTTCTCTTTTTTGTTTTCTTCCCTACAAGATCTTCAAATAAATACCTACAATACTATAGATTGGTAGGTGGGCAAACTAATTTTCAGTAGCAAACCGAAGCATCGACTTAATTTTCACCTCGAGAGAAAATCCATAGCGCACACTGTAAGGGCTAGAGACCCTGGGGTTGTTTTCACGACATATTTCTTGTACCGGATCGGAGCATGCGTCGAGAAATTTAGTAATCGTCTATCGTACTGAGTATGTTTTTTTGAAGTAGTGGTTTGTGATGATGTTATCATGTTCTTCATTTTCGATAATTTTAATGTCCGAAAATGAAATACTTCCGCCATTTTCTTCCTCCTCTGTGAAATGGAGAGTGGGGCAGTAGCTATTGTCACTAGAGAGGACGTCTGGTATAATGACTGGATCAAGTAGAATTATGCTGTCATCAACATATTTCTTCACTATTTGAATTTTGTCGCCAAATTTGCTTTTAGTTATAGATTAAATTTTTTTTACATAACTACATCGCTCGTAATAGGACTTGATTATAGACTCGGAATAGATGAATAAAAAACCTATTTAAAGACAGAAAGGCCTTTTATAAGTCTTGTAATAATTTGAACTGTCCAAATGAAGAAACGTTGCATATGAACGAACTGTATTCACCCTTAACCGATTACTAACACATCAAGATCTCATATTGCTTTCATTAGTTTTGTGCTGGACCAGTAGTTAGGAACAATAAGTCTCCAGTTCGTTGAGCTCTAGTTTAGTACGATCCTCTGTTGTCCAGACCACTCAGAAAGTGGGAAATCAATATTTTGCCCTTCTTTATAATTTGGATTGATGATTATGATGAGATTATGATGAATGATGATAATTGGAACAGAACCAACTTGGTAGGTACTAAAACTAAATAACTCGTGACGACGTTGTGGAAACTTATTTCAAAATGGAAGTTAGTAAAAAAACGTTGTCTATTTCCACGAAAAATAAAGAGTTACAATGTCAAATCGATTTCGACGGTTAGGCCATCATCAGTAACAAACAATAAATTATTTATTGTTTTATATAGTTATTGTTTGTTACTGATAATGGCCGAACCGTCGAAATCGATTTAACATTGTAACTCTTTATTTTTCGTGGAAATAGACAACGTTTTTTCACTAACTTCCGTTTTGGTAGGTACCTTGTTACCCCACTGGAACGAGACTATATATTTCTATTTGGTGAAGTGAATATTATAAAATGAATTTTCGTGAACAAGTAGTAAATAATTTTCCAATTTGATTTCTATAATATTATCTTCGTTTTAATACTTGTTAGGCAATTTCGAGTAAGGATTGAGGCCTGGTTCTGCATGCCTGTCACCTCTCGCGTTTCGTGCCTTCCAAGCATCATGCATCCCAACACCTTGTTCTTCCCAGACTTCTTCTGGCCCACCGGAGTATCCGTCAACAGATTGAAAAAATATTGAAATAATTTTCCAATGTAATAAAGGTGATTGTGATGTTGGCAGGAGGCCACTCCTTTAGGTGAAAAATTTTAAGCCAGACAAGAAATCATGTTGTGAAAACAGTAGTTAATGATTGCTTTTAAACATAACTGCTGAATAGATATAGCGTTTTATGAAAACTACAGCCTCTATGTCTAAGAGACTGCAAGCTAACGATTGAAAGATACGGAGCCTACATGATCAGCTGATTGAGATACAAAATCAATATTTTTCCTGATCAACTAAAGCAAACTTCAAATTTGAAATGGTGCTTCTATGACGCTTTTACAATTCAAACCTTTCGCTCTGATTATTTATCTTGCAAATAGTTCTTTGAAAGTAGTTAGTCACTATGTTTTTCCAGTTCCACTAATTACTTTCGGTTGAAAAGTGGAGTGAAAGTAAAGTGATTCCTCTTCGTCAGGGTTTCAGATTTTGTCAATGAGTCATCATGTTCAAGAAGAATCACGTAATTACCGCTGACCCCGGTCTAGTAGGACATTCCGGAATCTGCAGACTAAGACATGTTCCATTTCTTATACTCGTAATTTCAGCTGTAGACAGCATCCTTAGGGTGTTGATTTTTTTGTTTTATCAATAATATATTTAGTGTTGACGTTAGTGGGGAAGTCATTTCTTTAGCGGATGATACTGCAATGGTGATGACTGGAGATGATTGGGATGGAGCAGTAAGGAAGGCTTCAAATTCTCTTGCCATATTGCAGTCGTGGTTTCAGAGCAAGGTTTAGTCTCTTAATTTGAATAAAACACACTTACTTCATCACTTTCTCCATGAAGCTTTCACTAGTTCCCGTTATTCATAGTACTCGTATTAAATGCCACACAGATAAGTGCGGCCCGAACTGTCCTAGTCTTTCGATAAACCAAGTCAAGTCACCTAGGTGATCTTCATCTAACTTGGGAAGATCACATAAAATCAATAAATTTAAAATTGAGAACATTTATCCCCATTTGTCTAGAAGTTCGAAATCACATGACCAAAGATTTATTAAGAATTTTCTACAATGCGCTAACCCTGCCGTCCATATCTTGTAGTATAAAAGCTTGGGGCTCTACTTTCTCGTCATAACTAAGTAGGTACACTTTTGATCACTCAAAAATGCTTGATTGGAATTCTGTTATAAAAGCCCCATACTTATTCAACACTTCAAGCATTATTTACAGAAATGCGTGTCCTTGAAATAATTCATTTGTATAAAAAAAAAAAAAAAAAAAAAAAAAAAAAAAAAAAAACACTCTATTTTTCGTATATAAAATGTATTTGAAAAACTTGAAAGGGTAATCACTTCGCCTAGAGAATCATAGAGAATAATTCTCAACATAGCTAGGATGAATAGCACCCTAGGTCAAAGTCTTTACAGCTACAAGGGTGTTAAACTGTTTAACCATCTACCAGTTTGTTGTTACATAAAATTGACACTGTGGAGAAGTTTAAAAAAATGTGAAACAATATTATCTAGAAAAATTATGACGTTATCAGCAATTTATTGAAGTACCTACCTAAATATACATTATACATTTTCTAGGCTTTGTTTTCTAGTAGAAGAGGTAGTTTTGTTAATATTTTTTCCTTTGGTATATCTTATTATCACAATGATAATTGTAAATATTTGAATTTGGTTTCTGAAATCTTCCTCAATCTGAATGTGCATTGAGGAATTATATAAATTACTGTTAAACTTTCAAGACTCCAACCCCCAGCACAAGTATTCTTATTAAAGGGGGTTGTGGTATTGTACAATTCTGTGTAACTAATGCAATGCTGTACATTTAAAAAAATACATCATAAAAAAAACACACTTTTATTGGATGTTGCAAATATTTCACCCACATCGCTTGGACACAATGGTTGCCATGTATTCAAATATGCGATGGAGATGATTTATAAAATTTTTATTACTTTGTAAATAGTTATACGCAATCATAACCTGATGATACTGCAAAAAGAAGGTGGAATATAAAAATAGCAAAAGTTTATAGTGTTTTTCAGCGAAGTGACTGACATGGAAACCAAGGAAATTCATAGGGAAGCATCCACTCCTCAACCTACGTTATCTGATAACACATCAGCGGGCGCGAAGATTTTTAACACCAGCTGATTCACGGAATGCGCCTCCCTCGTTTAGAACCTTGTTATCCCTGATGCCATGCATCTTTTATATAGATCGGTCACTAACTCAATTTTTCTCACCACACAGAAGATATGAATCCTGAATTCAGCTTTAAATACCTGCGGCTAATTCCATAATTTGTTGGTGTAGTACTACTGTTTTTAGTAAATAGTGCTACTCCTTCTAGTGCGTATTTATAATATTTAATCACTGGCAATAAAGATGAGGAAAATACCAAGAAAATAATTGAAAGTATAAAATTGTGTTGTCGATCGATTCTTTAGTCACTTTCATCTGCACGACTATCATTTACACATTCCAGACATTTTGCCTCAGATATGACGTGCATATTAATAACATCACACGTTCATCTAAATCTACAATGAACTTGGTCACTCGAATGCACCACCAACTCTCTTTGGAAAACCTGCATCTATATTACTCGAATCTTCCACTAAATCTTGTTGAATCTAAGGAATGTATTCAGTAAGAACTAAACCGTGCGATATGATAAACTGAATGGTAAACACCGATGGAAAAATAGAAATCAAGAAATTGAAACAAAAGCGGGCAGGTGGAGTTCACCGTGAACGTGTTTGTTTGAATCCTTAATAACGTTGGTAATAGGTAGGTAACTGAAGAAAAAAACATCCTAGAAGTATTTTTCCTAGAGGATAGGAAAGAAGAATGACAAAAAAATAAAAATAAAATAATAATAATAAAAACTGCATAATATTATGCAAAACTGCATAATATTATGGCGCTTGGTAGCTTCTAGAATGGTAGGTACAGCTATGAATAGATTGATTAGTGCACTGCTTGCATAAACGCACTTGCTGGAATGTTGATCGAAATTGGTTGAAAACTCGCACATTAATTTAACTTTTAATCGAAGTTGGATGCAAACTGTAGAAGCTGTGTTACAAGATTTATATGTTTGCGCAAGTGCAGTGGCTACTAATGATCCAGTGGAAATGAAACGATGAAATAATGGATAATTTTCCTTCCAACCCTCACAATCCTTGAAAGAGTCATAGAAATTGGACGATTACTTCGTAACTATGTTTTGATAGTAAAAAAGTTACAGTCATGTAGCATGATCGTATGAGCGAATTTTTGTAAACTATCGTACTATATTATGTTAGGTACATGGTTTTGAAAATTAAGGACTTTGAGGGGTAAGAAACTGTTAACTGGGTACCTACCAATTCTATGGCAAAAAACTCGTTCTAAATAATATTCTGCGATTCAAGAAGACATTTTGGATTATTAACTTTATTGCAATTTTCATCGACTTTTTAGCACATTTTAATGAGATTTAACTACATTTTTCAGCATAATTTTGCACATATTTTTTTTTAATGTTCTATTTTATAGTTAATAAACTTTATTTGAGCAATATTCTGCTAAAAACTATATATTTAACAATTTTTATCCGTTTTTTTGCTATTTTCAGTGATTTTTTCAGCACTTTTTTTGAAATTTGACCAATTTAATGTAGTAAAAAAATGCTGGCCAACGGACTCGTCCTTTCGTTTGGAAAGCTTGATTTTTTTGGCGCAATAACGGAATTTTTATCACAATCCTAAGGAGAGTTATCGTCTGAAAGGACATATATATATATATATAAATATATATATATATATATATATATCTATATATATATATATATATATATATATATATATATATATATATATAATTCAGGAAAATCTTGTTGACTAGTAGGATTCGATAGAAACGAGGGTTTTGGGGTGGTGACCAATCTAGTCTTGTGGTTGGATGTAGGTTTTTATTGTTCCATATTTATAACAACGACGTTTCGGCTCTGGATCTGAGCCCTAATCATGTTTGTGTATATATTGCCTGGTAGGTAGTTACTAATTATAACTCGGTATGCATTGTATACTACAGTAGTATACACAATAAAATATAAAAAACATTACAGTTATTGTGTACACGACTGTATTGTGTATACTGTAATGTTGTTTATATTTCCTAGTTGATAGGAACCATTGTTTTCTATTTCTGTCAGCATTTTACAATGCATACCGAGTTATAATTCTGTAATGTTGTTTATATTTCCTAGTTGATAGGAACCATTGTTTTCTATTTCTGTCAGCATTTTACAATGCATACCGAGTTGCAATTAGTAACTACCTACCAGACAATATATACACAAACATGATTAGGGCTCAGATCCAGAGCCGAAACGTCGTTGTTATAAATATGGAACAATAAAAACCTACATCCAACCACAAGACTAGATTGGTCACCACCCCAAAACCCTCGTTTCTATATATATATGCTTGTGAAAAATTTTAAACTCTAGGATTCGTTTCAGAATATCTCAAAACGGATTTCAATGACGAAAATTTTCAAAACTTTGGATTTTAAAATTTTTGAAGCCATTGCAATCGCTTCATTTTCTACGAAAATTCGCTAATGAGAAAAAAGTCAACTCGATTTCTTGACAACGTAATTACATTGTAATTAAGCCTGCTGTACTGAAAATCGAAAAGACGGCTAAAAATTGTCTAAGGGTTTATCAGCAGAATGTTACTCAGAAAGTTCAAGAACTACGAACTAGACACAAAATTGAAAAAATCAATTTAAAAATGTAAAAAAAAAAAAAAAAAAAGTTATAAGAATCTAGGAATTTGTTAGAATAGCAGAATGTTATTTAGACAAAGATTTTCCTCAAAAAATTTTCAACGATTTCTGTGCTCACAACGTGCTTAAATTTTTAAATAAATTTAACAAAAGTATAACACTATAATTTATAAAAATTCGCTCATACAATCATGCTGCATGACTACCATTTTTGATGCCTTTTAATAATACAAAGTAGCGCGTTTGGTGATTCTGGAGGATATGTAATTTAAATATGTATCCGAAAATCAAATATAATATTGATGATGACGATTATACGTATTATGCCTGCCGATGGGGTATCTATCAAGCTCTAGGTAGGTACCTACTCCATTCGTTCATACTCATCACTTGTTCTTGAAGTAGGCTAACGTGGAAAAAGCTTGAAATTGAATGAAACAAGTTAAAAGAGTTCAGTGATGACCATTGCCAGTAATGGCTATTACTGGGAAAAATTCGAAGAACTTTCATGTAAAATTAATGGCGATTCGAAACAAAGGTCGCCCAATCGATGTTTGACCAAAGTCGAACAGTATTAAGAATTCATTACTCAGCAGTATTATTAAGAGTTTCTACATGATATTCAGGGCAAATATTTGAGAGCTCGGGTGATCGTTTATTATCTCATTCAGGATGATACTCCGATCGCTTCATGAAAAAGTCAAGAAAGAACCAAAGTGTTCACTGGGGATCACGAGTTACGTAATACCTAGCCGAAATCCTGCGAGTCATTTCCTTGTATACCCGTCTCCTGGATACAGAATTTACGGACGCCTCTCTCTGGTCATTCTTTTAGAAAGTTCCAACTAGGTAGTTAGTATTCCAAAGAGGACAACAAATAAAAATATTCTTCTTCTTCATTGCGGAATTTCAAAAGAACTGAGCTTTATGTTTTGGAGTTATTTATTTGGCATGAGTACCAATGAGATGTACGCTAGGTAAAATGGGCAATAATTGTGTGATGAAATTTCTCATTTTTTATCTAAGATCGGATTTTGTCAGAATCAAGTTGAATCACTCCTAACTGCGCACTGACTAATGTGATTCAGGTGGGAAAAAGTCAAAATCAGTTTTCGAAAAAAAAAAAAAAAAAAAAAAACCTCTCCAGCGTTCAGGGTTGTGGGTAAAAGTCTGAAAATTTTACCTACCTAATATTTCCCTGGGATTTGTCTCTACTTTTATTCGGCTATCATTTGTCAACGTATGTGCGTTCCGCGCTATATGCCGCAATTTTGGAGCTATCAACGATCCCAATTCGGTGGTTAGACTTTTGAGACATCCGGAATTAGCTGTATCGTTTTTGGTGAAGATCAATTGAATTCCGTTGTCAAGAAATCGAGTTAACTTTATTTATTTATTTATTTTTTTTTTTTCACTTTCAAAATATAACTACGGAGTAATCGTCCAATTACTATGACTCTTTCAAGGATTGTGAGGGTTGGAAGCAAAACTTTCCACAATTTCATCGTTTCATTTCCACTGGATCATTTGTACCCACTTGCACTTCCGTAAGCTTATAAATCTTTTAACACACAACTTCGTTTGATCCAACTTCGTCGTCGGTTTCGATAATAAATATACTATGAACAGGGCTTATAGTAATTTATTATAGACCAGTGATCTGCGTAGAAGGGCTATCTTAACGCAGAAATAATAAACCTTTGTGTAATAATGTGTAGTTTTTTTTTTTTATCCAAGAGTCAGATTCAGTGTCAGAATAGGTACAAATTTCTAGCAGAAAGCCGTTAAAGAGAAAATAAATTGACGTCATTGGTAAATGGCAATGACCCCCCCCCCCCCCCCCCGGGCAGACGTGGTTCCCCTAGTCGTCGTCATTCAATGGGGCTCCGAACTAACAAGGTCCGCCGCTAGGAGTGGTAGGGGGCCAATTACCTAAGGAACACGGTGATAGACATGAATTTCCCCTTGTTGATACCTTACGTCCCCCTTTTCGCCATACGATTCGTTCCCCTCACCATAAATCTCGTTAATCAATAATCTCTCGTTGGTCAAAAATGAGAATTATATTAATAATAAATCAATTCTAAAAATAAAGAAACACACAAACATATGAAAAACCGACAAAACAACAAAAACAACTTGTGTCCGTCACGACTGCCCTTATAGCAAATCGGTAACGTCATTATTTACGTGCTGCGCTCTACCCCGAGCTCATGTTCGGAGCGCCATTGCATGTTAACCGTTGTTTCGGCCTCTTCCAAAAACCCTACATATTGCCCTTTTTCGAAAGCTCATGGGAATATCTTTCCTCTGATGGAATAAAATGAAATAGTAATAGCAAATAATATGTATATATACTCGTATGTATCATTCCAGACGATAGCTCTCCTTAGGATTGAGATAACAATTCCATTGTTGCGCCAAAAAATCAAGCTTCGCAAAGGAAAGGATGTCCTCGTTGGCCGACACATTTTGAGCATATTAAATTGGTCAAAATTTTAAAAAAATGTGCTGAAAAATCACTAAAAATGACTGAACATACATTTATATTTTTATCAGAATTTGAGACGAAAGAAGTTTATTAACTAAAGCATTAAAAAATTTATTCACGAAATTAAGGTGCAAACTATACTTACGTTTCATCAAATATTTGCTAAAAAATCGATTAAAAAACTGAAAAATTTCTAAACATCCAAATCTGTTTTGAATCGTAGAATCTAATGTCGAACGAGTTTATTTGCAATCAAATTGGTGGTTAACAATTTCTTTGTACTGGTAACATAATACGGGTATATAATACAATAATCTACGAAAATTCGCTCATACGATCATGCTGCATGACTGTTATTGTCACTTGAGCACAATATTTGTGACTATTTTATCTCAAAATCGGTACGTTTGGTAATAATTAGGTATTGGTTGAAAAACCTTTTCTCGTTATTATACTATGATATGATAATAGTAATTTCTTTTTATCAATTTTTCGCGATTTTTTTATAGTTAAAATCATGTATTTTTGTGCTATAAACGTGCTGATTCCGATTTCCAAGCAATTTTGGTTAATTTCGATAGTTGAATGTTTGATTTCTTCGCAATACCTTTCGTACCTTTTATGTAAATTAGTGGTTCCTTACTCAACTTCCACTCCAGTAGTTAAAATTTTAGAGGCTCGCAACCCGCGAGTTCATGTAAAAAAAAAAAAAAAAAAAAAAAAAAAAAAAAAAAAAAAAAAAAAAAAAAAAAAAAAAAAAAAAAAAAAAAAAAAAAAAAAAAAAGTACCTATTGCGAGTAGAAATACTAGCAATTCATTTGCTGGCAAATTGCTCACTTTGATGTTCGAAATGTTGAAGCATACCAATAGACTGTTGATTGAAAGAGTTTCTGCTCCAGAAAATAGTATGAAACCCAAAGAGTTTTCTAAAAATCATGAAAGTACAAACACATTTAGGACAGTAACCTGGAACGCGAGCCTCAGAACAGTTTTATCTGAATCAGGAGAAAATATATATAACACATTTATCTGAAACTCATTTTTTCCAGTCATCTCACATCAAAATCAAAGGATACGAATGCTATCAAGTGAACCATCCGCCAGGATCACCACGAGGTGGTTCGGGTCTATATCAAGAGAGTGCTTTGAACACTACGTACACAATAATATTAACAAATAATACATTTATGCATGTCGCCTCAGTAACAGTACAAGTGAACAGCGAAAATGGCAACATAGCTGCAATTTATTGACCACCACGTCACAGTCTTAAAGAATAGAACCACCTATCTTTGCTAAAAAATTTGGGACCCAACTTCGTTACTGAGAGTGACAATAAATACTTACTGGGGATCGCGCCTAACCACAACCAAAGGCCAAGAATATTTTCCTCTGGCAAAAAATAGCGATTTATATCTTTCGGAAATCCTATTTACCAGTTCCAGATCTCATTGACTTTTTCGTGGTCAAAGGAATATCAAGTAATTTTCTCCACGTCGACGTTAGCGAGAGCCTCATATCAGACTATTCTGCAATAGTCCTCACAATTAACGATACTATAATAATAAGAGATGATCCTTCTCGATTAGTATACTATACTATTGGGATGCTTTTAAGAAATACAAATGTCACGAATCGAGCTAAAATTAGTTCATTTTCATGTTTGGTATTTATTTCAGCATCAAAATTATGTCTTTGATTTCACTCCCATCAAAATTGTAAATCATCCGGCGATAATAGTTATATAAATAAATTCGGTCATCATATTAATATATATGAATTGTAATTTGAAACCTTGAACCGTGTAGTCGATTGTAATAGAAATGAAAATAGTAGTAAAGGATAAAATAAGTCACGAATAGAAATAGGAAATTGAAGAAATAGTCAAGAGAAGAACAAGAACAGAACGAGTACACGACAACATATATATGATAAAATTGATTTGTCTGCCAAAACAGTTCGAAGATGAAGAGGAAAAATTTTTTAAATGTATCCAACGTGCGGCATGGGTTAACTCCCTACCAGAAACGAACCACTGAGCCAGTGATGTATCTTATCCTCGTGATCATGAATTCAGAGAGCTGATCAGGGAAAAGAGGAAAGCTAACAAAAATATATTGGTAAGTAATTCATGCATTTCAGGGACGTCCCTATGAATGGATTGTATGTAATTTTGGTGAAAATTGAAATAAGAGAGAGAAAAAAATATAATTTTTTTGAAATCCCCCTCCCCCTCCTTCCTACCATTTAACCCCTTCACCGACGGTAAATTTGAAACTTCTGAGGTTGCATCACTGGACTAAAATCTGGTCCGAACAAACAATCACGATTTATCGTTATTACCCCCTCCATTCACCTCCTTCCATCATGACATTTAAAACTCCTGATACATATTCCAAATATAGACTAAATTCAAAGTTGAACAAAAAAAGAATCACAAAATCGGACGAAAATAGTTAAACCATCATTACAATTCTTTATTTCTTTATTCGTGGTTTACAAAAGTTACCTATGGAAACAATAAGACAAAATCGGCAGCAAGATCACAACATTTCAGGACAAGGTCTTAAGAGTTTCCTATCTTCACCGCTCCTTGGTACGTACGAAATAACGACCTCCATGGGGATCTCGAGATGGGAACAGTCAATGAAATTATAAAAACTTCGCAACTAAACACGAGTAACAGCTTCATGAACGCATAAACTCAGAAGCTCTACGTCTACTAGACAACAGCACGTCATCTGACATCTTGACAGAACAAAGCCTCTTGACTTCGTGACGTGATAAAGTGACAAGTGTAGTGCGAAAGTAATTTTTGTAGAGTAGTTGCCACTGGGCTATGAACTCAAACACTGTTTAATTATTGTACCATAGTAAATTAACCTGATGGTGTTGTGTACCTATCATGCGAGTATGATGTTAAGGTAATGTTATTAAGATAATTCTACATGTTCGTATCCAATATAAAAGTTCAGTTTTCAATCTTGCAATCCACCGAGTTACTATTTTATGGTTATAATGAACTCAGGGTTATTGCAGATGGGATATGCTCAGTTGTTATGTTTCTAAAAAAGAAATTGGGAGAGGGGGATCTAGAACTCAGCATCCCTTCTCCTACTCCCTTGACCCAAGAGAACGCCATTAGCCTTTTTTTTGCCTCATCAAAATGAACATAATCTTTCTGCAACATTGATTGTATCTGAATAATAGGATGTTTTAAAGCACTCATTACAAAGGTCTCTTATCTGGGCGATGAACAGCTTCAAACAATTTGTCTTCGATAAACGTCCGTCGATTATGGAATGAGCCTGTTGAGAACCTGATCACTCGCGAGAATGATGAGGTGATCGCGATATTTCTCGGGAAAAAAATGGAATAAGAATACCCATCGTATGTTTCCTATCGTCTTCCGATTCGTGCAAAGGTCGAGGCTGTTAGAGTTGTTAAACTGTGGACTAGTGGTCATACGTGTACTAACCGATAATTTTATCAAGAAATTAGGAACGATCGGAGTTATCGCTAGCCTATCACTGGTTATCATTGCTAAATTTATTACTTTAATTACGGGAGAATAATTGACAAGTCAATCTATTAGTTATGTATCAATCAGTTTACGGTTAGTAAGGGTTGTTTTAACAATTTAATGCCTTTAAATTATCTAAGCTTGTTTCTATTTTTATTTCACCAATCCTAGCGAAACGTTCCTTTTCCAGAGAACTCCGTACATGAAGAATCATGATCTTAAATGTATTATATACCAGCTCTTCTTGCAATTACGAGTAGTTGAATGGATAAATTCAAAGAGAAAATTCAAACTTCGTGTAAGTACTTTCAGTTGAACAAACCAGTTTTACATCCAAACTTTTCTTTATCTCTGCATTCCTTATTTCTCTTATCTCAAGTAGGTTGGTACCAATAACTATGAGGTTCTTCATTTTCTTAGCAAAAGAACGGAATCGATTACATTATTGATATAGTTATGTACCTACCTATATATATTTTTTTTTTATATATAGTTTTTTTTTATATTATGTATGTAATCAGCCACGCTAAGGCTTTACAATTTATTAAACAAAATTTTCATCACGGAAATCCGTTTTGAATCTTACTTGGGTATATAACGATAATAATTTGCTATGCAATTTATTAATTGCATATTATCTATGCTAGCGACGATTAATTAATTAATGGATATAAAATAATAAATTACATCAAAAAATGGATATCAAAAAATTTGGATATACAAAAATTTTCAAGCCTGGCTGGGATTCGAACCCACGATGCGCATGAACGTGCTGCTTGGAGGTGCTGGATTTTCGTCACGGACGTTACAAAAAAAATTATTGGGGGTCGGCCTAAGAATTGCACAGCAATTAATATATATATATATATATATATATATATATATATATATATATATATATATATATATATATATATTTATATTTATATTTATATATATACATATATGCAGGGTGTTCGCTAATAGGTGGTCTTTTAATTTCCGTTATTTCGAGGGGTAAAAAGAAAACATCAAACGGTTACCCTTTTTAGTTTGGTAAATGCTATTCAATGGTGAAACCGGATTTTGATTATCACGCACCACGGTGGCGCTACGACTCCTAACTTGCGCATGTCAAATGGGAAACCCCAATTTTTTTTATTGCAGATTCGGAATCTACTTAAAAGTTCATTGAAAAATGACCCATCACTCGAATTTATGAGTGCGTAAAACGGGCGCAATTGCATAAAGCGCGCCTATTGAGATACATCGAGATTTTGAAGGCATTCAATTGCCATATAAATGATACTTGATCTAGGGGTTTTTCACTCTGAATTTCGTGACGATGTTCTTTTAAATATATATTTACAATACCTACTTAAAAAAAAAAAAAAAAAAAAAAAAAAAAAACTTTCCACTTTGTTGGGATGTTGGGAAAGTAAAATTGGACATTACTTTCCACTCTGTTGGGATGTTGGGAAAGTAAAATTGGACATTACTTTCCACTCTGTTGGGATGTTGGGAAAGTAAAAGTGGACAGGCTCCGCCCCTTCCGCCCTCCGTAACTTTCCGCCTTGAGCCTTCGGCTAAAATGCTAAAACATGATACATGCTTTCTTCCCGCTAATTCGTAAATGTAAATAAATTTAAAACTACGACATAAATGTTTTAAAAATCGAAATTAGAACAGAGTACCTAAGTACGTAATTTTCTGTTATGGTGCGCGTCTACAATTACTATAAGCAAGATTAACTTCTCAACCAAGTGACAACAAAACAAGCGGCATTGTTTACTATATCCATTTATAACATAAATAAATATAAAACTACGACATGAATAGAAGAACAAGTACGAAAGAAATGCGTGTTAAATCGAGAGCTTTCCAACGAGTGGAGAACGATTTTTGTCCGGTGAAAAATAAAGAAGTTTCATTTCCCCAGCAACGGCTTGGTTGTACGTGAAAATCAAAAAAAAAAAAAAAAAAAAAAAAAAAAAAAAAAAAAAAAAAAAAAAAAATCGTATTCACAGCGTTTTTCGACGCGGTGCGCCTATAGAAGTTTACACTTCAAAAAAATAAAAAAAGATAAATAAATTAAATTTTATTACGTTTAGTGCTGTTTGAAAACAAGTGGGAAAATGTGCAGTTCTGGCCGTTTTTTCCGTGTTTTAATTAACTCTAATTGCCTATATGCAATAATGAAGATATTTCCCAGAATGATCAGTGTGCAAACAGTTACTTTCAGAAAACCCTGATATTTATAAAATGGATTAATAGGCACTAGTGATATAGATATTTTTATAACTATATTATAGATTTGTCATCCGTATTATATTATAGCTGTTCAATTATTTTTATCATGAAACGGGACGTAGATTTATGAGTTACAAAAATCAAATTTTCAAATGATTCTATATATTTTTCAAAAACACTAAATTTTTCCGAGATTTTGTGCAAAGTTACTACATATTACCTGTGAAGGCAACCGTATCTAAGCATAATAAATTATAAACTTTAACGTTAACTCATTGGCCCACTCAGGATATAAAACAGAGATCGCCGACTGCGGTTTGAGTACGACTGGAAGTCAAGCAAATGAGGCGTTTACGCACTGCCCTCACTGCCACTCGCACAACCTGTCCTTTGAAATCTACAGTTAATAACGATATCATTCATCAGACTGTGAAGTCTCGCACCGGATGCTGTAAAACTGTAAATACGAGTGGAAAGTGGAAAAATATTACGCAAAATATTACGGAACTATATGTTGTATCCACGCAAAGGAGCGCTAAAATGAGAAAACATGTAACATGCTCTTGACCGATATTCAACTCTACTGTTAAGTTGGTTCTACAGTAGAAAGGCTAAAAGGAGAGGAAATTTTAGCTACGAACGTTTATATGATTATCAAATAGTAAAGGATTTTTGTGTGGGCAGAAACTTATAAATAATTTAGTTTAATAATCTAATGAATCTTAAGAATTTATTGGAAAACCTCTAAAACGAAGTTATTGAGGTTGTAATAGATAGTTATATTCCATCAATAATGTTTATTCCTCAAATTGGAGAATAATTTACATTGCACATTTAAAATAACACAATCCACTCCCAATCAGATTTTTTTTTAAATTGAAAGGGGGAAGGACACACCACATAAATAGGGATACAGGTCGTAAATGTTCAGAGGTAGGTAAACGTAACATTGTAGGTACTTTACTGAACCGAAACTGTTTAGAGTGGTAAAGGTTAATAAGTATCCGTGAAATAAGAATTTAAAATAAGTATTATAAGAAAATACGCAATGTTTACATTAATTCAGTGAATTATCTTTTGGCACTTGTTGTAAATTGTGCATAAAACAAATTATGTGCCTAATTTATTTTACTCTCATCTTTCATAGATTCAATAAAGATTTGCGAACATCGGAAACTAATTCGTCTGTAAGAGAGAGAATGAAAAACAAAGAGTAGTTCACTAAAGTAGTTCACTAAAGATATTAAAGATAGATATTATTATGTTTTCTTAGTCAATGAGAAAATAATGACATGATCCACACCAGCCGCTCACTTTCAAATCTTTTTTTCTATTTTTAGATATGTAACACTAGTTCGTAAACATATTTTGAAAAACAATGCAATTAATATCGTTCACCTGTTTCTTTGTTATCCATCTTAGTCTGGAGAGTATGGCCCAAGACATGTCTAATTTAATCATCTGTATAACATAGATATACAAGGTTGATGTACCTCACCCCCGAAGCAATGGATCGTTTGCCTTCTCAAAACAGTTTGAACTCAAAATGGTAGCCTCAAAAAGTTGGCTAAAAAGGCAAAGTTTTTGGTTTTTCGTAAATAATTTCTAAACCGTTCGGGAAATTTGTCTTACCCCAAAAACCATAGATTATCTGCTTTACAAAAAAATGAAATGCGTGACACAAAACCTTATGCCTTTGTAATTGACTTATGCTGTAAGTTAATTAGAAAGGAGCTGAAAATTGCTAAGATACAAACCTTAGAAAACGTTTTAATCTGAATCAAATGAGATTTAGCAGACTTCAATTGAATTAATACGAGTATTAAGATCGCTAGGTGATTTTATAGAGGGGGAGGGGGGGAGGGGGGAACTCTATTTTTTATTGTATTCGACTCTCTTATACATTCAAATAGTTTGTCGTTCATGGGGACTTTTAATACTCAACGATTTGATACGTTTAAATAAATTACTAAATACAATAAATTACAAAACCAGATCCATAGATAATAAATTACTAATTTTAATTATACAATTTGCATTACCAAGTAAACTGTTTTGTTCCCCTAACTTGATGGTGCTAGATAGAGTTGTTGACGTCATTATTGTTTCCCGTGCCTGATAATGGATATGTTCGGAGTCATACAAACAGTTGGGTGGGAGGGACACACGTAGAAATAGCATCTACATTACCAACTAATAAAAAGGTAAAGTACTGTAGAAAAACTTGAAGTAGTGAAATTTTAATCATCTTTGTGTAACTGCCATTTTGTATTCCAACTGTTTTAATACGGCAGACAAAAATGAATATATCAGTTCTATAATAGTTATATGCTATACACATTGTAAAATGTTTAATTTAAAATCTCGAATAGGTAGTAAAATTTAGCCCTGAGCTCTTGAACTATCTGCCCCGATCGCTAGTCCCAATAAATTAGTAGGTACTTAAAAAAATTATATCGATTAGCGGCATACACATGTTATTGATGTTGTCTCAATTGAATGATTTTTTAATTATTCAATAAAAAAATTATTGAACCATAATCGCGATTGGCATTGATGTGATTTATTTTGGGAATTCTTCCTCCGAATGGACTGCTACCTGCAGGTTGTAGCAATACATTATTTTTCCATATAGGATTGACAAATTGTTTATAAAACCATTTTACAAAACTATATTTAATAACCTTACAGTTTCTGTAAGACGTATGTAGGATGGAAGGAAGGATAGGTGGGCACCATTGATTGATGGGATGATAATTACATTAATTACAATCCAAAATCCAAAAATCCAGTTGATATTTACTAACGTAAAATGTTGAATATATTATATTCCCTGTAACATTACGAGTTCAATGTGAAGGTTATCTATATTACTATCGGTATTGAACAGGCTGATCACGCAGATTTCAATGCAGGGAAAGATTTCCTGAGACTGCCTGTAATTGTCGTTTGATCCATTGTATTCCTTAAATCGTGAGATACCATAAAATTTGAATACCAAAAATTTCGAGTCGACCCGAAAAGTATCTTCATAAATCTACAATTCCGATTCCTCCTCATGATAAAACAGAGTAAATAGATAAGTGTAAAAGCAAGGCTATTCACACACACGAACATTAGTCTTCGGAAGAACATCGTTTGGATACAAACAATTACAATCCAAATGTATTCTCATTGTTTATGATGGTCCTACAGATGGTTATATTTTCAAATTAATTGGTGTTAAATCGAAATGTTCGGAGATCCGACTGACCAAATCGAATTCTCTCCATTGTAAACCACAAGGTATATCTGATGGATAACGAGTTAGGAAGGTGTTACATTTCATTGGCCAGTAAAACCTTACCGAGAGAAAATTAAAACGGATTTATTAAGAACGATTCGTGCTGAAATCTCAACACCATTGTCCAACAAAATCAAGAGATGATACATTTCCATGAAGTAATTTACCGATTTTCGTTGCGTGGAGAATGAGGAAGTTGCATTTCCCTGGCAACAATCGGTTGTACGTGGATAATCATTCTGAATTTTTCTAACACTTTTTTGTATCTTGAATTCGCATTTCATTTCCTAACGCAATCTGTCAGTTTGGTCAAGCTAGAAATATTCTATGTTGAATCACTACCTATGTGGATTTAGTTTTATAAGTCATCATAACCCATTAAGTTCATTGAAAACCCATCTATCGATCAATGTGTGATCAATCCATATGATCACAAACATCCATGTTGCAATAAGTACAAGGTTTAAAGTTTATTTGCAAACTGTATCTCCTTTGGGAAACACTTCTTGTTTACTACGGATACGTAAATTTGGAATTATAATTTATTCCGTGTTGTCGGTTGTGAAACCCGAGTTCCCTCTCAGCGGAAGGATAGCATATGGCGATGGAAAAAAAGTGGACGTCCTTTCGAAGGATTCCTTACAGCATCTACGATCGTTGAAGAATGCCATGGACGAAAGGTGAACCATCAACGGAATTGCGTTTCAAACTCGCTCTTCATGAGTACCTCTACGATTACAGACTGCAAATTGTTTTGAATAAATTTATTTCAGGATCAGACAATTGGTTCCTTATGACGAGTATTATTAGACATCTTCGAAATACATCCGACCGATCTTTGAAAATAACCGACACACAATTAGGTTGACAAAAATCAGTCTGTCGACGGATCCAATTCAGTTGGACACTTGATACGAGAAATTGATACGAGAGACGACTTCATGATTCCGAAATGGACAGACCGGGACAAAGACACATTGTCTTGAAAACGAAAATTTGATATTGAGACTTATTTATAATGAAACGGTATTTTTGAAATTATACATGCTGTCCATACTTCCATACCAATTGATGGCTATAAATATCTCTGTTTGTTAGCCTTTCTATTGAAAATCTAGTGTGACCAACTGTTGAATGTATGCTAATAAATTAAGATTACTGGCCGAGCGAGAACCCGGTATTGCGTTAGGAGAGAATAAAAGTCCTGGTGATTATTGGTGAGATAATACAATTCAATTATCTACCTAAAGAACGCTGGCAAAAATGCGAGTACATGAATATAAGTTTTAACTTTATCATTAGGTATCCTTCTCCAAATGTTTGAAAAATTTTTGAAAAACTGTGGCTTTAATTTCGGAAAGACTTGAAATATAGATAAATAAAATATTTATCTATATAATATTTAAAATCACCCTTAATCACCCTTAAAATCACACTCCTACTTATATGATTCAGAACAAAATAGTGTTATGATCACTTCTACAAGTAGTTGTATTGATGGTATATCACAGTTTTCAAATAATGAGGGTATTTTTCCGAATAAGGAGGCAATTCATTTAATCTCGAGGAATGATCAATGTGCCTGTACTGTACAATATACATCAATCTCTCATTATGCCTGCTGGTTTATGCTTGGCACAAGCTTTCTCTTAGTGTTGGTATCAATTCTTGGAAAAAATAAAAACTCGAACAACAATAGTAAAGCACAATAATAATCGTGGTATGTAGTAAATCTGTTGTTTTCAAATCAAAATACTACGAAAGCGCTCGCTCGCTCTATCTAACCAGCTAGTGACGACAGAGTCTCCCTTGGTACGTAAAGGATAATTTCATTATTAATCATGTATCTAATGGGTGCAAAAAAAGTGTTAACCTTAATAAGTCTGGCATCAACCGCACTCTCTTGAGATGAGTAGTTTTATTTCTATGATTTTTCAAACTAGTGTGACGTCACCAGTGCAAAATTTGAAAAATCATAGATAGAAAACTACTCAAAACAGGTGCGGATGGTATCAAATTTTTCAGAATGGAATCTACTAACATTTAAAAATATAAAATGAATACATAGGTAACGCTCATTGTGATAAAATAACATTTCAAAATTAGGTTCAATAAAAGTTTTATAGTAGTATTTAACATCGCTACATACCTCCATTAAGTCATAGTAATGAGGTTAGTGATTACGGATTAGTAGCTGGTTGCATAATTATACCCATTCAAACGTAAAGATCTTCATGATAATTTACGTCGGAGTACCTAAGTTCACCATTGCAGTTAACTGTGTTCATCATACTATACTAACAGTTAGTAAACATGTAAACTGAATTCATACGGCGTTAGTATACTATCTTACGTAATTAGAGGGTCATGCAACAAACTGGAGATAAGATGATAGCTTATTCGTTCCATCTAATCTCGGAGGTGACAGACCCGTGGATCGTTAAGAGAGAAATTAACCACATCCGTCACACATCTGGGAAGATCAGGCAAGACGTAACCATTATAGCTACAGAATAATATTGGTGTCAGACCGCCATCATGAAAGATCAATCAAGAAGTAAAGCTGGAATATTTGTTATCATCTATCCAGTGCAACATCTATTCAGGTACGCTAGAAGACTCAACATGCGGTATTCGAGTAATGGCGTGGTGATAAATAGTAGGTATCCATTACCTGACCTGGACCTCATTTTGTTATAGGTTTAGAGTTACGCTAGGTTGATGAACGAAATACTGAGGACCACTTCTATATTTGGATTAGAGTCAATAAATCTATAGCAAAGAATGCCACTAAGTCTCTAAGATACCCCTTAGTTAGTACTGCTTTAGTTAGATTGATTTGAAGCAGTTGGTTTAGGTGGCATCGTACAGTGCAATCAACTTCCGGAGATCGTTTCTCGGATAGCACAAGCTTTCAATTACTCTTCGATATGAAGACATTTTTTGTGCGATCAGATTTGAGCCTAGGTTTAAGAGTGAGAATTTCACCCTATTATTACCAACGAACTTCTTAGTTGTTTTTGACTTCACCATGTTACTGTATGCGCGTGAGGTTTAGACCCTGAATGCATAGATGAAGAAACGAATAAATTGTTTGAGATGCATCTACTCAGATGCATTCTAAGTCAAATCGAGTGAAGAAAATTCCAATAAGGGCGTCATTCGTAGATTTTGATGATTGAGGGAGCCTCAGTTGACTAACAAAAATACATAATTTTTGACTATCAAAAAGCACTTCAGTTGAGTATCAAAGATAAGCGCGTTTTTGGGCTTAATGAACGTTTCAAAAATTATATGGTGCCTTTCATTTGATTTGAAATAATGGTAAAATTGAGAGTAGATCAGTTGGGTGATGTTGCTACTCCTAGCTTTAATAAATTAAAAAAAAAAAAAAAAAAAAAAAAAAAAATAAAAAAAAAAAAAAAAAAAAAAATCGTCAATGGTTTGGGTGCTCTAAAATTGAGCTCTTCAATGTTGTCTCATCAAGTTTTTCTAATTGGGTTATTGTTATTAGTCTCCGATTGGATTTGTTAACAGAAGAAGGAAGAAATGAAGTAGAAGAAGAAGTAGAAGAAAAAGCAGTAGTAGTACAGTGGTTGAGAACCAACGTCTGGGAAGTTTAACTAAATTTTGAACTACTGTGCTGAAAGAAAATGTAAATGGTCGTTCACATCAGCTCAGATGGACTCAGTTAGTTGTTTTACAATTTTACAGTAAACCATAATTTATAATTATATTACAATAGACTCATCAAGTAATGTTCAAAAACCAATCTTGCTTTTCAGCCGACTGTTTTGTCAATTGTGGTAGGCAGCTGGTCTGCTAGTTCATATTAGTTATTCTGTACATAACTCACGATTAGTAAGAACCAAATACATTATTTTTATTCATAGTAGGATTAGAAATAACATGTTCATAGCTTAATGATATTGAATCTACTCAAGTAGTAATTACATTTGATCAGTCAGAATTTGGAACAACACAAAAATAAACAAACAAATGGAACAATATAATGTTGAACTAGTAACGATTTGTTTAAGAATTTAGGAAGAGTCCTTCAGAAGCGAGTGATACTGTGTGTCAGGGCTCAAGAGGTGATCGTGGAGAGTTCTCAGATGCCGCAAGAGGTTACTTTTAACGTTAAATCCTTTCTCGCACACACAGCAAACATACGGCTTTTCCCCTGAAGTCAAGATAGTTATAGTTATAACTGCTAAGCAATCACATAGGAAAACACAAAAGAGGAAGCTATTGAGCAGATCAATGATGAATGGAGCTAAATACATCATGTGAATACTTCAAATTTTTTGAGGTGGTTGATTAATAAACTAGATTAATAGAGAGAATAGAAAATAAATATATGTAGCTGATATATTCGATCGCAATAAATAACAATTTCAGTTAACGTAATAAATAAAATTGGCTCAGACCAATAAACCTTTGCGAATATTGGTGATATGAAATCATAGAGATTGAAAGACTTCAATAAGCAACTATATGGTTCTGGAATAGTGGACAATTGAGAGCACAAACATTTTTAACTATCACATTTGTAGCGGGAAAAGCTTGAAAAAAAATTAATTAATTAATTAGTAAATAAAATATTGACCTAAAAATCCAATTTTAGGGTTTCAAACAATTATTGGTCACTTTAAAGATTTGTGTTGGAACATTTTAATGAAACTTGAGTACATTAGTGGGAGGATTTATAAGTTTTGGTTACTGCACATCATCCCCCCTTCTTATTTTAGTCGGAAATTTGACTGTCGAGCACCAGTTCAACTGAACACCTGTTTTACCAAGACAGCGGCAACTGTAGGTGCTTCTTGGTTGGTTACGAACTTCAGGCTATTTTGAAAAGTAGTCCCTTACCTCAACGACGCATTTGCTACCTTTTTTCGTCACTGGAAACGGTCCAAGGATGTCCACCTCTATAAGGGTGTCCCTACCATAGTCTGTTTCAAAGTTTGATGCGATTTGGTATCCGCTGTCAATCTTGGCCAAAAGTATGTAACTGTGACAAATCCTTGGGAGAGTTTTCCAGTAACCAAAATGTTCAGCTGTTGGTTTCTCGTAGTACAGCTGAAGACTATTTCCATCTTTTGAGGTACTACCCACTGTGAACTTCTCCAGTCATTTCTTCCAAGCCAACAGTGGTAGAGTTCATTATCTCTTATCTCCAATAATTCCAAGTAACTAACCAGTTGAAGAATGATTCATGCCAAACAGTTCTTCTAAACTCGGTTCCGTCCCTTTTTTTTCCACTATACAACACTACTGTACAATTGCAATATTTCCTTTCTGTGTGTAACCCCTGTTCGAGAAGCAAAAGATGTTGTATTATATCTACTTTAAATTTGTTTTGCTTCCGGCGGCAGTAGTTAGTGCACTCTTGGCCACGTGTTCTACGGGAAAAACCATCTGCGTTCTAGTGCTTGATACCTGATTAATTAGATAATGGTGAAATTGAAAGCTTTAAGTGCTTCTATCTAACCGGCTCATTGGCCCTCAGGTTATTAAAAAGATGATAGCTATTGGAGTGCAGAGAGGTCTGTTCGGAAACTGAAATGATGTCCATACAATAATTATTGGTGAAAGTGATCCAGTGCTCGCACTACTGCTAGCAATTCCTGGAGAGCTCATAGTAGTTCTGCTCAGACTGTGAAAGAGTGCTAATAAAATAGGCCTGAACTCGTTCCTTTCACTCTGGATCTGGGATTACACTGCTACAACACCATGACCACTCGCATCACAATTAAGAGTGGATAACAAATCTGGGCAGGCTTCTTTATGATTCCATTCAAATGAAGCCCGACTTTTTCTTTCCCAATTAACCTACTGAAATACATTACTTGTAATAAAGGATTTTATGTTCAAAAACAAACATAGTTTCAAATAAATATACAGTCTATGCAATCCTTCCACATGTCGGGATAATGACTCTGTCATAATTTGTTGTTTGTTTATTAACTTTACTAAAAAACGTAAAAATGTGGGGTCCTTTTGCGAGGCTCGATGCGTCAAGTTTTGATAATATGCGTTTAATAATTATAGGCCAGTGGTCTGCGTAAAAGGGCTATCTGCTACTGAAATAATGAACCTTTGTGGAATAATTTGCGGCGTTTTAATTACGCTCAAGTGACAACTTGGTTGAGCCGTTTTATATTTTTGTTGAACCATTTATTTCACTCATGTACGATCGGTACACATCGACGCCTTGACTTTGTCACGCTCTACCGACACATTCGAAAATTTAGGCCTAAGAATAGTTCGGTGGTGTCGAGGATAGAGGGTATGACTCTCGGATCCCAGGTTTGAATCCCTGAAGGAATCACAACTTTTTGGGGGTTGGATTTTTATTCGGGTTGGTTACGTTCCTAACCACATTTCCCAATGGCAAAACCAATCCAAAAAGGCATGAAATCACTAAAAGAATCGTCAGTAGAGCGTGACAAAGTCAGGAATCGACATACAGATCTTGTGTTTGACTTGTCATAAATTAGGCCTACTTTCTTGGAATTCTTTGTGTATGGCGCTAGGACGCAGGCACGATTTCAAGTTTCTTTCCACAACCCCGTACTCAAGTATCCAATCATGTTCTAGTGAAAGTAACTAAGTACCTGTATGAGTTCTGCTATGTATGAGCATGGATGCAAGCGACGGGAAAGTTTTGTTGCACGAGGGACACGAAACGAGAGTGGACTTTCTCAGCCGGCGAGTGCTATTGCTGACAGCAAGCTGTTCCTCTGTATGAGAGCTCTGGATGTGGCGGACCCAGTCGGCTGGGGATGTGTACATCTTTTGGCACAGTTCGCAGCGGAGGAGCTGGAACTCGTCTTCATCGTCGTTGTCATCCTCGCCCTAGAAAGCATGGAGTATTTTAGTTGTGTTACAAGCTCATTCAGGTACTGCAACATGATTACTATCCCAAGGTAGAGAGCAGAATTTTACTAGATCTAAAACCCTTACATAGGGGTAGGGGTCAGAGTTAAATTAAATTTATTCATTATTATCGATACATATGCTTGAATTATTTTCGTTCAACTTTTAATTAATATAAAAATGAAAAATGAGCTCAACCGCCATTATTCTGTTATCAGGTGATTACAGTGGCTTTAAAAAGAGATCATAATGTTTGGAGTAAGGCTTCAGTTATTTGTAGCTTTGAAAAATGTGTTAATTTTGAATGTTTGCCTCCATACATAGAAGTAAGTAATTTTAGAAATATATCAGTTTCTCAGGACTCCTCAGGAATATCAACTGCCCACATTAGTTTTAAGTTTTAACAAGACACCAACGAATTTCCCATGGTGAGGCTACCTGAAACAAAAAGGTGAGATTTTCGTATCGTCAGAAATTCAATAGATTTCTAGAAAAAACTATTTCAGAAAAGCCCAATAGCTACTTCGATAGAGTCTCTAGAAGTATCTAGAAATAGGGTGTATAGAGATTGGAGATAGTTTTGACTTGACTCCAACTCAATTCAGGGATGCTCTGGCCCTCAGATAAGGAAATACTCTCCTGAATCTTCCACGTCCAGCGACGGCTGCGGGGCCATGTTTGAAATATCCCACGCGTTGGATTGCAAAACAGGAGGCCCTAGTGAAGAGGGGGCATGATGAAGTCCGAGACACTATGGCTGGACCAGCGGACCTGGCATGTAGCGGGGTCACACTGGAACCAGGGCTGCGTGAGGCCCAAAGTGGGAGCTCGGCCCTAGTGGCAGAAATCAAGGTGGTCAATGTTTGGGAGCGGGGGAGGCCAGCGTTTTTCGATAACCACATTGTGAATGCTGACGCCTCCTCCTACCGCTGTCAGGAAGGGCCACAGACTACCCACCATGCGGCCCACGCCAAGCATCAAAATTATGACCAGGCTGCTGAGTCCAGTGCTGCGTCACGAGTGCTGAGTCACGAGTGCTGAGTCACGAGTCACTACGCTGGTGAGTTCGTGTGACGGCGCTCTATATAGAGTTTTACCTATTCCTGAAGAGGACTACCCACGCCCTTGCTGAGAAATGAAAGCGTCCCTACTCCCTCATTTTGGGCTGGGTCAGGGTCAAGACCCGATTCGGGAATTAGCGGGTCCTGTTCCTCAGATTACGCGGAGGACGACGGGCATTCTAGACGCTGGGATTGGATGGGGCCGCCCTATCACCGATCTCCGGTGACTGACAACCCCCCCCCCCCCCCCTCATGCGGTGCATTCAATTGTACCTGGCATTTTTTGACTTTGACACGCAAATAACTTTCCCCCGTACTGTAGTTTGTATGTTTCTGGTCAATAAATTTGGTTTTAATAGCCGTAGAAAGAAGCTTGAACTAATATATTAGGGAATTGGACGTAAAGAGTCAGATGGTGACAACAAGGCCAGATTCTAAAACAACAGAATTCCAAAATGTAATAGGATACATGCAATACAATATTGATAGCACAGGCAGTTAGCCCTACGCAATAGTCCTTATAGTATTAGATATGGCCGGCACCTAAATTCTTGGGACGAGATCTTTGGGAACATCAAAATTTCTCCACGTGCCCTCGTTTCAGGGAAAATTGTCAATTTTTGCCTAGCCGACTCACCTGTAGTAGGATCAGGAAATATTAGAAGGTGAGCCTTGCCCTCCACCCCCCTCCAACTCTCTCCCTCCCGATATCCCAGCTTTCATCAAGATGACTTACGAAAGGTCCACGTCACAATCGTTAGCTAGGTACTATCAATATTCCGGAAATATTACAAATTATCGAGCTTTTTTGCTGACAGCTTCTCTTCTTCTAGTTCAATTCAGTAAACAATTTAAAGTAATTTAACTCAACTATCTATTACTTGAAAAACCTGATGAAAAAACAAGGAATATCGGCATATTTTGCAACGATTCTTTATTTGGACTGTTCAAATTATAACAAGACTTCACAAAAAGGCCTTTCTGTCCTTGAATAGGTTTTTTATTAATCTCCAACGTTTCTCCCCAGGAACTGGGGCTTCTTCAGGGAGACGAAAATTCAAAATATCAAATTCAATTTGTAAAATATCTACTTTTCTTTTTGTGACAAAAAACTTTAGAGATTGAAAAGAAAAAAAAATTCAAGGACAGAAAGGAATTTTTTGTAAAGTCTTGTTATCGGTATATTCTCGCCTATCCTTTGCTTACTATTCTACGCCGTACGGTTGAGGAGAGGTTGCGCGCATAAATATACGGGGTATCCCGAGTAAGGTGGTCGGTACTTCTAGGGCTCATTTCTGATCGAAAGTTCTTTAAAGAGACTGGAGACTTCTTCCATTTTTTTAAAACGCTTAGTTTTTGAGTAATTTAATATTTAAGATTTCTTTCTTGTTTTCCAACTTTTGTCACTAAAACGATATTAACCCCCTCAATTTGCAGTGTAAATTCAAGAGCATTAAATTTTCTATCTGAAAAATGCGTAAGCCTCCTTAAGAGTTAAGATTTGAGACATGACAAAGCTCTCTGAAACACAAATTTTACATAATTTGGGAAACCTTGAGTTTATTCGATCGGGAATCGAACTATGAGAAGCAATATTTTTTCAAGACACAAGAACGGTAAAAACTGATCCAAAACCTCACCTTTTCAACGGTGTAGCCAATATTACTTTTACTTCGCTAATTAGGGGAGGAAACTATGTTTTAATGTTGAAAAACATCGTTTGTCACTGAAACAGTGTTTTCTTGAAAAATGACCTTCTATGAAAATACGAGTTTCGGGTCGTTTTCTAAGTATTTGTTTACGCTGAATCGAATGGTAACACTTGCCTATCTCCCCAACCTCGTTATAAATTTGAGTTCATTTGGTATGATAAATTTTATGGTTTTAGGGGTGAAGCTAGTAAGCTGAAGTGTAAAACTCGAATAGAACAGGGGACTTTCTATTAAAATACGAGTTCGGGGTCAGTTTCTACGTGTTTTACGCTGAATCGAATGGTAACACTTGCGAATCTCCCCAACCCCGCTATATCCGAGTTTCACACTTCAGCCTACTAGCTTCACCCCTAAAACCATAAAATTTGTCAACCAAGTGAACTCAAATTTGTGAGGTAAAGTGTTAAATTTGGTTATAACGGGGTTGGGGAGATAGGCAAGTGTTACCATTAGATTCAGCGTAAACAAATACTTAGAAACCGACCCGAAACTCGTACTTTCATAAAAGGTCATTTTTCATGAAAACACTGTTTCAGTGAAAAACAATGTTTTTCAACATTAAAACATAGTTTCCTCCCCTAATTAGCGAAGTAAAATTAAAATTGACTACACCGTTGAAAAGGTGAGATTCGGGCACAGTTTTTGATGTTTCTGTTTTGAAAAAATATCGGTTCTTATGGTTCAATTCCCGATTGAAAAAACTCAAGGTTTTCCAAATTAGTTAAAATTTGCTTCTCAGTGGGCTTTTTCATGACTCAAACCTAAATTCTTGGGAAAGCTCAGGTATCATTCGATAAGAAATTTAACGGTATCCTCAAATTGGAATTTACACAACAAATTAAGAGAGTTACAAACTTTTTAGATACAAAAGGTCGAAAACACGAAAAAATCATAAAAAATTAAATTACGCGAAAACTAAGCGTAAAACAAAAAATCTAAATGAGGAACTTTCGATCAGAAATCAGCTTTAAAATTGACCCCTGAAATACTGAACACCTTATGCGGGATACCCTATATATAATATAAAAGATATTATATACCTAATCGCCAAGTTAAAAAAATGCGTCTATTACCTTGGGAGATAGTAGACCGATTTGTGTCTATTAGCCCTGTATGGTAAATAGACCAGATTCAAACGAAGAATTTTGTGCAGAGGCAGGGGGCGAAAAACGGACAATGGGAACGAGGGAAAGGAGTGCGACAGCTCCATTAAAATTTCAGTAATACATATCGAGCAGTTATAATGACTTCCCGGTTATTGAAGGTTGAAATATCCCCATTACCGCACTCAAAGGCGCGAGAAGAAATGTTTAACTCCGCTATTGGTTGCGAGTTGGACGCACTCTCGTTCGAGCTGGGAACCGTCACAATTAAAACTACTACTGTACTACTTTAAGCTATGGCTGAATAGTAATGGTACCTACATCTACAAGGCATAGAGGCTGAAAAGATTATGGAAAAAGCCAGACTGAGGGTAAGCAGGGTAAATTGCCGCCTGAGGAGATGCTGTGAAGAACCCTAGTGCGTCAAGTGCCTAGGACTATTTTGATTACTTTGCTCGGAACTGCAAGGGTCCAGATCTGTTTGTTTTGTCGTCTACAGTGTAATCCACTACTTGAGAGGAGGAAAAGATGGAAGTAATCCAGTAACATCCATGGCGTTTTATACCGGTTTTGCCAATAGCCTCATCACGGATTTGGATTAGAATAAGATGGAAGATGCTGAAACACTAGTTACACAATCTGTGCGAAGTGACCAACATCGGTGATATGTTTGATTGTGAGAAAATGGAGTTATTATTATGTAATATTTTTCAGTATAAAACGCAAATTTTTGAAAGGGAGGATGATTTTTTTGAAAACATCAGGATTAACTAAACTTCAAAAGTAAAGAAATAAAATGAAATATCGATGATGCTGCTCAGAGCTCTGATTGTGTTCGTTACAACTAGGAAGTGTTTCGGTATGTATCCTAGAATACTTCAATTCCTTGATGAGACTATTAGCGAAGTTAGTAGAATTATAAAAAGCAAACCTATGTATAGGTATAATCTCGAAAGATAGTGGGTTGATGACTTCCACAATCTCCTCCCCCCAAATAGACATAAAAGTAGTGACGAAAATTTTCCATTTTAGGGCTTAAGTACCTACCTGAGTTCGCTTCCTTTTTTTCGGTTGCTCGGTTACTGGATGTGTCTCAATATGCCTGACCCATAGGGCTGGAGACGTGAAGGTTTCTTGACACATATCGCATGTCAGCGGAGCGTATATATTTTCCCCACAGTCTCTCGGTGAAAGTCGCTCCTGCCAAAAGTCAGGTAATAACTTGTAGGTACATGTAGGTACATAAGACAGGTATAAATTCTTAAGCATTTGACTCTTATCACCTTCAACTAAACGATACATTTTGGTACGGAAGTTGAAACGCAGCAAATTATTACACAAAGACGTAGGTAGGATCAGTGTTTTGTCAATGGATGAATTTTCTATTATCACAGTTATCAATCGTTGTTCTCAATCATGTTTCTTTTTTTAGCGCCAGTAAGTTACGTACATACATCTTCATTAATAAGAAAAGTTTAAACGTACCTATGGATAATAAAATGTGATGGTACCAAATCAGTAAGGTGATTTATTAGGCATATTTTTGCGCTATAAGATTGGTTTGCAATTCACAGTTGTTTTAACAACATGGATTTCCAGTTCCCTCGAAGCCCCTCATGGAAATCGTATGGATGGTCGTGCTCCCATCTGGATGTTCCCAGTATTATTTTTTGATCTGAAGTGTTGATATTTATTTTCGAGTTTGGACATTATGAAATTTTCGATTCAAATGGCATTTCGAAATTTTGAATTCAAATTGTATTTTGAATTTGTTTACCTTGTAGAATTGACCGATAGCTATCCTGGGTTTCAAGGAACATCTAGACCAAAGGGGATCCAAGTACTTCCAGGTTTCAAAGGTGCGTCAAAAGTGCCATGGACAGAGGACAGATCAACATTTTGGTGTACTAACTCAAAAATTACCCAATAATTACCCTTCCCCCTCATATATAGACTGAAACTTATAAAATCAGGCCCATTAATCATATAAATAAATAAGTCGAGGGTGTGCCTAAAATATCAGAATACCTTTAATTTAACCGCAACAGGTAAAATTTGAGGATTGAATGTTTAAAAATTCATTATTTAAAATAATTTCTAAATAAAAGTGTAGCTATGTCGTTTGATTTTGATAAATTTTAACTAATTAAACTAATGCAAGATCTTATACCGAATGGGATTATCCGACGGTACTGCACGAGCAGCTGTTCGTACTGTTAAGGGAAAGTGTATTAGCCTACATGACTGAACTCCAAAGCGACGCTGTTAGCAAGAAGAGAAACATATGATTTTGAGTGGCGTTATCGTAAGTTTGTATTTTAATACAAATTGACATAATAAACCTTTGTGTAGTAATTTGCAGTGTTTTAATACGGGTTTGGAAATCTACCTATCTACGTTTCTCACTTATCCGAATGGTAGCTTACGCCTGCCCTGTTGTGCGCGTAACATTCAATAACAATACAAATTAGTTTCACTAATTAGTTCTAATGATGATAATCTCATCAGCAGTTTTAAAATAGAAGAAGGAGGAAACGGATATGGTTCGAATATAGACTGTATTATTCCACCATGGGTAAACTCGAATGACTGTAAACAAGTATTTCCATCATTATTTGATGTTTGGGAATTGATACGGAAAAAGTATTTTTAGCTTTCGCCTCTAACTAAGGAATAAACCATTAGGATTTTTTACGGTTTCTTAAACTAGGAATTATTAGGTTAATGGTGTTTTCGGAGTTGTTTTTGGTGTCTGTTTTTGTACGAGAAAAATTTGACTTGTAGTTTCCCAAAAGGTTCATTGTGGCGAGTATCATGATCTACAGAGTGGTCTTTATAACATATATAGCAGATTGTAAGTCTCTTCTTGACTGAAAGTTTAATGAAGAAACGTTGTGATGTCCTCCAAGGAAAGTCGGGATAGTGAACCTACATAGAATACCTTTCAGAGGTAAAGTGTATAGAAAAGGAAGGTTTAACTTACGGCCTTGACCGTGACCATGGGATCTCCTGAGTCATCGTTGGCCATGTCTTCTTCGTCTTCCCAGTCTATTGGCTCTTCTTTCACCAGAAGCTCGATCTTCATGTTATCTTCTATTACAATCTCGCTTCCTTCACCGCTGGAACTCACTTCCAAATTGTTGTCTTTAGCGCAATCCTTCTCTTTGGTGACCTAAGTAAGAAATTGGTTGTTGAAATATTTATTTTAAAATTTGAAATTTGTTAAAACATTTTTGCACACATGATGAGGTACAGTGTTTATTATTGACATATATAAAAGTTTACTGCTGGTAGTCAATAGCGTTTATTGGAAGACATTTGGATGGAATACCTTATTTCTCCTAATAATCAAATCTATAAAAATCAAAGTATGTTTGTTTATATGTATACGACCACAATTATGAACCAATTTTGATGCTGTTTTTTCACAGCATGCTCTTTGAACACAAGAAAGAAAGATACGACATATAGAAAATTTTCAACTCACCCCCTTTCAGCTTTAAAATCACCACTTTATTGAAAAACCGCGTTTGCTTCTTGCCTCATTTTAAACACTTTAACAACTTCATTAGATTATCATCTTGGTGGCTTTTGGACGTAAAGGATTTTCGATAACAAACTCAACCAAAACGATACCAAAACGATTTTGGTGGGTTGAGCCGAGCATTTTTTATTCGTAAAGATAGATCATCAAAAATCGATATTAAAAACGCCTTATTTAACGCCTTAAGCAATGTTGGTCAGGAAGAGCTTGAGCTTGGCTAAGGTTATATTGATGTTGAAGAAACCAGGACGCTTTTACCAGTAATAATTGCTTAAAAACAGTCCAATTCATTTAAAAAAAAAATAATAAAAAAAAATAAAAAAATAAAAATAAAATAAAAAAAGAGAGTTTACTTAATATTTTCTCCTGTTAACCCAAGGTAGTTGAAAATTGACAGGGAGCCTCTCTAGTACATTTTAATAAGAATGCAATGACGGGTCCTAGCCAAATCAGCTAAATTAGCTAAATTCACTCCTATTCACCCTGGGGATTTGAAATTTGATAGGGAGCCTCTCTGGGTGATCGAGAAGAAAAAAATGATGGGGTCTTTCGTTATCAGCAGAGTAAGCTAAATTCTCTCCTTTTCACCCTAGGAATGTGAAATTTGGCAGGGAGCCTTTCTAGGACATTGAGGGTCGAATGCAATGACGAGTTCCAACCAGATCAGCTGACTCAGCTAAATGCTCTCCTATTGATTGTAAGAATTTAAAATTTTACAGAGAGCCTCTCCAGGACATTATGAGACGAATGCAATGACGGGTCCCAACCAGATCAGCTGACAGCTAAATACTCTCCCATCCACCCTGGGAGTTTGAAATTTGATAGGGAGCGTCTCTGGGACATCGAGAAACGAATAAAATGAAGGGCTCTTTCCTTATCAGCTGAATGAGCTAAATTCTCTCCTATTCACCGTAGGAATGTGAAATTTGACAGGGAGCCTTTCTAGGAGGTTAAAAGTCGAATACAATGACGAGTTCCAACCAGATCAGCCGACTCAGCTAAATGCTGTCCTATTAATACTAGGAATTTGAAAATTGATAGGGAGCCTCTCTTGGACATTAAGAGACGGATGCAATGACGGGTTCCAACCAAATCAGCTGACTTAGCTAAATTACCTCCTATTCACCCTAGGAATTTGAAATTTGAAAGGGCGCCTCACTTGAACATCGAGAAACCAATCAATAATGATGGTATCGTTCCATGAACCATCTCTTACAGTGTCCGACGCATCTTTCAACGTCTCCGAAAGGTTGGGCAATTCATCAACAAAAACCAATTCAAATACCCGTATTCACCCTTTATACGTACAACTTTATTATTTATTTTCAATGTTTCCTTCACTTCAATTAAATAATAAATTTTAATGAATAAATTATTGTTATTTGTAACCATGACTGTACGAATAATATGTTAGGCGGGACAAAGTCCGCCGGGTCTGCTAGTTGATTATAATAATAATCTAACTATCAGCGCTGCATGATGGTACATGATGGCATGGATATGATGTGTTATGGCCACCTTAGTCCATAGGGGCCCTACATCACATTGGGGTAACCATATGTGATAAAAATCAACGTAGTATTGAACTAGGGAGCGAATTCAGTAAAGGAGTGGATTGACCCAATGAGAGCCACAACAACTTAGTTTGTGTATGTAACGAAGCGAGTACCTACGACTTTTCGGGAGGCTTGAGGAAGGGGAAATTGGCTCATAGAAAAGTGGAAATTACACATAAATTTAAAGCTTTCCAACAAGTGGTAAACGATTTTGGTGGGATACGAAATCGGGAAATTATATTCTCCCAAGCAATGATTGGTTGTGTGTGAACTAATATAATAAGTAAGCGTGACATTTTCAGTGTCGGACGACAATTTGGATAATCCCCAAAGCTAAAATATATACATGTCAAATCAAGACGCTTCTCTATTATAATATATTGTAGGTATTGCGTGTCTGACCAGTAATGCTTAAATCAATTTTGGACCACCCCCTTCTCAAAACCCTCCAAATTTTATTTCCCAAGGAACTAATGATTATCTACTCATCTTCAAAAACATGTTTACAGTATAAATCAAATGTTATTAGTGTGTCTTCGGTCTACAACATAAGTAGGTATCTACGTATTTCTTTTTCTACATACTTTAGGTACTACTAAGCAATATGGTTAATTCAACTTTTGAAAACTAAAAAGGTGATCAGTCGCTGAATTTCAGGTTTCAAAAACACATCACGTGATTTTATGTTGTGATGATGTTATAATTTATTTTGCTCGAATTCGCTTCTGCACTTTGATTCACTCGTTCAAGGTGAAAGCTCGGAGTGTACAACGAAGTTATACAACTCTGGTTATAACAAAGCTTATGTCATCAATTATCTTCTCACCATTTCATCCAAGCCCCGGAGTCTTTTTTCTTCTACATCGCTCTACTCACTTCTCCGAAACGGATGTAGAATAGGGCATCAAATGGTCACTAATTTACATGATCACAAAAAAGCAAAATGGTTCCAAAAACGTTAAAATACATTAATTTTATCCACTATTCTCTTAGTGGAAATCTATTTTTAGGTACTCATTCTAAAACAATTATTGAAGTTCAACAATTTTTCTTATTCCTACGTAATTTCAGATATTTCTCCTTAGAATGAACATGAAAAAATAAACAGATACAACTTATTGATAAATAGATAAGAACTTTTCGAGTGCAATAAAATGCTTGAATAAAAACAGTGCTTAACGATACACAAAAATGGCAAAAGCGTCTCAAAATCGTTAAAATATACATAGATTTTAAAGCAGAATATTACTTGAAAACCTTATTCTAACTATTCGGTTTTTGCACAAAATTGTGCTGAAAAATGTATTTATATTTCATTAAAATGCGCTAAAATATCTATATAAGCTGAACAAATTGTTTAAATTCCTAAAATTGGTCTGTATATAAGCGTTGTGTGATCAAAGTTTTTAGCCATAATTTAATAGGTAGTACTCGTAGTACACAAAATGCTCAAATTACGAAATTTTGCTCAATAATCATGCTGAATAACATGAACTACACTGTAAATTCTGATTACTACATTCGTACATGTTAATGTTGATAGCAAAAAGTTTTCAACAAGGTTTGTAATAGTAAAGATTTCCAATATTAATAAAAGCGAAAAATGTAATAATGTTGAGTGCTCACACGGGATCCAAGACAGGATACTTCATCAAAATATCAAACTGAGCCTCCAAAGAAAATACGTTTTGATTCAAATGAGCAGTAATACGAATAAATGAGAGATGTGTTTTACCTGTCGTTTTTCCTTCGGTTTATCAGAAGACGATCCTTGTAGTTCAGTCGGCTTTTCGGTAGGTGGTGCAGTTTTCGGAGTTTGTTTCGAAGTGCTTGAGCTTGGGTTGCAAGCATCTGGAGTTTTAGTCCTGCTAGGTGGAGCGTTATGGGGTTGTTGATAGTAACCAGCTGAGACGCGTCCACTGTTGGATGAACCAGCTCGACTCTGTGTATCCGAATGGGTGCTCACATTGCTGCTAAAGTATCTCTTCTCCTTTTCCTTTCCTCCGGAATGACAAAGACCTTTGATCCGAAGGAGTTCCCCTGCTCTCAACACTCCATTGAGCTGGTCGTTGCTGACCGTAGCCTCTCCGCTGTACATGTATTGCAAAAGGATGGACATAGTTCTGTAGGATATCTCTGAAGGGAGAACCACAATGAGAGGGGAAGTTGGGAAATGTGCTCCATTGACGGCTCCCAGATGCAGTACGCGGTTCAAGTATGAACTGCAAGACGAAAGGACGAAACGATGAGCTGCCAAATATCTCCCATCGCTCGTAACCAGTGTAACATCGGTGAAGTTGTCAGATCGGTATAACATCGCGACTGAACTGTGTAGATGTGCACCGTGGCTGTGCCATTTTAGCTGGTAGTTTTCTGCCAACACAGCTGCCATATTCACTCTACAAAATAAGATGTAAATAAAAAACCACAAAAAATAAAAAATAACTATAATAATAAATTAAATAAAAAATAAAATTTATTAAGGTTTCTGCCCTTCGGTAGTAAGAAGAAAAACGGTGATAAACAAGAAACACACACACACCCACACCCACACACACACACACACACACACACACACACACACACACACACACACACACACACACACACACACACACACACACACACACACACACACACACACACACACACACACACACACACACACACACACACACACACACACACACACACACACACACACACACACACACACACACACACACACACACACACACACACACACACACACACACACACACACACACATTTTTTTTTTTTTTTTTTTTTTTTTTTTTTTTTTTTTTTTTTTTTTTTTTTTTTTTTTTTTTTTTTTTTTTTTTTGAGAAACCTCCCCTCAAAGACAACACAGCTGCCATATTCACTCTGCCCCGGTAAAATAAGATGTAAATCGCGGGCCCCAATGCCCTCTGATTAGGCAAATCGCACCAAAATAACTATAATAATAAATTAAATAAAAAATAAAATTTATTAAGGTTACATTGTTATACCGTCACAAGGATTAATCTCTACTCTTGAGCGACTTTAGGCGATTGGTCGTGAGAAAAAATGTGCAGTGAATATCACGGTAGCCTGAAAAACGTTGATGAACAAGAAACACACACACACACACACACACACACACACACACACACACACACACACACACACACACACACACACACACACACACACACACACACACACACACACATATATATATATATATATATATATATATATATATAATTTTTTGAGATTGGGGGTCAAGTTCGAATTAGGACCTTTAATTTGTGTGTGTATTTTTTCGTCACACTTTCTCAGTACACCCCGCAATGAAGGATATATTTCCACCCGCACCCTCCCACGATTACAGGTGATTTATAAATACAAAATTCAACAGTATAAATCAAAATGCTCAATGTAGGTATTGAATTACATATTTTAACATAAACACGAGTTCTCATAAAAAAATGCTTGTCAATTGAATTCACAAAACGGCAAAATTCCTTAAATAATCGTTGAATAGAGAACTGAATTCAATTGACCACACACGCACACGACCCAAAGCACAATCTTCCTCATCAGACTGGTCCTCGGTACTTCAGCCAGATCACAAACATGGACGAGGTGATCCCACGCCTGGGAGGTTCCTATCAAAAAGTCGTCGTCACCACTGATGGCGAATCTTCTGAGGAACGCCTTTTACGTCCATGACACGGGAGTACTTTAGTAATTTGTAGGAATACGTAGAAGAAACTTTCAATCGCTCATGAACTGCTAGGAAAAACGTTTTGAGATGGAATCCATCAGCAGTTCTTGCACACTCATGTTCTCATGCATTTAGAGCTCGCTGCTTAGCTAGATGTTTGTAGTGAGTTGCTGATAGCAAACCAAAGTCGTCCACAAAACCATCTTTAAGGCAACCTATGCTCCTATGTCGCCGTACCAGTCCGCTCATTCCCCGCTGTATCATTTGCGCTTGCGTCCATTCTATCTGCAGGCACCAAGAGTTTCCCTTCAGCAAAGATACCACTAAGACAATCCTATCCACCAGCCCGGCATGCATACTGTCACAATGAAAACATTACTGTTTGTCAGTAATTGAACTGATTTCTGACTCTATGTTAGGTTTACTTCCCTTCAGCAAAGATACTAAGACCACTAAGACAATCCTATCCACCAGCCCGGCATGCATACTGTCACAATGAAAACATTACTGTTTGTCAGTAATTAAACTTATTTCTGACTCTATGTTCGGTTTGCTTCCCTTCAGCAAAGATACTAAGACCACTAAGACAATCCTATCCACCAACCAGGCATTCACACTGTCACAATGAATAACCCTACTGATGAACAAGTAAAACCCTACTGTTTAACACTAAATGAACTGATTTCTGATTCTATGTTAGGGTTTGAATCCCGATTCCCTCCTTCATTACAACAAATGGCTCGCGTGGCGGTATGAAAATTGCCTACGTTTCCAGTCATGAGGTCAAATCTGCAACAAAATTCTCTGATCTTGATCTGATCACTGTCCTCTCCAAACATCACTGTGTTGGGCTGATTTTAGATGGTACGAAAACCTTTTATAAATTGCAGAAGCATCTTCCGTTGGGTAGATCTGCTATTGCTTGCATTTTCAGCAAGCTTTGATCCTTACAGGAAAAGCGTATGCTAATAACGCCAACCGTGCACCTTTATAAATAATACTCCAATCCTCTCCACTTAAGCCTTAGTAAACCTTTGCTGAACGACCCTAAGCATTGGTCAATGTGTTTACCCCAAAATAAACGATAATCAAATATAACCCAAAGATATTCGTCAACAAGTATTTGCCAGAAACACATCATATTCTGGAGACACCGCTCTATGTAATACAGCAACCCTTTAGATTTCTCGGCACTCAACTTATTGACTTATATCTCTTTGTTCACTTTATTTACCTCCGGAACTACATAGCGAGAGAGAAAGAGAGAGAGTGTGTGAGAGGAGGTGGAGGAGGAAATTTATCGACAAATTTCATTTAGAACTAAACTCAATGTAATGCTGATATATTTATCAGTATTGCACTGTTTCGTTAAAAAAAAGTATATATATATATATATATATATATATATATATATATATATATATATATATATATATATATATATATACAATATTCCATTATGCAATCTAATAGGTAATCTATATGCAGCATTAGTCCATTCATAAATGCACCTGGATGATAACTTTGAATGAATACTGTACCATCAGGAGAAATGACAGAACCAAACAATCCTTTTTAATGACAGCCCTCTCACTAACTGTAAAACATTAACTGTATATTTGTTTAAAAAAGACTGTATTATGGTGGTGGTTCAAGTATAACATTGCAGAAAAAGGAGAGGTTAATATAAATGATATTTATTACAGTACGGTATCGAGTTCAAAAACAACATTCATTGGAATGAAATATGTCCAGAAAATAACGTGTTTACGAATTGTATATATATATGTTAAACAGAGTTGAGATCGAGTTGTTATAATATTTTTGGAACTAACTCACCGAGGTTCTTCTTCTTCCATTATAATATTTACGAAGAGTTTAAAATGATAACACTCTCTGAACCACAGTCTTATACCACTTTTAAAATGAATTTTACGTTTAAAATAGAAGTCTGATATAATAATGCTTTTAATAATATTCAAGTTAACGTAGATACTTATGTTTCAATTACTAATCGTAAACAACACTAATAATGGTAGTTTATTAAGGAATAGAAGACTTTGCGAAAGGAGATCTGGAGCGAAGGCTTGCGGGAGGTTTTGAGGTGAGAAGGAATACTGTCCCACCAGCTGGTTCGTTCGATAGCCGGGTCAGTTGCGATCAATAATTTCACTACAACTCTTTCCGTAAGAAGCAGCACCTCCCCGCTAGCTGCGATACCTTCATCTGTTGAACTATTGATAGGTAAGTACCTATCATTAAATGAATAGTTGGCAATGGTACCGGTGATTAGTTTTAAGAATTAATAAATTTATCAATCAGGTCGACTCATATTAACAAGTATCAAATAAGTATCTGCACCTATACTAAGGCCATTAAATTCCATATATTTCAAAGGAGGGGTCCCCTACCTACGGCCCGCCAAGCTCTTTGTACTTGCCTGCAATGATTTTCGATTATTGTAATTGATCAGTTTAAGAAGGACGGAAGGTTTGTTCCCAAAAGAGTTGTTTATTCATTCCAAAAATGATACGTGTTAGTTAATTTAACATGGACATGCTTTCAACATGGATATGTTTTTGGGCAGGGCTAAGAATTGAAACCTAAGAAGTTAAAATTGGATAGGGAGACTCTACGGGACAATAAGAGATGATTAAAATGATGGGCTCTTTCCTGATCAGCTGAGTGAGCTAAATTATCTCTTTTTTGCCATAGGAATGTGAAATTTCATAGGGAGCTTTTCTGGCACAATATGAGTCGAATGAAATGAAGGATTCCATCTTGATCAGCTGAGTGAGCCTAATTCTCTCCTTTTCACCCAAGGATGTTAAAATTTGGCAGGGAGACTCTACTACCGACACCAGAAGTAAAAGTATATTCCACGTTCTTCAATGTTTAGCTGTTGCGCTCAAGGTAGAAACAGGGGGGGGGGGGGGGGGTTGTTTAGCTATAACTTAGTAGGCTTATAAGCAAACTTTGAAAATGAATGACTTGAAATCTATGTATATACGTGCATAGCCACGCAATGGGCATATAAAAGCTAAGATGTGGATTGGATTAAGATCATTTGATCCGAACTTGGAACATTTTTGTCAGAAATGCACTTTGTGACGTCTCATCAAGAACTGCAATTTGTCATTAATTAATTTTGCTCACTGATAAGTGGTGTCATTCCGCTTTAATATGTTTTGAATTCACCTCACATCTAGCTTAACAGCCTCTTCTATATTCAACAACATGGATCCCATTTGCCATTCTCAACTCCCTTTCGGCCCTTCATGAAAAAATGTTGGGATCGCCATGTTGCTTAGTCTTCAACAACATCACATGGGACGCGCTCTCGAATTCATTATGAATGTTTTAAGAATTTGGGTTGTTTCAGTTCTTCACATTTAAAATGTGTTATTTGTTTCCGAATCAGGGTAAATTGGGACCCTGTTCCTTTTTACAAATTTTTAATGAAGCTAATATTACAGCAGAAAATTTTAGCAGCTACTTTTTCATACATTTTCAGAAAAACCCTGAACTTTGCTGAAAAATAGATAGGTAGCAATTTTAATTCTACCCCACACAACGTGATCTGACCAATATCGATGTGTTTAGTACCTATATGGAGTTATGAATCGAATGTCGTAATCAACTTTATTCTCACAGAATCTGTAATTTGCCCGTTAAACTTGTAATATGTAAAATTTACTGTGTTTCTTGAGAAAAAATTATTGGACTCGTCACTATGAATCAAGACCTCTTTGATTCGATTCAGCGTGAAAAAAGTACATCTGGAGACTTAATCTTGGATCTTCTCAGGTTGGATCAGCAGATGAAAACCCAAGAAGATTGAAATTTACCGCAAAAAGAGGAATCTTGTTGAGTTCTGAAAATTGGAAATGATTGTTTAATGACTGTTCTGAAACAGACAATTAAACAATGACCTTTCCAGTTTTTTGACTAATGGATGTGAATGAATTTCAATTTGTATTTTTTATTTTTCCTTTTCTTTTCTTTCTTTCCATTCTTTATTTTTTCTGGTGATATTTATAATAACTAACCATCCATTATTTTATTGCTTTCTTGATATTGAGTAGACTTGGTGAGTACTTACTTCCCAGCAAGAAGGTTGACCCTTTTATACCAAATTTTTTGTTGTTGTTTTACTTTGTTAGTTTCTGATAAATGTTTATACCTTATTATTCTTATCCATTAATAATATTGTAAAAAATTATCAATATTTTTACTTTTTATGTTTGGTTTGTATAACTTAGGTGAACCACTGATTTATTTGACAAATCCGTTATATTCGGATGTTTATACATTTTTTCCTGAACACACCATTAAGTATTTTGTTTAAATTAGTTTTATATATATTTTTCTTTCTGTTTAACATATAATGCCTGTTTTTTCCGTGTAGAAATCTGAAGATGTCCTCAGCAAGAGGACGAAACACAATAAAATAAAACAATAAATGAAATAATTTCATTTATTTTCCCTGGGCCGCATCCCGACTAATTCCTACAAAACACGAATTTTTATGGAAATAGTGAGTAGGCTATCGTATAAAAAAAACTTCAAAAACCAGCTAAAATCTTTTATCGGAACCACTTAGTGAAATATTATTCCTACCTCAGCGTCCTGAACGCGCAAATCGAATTTCTCCACTCAGTTCTTATCTCCACCTCTGCCATCAGCTCCCAACATCGGATACGTTCATTTCCAATATCAATCACAGTTCATCATTGATGGGTGACTAAATCTTGTTATTAAATTTTACAAAGTCTAAGAAAAGATTAGTATCGCTAGTTGAATTCATAACAGAAGTAACGTAGACTCGAGTCGTTCCAAAAGGTACATTTAATACATAATATCATCAACTATGTGCAACTGAACCAAGAAAACTTTCCAACACATATGGACTCACAATAGCAATTTGAAAAATCATTTAAGCTTTCGGTCCGATCTTCCATGAAACTACGCAAACAGACAATCATGACAACCAACGAAAATAAAGATGACTCATAGCTTTCCAAGTCATGTTAGTTGGCGAAATGACTATAATTAAGGAACCGCAAAACCTCCTGGAATATTAACAAATACCATTAGGCTTAGTACTGGTTCAAGATATGGAAACCACTCTCTCCTTCTGTTTCTGTAAAATAGACAAAACTCCATCGCAGTATCTAGTATCACCCCCTGGCATAACTAGACCGGCTCACGGAATTACGCTGCCCTGGATTCCCCACACAGATGTTTTAGAATAAAGCTTTGGTTCGGTCTAGAACCACTTGTTCAATTAAGTTATTTTAGTTTAATCTGAGCAGAGTTTGTAATGCTAATATTCCATTTCCAGGTTGCTGATTGGGCTGCGGAAACCCTAGGATATTTGAGTGGACGTTTTTTCCCTTCATCTTTTGTTTGAAATGAACTGGCGAATCATCGAGGAAGCTTTCACAGGAAACACAAGTGTCGAGAGAACAGAACAATCATCAAGCAGTATAAAACAATGTGATGCATACAATTCAATGATGATCTTCAGACCCATTGTTTCCTGATCGTTTTGCAGCATCAACGATCGTTACACAACTATTTTTTAATAGGTATGCATCTCATTTCATTATACTATAACCAACTGTGACAGATTAATTTTTCTAGAAATTTCCACAAATGCTCTTACTATTAATTATTATGATTATTTTTAAAACAGGTGACCGTAAACGAACATATCTGTGACAGATTTGGAACTTCTGAGCGATATCTCTTAGATAGATTTAAGCGTTAGTGGGCCACAAGCGATGGGAGATGGGACAAGATCTACCGAACGTTTTCTGCGACAGTTGAAGTATGGCAGATGTGGCCTGTGGTAAATTGGTACCTGCTAGTCTTGGTTGGTGTTCGGCACCGTTTTGGGATTCACAATGCACTTGTTTCTAGTTACGTTCAGGTGCAGGTATGCATCACCGTATCCTGGAACAACATCTTCTGCAATGGAATGCATTTTTCCAATCAAATCCCCAATTCAGTCATTCGCCTTTTATTTTTCCAAGTCAAAGAATTCAAGAATTTTCGAAAAAAAAAAGATAGTTAAAAGTTTGAGAAGACCCAGTCACGCAGTATGACCATATGAGCAAAGTTCAGTAATTTTTTGCCGTATATATTCATGTCAACCTACTTTAAAATTTGAGCACATTGTGCACACAAAAATTTATAAAAGTATTACGGCGAAAGAAAATAATAATAATAAAAAATGATAATAATGCTACGCAATATTATATGAATACTGTACATATGTATATATAATACTTTAGAATTTGTAAAAAAATTTGCTGTTTTCATCAACTTCAGAGAAATTTAAATACATTTCTAGGTAAATTTTGCGCAAATATTTCTGATTGTTAAAAATAAAAATTGAGAGTTTAAATTAATTTTCAATTCAAAACGCGCATATGCTTTATTCATGCTGCCTTTCGATATCTGATCAGGATAGACAGTTCTTCATTTTATCCTTTTCTTCTTGCCCTACAAAGGCTTCCAATCAAATTTCAACTTCCTAGGGTAGACTGAAGAAAATTCAGCAAACCCAGCTAATTAGGGTTTAGCTTGTCATTTCATTCGGCTTTTGCTGACCCAGAGAGGCTTCCTAATTTCAACGTCCAAGGAAAGTGTGAGAGTTTAGCTCCCCCAGCTGATCAGGAAGGAGCCTGTAATTTAATTCGCCTTTTTTCGTCCTAGAGTGGCCACTTTTCAAATTTAAATTTCCTAAGCTGAACAGCAGAGAATTTATTTCACTCAGCTGATCAGGATGGAATCAATTATTTAATTCGTCCAGAGGACAGGCGCCCAATTGAATTTCAACTTTATCGGGAGAACAGGTGAGAATTCAGCTCACAGAGCTAGAAACTTCCCCGCTACTTTCAGGGTCGAATTTTGGAGCAACATCCGGCCGCTGCCCGGATCGAGATGAAAAGCTTTATACTTACTTTACTTAATCGGGGTTAGCTTAATTTAAAGTGTTAGCTTAATTTAAAATATTTGCTTTGCAAGGGCAGTATGTAGCTCGTTAATTACAGTCGTGGAACAGCCACAACTGAAAGGAAGTAAATGTCTTCTCAAACATTAGGCGTTGTTTACCTGGACGAGGTTGTTGGGATTTTCCCGATGACGTATCACAAGGTTTTATGAACTTCAATACGGCAAAAAAACCAGTCCAATAAGTGCAATTCGATGGAAAAAAAACCTTGGTTTAACTAGATTTTTTTATTACATCTAATTGCACTCATTTGATTGCGCTTGATCCGGTAATACGCAAAAAATTTAAAATTTCTACTCACCGATATGGCCATCATCACAATTACCTATATTAATAATTTGAGTATTATATTTACCTCAAGCGTTTGCGACAATATAGCTGCGAAAACAAATTTTCGAGAGTAGATTACCGCCAGATTTAAGAGCTGTCTGACCCTAACGACGAGGCCCCATCTAATCACCGCCCATTTGAACTATTACGTCGATGAATAATACAAGTATAATTATTCTAATGAAGCTATTATTTCCGAAAAGCAATGTTATTTTTCTTACCTTTCTTTCTTTTCTAGTGTAGAGGAAGATGAACAATCAGTTCCTAATTGGTAATTAACTTTTAAAGATACTGTTAAATTGGAAATTGAAAGTTTGCCATTTTTACCTGATGAGTACAAACACCGCAAATTATTACACAACCGTTTATTATTTCTGCATCCGATAGAAGATGGCCACGCACTTCACAGTAGTTAACATAATATGGTTGGATAAATCAGGAGCTTTCCAACGAATGGTGAACGATTTCTGTGCGATTAAAATTGCGGAAGTTCCACGTACGGCTCGGTTGTACGTGAAAATCATAAGAAAATTTACAAGCGGTTGCAATCATGTTGACAATATCAATTATTGAGAATGATCATCTGTGTGTAAACAATTGATTCAAATAACCATGCTCATAACTCAGGTTGATGGCCACGCACTTCGCAGTAGTTAACATAATATGGTTGGATAAATCAGGAGCTTTCCAACGAATGGTGAACGATTTCTGTGCGATTAAAATTGCGGAAGTTCCATTTCCCTACCAACGGCTCGGTTGTACGTGAAAATCATAAGAAAATTTACAAGCGGTTGCAATCATGTTGACAATATCAATTATTGAGAATGATCATCTGTGTGTAAACAATTGATTCAAATAACCATGCTCATAACTCAGGTTGATGGCCACGCACTTCGCAGTAGTTAACATAATATGGTTGGATAAATCAGGAGCTTTCCAACGAATGGTGAACGATTTCTGTGCGATTAAAATTGCGGAAGTTCCATTTCCCTACCAACGGCTCGGTTGTACGTGAAAATCATCACCGTCACACATTTCGTTACATCCCGCGTTCCATTTTCGGCTAGTTAGTCCATGGCTAAAACACATTCTGTGTTAAAACTCGGCGCTCCGCGCCTCGCCAGGGGGCAAGCCCCCTGGACCCCCGGTTACCTCTATTTACATACTTCGGACGAAATTATTGAAACACAGAATGTGTTTGCGTTGTCGCGCAACCAAGTGACAACCAAACAAGCGTCATTGTTTACTATTCATTTATAACATCAATTTATATAGTTATAGTATGAAACTACGAAAAAAAATACGAAATAAATTCGTGATAAATCAAGAGCGATTTATCAAGTAAATGTCCTAAAGAGGCTACATACGAAATTACAGCTTCCTAGAGTGTAAAGTATAGAAATTAGCTTTAAAAGCCACTCATCTGATCCGGACCCTGGACATCGTCAAGTAAATGTCCTAAAGAGGCTACATACGAAATTACAGCTTCCTAGAGTGTAAAGCATAGAAATTAGCTTTAAGAGCCACACATCTGATCCGGACCCTGAGCATCGTCAAGTAAATGTCCTAAAGAGGCTACATACGAAATTACAGCTTCCTAGAGTGTAAAGCATAGAAATTAGCTTTAAGAGCCACACATCTGATCCGGACCCTGAGCATCGTCAAGTAAATGTCCTAAAGAGGCTACAAACGAAATTACAGCTTCCTAGAGTGTAAAGTATAGAAATTACCTATTCAAATTATTTAACCTCCGCTTCACAAATCAAACCGTTTTCGTAATACTCAGATCACCTGCTATGAATCAAATCATCGAAACACAAGCTCAATGAAATCATCAGAAATTAACAAGCGGTTGCAATCATGTTCACAATATCAATTATTGAGAATGATCACCTGTGTGTAAACAATTATTTATATAACCATGCTCATAACTCAGTTTGTTGGACACGCACTTCGCAGTAGTTAACATAATATTGTTGGATAAATCGAGAGCTTTCGAACGAATGGTCAACGAATTTTGTGCCTAACTGAATTAACTGAATCATTACTTCAATTTGACATAGATAATGTCTTTTGGCTGGGGGTCATGACAAAATAAGCGTGATCGTGATCAAAAAATGTAATGGGTAACTAGGTTGTTACTTACTTTCATTTCGTTACTAATCACGCTACTCTATCTAGAACATGAGGAAGTCACTATTTCTTAGCAATTAACGAAACAATAACAAAACAATTCGAATTTTAATTCAAGTGTTTTCACCTACTGTTTTGAAGAATTTCATGTCTGGAGAGTTTGGACACGAGTTGAACAACAAATAATATCGCAATCTCAACCACTAGAAATAATACATGCATCGATGCAGTCTTTAGCCGTCATATAAATCTAGAAACGCGTGGTTACATTTCATATTTCAGTACCTACTCATCGACCTTCATTATCTAAAACTATCTAATTTTAATTACATTGTATTATATTGTGAATAAATAACTGCCAAAAGACATATCTATGCATGAGTTTTTTCCGTGCAAGCTGTAAAAATGTTTTCAGTACGATTTTGTGCATACATTTTTGAATGTTCTAATTTAGGTATAGTTGATAAGCTTTATTTGAGTAATATTCTGCTAAAAATGTAAATTTAATTTATTGAGACAATTCTTTCATATAAATAATATTTAATTTTTTATTATAAAGTATTCATTCCCTGAAATATTTGATAAAATTGATATTGATTTTAATTTTTGTCTAAATTTATGATAACCTCCTGCAAACCGGTTTATTTGAATTTTGTAAACGATGGGTCACAGCTGTCGCACTTAACTCCGTTTGGATCACCATGATCTATCTAAACCAATCGGCAAGACCGATTTCATAGCCCCTTATGGATCCTCACAGTTTTGGTACCATTTCTTGTGAAAATTATTGTTAAATAGTGTTTCTTTTCCCGAAAATGAGGTTTGGATGCATTCTGATGGCATTAATATGTGGTGTATTCGTGACGCCCGTAAAACTTCCTATAACAATATCCATTAATTCTTTTTAATTTTTGTTCGGGTGAAAGCACGTTTCACGGAAGTTTAACTCCCAACGCCATACTAATTAACATATATGAAGAGCTGAGAGTGGTTCGATTAAACCAGAAATTTATTATTTTCTAAGTTTTCTATTGGAGTAATGTTTTTTTTTTTGGACATTGGTTCAAGGCTTTAAATCGCAAACTATGTTAGAAACGTGTTTTTAAGAATTTTTCAAAAAATAGGCAAAACTTGTATTTTAAGTATAGAAAAATGGGATGCATTCTTGATACGCGTGAGATTTCCCATAAGAATAGATGAAAAAAGGACTTGTCTCCGAAATTTCCCATTTTCTGACCACAGTGCGTCGCGCGGCGTCCGTAGAATTTGAGGGTTAAAATGTTAAAGTGCGACTTCGAAAACTTTCAAAATATAATCACTTTATATATATATATATATATATATATATATATATATATATATATATATATATATATATATATATATATATATATATATATATATATATATATATATATATCAACACACTTAATGGTAACGCTTGCAGATCCCTCCAATTCCGTTATAAAACGAGTTTTACACTTCAACTCACAAAGTTTTGTTAATCTCTTATGCTGAATTGTTGAGTTTTAGGGGAAAAACTAGTTGATTAATTTTATCAAACTCGGTTATAACGGGGTTACCATTCAGCGAGAAAAAATATGTCGAAACTAACCCCAAACAAGTTCGTTCATAGAGGGTAATATTGTTTCTCAATATCAAAACATAATTTTCTCCCCTATTTAGCAAATTAAAAGTAAAATTGACTAGGACTAGGTACACCGTTGAAAAGAGAATTAAATAAAGCAGTTTCGGTGGAAAATGACGGTCTCCAAAATTAATTTGGGAGAGTAGTTACTTGGTAACATGGAAAAAAACTGAAAACAACTGGTGGTTTGACAATGATTAACGTCAGTGATGACGGTGTCGTATTGCCAAGGGCAAATTTTAAAACTTTTATAGTGGTTTCAGTTAATTCTGTTGTGACAAACTGTTAAAAACGACACCAAACTCGATTTTCGGTTGATTTGACGACGACAAGTTCCTGTCGTCGGATCGTCACCAAAAATTATACAGCTAACCCCGGATATCTAAAGAGTCTTCCTTCAAATTTTTAGTCGATAGTTTCAAATTGGCAGCCTGTGTCGCGGAACGCGCATGCACACTCACATACACACACACACAAACACACACACACACACTGCAAATTCCGTGCCTGAGATCTCGACATCGCTTTCGAACAACCCTAAGAAGTAAAATGTAGGGGTTGACATTAAAAAAAGAAAATTTATATAGATATATATACAAAATTACATATAAAATTAAAAAATATATGTACCTACAAAATTAAAAAAATATTTGGATAAAATAGACATTTTTTTATCAATTTCGGTAGAATTATCTTCAAAGAATCGAATGAGATCATCCAGAGTGTCCTACCGTTTGCTCTAGGGCTTGAGTACCTATCAAAACAACATCGCCAACACGACTGTGAGTCGTAAAACAACTTTTAGATGGAGAAGTAGGTCAACATCAGGTGATTTTGTTGATCCTATCCCGTTTTATTATTTAAATTGTCCATACCGACTTGCTGTTTTGTTTGCCAAAAGCGAAAAATGATTATGAATGACGTATCAAGCGTGTATAAAGACCAGTGATCTACGCAGTAAGGTATGATAATGTTGGAATAATACAAATTAGTTTATGTAATATTAGAAACATTCCCAACTATTTCCAATCATTACCCACTTATGTTTCAGGTCATCACTTTCTACAATGTCTTCTACCTAGTATTTATCTCATCTAAGAGACATTTCGTAAGAGTTTTAGGCTAATTATAACAGGGTGAACGAATAAAACGGTGTAGTGTGCTCTGAACATATTTTAAGCTTCACAAAAGAGACAGGAGGCTGTGAAAAGGCGACCGATTCTGAGGCGACCCGCGGGAAGCACCCGGGGGCTTCTCCCTCAAGCCAGGTTATGTTACTCGATGTAAACACAAAATCTCCCCCCAACACGGTCCAAACCCTCGAAGGAAGCCAGAAATGTCGTCTACTCACCACTCGAACTCGTCTCAATTCCGTATGATCCAATCACGGGATGCAAAAAGGCTGGTCCGGGGACTTGAATCTTCGTAAACCGGGATAACTTGTTCACTTTACGTCGACCGAACGTGTTGTGAGTAGTGAAAGGGGGGAGCGTAGGGCTACCGAGCTAATAAATCGATATATCATGCGCATTGCTATTGATTTCCCGTGCCCGGGCAAGTCGACATGATCGTTCGGCACGACTCGGCTCCTCGATTTTATCGATTGAAATTGGTTTTAAATAAAAACGAATTACCCTCTCTCACCTTTATTTTTGAGTTGTTCGCCGTGTTTTCAGAACGTTTCAGTTGTGCCAATCACAATTATTTGTTGGTAAAACCTTCTTGTTGGCAATAATTTGTTGATGTAACTGGTTGAGCTCACGTCAAGCTCAAATATGAAACTGGGTGTATTAACCTAATCCTGCTTTTGCAATGGATGATGCCCAACTGTATCTATACATTTTAAATAACCCAAAATCACTTCAAGACATGTCGAATTCGCACCGTTCTGCATACAGATTTTTTGAAACACAAAATTAATAGGTACGTTATACTCTACCACTGCTATATTAAAAACATTAATTTCAAACAAAGGATTATGTCATTACGGATATGTATACCAGAATGGTCCTCAATGCTTTCAATGTTTGAGCCTTCACTCACTCGTTCTCCATAAACTTTTGGGGTTTACATGTTCCATGAAATGTGGATTCCTAGAGTCATAGTTCGGTTTTCACTTTTCTGGAAACTTACATTAACCACTATTCAGCCAACAGAATTTAACAATGAACATTTGTTCACTTCACAAGTCCCCCGGATCAACGAGTTTAAGTAGGTCAGAACCGTGATGCGTCGATTGAACAACACCTTAAATGCCGAAAAATTGAAAAAATAAAAATAAATAAGCAAAATGATTGAGTAATTTGCGCTGTTTCAAAGTTTTCATCCTGAAAATGTTGAGAAATGTTTAAAAGGAAAGTCACAAAAAAAGTGAATATGAAAAGATAAATTATCATTTTATTCTGTTGTATAAAAGTAAAATATTACAATATGTTGCAAACAAATTGATTTTTCGAAAAATTTTATGTATGAGTAAATTTGATATACAAATATCTTAAGTTAAGTACGACGTTTATTATCATGACTCGAAATGCGCAGAAGACCGCAGCAATTTGAAGTGATGGGTGAAACCTAGACCAGCGAATTCCACACCAGCTTCGAAAAGTTTGACCTACGTTAGCCGTCATATTTTTCTTCTCTAGTGAATATATGTGTATTACAAGACAAATAATCTTAATTTTCATATAATCATCACTACTATAAATTTATTTTTCCTCCTCAAAACAAGCTATTTATCTGTACTGATATCGCTCATCTTCACTTGATCTTTCGGAATCACTTTGGGAAATGATACGACATAATTATGCAGGTGTTCATTAGGATATTGTGTGACATCTGTTCAAACATGAAGTTTCGTTGGGAGACAATGAACGCGCTGAGATATAGCCTTCATAACCAATAATGCAGAAACCGCGATTATTTGCCAAAATTTTCTTTTTCCCTATCTTAAACGTAATTTTACGCTTATTCCGAGCGTACCCTTGTCTCTATACCGAAAATGTCTTCTTAATGTGTTCTCCTTGGAAAAACCAAGTTTTGAAGCATATTTTTCAACTTTTATCCAATCAATACAATTCAAAACAACTTTTGTTCCGTTATGAAGTAATAGAAGATCAAATCTCGATAAAAACTCCAAAAAAGTTAGTAATCCAAAACCTATTTTTTTAATCGCAGAATATTAATTTGGAAAGCCTTTTTTGCCATAAATTGGTAAGTGGTTAACAATTTCTTTTCCCTCCAAAGTCCTTAATTTTCAAAACAATGTAACATAATATAGTACGATTATTTACGAAAATTCCCTCATACGAACTTTTATGAGCTTTTCTTATAGAAAATTATTGCTGATTTTTAATATGTTTTCCATGTTTGTGTCCAAAACTTACGGTTCTGGCGGTTTTCGCCAAATGTAATCGTCGTATATGTGGAAATGTGGCTCTTCTGGCCTTTTATTCTTTTGTGTAATAATTTGCAGCGTATTGCTTCTCAGTCAACCTATTGGCAGCGGAAGCATCGTCTCCACTTTTGGGAGATGAAAACAAATGTTTTCTATAATCAAAATTTCTACTCACATTTTACGTTTTACACCATTATGAACAACTCGTTTCGTGCTTGCGTTCAAAGCGTGTGTGCGTGTCGTGTGTCCACAAATCCTTGCGAGAAGTTAGTTTCTAGTTTTAATCCGATTCAGACGAAATTTTCTGGGGATTTGCGGATTAGTCTGCAGATGGTTTCCTATCAATTTCGTTGTTTACATATTACTACCTACTTCACTCTACGAATGCGCAAACGTGAACTTCATCAAGCATAATTGTCTCATGGCCTATTGTTGTCCGATCACGCCCTGATTCTGTGGGTAGTTTGGCAAATACGGTTTGACCATCCCATATAAATTTTGCATGCGCGAATGTGAAATACTTGTAATCGGTATTAGGTACTTCTACGTCTTTATTCGATTTTCATAAAATTTCTGGGAAAGCCCTATCTTCAGGGCGCATTGATAAACCCCTTTCAATTTCAACAGTAAAAAATTAGAAGTCTTAACTGCGCAAGTGCGAACGTAAAATCTATATTACGTCAGTTTTATGTGTCCTATTCGTCCGATCTAGCTTGCATTTGGAGGGTAGTTGAGAAATGACAATTTGATTAACCCATATGTGTTTAATCACGATCCATCATTAGTAGCACTTATTACATGCATGACTTCTATAGTTTTTATCCGATTTCGATGAAATTTCTGGGATTGTACTCGTAAGATTGCGTAAACGTAAGATCTATCATAATATATCACTTTCTTATTGCCTATTTGACAGATTTTGATATTTTACACTCAATATTTATTTATTGCTTCCCCAGCTATACGAACACGCTATGGAATCTTTGAGGATTATAAAATATTACAATTGTGACGGATACGGCGAAGAGATGTGCCTCACCCTACTTGGCTGAATTTTGTGTGCTAATCTTCTAGTCGAACCATTGTGAAACGGGCGGCCCGGGTCGATTAATTTCTAATATTAAACGGTTCCCCTCGCTTCCGCTCGCAATTTGACCGACTGCCCGTCACTTTTTTCGATATCCGATTTCGGATTCAGATTCGGCGGACCCAAAGCTGTATTTCGCCCGCAAAAACCGTTCCGAAAAACGTACCTTTATGGGGTATATTTTAATCGGAAAAAACCAAGTTTTTCGGCGGACTTTTCAAGAAAACGGGTCCGTACTCTCGCATTTTTTTGACGCATTTCCCGATACTTTTTTCGCGATCCGATCGCGCCGTCGTCTTCCTCGTAGGAAAACCTACGAAACCGGTATTTTTCCGGAATTTTCGACGGCCGTTTAGAGGGGTAGGGGAAGCGGGGAAGTCCAAAAAGCGCACATTAATTATTACTTCGACCCCCCTCCCGCCCTACGGCCCATGGTTCGGGTGGGATTAAACAATTTTAAATTCGCTCGCTCCCACTTTTGGAAAATCCCAAGAAGATCCCCCCACTCGTAGATCCGGCCCACTCAGCCGTTTGGCCGTGCATAGACACGACAGACAAACAGACAGACAAACAGACGGAGTTTCATTCTTATAAATAACTAGCCGCTCCGGCTCGCTACGCTCGCCTCCACGTCCAGCCGGCCCCCCCCATTAAGTTGCTCGCTTCGCTCGCAACGTGTGGCATGTAGGGAATATTGCTCGCTTCGCTCGCAAAGTCTGGCATGTAGGATATGTTGCTCGCTTCGCTCGCAAAGTCTGGCATGTAGAAAATGTTGCTCGCTTCGCTCGCAAAGTATGGCATTTAGGGGATGTTGCTCGGTTCGCTCGCAAACGATAGATCTCTAAGGGTAGGTTTAACTTCTGTAGGGGATGCTGCTCGCTTCGCTCGCAAACGGTAGATCTCTAAGGGTAGGTTTAACTTCTGTAGGGGATGCTGCTCGCTTCGCTCGCTTGAGGAAGTTATACTGCCCACCCAACTTGGCAGACGTTTTTTTCAGTTGGGAATTATTACAAACAATTTAAATCTTATAAAACTACGTGGAACCACGAAAAGTTTATTCGGGGATGTTGCTCGCTTCGCTCGCAAGGTATACCTGTATATGTGTAGGACAAAGTCCGTATTTATTATTTGAAATGGCTCTCGCTTCGCTCGCAAGGTAGGTACCTATGTAGGCATACCTGCTCGCCTCGCAACGTTGTGACATCGAACGCTTCACGTCAATTCTTGAGCCTTCTCTCGTCCACGGCAGAATCATTTTAATCGCTTTGCTCGCTTCTGCTCGCAATTTGACCGAGTTCTCGTCACTTTTTTCGATATCCGATTTCGGATTCAGATTCGGCGGACCCAAAGCTGTATTTCGCCCGCGAAAACCGTTCCGAAAAACGTACCTTTATGGGGTATATTTTAATCGGAAAAAACGTAATTTTTGTCGGACTTTTCGAGAAAACACGGTCCGTACTTTCGCATTTTTTTGACGCATTTCCCGATACTTTTTTCGCGAGCTGTGGGCGCTCGTTTTTTGATAGTTCGTCAACCAGTATGTTTCCGGAGTTCTATAACTTCCTCAATACAGCTACTATGATTGGGGATTACACGAGTTTGAATGTATCTTTACGAATTATTATAATTTTTAATTTATTATTTTTTTGTTCAGTCCCTTGTCCTTTTCCGGATTCCAATTTTTTGTCAGCGGAATTGAGATAGACACAAGAATTTGAGGAAAGAAAAAAAAGTACCTATTGGTTCTCATGGTCGCCCTCCGCTTGGCTCTGGTTTCCAGTCCACCTGACTTATATGACCTTGTCATCTCTCAGGGTCATATTCGGTTCATACTTCGTGATGACAAACCCAGTCCGGTAGTGGCCTAATATGTTGGTCTGTAATTTTATCCAGATAACTATCATATTTCATACCTACGCTTTGTGGCGTGGTATTATCTAGTATCTGGCTTGTCATCGTTGTTAACTTTCTAATGACGGCGGACGGATGCAGTAGTGATATTCCTCTTAGGGAAGCACAGCTATCTCGTAACAGTAACATGTTATACCTTAATAAACGCAACGCAAATTCACGCAATCTTGGTGAATTTGCATTTTGTTTTAGGTACGCATTTCAAAGTAGCAAGTGGGTTGTAGGTACCTATAAATGAGGTGCCTGTTCCCAGAGCACACAAGCACTTTTATTCACTTATTTCTTTAATAAACTATATTTATTGGAGGTAAAAGTCTAGAATAATTTTATTTAATAGCAGTCCAGACCAAATACAACCTTTTCCAGACCAAATTTAACTTTTTCGAAACCAAATTACACTTTTTCCAAACCGAATTAAACTTTTTCCAAACCAACTTTAACTTTTTCCAAACCAAATTAAACTTTTTCGAAACTAATTAGGTTTGGAAAAAGTTTAATTTGGTTTGGAAAAAGTTTAATTTGGGTTGGAAAAAGTTTAATTTGGTTTGGGAAAAGTTTAATTTGGGTTGGAAAAAGGGTACTTTTCCGTTATACCCCCCCCCCCCCCCCCCCCCCCAGTCAATTTGTCTTCAACACACACCCGCCCGATGTTTCTAGGCATTTCTTCTTACTTTGATTACATATTTACGTAGAATCGGTGATAATTTCAAGCTGAGGGAAGAAATATATTATTAAAAAAAAGAAGGAAAAAAAGAATGAGGTACCGTGTTTTCAGAAATTGCCGATGTCGGTGAGGATTTCTAATCCGCGTGGTTGTGGCTTGATTGCCTCCACAAGTAGAATGCACATGAATTCGCACAAATAGATCAGAATGCTGTGTATAGGTTTGTGGTCTGGATGCTCGCAAGCTCGCATCTCAAAATTACATAACATCAAGTAGTCAATCCCTTAGTAAAAATACAGATTAGTTGGACATGTAGGTCAGAATGATGTGTATACTTTGGCGGTCTGGATATAACAAATACATAGTTATACATAATGTATTAATAAATACATAACACAACATAATCCAAGTAAGAAGTAATGCCTAGAAACATCGGGCGGGCGTGTTGAAGACAAATTGACTGGGGGGGGGATAACGGAAAAGCACCGTAAAAAGTTTAATTTGGTCTGGAAAAGGTTGTATTTGGTCTGGAAATGCTATATACACACATAGTTTCTTCGTTGAGGTTAGGTTCGCACTGGAGAAAGGGATGGTCTCTAATACTCTCTAAAAACCGATTTTGAACAGACCATAATTGTATGCTGTTTGGCGTTCTGGTTAATTATATAGGTACATATATATATATATATATATATATATATATATATATATATATATATATTTTTTACGAGTGAATGTTCAGTTTGATGTTTAATGAAAGAATGTATTTTCATACAATAGCAACAACAAAACAGGTCACACCAATCACATGACATGGAGGTAGTTAAAAATAATAATTTTAGTGATTGGAAAATATTCGTATCCCAATACTCCTCAATCATAAACTCATTCCATTGTTACTCCTGCTTTTCTTGCACAGAAATCCAATTTTTCTCTTCAGTTGCCATGTATTTGAGTGCAATCAATCCTTCTAGAAGATTCTGCTTTATGAAGTGGTTCCTTATGTCAATGTGCTTGGTTCTGCGGTTTTTCATGGAGTGACCATGTTTTATTGTTCAGTAATGCAGTGAATAATTCTTTTCGAACAGCAGCATACCACTCATGAAAGTTTGGTCCAGTAAATGCCTCGGTTGGATTTACTTCTGTTGCGCATGCGATTTCACAATTTTCTACAGCTGGATCTCCAAAATTTTCGTTATTCGTTTCACCACACTCTTCTCTCGTTAGTACCTGATCAGAGGTTTCATTATTCATATTTCCAGTCTCGTTATTGACATTTGGAATCATGTTTTAAATTTTCTTTCTTCTTCCAGGTCCTACAGTTGTTTTCACAAGTTTCGGTCGCCCTCTACTTCGTACCATTTCAACTTCTGTATCTTCCTCTCTATCTTCTAAATTAGAACTAGTAAAGTCGGGCTCAATCGGTATGTGGTCGACGAGAGCTTCAACTTGTGGTTCATTTCTGTTCATGCCACTTGCTTGCTCTTCGATCTTGTTTTGTTCATCTGTTTTATCCAACCTCTTCTCTAAGGTTATACCGATTTCCAGCTTTCTCAGCCCCTCGAATTCCTCAGATTTTACAATTTTTCGATCAGTCTCATCAACAAATTTTACGTCTCGAGTCACACAGATTTTTCTCTTTTCTACATCCCACACTCTATACGCTTTCGACTTATCAGAATAACCAACAAAAATGCACTCCTTTGATCGAGGATCTAATTTATTTTTGTTAGGTGTTTTGTTAAGCATGAAAGCTTTTGATCCAAACGTTCTAAAATATGCTACGTTCGGAGGTTTACCATACCAAAGTTTGTATGGAATCTGGCCGCTAATCCCACTACAAGGACAACGATTTCTCACATGTACAGCTGTTGAAACCGCTTCTGCCCAAAAACTATGTGGTAGCTTAGATTCAGCCAGCATACAACGAGTCGTATCTAACAATGTTCTGTGCATCCGCTCATTTAGACCATTCTGCTGTGGTGTTCCAGGTTCAGTCAGTCTTCTTCCAATTCCACAACTCTCTAGGTATTCCCGAAAATCTTTCGAATCATACTCCCCCTCCGTTATAGATTGAAGAAATTTAATTTTGACTCCCTTTTGGTTTTCAGCGAATTCCTTATACAATTTGAATGCCTTCAATACTTCGCTTTTCCTCTTCAAAAACGTAATTGAGCACCATCTAGTTGCTTCATCTATAAAAGTAACATAGAATCGCGATCCACCATTCGAATTCGTTCTCACTGGTCCCCACACATCAGAATGAATTATCTCCAGTGGTTTAACAGTTTTATTTGACTTTTTGGGGAATGGTTTTTGAGACATTTTGCCTAAAATGCATATTTCACAAGTTGATAATTTAGTGTTCGGATTCAGATAGGCTCCTCGAACTCTCTTCGTCTTGAAAACCGTTTTTAAATCTGCCTCGTTCAAGTGTCCAAACCTATTGTGCCAAATTTCTAATTTATCCAACTTCTTACCGTTTCGCGTACCCTCGACTACTTTTGCCACTTCATCTACTTATGGAACATAGTACAAATTGTTCACTCTCTTAGCAATTAGTGTTTCCTCGTCATTCCGATTGTACACGATTGCCTTATCACGAGTGAAAAGTACTTTCAGCCATTGATCAGTCATTTTTGAAACGCTCAGCAGTCCCGTTCTCAAGTCTGGTACAAACAGTGCGTTTTTCAGTTCGATTGACCCAATTTTACCTTTATTCTGTGCCCTAAATTTGACGGTTCCTTTCCCTAGAATCTGTTGTGGATGTGTTTGCTAATTTTATTTTCATGTCACTTACCGATTGCAGTTGAACAAACTTTCCGGCATCATTGCACATATGACTGCTGCATCCACTGTCCAGACAGAATCCTTGGCTTTTCTTAAAGGCTTCAGATTGGCACATCATCGTCATGTTCAGGCTTTCTTCGGGAGCATCGACTGTTTTAGCTTGCTGACCTTTCAACGAACATTCAGAAGCTTTGTGACCGTACTTATGACATTTATAGCACTAATATTTAAATTCATTATCTACACCAGGTTTTTCATTATCATACTGTTTTCTAGGTTTCCTGTATCTATTTTTCGCAACCATTGCATCAGAATCATCTATTGTCTCACTCTTATTCATCCTAGCCTTAGACTCTTCAATGATTTTCGTCCTAAGCATTGCAGGAGTTGGTAGAGCATCACGAGACTCAATAGCACATCTAAAGTTTTCATATTCGTCAGGTAGACTATACAGTAACATTATTGATGGTAGATCGTCATGTACACGTATTTCCATATCAAATAATTTATCTACTGTGTCAAAGAAATTCATGACATGCTCTCGTACATCACCTCCGGTTCTCATTCTGTGCTATATCAATCTCTTAAGAAGTGTTGCTTTCCTTGCAGGACCCTTCGACGCAAATACTGCGTGAAGTTTCACCCACACATCATTTGACGTTTTCAAACCTTTAACTAATTTCAATTCCGATGGACTAATTGAAAGAATTAAATCAGACTTAGCCTCTGCATCTTTTTCGTCCCATGCAGTTGCTCCGGCGTCGTCGGATGGCCTCCTTTTCTTTCCATTTACATAGTTCCATCCTCCAGATTTCGTCAGTAATGCTTCCATGTGCATAACCCAGGTATCAAAATTGTTTTTAGCTAATGGTTCAATTCTTGTCACATTCGCGTGTTTTATTTTCCTTTATTCCCTCTTATTTCTCATCCTTTCTGGGCTTAATAACCTGATATATTTTACGAGTGAATGTTCAGTTTGATGGTTAATGAAAGAATGTATTTTCATACAATAGCAACAACAAAACAGGTCACACCAATCTCATGACATGGAGGTAATTAAAAATAATAAGTTTAGTGATTGGAAAATATTCGTATTCCAATATATATATATCCATCATGTTACCTTGATTTGGGTATATGTGCATAATTATTTTCATGATGTAATTGTAGTATTTTCACTAGTCAACTGAGTACTAACCTGCTGGGATGCCACAAAAGTGTGTAGGCATTCCGAACAAATATTGTTGCATTTCTGGAAATGTGACTTTTTCAACTCAAATGACCCATTACTGAGATAATCAAGACTGCATACCACCTCTATTTTGGAATAAAGGTAAGCGAACTTCGGCCCGCACATCTGGCTGTAGAATAACTTTGAGAGAATGGTTGACCAAAGGAGGAACAATGTCAGCCCTTTTGGTGTTCCCGTGGTGTGGAGAGACCCTGGAAATTACTCATACAACTGTTGTTTGTGTATGATACCTCCTATTTATAAAGGGACATGAACAAAGAAACAAAATCTGCCATCAAGCACCCTGACATTACTTCTACAATGCATCCAGGACAACATACAAATGAATTGTCTATCCCCTCTCCTCCTTGGAAGATGAAGAGGAAGATGAAGAGCAAACAGTAGGGAGATTTAAGAATTAAACGCTCGTAGTACACTAAATTTGAGGAAGTCGTGTTGGATGGTCCACAAATTGACAACTTCCTGAAGGATAGAGCGTTTTTGAATAACCTGCAATGCAAAGAAGTAGCTTGGAGTGCTGTTCTAGTTGAAAACCTCCTCAACAAAAATGTAGGTCTTGGGTGTAGTATCACTTAAGATTTATTCACTCTCATTTGGATTTTATTCTTGACAAGTTTGGATCTGTGAGTGAGGAACGTGGTGAGTGATTTCATCAAGATATTTCCTTAATGGAATGAAGACATAAAGATAGGTGGAACACTGTAATGTTTGCAGACTGCGCGTTGGACTGCTATGAGGGTTCAACAGCCACAAGAATACAAAAGAAGCAACAAAAAAAAAAAAAAAAAAAAAAAAAGTTCGCACTGAACAGAAACAAGACTTCCTGATGCCTACTCATGCGACATGAAATTTATTTAATGTTTTTATTTACGCCCATAATCTGTTATATATGACATTGATTAAACATAAAATTGGTATTTCATGATAGTGTTAATCTCCAAAACCGTAGCTAGAAGGAGTTATGATGATGAGCTTGGGTTATGGGGATAACGTGAGGAATATTTTTATTTCATCAAGCCAACAGTTTTTTTTGTAACAAACTTGTATATACAATTTTTGGTGAACATTTAAGGACCTAGTTACATTGTATCTACTGTATATTTAGCTTGTTCGGCCTTGCATCGAATTCACCTTCACGGCCCGGTCGTTTTTACGAATGCAAAAGAGGCCGTTATAGCGAGCATCGTAGTTTTTACGTTGTTTCCTCCAAGAAGGGTGATAGATAGGATGACTTCAGCTATGCGGAGGCGATGAAGGATAATGGGTTCCCTGGAGCATGGACAAAGGAAGGCTGATGGTATGTTCTTCCACGGTCTGATAGTCTCGATTACCCTGCTCTTTAGGGTGACGCAATATTTAGGTACGTCCCTGCGTATGCCACCAGACCTTGCCAACCCTTTCAGCTTGCAACATCTACAAACTATCTCCAAAACAATCCTATTCATAGAAAGCACGCAGAGCACAGTAGAGTTTGATGTCCTTTTGCACATAGGGGTTTCAACGTCTTTACCACCTAGCCACGTCATTTAGGTCAGTTCTCAAGAGTCATTGTCTTCTTAATTAATCTTGTTTACCATAGGCATAACCTATTTTTTTTCTTATTCTATACCTATTTCTGAAAAGGTTTTATATAAATGATACCGATTGATTGGAATTGGTCAAAACAGCAGTGCAAAGAAAGGGGAATTACGTAATAAAGAACTACCTCACCCCCACCGGCACCGCCTGGGGATGGGAGCCTCAGCGCCGCCTACCTATGACGTCAAATCATTTTCTTTACATAAGTATTATTCCTATTATTATTATTTCTCAGTTGCTGGGGAGAAACGTTGGAGCTTAATAAAAACAAAAAACCAATTTAAGGACAGATGTCCTTCTTTATGCAGCTTGTTAAAATCTGAACTGTCCGAATAAAGAAAAGTTATTAATGTATAATTATGTTGAAATTGATATGCAGTAATCAATTCGTCTTCTCCCAACTATCATCCAAAATTAACCAAAATCGAACGAACAGAGTTTGAAAAAATGGAGCTTAATGGAATTTATGACTTCGCATGCGCGGAGTGAAGTACTAATTTGGCATCAATGAAACTGATAGGTGAAAATCTATACAACCTAACCCGCGCATTTCCTGACAATTTCCAAAATCCGATGAAAACTGTAGAAATTAAGGTCGTTACAAGGATTTAACATAATAGCTATTAATTATACAATGATGTTGTAATTGATATGGATTGATAAAACCGTCATCCCCAACTATCATCTAAATTTGATTTGGGTGAGATCGGACAGCTAGGACGTGAGAAAATGATGATTGGTAGAATTTACGTTAGCGTTTGCGCAGAGTGAAGTATTTAGTCAGGAACAATGAAACCGACAGAGGACTCTCTACACCCTAGCCCGTCAATTCCAAATCGGATGAAAACATTGGAAAATAAGGCTGTACCAGAGATTTGCGAACACACGACAGACGCACCCACACACAGACACACACACCAAACACGGAACCAAAGTCGTTCAGAATGTGAGTAAAAATTTAGATTTTGGAGATTGAAAAATGTTTTTCTCCCGAAAGTGAAAACAATGCTTCCGCAACCTAGGCATAGGTTGACTAGGAAGCGAAATCCGTAGCACACGATGGGATAATTATATGTGGTGTTGACTGCAGATTTGAAACGTGTGAAATTGACAAAAACCTCGATTGTGGCGCAGTCGAATGTTGAATCGATGAAATTTGCTAAAAACAGGTCGGACGCCGAAATACGAGTCCAACGGTATCCATAATTCAGGCGGGAGGGGGAAGGGAGCCCGTTTTAATGCGCCGTTTTTTGGCTGAGCGCTCGATCTTCTATCCGCTGCCACATTAAAATTTGATTGAGAGCACTTCGTACGTCAGCGACAAAGTTAGGTTCGTTTCTGGACGCGTAGAACACGATGGTGCCGTCAAAATTGCCGAAGGATGCTGTCTTCTCTGAGAAGTCATCAAGAATATGCGGGAAATGACAAAAAAAAAAGAAGCATTTCCCGCTTTGGTTTTATTCGCCTTGGGCCAAGTTAACTCCGACGGTTTTTGCTCGGGTTGGTCTTAAAATGTTTGCTGGAGTTCCAATTTGATCCCATTCGAGTTTCGAGGCATGAAATTGTGTTTTCCGATTGTGGTGAATGATAATGTAGACAAATACGTTGGTTTTCGAGCCAGCGCTCTTCCTATTCTATCGAAACGCAGGTGTACTCTGAACTTTCTATTCCAACCTCTTGATGGCCGAAGGTCTCCCGTTTGAAAAATACTCCCATCAGAAAAATAGACGGGGAAAACAAATACGTATAAACATAGCGGGTATTAGTACTATGGACTATAGTATCAAGGAATTATAGAATCAGCTGAAGAATTTAAATGTTCTTGAAACTGAACTTTTCGTGGATCCACAAACTCTTTATTGGGTAGCCCTTCTACGCAGATAAATGGGCTATCTTTATTAAACCTAATGAACTTTTCGTGGTTCCAAATAGTTTTATGAGATCTAATTTGTTTAAAAGTAATTTCCAACAGAAAAAAAAACGTCTGCCAAGTTGGGTGGGCAGTATAACTTCCTCACATATTGTAACATGGACGTATAGAATTAGTTGAAGAATTGAAATGTTCTTAAAACTAAACTTTTCGTGGTTCCACATAGTTTTATAAGATTTAATTTTTTTTTGGCTTTTTTGCCGTTCCCTTAGAATCGTAATTAAAAGGGATTGCAAGCTATTTTCAATTTTTCCCCGAACCATGGGCAGTAGGTCTCGATGATATGGGAACAATATCCCATCACACCTATGAATCCCACTCTGAGCAATCGAGAAAACTCATCCCTAGCGAACGAAGCTAGCAACATCCCCTACACAATTAAAATTACCCCTAGTGATCTACCGTTTCCAGTCATTCTACATGTCTCACTCAACAGTAAAGACCGTCGCATCTATACAGCCACACCGAGCGAGAAAACAAGGCTAGTAAACCCGCAATGAAGGATATATTTCCACCCGCACCCTCCCACGATTACAGGTGATTTATAAATACAAAATTCAACAGTATAAATCAAAATGCTCAATGTAGGTATTGAATTACATATTTTAACATAAACACGAGTTCTCATAAAAAAATGCTTGTCAATTGAATTCACAAAACGGCAAAATTCCTTAAATAATCGTCGACTAGAGAACTGAATTCAATTGACCACACACGACCCAAAGCACAATCTTCCTCATCAAACTGGTCCTCGGTACTTCAGCCAGATCACAAACATGGACGAGGTGATCCCACGCCTGGGAGGTTCCTATCAAAAAGTCGTCGTCACCACTGATGGCGAATCTTCTGAGGAACGCCTTTTACGTCCATGACACGGGAGTACTTTAGTAATTTGTAGGAATACGTAGAAGAAACTTTCAATCGCTCATGAACTGCTAGGAAAAACGTTTTGAGATGGAATCCATCAGCAGTTCTTGCACACTCATGTTCTCATGCATTTAGAGCTCGCTGCTTAGCTAGATGTTTGTAGTGAGTTGCTGATAGCAAACCAAAGTCGTCCACAAAACCATCTTTAAGGCAACCTATGCTCCTATGCCGCCGTACCAGTCTGCTCATTCCCCGCTGTATCATATGCCCTTGCGTCCATTCTATCTGCAGGCACCAAGAGTTTCCCTTCAGCAAAGATACCACTAAGACAATCCTATCCACCAGCCCGGCATGCATACTGTCACAATGAAAACATTACTGTTTGTCAGTAATTGAACTGATTTCTGACTCTATGTTAGGTTTACTTCCCTTCAGCAAAGATACTAAGACCACTAAGACAATCCTATCCACCAGCCCGGCATGCATACTGTCACAATGAAAACATTACTGTTTGTCAGTAATTAAACTTATTTCTGACTCTATGTTCGGTTTGCTTCCCTTCAGCAAAGATACTAAGACCACTAAGACAATCCTATCCACCAACCAGGCATTCACACTGTCACAATGAATAACCCTACTGATGAACAAGTAAAACCCTACTGTTTAACAGTAAATGAACTGATTTCTGATTCTATGTTAGGGTTTGAATCCCGATTCCCTCCTTCATTAGAACAAATGGCTCGCGTGGCGGTATGAAAATCGCCTACGTTTCCAGTCATGAGGTCAAATCTGCAACATTACTCTTCAACATCATGCATTATAACGTAGGCGTCAGTAAATTCTCTGATCTTGATCTGATCACTGTCCTCTCCAAACATCACTGTGTTGGGCTGATTTTAGATGGTACGAAAACCTTTTATAAATTGCAGAAGCATCTTCCGTTGGGTAGATCTGCTATTGCTTGCATTTTCAACAAGCTTTGATCCTTACAGAAAAGCGTATGCTAATAACGCCAACCGTGCACCTTTATAAATAATACTCCAATCCTCTCCACTTAAGCCTTAGTAAACCTTTGCTGAACGACCCTAAGCATTGGTCAATGTGTTTACCCCAAAATAAACGATAATCATATATAACCCAAAGATATTCGTCAACAAGTATTTGCCAGAAACACATCATATTCTGGAGACACCGCTCTATGTAATACAGCAACCCTGTAGATTTCTCGGCACTCAACTTATTGACTTATATCTCTTTGTTCACTTTATTTACCTCCGGAACTACATAGCGAGAGAGAAAAAAAGAGAATGTGTGAGAGGAGGTGGAGGAGGAAATTTATCGACAAATTTCATTTAGAACTAAACTCAATGTAATGCTGATATATTTATCAGTATTGCACTGTTTCGTTAAAAAAAAGTATATATATATATATATATATATATATATATATATATATATATATATATATATATATATATATATACAATATTCCATTATGCAATCTAATAGGTATCTATATGCAGAATTAGTCCATTCATAAATGCACCTGGATGATAACTTTGAATGAATACTGTACCATCAGGAGAAATGACAGAACCAAACAATCCTTTTTAATGACAGCCCTCTCACCAATTGTAAAACATTAACTGTATATTTGTTTAAAAAAGACTGTATTATGGTGGTGGTTCAAGTATAACATTGCAGAAAAAGGAGAGGTTAATATAAATTATATTTATTACAGTACGGTATCGAGTTCAAAACCAACATTCATTGGAATGAAATATGTCCAGAAAATAACGTGTTTACGAATTGTATATATGTTAAACAGAGTTGAGATCGAGTTGTTATAATATTTTTGGAACTAACTCACCGAGGTTCTTCTTCTTCCATTATAATATTTAAGAAGAGTTTAAAATGATAACACTGGCTTGACTCTCTGAACCACAGTCTTATACCACTTTTAAAATGAATTTTACGTTTAAAATAGAAGTCTGATATAATAATGCTTTTAATAATATTCAAGTTAACGTAGATACTTATGTTTCAATTACTAATCGTAAACAACACTAATAATGGTAGTTTATTAAGGAATAGAAGACTTTGCGAAAGGAGATCTGGAGCGAACGGCTTGCGGGAGGTTTTGAGGTGAGAAGGAATACTGTCCCGCCAGCTGGTTCGTTCGATAGCCGGGTCAGTTGCGATCAATAATTTCACTACAACTCTTTCCGTAAGAAGCAGCACCTCCCCGCTAGCTGCGATACCTTCATCTGTTGAACTATTGATAGGTAACTACCTATCATTAAATGAATAGTAGGCAATGGTCCCCTTGATTAGTTTTAAGAATTAATAAATTTATCAATCAGGTCGACTCATATTAACAAGTATCAAATAAGTATCTGCACTTATACTAAGGCCATTAAATTCCATATATTTCAAAGGAGGGGTCCCCTACCTACGGCCCGCCAAGCTCTTTGTACTTGCCTGCAATGATTTTCGATTATTGTAATTGATCAGTTTAAGAAGGACGGAAGGTTTGTTCCCAAAAGAGTTGTTTATTTATTCCAAAAATGATACGTGTTAGTTAATTTAACATGGACATGCTTTCAACATGGATATGTTTTTGGAAAGGGCTAAGAATTGAAACCTAAGAAGTTAAAATTGGATAGGGAGACTATACGGGACAATAAGAGATGATTAAAATGATGGGCTCTTTCCTGATCAGCTGAGTGAGCTAAATTATCTCTTTTTTGCCATAGAAATGTGAAATTTCATAGGGAGCTTTTCTGGCACAATATGAGTCGAATGAAATGAAGGATTCCATCTTGATCAGCTGAGTGAGCCTAATTCTCTCCTTTTCACCCAAGGATGTTAAAATTTGGCAGGGAGACTCTACTACCGACACCAGAATTAAAAGTATATTCCACGTTCTTCAATGTTTAGCTGTTGCGCTCAAGGTAGAAACAGGGGGGGCGTTGAAGGGCAATCATTTGGTAGTTTCTGTTCCAAGGATTTAAATTCTCTGTTTAGCTATAACTTAGTAGGCTTATAAGCAAACTTTGAAAATGAATGACTTGAAATCTATGTATATACGTGCATAGCCACGCAATGGGCATATAAAAGCTAAGATGTGGATTGGATTAAGATAATTTGATCCGAACTTGGAACATTTTGTCAGAAATGCATTTTGTGACGTCTCATCAAGAACTGCAATTTGTCATTAATTAATTTTGCTCACTGATAAGTGGTGCCATTCCGCTTTAATATGTTTTAAATTCACTTCACATCTAGCTTAACAGCCTCTTCTATATTCAACAACATGGATCCCATTTGCCATTCTCAACTCCCTTTCGGCCCTTCATGAAAAAATGTTGGGATCGCCATGTTGCTTAGTCTTCAACAACATCACATGGGACGCGCTCTCGAATTCATTATGAATGTTTTAAGAATTTGGGTTGTTTCAGTTCTTCACATTTAAAATGTGTTATTTGTTTCCGAATCAGGGTAAATTGGGACCCTGTTTCTTTTTACAAATTTTTAATGAAGCTAATATTACAGCAGATAATTTTAGCAGCTACTTTTTCATAAATTTTCAGAAAAACCCTGAACTTTGCTGAAAAATAGATAGGTAGCAATTTTAATTCTACCCCACACAACGTGATCTGACCAATATCGATGAGTTTAGTACCTATATGGAGTTATGAATCGAATGTCGTAATCAACTTTATTCTCACAGAATCTGTAATTTGTCCGTAAAACTTGTAATATGTAAAATGTACTGTGTTTCTTGAGAAAAAATTATTTGACTCGTCACTATGAATCAAGACCTCTTTGATTCGATTCAGCGTGAAAAAAGTACATCTGGAGACTTAATCTTGGATCTTCTCAGGTTGGATCAGCAGATAAAAACCCAAGAAGATTGAAATTTACCGCAAAAAGAGGAATCTTGTTGAGTTCTGAAAATTGGAAATGATTGTTTAATGACTGTTCTGAAACAGACAATTAAACAATGACCTTTCCAGTTTTTTGACTAATGGATGTGAATGAATTTCAATTTGTATTTTTTATTTTTCCTTTTCTTTTCTTTCTTTCCATTCTTTATTTTTTCTGGTGATATTTATAATAACTAACCATCCATTATTTTATTGCTTTCTTGATATTGAGTAGACTTGGTGAGTACTTACTTCCCAGCAAGAAGGTTGACCCTTTTATACCAAATCTTTTGTTGTTGTTTTACGTTGTTAGTTTCTGATAAATGTTTATACCTTATTATTCTTATCCATTAATAATATTGTAAAAGTTTATCAATATTTTTACTCTTTATGTTTGGTTTGTTTTCCTTAGGTGAACCACTGATTTATTTGACAAATCCGTTATATTCGGATGTTTATAAATTTTTTCCCGGACACACCATTAAGTATTTTGTTTAAATTAGTTTTATATATATTTTTCTTTCTGTTTAACATATAATGCCTGCTTTTTCCGTGTAGAAATCTGAAGATGTCCTCAGCAAGAGGACGAAACACAATAAAATAAAACAATAAATGAAATAATTTCATTTATTTTCCCTGGGCCGCATCCCGACTAATTCCTACAAAACACGAATTTTGATGGAAATAGTGAATAGGCTATCGTATAAAAAAAACTTCAAAAACCAGCTAAAATCTTTTATGGGAACCACTTAGTGAAATATTATTCCTGCCTCAGCGTCCTAAACGCGCAAATCGAATTTCTCCACTCAGTTCTCATCTCCACCTCTGCCATCAGCTCCCAACATCGGATACGTTCATTTCCAATATCAATCACAGTTCATCATTGATGGGTGACTAAATCTTGTCATTAAATTTTACAAAGTCTAAGAAAAGATTAGTATCGGTAGTTGAATTCATAACAGAAGTAACGTAGACTCGAGTCGTTCCAAAAGGTACATTTGATACATTATATCATCAACTATGTGCAACTGAACCAAGAAAACTTTCCAACACATATGGACTCACAATAGCAATTTGAAAAATCATTTAAGCTTTCGGTCCGATCTTCCATGAAACTACGCAAACAGACAATCATGACAACCAACGAAAATAAAGATGACTCATAGCTTTCCAAGTCATGTTAGTTGGCGAAATGACTATAATTAAGGAACCGCAAAACCTCCTGGAATATTAACAAATACCATTAGGCTTAGTACTGGTTCAAGATATGGAAACCACTCTCTCCTTCTGTTTCTGTAAAATAGACAAAACTCCATCGCAGTATCTAGTATCACCCCCTGGCATAACTAGACCGGCTCACGGAATTCCGCTGCCCTGGATTCCCCACACAGATGTTTTAGAATACAGCTTTGGTTCGGTCTAGAACCACTTGTTCAATTAAGTTATTTTAGTTTAATCTGAGCAGAGTTTGTAATGCTAATATTCCATTTCCAGGTTGCTGATTGGGCTGCGGAAACCCTAGGATATTTGAGTGGTCGTTTTTTCCCTTCATCTTTTGTTTGAAATGAACTGGCGAATCATCGAGGAAGCTTTCACAGGAAACACAAGTGTCGAGAGAACAGAACAATCATCAAGCAGTATAAAACAATGTGATGCATACAATTCAATGATGATCTTCAGACCCATTGTTTCCTGATCGTTTTGCAGCATCAACGATCGTTACACAACTATTTTTTAATAGGTATGTATCTCATTCATTATACTATAACCAACTGTGACAGATTAATTTTTCTAGAAATTTTCACAAATGCTCTTACTATTAATTATTATGATTATTTTTAAAACAGGTGACCGTACACGAACATATCTGTGACAGATTTGGAACTTCTGAGCGATATCTCTTTGATAGATTTAAGCGTTAGTGGGCCAAAAGCGATGGGAGATGGGACAAGATCTACCGAACGTTTTATGCGACAGTTGAAGTATGGCAGATGTGGCCTGTGGTAAATTGGTACCTGCTAGTTTTGGTTGGTGTTCGGCACCGTTTTGGGATTCACAATGCACTTGTTTCTAGTTACGTTCAGGTGCAGGTATGCATCACCGTATCCTGGAACAACATCTTCTGCAATGGAATGCATTTTTCTAATCAAATCCCCAATTCAGTCATTCGCCTTTTATTTTTCCAAGTCAAAGAATTCAAGAATTTTCGAAAAAAAATGATAGTTGAAAGTTTGAGAAGACCCAGTCACGCAGTATGACCATATGAGCAAAGTTCAGTAATTTTTTGCCGTATATATTCATGTCAACCTACTTTAAAATTTGAGCACATTGCGCACACAAAAATTTATAAAAGTATTACGGCGAAAGAAAATAATAATAATAAAAAATTAGAATAATGCTACGCAATATTATATGAATACTGTACATATGTATATATAATACTTTAGAATTTGTAAAAAAATTTGCTGTTTTCATCAACTTCAGAGAAATTTAAATACATTTCTAGGTAAATTTTGCGCAAATATTTCTGATTGTTAAAAATAAAAATTGAGAGTTTAAATTCATTTTCAATTCAAAACGCGGAATATGCTTTATTCATGCTGCCTTTCGATATCTGATCAGGATAGGCAGTTCTTCATTTTATCCTTTTCTTCTTGCCCTACAAAGGCTTCCAATCAAATTTCAACTTCCTAGGGTAGACTGAAGAAAATTTAGCAAACCCAGCTAATTAGGGTTTAGCTTGTCATTTCATTCGGCTTTTGCTGACCCAGAGAGGCTTCCTAATTTCAACGTCCAAGGAAAGTGTGAGAGTTTAGCTCCCCCAGCTGATCAGGAAGGAGCCTGTAATTTAATTAGCCTTTTTTCGTCCTAGAGTGGCCACTTTTCAAATTTAAATTTCCTAAGCTTAACAGCAGAGAATTTATTTCACTCAGCTGATCAGGATGGAATCAATTATTTAATTCGTCCAGAGGACAGGCGCCCAATTGAATTTCAACTTTATCGGGAGAACAGGTGAGAATTTAGCTCACAGAGCTAGAAACTTCCCCGCTACTTTCAGGGTCGAATTTTGGAGCAACATCCGGCCGCTGCCCGGATCGAGATGAAAAGCTTTATACTTACTTTACTTAATCGGGGTTAGCTTAATTTAAAGTGTTAGCTTAATTTAAAATATTTGCTTTGCAAGGGCAGTATGTAGCTCGTTAATTACAGTCGTGGAACAGCTACAACTGAAAGGAAGTAAATGTCTTCTCAAACATTAGGCGTTGTTTACCTGGACGAGGTTGTTGGGATTTTCCCGATGACGTATCACAAGGTTTTATGAACTTCAATACGGCAAAAAAACCAGACCAATAAGTGCAATTCGATGGAAAAAAAACCTTGGTTTAACTAGATTTTTTTATTACATCTAATTGCACTCATTTGATTGCGCTTGATCCGGTAATACGCAAAAAATTTAAAATTTCTACTCACCGATATGGCCATCATCACAATTACCTATATTAATAATTTGAGTATTATATTTACCTCAAGCGTTTGCGACAATATAGCTGCGAAAACAAATTTTCGAGAGTAGATTACCGCCAGATTTAAGAGCTGTCTGACCCTAACGACGAGGCCCCATCTAATCACCGCCCATTTGAACTACTACGTCGATGAATAATACAAGTATAATTATTCTAATGAAGCTATTATTTCCGAAAAGCAATGTTATTTTTCTTACCTTTCTTTCTTTTCTAGTGTAGAGGAAGATGAACAATCAGTTCCTAATTGGTAATTAACTTTTAAAGATACTGTTAAATTGGAAATTAAAAGTTTGCCATTTTTACCTGATGAGTACAAACACCGCAAATTATTACACAACCGTTTATTATTTCTGCATCCGATAGAAGCTCCTGGTCTAACAATATTAAATGCATTTAGTCAATCGTGCATTATCTAAATATAATTACGTAGACGTGGGCACGTACCGAGAGGAAATGAACGTAACGAATAAAACACCCATCACATTCTAATAGTCCCTCTGAACGTAATAAGAGCTGCTGTATAACAATAAGCACAATGAGCATCAGCTCTAACTATACCGACACAGACGTCAGCATCCACCGACTAACAATTAATGAGATAAAACATCAGAAGTCCTTCGATAGATAACAAAAGTTTTTATTTATTTATTATTAAAAAAAAAAGGTATCAATCCACCAGAAAAGTTGTAGGTCACGATTATCGTGCTCCGCAAACTATTATTCATAGATACTATAAACGAATCTTCAGATACTATTTCTCACAATATTGGCTTGCAAGTATTTAACATGTCGAACGCACAAATTGTTTTCTCAAGTGAATTTAAGCCTGAAATATTAAACAGCATAAACAACTGCCTCTTAAAGCCTTTCAAGTTCAGACCAATCTCCAATCAAGTACACCTTCTGGTGCTCCGACATTGCCACCAGTGCGCTGCGATCGGAACTGCTCCTAAGTACATATCTCTTATTTCCCATATTGGGTCTCATGGCCTGAAGGTGAAGTTCAGTTCACCCATATTGATTCATACCTGTATTGAGTCACAGTGACGTTAAACGTTTTAAATATTCTCTTTCAGAAAATAGCGTTCCGTAGGAAAGAACTATGTCAAAAAACACTTCCGCGTAACGTTTTCGGGCAGTTAGCTCAAGGCTATAGCATGTTCCATGCTAAATTGTGTATATAAACGCTTGCATACGAGTCTGCAACGCATTGGGACATTTTCATGTGTTTACCTATGAATGGTCAACGTCATTTCTGATGGTCATAATCATCGTTGTGGCCACTTGGGACAATTTTTTCGTGACGATTTTTTTGTTATGTGCCATATGAAAGACATGAAAATGTCAAAAAAAAAAAAAAAAAAAAAAAAAAAAAAAAATCCGCCTAACTGAATTAACTGAATCATTACTTCAATTTGACATAGATAATGTCTTTTGGCTGGGGGTCATGACAAAATAAGCGTGATCGTGATCAAAAAATGTAATGGGTAACTAGGTTGTTACTTACTTTCATTTCGTTACTAATCACGCTACTCTATCTAGAACATGAGGAAGTCACTATTTCTTAGCAATTAACGAAACAATAACAAAACAATTCGAATTTTAATTCAAGTGTTTTCACCTACTGTTTTGAAGAATTTCATGTCTGGAGAGTTTGGACACGAGTTGAACAACAAATAATATCGCAATCTCAACCACTAGAAATAATACATGCATCGATGCAGTCTTTAGCCGTCATATAAATCTAGAAACGCGTGGTTACATTTCATATTTCAGTACCTACTCATCGACCTTCATTATCTAAAACTATCTAATTTTAATTACATTGTATTATATTGTGAATAAATAACTGCCAAAAGACATATCTATGCATGAGTTTTTTCCGTGCAAGCTGTAAAAATGTTTTCAGTACGATTTTGTGCATACATTTTTGAATGTTCTAATTTAGGTATAGTTGATAAACTTTATTTGAGTAATATTCTGCTAAAAATGTAAATTTAATTTATTGAGACAATTCTTTCATATAAATAATATTTAATTTTTTATTATAAAGTATTCATTCCCTGAAATATTTGATAAAATTGATATTGATTTTAATTTTTGTCTAAATTTATGATAACCTCCTGCAAACCGGTTTATTTGAATTTTGTAAACGATGGGTCACAGCTGTCGCACTCAACTCCGGTTGGATCACCATGATCTATCTAAACTAATCGGCAAGACCGATTTCATAGCCCCTTATGGATCCTCACAGTTTTGGTACCATTTCTTGTGAAAATTATTGTTAAATAGTGTTTCTTTTCCCGAAAATGAGGTTTGGATGCATTCTGATGGCATTAATATGTGGTGTATTCGTGACGCCCGTAAAACTTCCTATAACAATATCCATTAATTCTTTTTAATTTTTGTTCGGATGAAAGCACGTTTCACGGAAGTTTAACTCCCAACGCCATACTAATTAACATATATGAAGAGCTGAGAGTGGTTCGATTAAACCAGAAATTTATTATTTTCTAAGTTTTCTATTGGAGTAATGTTTTTTTTTTTTGGACATTGGTTCAAGGCTTTAAATCGCAAACTATGTTAGAAACGTGTTTTTAAGAATTTTTCAAAAAATAGGCAAAACTTGTATTTTAAGAATAGAAAAATGGGATGCATTCTTGATACGCGTGAGATTTCCCATAAGAATAGATGAGAAAAGGACTTGTCTCCGAAATTTCCCATTTTCTGACCACAGTGCGTCGCGCGGCGTCCGTAGAATTTGAGGGTTAAAATGTTAAAGTGCGACTTCGAAAACTTTCAAAATATAATCACTTTATATATATATATATATATATATATATATATATATATATATATATATATATATATATATATATATATATATATATATATATATATATATATATATATCAACACACTTATTGGTAACGCTTGATCACTCCGATTCCCTTATAAAGGGGGTTTTACACTTTAACTCATAAAGTTTTGTTAATTTCTTATGCTGAATTGTTGAGTTTTAGGGGAAAAACTAGTTGATTAATTTTATCAAACTCGGTTATAACGGGATTACCATTCAGCGAGAAAAAATATGTCGAAACTAACCCCAAACAAGTTCGTTCATAGAGGGTAATATTGTTTCTCAATATCAAAACATAATTTTCTCCCCTATTTAGCAAAGTAAAAGTACACCGTTGAAAAGAGAATTAAATAAAGCAGTTTCGGTGAAAAATGACGGTCTCCAAAATTAATTTGGGAGAGTAGTTACTTGGTAACATGGAAAAAAAAACTGAAAACAACTGGTGGTTTGACAATGATTAACGTCAGTGATGACGGTGTCGTATTGCCAAGGGCAAATTTTAAAACTTTTATAGTGGTTTCAGTTAATTCTGTTGTGAAAAACTGTTAAAAACGACACCAAACTCGATTTTCGGTTGATTTGACGACGACAAGTTCCTGTCGTCGGATCGTCACCAAAAATTATACAGCTAACCCCGGATATCTAAAGAGTCTTCCTTCAAATTTTTAGTCGATAGTTTCAAATTGGCAGCCTGTGTCGCGGAACGCGCAACGCACACTCACATAGACACACACAAACACACACACACACACACACACTGCAAATTCCGTGCCTGAGATCTCGACATCGCTTTCGAACAACCCTAAGAAGTAAAATGTAGGGGTTGACATTAAAAAAAGAAAATTTATATAGATATATATATACAAAATTATATATAAAATTAAAAAATATATGTACCTACAAAATTAAAAAAATATTTGGATAAAATAGACATTTTTTTTTTATCAATTTCGGTAGAATTATCTTCAAAAAATCGAATGAGATCATCCAGAGTGTCCTACCGTTTGCTCTAGGGCTTGAGTACCTATCAAAACAACATCGCCAACACGACTGTGAGTCGTAAAACAACTTTTAGATGGAGAAGTAGGTCAACATCAGGTGATTTTGTTGATCCTATCCCGTTTTATTATTTAAATTGTCCATACCGACTTGCTGTTTTGTTTGCCAAAAGCGAAACATGATTATGAATGACGTATCAAGCGTATATAAAGACCAGTGATCTACGCAGTAAGGTATGATAATGTTGGAATAATACAAATTAGTTTATGTAATATTAGAAACATTCCCAACTATTTCCAATCATTACCCACTTATGTTTCAGCTCATCACTCTCTACAATGGGTTTTCCTAGCATTCATCTCATCTGAGAGACATTTCGTAAGTGTTTTAGGCTAATTATAACAGGGTGAACGAATAAAACGGTTTAGTGTGCTCTGAACATATTTTAAGCTTCACAAAAGAGACAGGAGGCTGTGAAAAGGCGACCGATTCTGAGGCGACCCGCGGGAAGCACCCGGGGGCTTCTCCCTCAAGCCAGGTTATGTTACTCGATGTAAACACAAAATCTCCCCCCAACACGGTCCAAACCCTCGAAGGAAGCCAGAAATGTCGTCTACTCACCACTCGAACTCGTCTCAATTCCGTATGATCCAATCACGGGATGCAAAAAGGCTGGTCCGGGGACTTGAATCTTCGTAAACCGGGATAACTTGTTCACTTTACGTCGACCGAACGTGTTGTGAGTAGTGAAAGGGGGGAGCGTAGGGCTACCGAGCTAATAAATCGATATATCATGCGCATTGCTATTGATTTCCCGTGCCCGGGCAAGTCGACATGATCGTTCGGCACGACTCGGCTCCTCGATTTTATCGATTGAAATTGGTTTTAAATAAAAAGGAATTACCCTCTCTCACCTTTATTTTTGAGTTGTTCGCCGTGTTTTCAGAACGTTTCAGTTGTGCCAATCACAATTATTTGTTGGTAAAACCTTCTTGTTGGCAATAATTTGTTGATGTAACTGGTTGAGCTCACGTCAAGCTCAAATATGAAACTGGGTGTATTAACCTAATCCTGCTTTTGCAATGGATGATGCCCAACTGTATCTATACATTTTAAATAACCCAAAATCACTTCAAGACATGTCGAATTCTCACCGTTCTGCATACAGATTTTTTGAAACACAAAATTAATAGGTACGTTATACTCTACCACTGCTATATTAAAAACATTAATTTCAAACAAAGGATTATGTCATTACGGATATGTATACCAGAATGGTCCTCAATGCTTTCAATGTTTGAGCCTTCACTCACTCGTTCTCCATAAACTTTTGGGGTTTACATGTTCCATGAAATGTGGATTCCTAGAGTCATAGTTCGGTTTTCACTTTTCTGGAAACTTACATTAACCACTATTCAGCCAACAGAATTTAACAATGAACATTTGTTCACTTCACAAGTCCCCCGGATCAACGAGTTTAAGTAGGTCAGAACCGTGATGCGTCGATTGAACAACACCTTAAATGCCGAAAAATTAAAAATAATAAAAATAAATAAGCAAAATAATTGAGTAATTTGCGCTGTTTCAAAGTTTTCATCCTGAAAATGTTGAGAAATGTTTAAAAGGAAAGTCACAAAAAAAGTGAATATGAAAAGATAAATTATCATTTTATTCTGTTGTATAAAAGTAAAATATTACAATGTGTTGCAAACAAATTGATTTTTCTAAAAATTTTATGTATGAGTAAATTTGATATACAAATATCTTAAGTTAAGTACGACGTTTATTATCATGACTCGAAATGCGCAGAAGACCGCAGCAATTTGAAGTGATAGGTGAAACCTAGACCAGCGAATTCCACACCAGCTTCGAAAAGTTTGACCTACGTTAGCCGTCATATTTTTCTTCTCTAGTGAATATATGTGTATTACAAGACAAATAATCTTAATTTTCATATAATCATCACTACTATAAATTTATTTTTCCTCCTCAAAACAAGCTATTTATCTGTACTGATATCGCTCATCTTCACTTGATCTTTCGGAATCACTTTGGGAAATGATACGACATAATTATGCAGGTGTTCATTAGGATATTGTGTGACACCTGTTCAAACATGAAGTTTCGTTGGGAGATTTTTTTTTGACATTTCATGTCTTTGCTATGGCACACAACCAAATTTTCGTTATGTCACGTTACGTTACGTAACGAAATATGCTCAATTTCTGATGATTTCCGCTTACAACCGAGACGTTGCTAGGGAAATGGTACTTCGTCGTTTTTCATCCCACAAAATTCGTTCACCATTCGTTCGAAAGCTCTCGATTTATCCAATCATATTATGTTAACTACTGCGAAGTGCGTGGCCAACAATCACAGTTATGAGCATGGTTATTTGAATTATTGTTTACACACAGGTGATCATTCTCAATAATTGATATTGTGAACATGATTGCAACCGCTTGTTAATTTCTGATTGCATACGAGTCTGCTACACATACCTACGCGTCTGCAACTGAAGACATGAAATGTTCCAATGTGTTGCAGACTCGTATGCAAGCGTTTCGTCTTTACATTCTTTCTTAGTCGATTACAAAGGTTTAAATAAATGATTTTCTACCGTGCTTTCAAAAAATTATACCGTTCGCTCATTCTATTTCAATCGATTTTCCAGCAAGTATTGATGAAATTCAAGTACATTTTTTAACACAGAATGTGTTTTTGCGATGACCTACCGAAAAAAAAATCGTCACAAAAAACCGACAGAAAAAACCGTTATGCGTCTTCTTAATGTGTTCTCCTTGGAAAAACCAAGTTTTGAAGCATATTTTTCAACTTTTATCCAATCAATACAATTCAAAACAACTTTTGTTCCGTTATGAAGTAATAGAAGATCAAATCTCGATAAAAACTCCAAAAAAGTTAGTAATCCAAAACCTATTTTTTTAATCGCAGAATATTAATTTGGAAAGCCTTTTTTGCCATAAATTGGTAAGTGGTTAACAATTTCTTTTCCCTCCAAAGTCCTTAATTTTCGAAACAATGTAACATAATATAGTACGATTATTTACGAAAATTCCCTCATACGAACTTTTATGAGCTTTTCTTATAGGAAATTATTGCTGATTTTAAATATATTTTCCATGTTTGTGTCCAAAACTGACGGTTCTGGCGGTTTTCGCCAAATGTAATCGTCGTATATGTGGAAATGTGGCTCTTCGGGCCTTTTATTCTTTTGTGTAATAATTTGCAGCGTATTGCTTCTCAGTCAACCTATTGGCAGCGGAAGCATCGTCTCCACTTTTGGGAGATGAAAACAAATGTTTTCTATAATCAAAATTTCTACTCACATTTTACGTTTTACACCATTATGAACAACTCGTTTCGTGCTTGTGTTCAAAGCGTGTGTGCGTGTCGTGTGTCCACAAATCCTTGCAAGAAGTTAGTTTCTAGTTTTAATCCGATTCAGACAAAATTTTCTGGGGATTTGCGGATTAGTCTGCAGATGGTTTCCTATCAATTTCGTTGTTTACATATTACTACCTACTTCACTCTACGAATGCGCAAACGTGAACTTCATCAAGCATAATTGTCTCATGGCCTATTGTTGTCCGATCACGCCCCGATTCTGTGGGTAGTTTGGCAAATACGGTTTGACCATCCCATATAAATTTTGCATGCGCGAATGTGAAATACTTGTAATCGGTATTAGGTACTTCTACGTCTTTATTCGATTTTCATAAAATTTCTGGGAAAGCCCTATCTTCAGGGCGCATTGATAAACCCCTTCCAATTTCAACAGTAAAAAATCAGAAGTCTTAACTGCGCAAGTGCGAACGTAAAATCTATATTACGTCAGTTTTATGTGTCCTATTCGTCCGATCTAGCTTGCATTTGGAGGGTAGTTGAGAAATGACAATTTGATTAACCCATATGTGTTTAATCACGATCCATCATTAGTAGCACTTATCACATGCATGACTTCTATAGTTTTTATCCGATTTCGATGAAATTTCTGGGAAATTTCTATTGTAAGATTGCGTAAACGTAAGATCTATCATAATATATCACTTTCTTATTGCCTATTTGACAGATTTTGATATTTTACACTCAATATTTATTTATTGCTTCCCCAGCTATACGAACACGCTATGGAATCTTTGAGGATTATAAAATATTACAATTGTGACGGATACGGCGAAGCGATGTGCCTCACCCTACTTGGCTGAATTTTGTGTGCTAATCTTCTAGCTGTGGGCGCTCGTTTTTTGATAGTTCGTCAACCAGTATGTTTCCGGAGTTCTATAACTTCCTCAATACAGCTACTATGATTGGGGATTACACGAGTTTGAATGTATCTTTACGAATTATTATAATTTTTAATTTATTATTTTTTTGTTCAGTCCCTTGTCCTTTTCCGGATTCCAATTTTTTGTCAGCGGAATTGAGATAGACACAAGAATTCGAGGAAAGAAAAAAAAAGTACCTATTGGTTCTCATGGTCGCCCTCCGCTTGGCTCTGGTTTCCAGTCCACCTGACTTATATGACCTTGTCATCTCTCAGGGTCATATTCGGTTCATACTTCGTGATGACAAACCCAGTCCGGTAGTGGCCTAATATGTTGGTCTGTAATTTTATCCAGATAACTATCATATTTCATACGCTTTGTGGCGTGGTATTATCTAGTATCTGGCTTGTCATCGTTGTTAACTTTCTAATGACGGCGGACGGATGCAATAGTGATATTCCTCTTAGGGAAGCACAGCTATCTCGTAACAGTAACATGTTATACCTTAATAAACGCAACGCAAATTCACGAAATCTTGGTGAATTTGCATTTTGTTTTAGGTACGCATTTCAAAGTAGCAAGTGGGTTGTAGGTACCTATAAATGAGGTGCCTGTTCCCAGAGCACACAAGCACTTTTATTCACTTATTTCTTTAATAAACTGTATTTATTGGAGGTAAAAGTCTAGAATAATTTTATTTAATAGCAGTCCAGACCAAATACAACCTTTTCCAGACCAAATTTAACTTTTTCGAAACCAAATTACACTTTTTCCAAACCGAATTAAACTTTTTCCAAACCAACTTTAACTTTTTCCAAACCAAATTAAACTTTTTCGAAACTAATTAGGTTTGGAAAAAGTTTAATTTGGTTTGGAAAAAGTTTAATTTGGGTTGGAAAAAGTTTAATTTGGTTTGGGAAAAGTTTAATTTGGGTTGGAAAAAGGGTACTTTTCCGTTATACCCCCCCCCCCCCCCCCAGTCAATTTGTCTTCAACACACACCCGCCCGATGTTTCTAGGCATTTCTTCTTACTTTGATTACATATTTACGTAGAATCGGTGATAATTTCAAGCTGAGGGAAGAAATATATTATTAAAAAAAAGAAGGAAAAAAAGAATGAGGTACCGTGTTTTTAGAAATTGCCGATGTCGGTGAGGATTTGTTGAAACTAATACGCGTGGTTGTGGTTTGATTGCCTCCACAAGTAGAATGCACATGAATTCGCACATGAATTCGCACAAATAGATCAGAATGCTGTGTATAGGTTTGTGGTCTGGATGCTCGCAAGCTCGCATCTCAAAATTACATAACATCAAGTAGTCAATCCCTTAGTAAAAATACAGATTAGTTGGACATGTAGGTCAGAATGATGTGTATACTTTGGCGGTCTGGATATAACAAATACATAGTTATACATAATGTATTAATAATAATAGACACAACATAATCCAAGTAAGAAGTAATGCCTAAAAACATCGGGCGGGCGTGTTGAAGACAAATTGACTGGGGGGGATAACGGAAAAGCACCGTAAAAAGTTTAATTTGGTCTGGAAAAGGTTGTATTTGGTCTGGAAATGCTATATACACACATAGTTTCTTCGTTGAGGTTAGGTTCGCGCTGGAGAAAGGGATGGTCTCTAATACTCTCTAAAAACCGATTTTGAACAGACCATAATTGTATGCTGTTTGGCGTTCTGGTTAATTATATAGGTATATATATATATATATATATATATATATATATATATATATATATATATATTTTACGAGTGAATGTTCAGTTTGATGTTTAACGAAAGAATGTATTTTCATACAATAGCAACAACAAAACAGGTCACACCAATCACATGACATGGAGGTAATTAAAAATAATAAGTTTAGTGATTGGAAAATATTCGTATCCCAATACTCCTCAATCATAAACTCATTCCATTGTTACTCCTGCTTTTGTTGCACAGAAATCCAATTTTCCTCTTCAGTTGCCATGTATTTGAGTGCAATCAATCCTTCTAGAAGATTCTGCTTCATGAAGTGGTTCCTTGTGTCAATGTGCTTGGTTCTGCGGTTTTTCATGGAGTGACCATGTTTTATTGTTCAGTAATGCAGTGAATAATTCTTTTCGAACAGCAGCATACCACTCATGAAAGTTTGGTCCAGTAAATGCCTCGGTTGGATTTACTTCTGTTGCGCATGCGATTTCACAATTTTCTACAGCTGGATCTCCAAAATTTTCGTTATTCGTTTCACCACACTCTTCTCTCGTTAGTACCTGATCAGAGGTTTCATTATTCATATTTCCAGTCTCGTTATTGACATTTGGAATCATGTTTTAAATTTTCTTTCTTCTTCCAGGTCCTACAGTTGTTTTCACAAGTTTCGGTCGCCCTCTACTTCGTACCATTTCAACTTCTGTATCTTCCTCTCTATCTTCTAAATTAGAACTAGTAAAGTCGGGCTCAATCGGTATGTGGTCGACGAGAGCTTCAACTTGCGGTTTATTTCTGTTCATGCCACTTGCTTGCTCTTCGATCTTGTTTTGTTCATCTGTTTTATCCAACCTCTTCTCTAAGGTTATACCGATTTCCAGCTTTCTCAGCCCCTCAAATTCCTCAGATTTTACAATTTTTCGATCAGTCTCAACAACAAATTTTACGTCTCGAGTCACACAGATTTTTCTCTTTTCTACATCCCACACTCTATACGCTTTCGACTTAATAGAATAACCAACAAAAATGCACTCCTTTGATCGAGGATCTAATTTATTTTTGTTAGGTGTTTTGTTAAGCATGAAAGCTTTTGATCCAAACGTTCTAAAATATGCTACGTTCGGAGGTTTACCATACCAAAGTTTGTAGGGAATCTGGCCGCTAATCCCACTACAAGGACAACGATTTCTCACATGTACAGCTGTTGAAACCGCTTCTGCCCAAAAACTATGTGGTAGCTTAGATTCAGCCAGCATACAACGAGTCGTATCTAACAATGTTCTGTGCATCCGCTCATTTAGACCATTCTGCTGTGGTGTTCCAGGTTCAGTCAGTCTTCTTCCAATCCCACAACTCTCTAGGTATTCTCGAAAATCTTTCGAATCATACTCCGTTATCAGATTGAAGAAATTTAATTTTGACTCCCTTTTGGTTTTCAGCGAATTCCTTATACAATTTGAATGCCTTCAATACTTCGCTTTTCCTCTTCAAAAACGTAATTGAGCACCATCTAGTTGCTTCATCTATAAAAGTAACATAGAATCGCGATCCACCATTCGAATTCGTTCTCACTGGTCCCCACACATCAGAATGAATTATCTCCAGTGGTTTAACAGTTTTATTTGACTTTTTGGGGAATGGTTTTTGAGACATTTTGTCTAAAATGCATATTTCACAAGTTGATAATTTAGTGTTCGGATTCAGATAGGCTCCTCGAACTCTCTTCGTCTTGAAAACCGTTTTTAAATCTGCCTCGTTCAAGTGTCCAAACCTATTGTGCCAAATTTCTAATTTATCCAACTTCTTACCAATTCGCGTACCCTCGACTACTTTTGCCACTTCATCTACTTATGGAACATAGTACAAATTGTTCACTCTCTTAGCAATTAGTGTTTCCTCGTCATTCCGATTGTACACGATTGCCTTATCACGAGTGAAAAGTACTTTCAGCCCTTGATCAGTCATTTTTGAAACGCTCAGCAGTCCCGTTCTCAAGTCTGGTACAAACAGTGCGTTTTTCAGTTCGATTGACCCAATTTTACGTTTATTCTGTGCCCTACATTTGACGGTTCCTTTCCCTAGAACTACATCTGTTGTGGATGTGTTTGCTAATTTTATTTTCATGTCACTTACCGATTGCAGTTGAACAAACTTTCCGGCATAATTGCACATATGACAGACAGAATCCTTGGCTTTTCTTAAAGGTTTCAGATTGGCACATCATCGTCATGTTCATGCTTTCTTCGGGAGCATCGACTGTTTTAGCTTGCTGACCTTTCAACGAACATTCAGAAGCTTTGTGACCGTACTTATGACATTTATAGCACTAATATTTAAATTCATTATCTACACCAGGTTTTTCATTATCTTACTGTTTTCTAGGTTTCCTGTATCTATTTTTCGCAACCATTGCATCAGAATCATCTATTGTCTCACTCTTATTCATCCTAGCCTCAGACTCTTCAATGATTTTCGTCCTAAGCATTTCAGGAGTTGATAGAGCATCACGAGACTCAATAGCACATCTAAAGTTTTCATATTCGTCAGGTAGACTATACAGTATTGATTATTGATGATTAGATTATAACATTATTGATAGTAGATCGTCATGTACACGTATTTCCATATCAAATAATTTATCTACTGTGTCAAAGAAATTCATGACATGCTCTCGTACATCACCTCCGGTTCTCATTCTGTGCATTATCAATCTCTTAAGAAGTGTTGCTTTCCTTGCAGGACCCTTCGACGCAAATACTGCGTGAAGTTTCACCCGCACATCATTTGACGTTTTCAAACCTTTAACTAATTTCAATTCCGATGGACTAATTGAAAGAATTAAATCAGACTTAGCCTCTGCATCTTTTTCGTCCCATGCAGTTGCTCCGGCGTCGTCGGATGGCCTCCTTTTCTTTCCATTTACATAGTTCCATCCTCCAGATTTCGTCAGTAATGCTTCCATGTGCATAACCCAGGCATCAAAATTGTTTTTACCTAATGGTTCAATTCTTGTCACATTCGCGTGTTTTATTTTCCTTTATTCCCTCTTATTTCTCATCCTTTCTGGGCTTAATAACCTGATATATTTTACGAGTGAATGTTCAGTTTGATGTTTAATGAAAGAATGTATTTTCATACAATAGCAACAACAAAACAGGTCACACCAATCTCATGACATGGAGGTAATTAAAAATAATAAGTTTAGTGATTGGAAAATATTCGTATTCCAATATATATCCATCATGTTACCTTGATTTGGGTATATGTGCATAATTATTTTCATGATGTAATTGTAGTATTTTCAGTAGTCAACTGAGTACTAACCTGCTGGGATGCCACAAAAGTGTGTAGGCATTCCGAACAAATATTGTTGCATTTCTGGAAATGTGACTTTTTCAACTCAAATGACCCATTACTGAGATAATCAAGATTGCATACCACCTCTATTTTGGAATAAAGGTAAGCGAACTTCGGCCCGCACATCTGGCTATAGAATAACTTTGAGAGAATGGTTGACCAAAGGAGGAACAATGTCAATCCTTTTGGTGTTCCCGTGGTGTGGAGAGACCCTGGCAATTACTCATACAACTGTTGTTTGTGTATGATACCTCCTATTTATAAAGGGACATGAACAAAGAAACAAAATCTGCCATCAAGCACCCTGACATTCCTTCTACAATGCATCCAGGACAACATACAAATGAATTGCCTATCCCCTCTCCTCCTTGGAAGATGAAGAGGAAGATGAAGAGCAAACAGTAGGGAGATTAAGAATTAAACGCTCGCAGTACACTAAATTTGAGGAAGTCGTGTTGGATGGTCCACAAATTGACAACTTCCTGAAGGATAGAGCGTTTTTGAATAATCTGCAATGCAAAGAAGTAGCTTGGAGTGCTGTTCTAGTTGAAAACCTCCTCAACAAAAATGTAGGTCTTGGGTGTAGTATCACTTAAGATTTATTCACTCTCATTTGGATTTTATTCTTGACAAGTTTGGATCTGTGAGTGAGGAACGTGGTGAGTGATTTCATCAAGATATTTCCTTAATGGAATGAAGACATAAAGACAGGTGGAACACTTTAATGTTTGCAGACTGCGCGTTGGACTGCAATGAGGGTTCAACAGCCACAAGAATACAAAAGAAGCAAAAGAAAAAAAAAAAAAAAAAAAAAATGTTCGTACTGAACAGAAACAAGACTTCCTGATGCCTACTCATGCGACAAGAAATTTATTTAATGTTTTTATTTACGCCCATAATCTGTTATATATGACATTGATTAAACTTAAAATTGGTATTTCATGATAGTGTTAATCTCCAAAACCGTAGCTAGAAGGAGTTATGATGATAAGCTTGGGTTATGGGGATAACGTGAGGAATATTTTTATTTCATCAAGCCAACAGTTTTTCTTGTAACAAACTATGTATATACAATTTTTGGTAAACATTTAAGGACCTAGTTACATTGTATCTACTGTATATTTAGCTTGTTCGGCCTTGCATCGAATTCACCTTCACGGTCCGGTCGTTTTTACGAATGCAAAAGAGGCCGTTATAGCGAGCATCGTAGTTTTTACGTTGTTTCCTCCAAGAAGGGTGATAGATAGGATGACTTCAGCTATGCGGAGGCGATGAAGGATAATGGGTTCCCTGGAGCATGGACAAAGGAAGGCTGATGGTATGTTCTTCCACGGTCTGATAGTCTCGATTACCCTGCTCTTTAGGGTGACGCAATATTTAGGTACGTCCCTGCGTATGCCACCAGGCCTTGCCAACCCTTTCAGCTTGCAACATCTACAAACTATCTCCAAAACAATCCTATTCATAGAATGCACGCAGAGCACAGTAGGGTTTGATGTCCTTTTGCACATAGGGGTTTCAACGTCTTTACCACCTAGCCATATCATTTAGGTCAGTTCTCAAGAGTCATTGTCTTCTTAATTAATCTTGTTTACCATAGGCATAACCTATTTTTTTTTCTTATTCTATACCTATTTCTGAAAAGGTTTTATATAAATGATACCGATTGATTGGAATTGGTCAAAACAGCAGTGCAAAGAAAGGGGAATTACGTAATAAAGAACTACCTCACCCCCACCGGCACCGCCTGGGGATGGGAGCCTCAGCGCCGCCTACCTATGACGGCAAATCATTTTCTTTACATAAGTATTATTCCTATTATTATTATTTCTCAGTTCCTGGGGAGAAACGTTGGAGCTTAAAAAAAAAAACAAAAAACCAATTTAAGGACAGATGTCCTTCTTTATGCAGCTTGTTAAAATCTGAACTGTCCGAATAAAGAAACGTTATTAATGTATAATTATGTTGAAATTGATATGCAGTAATCAATTCTTCTTCTCCCAACTATCATCCAAAATTAACCAAAATCGAACGAACAGAGTGTGAAAAAATGGAGCTTAATTGAATTTATGACTGCGCATGCGCGGAGTGAAGTACTAATTTGGCAACAATGAAACTGATAGGTGAAAATCTATACAACCTAACCCGCGCATTTCCTGACAATTTCCAAAATCCGATGAAAACTGTGGAAATTAAGGTCGTTACAAGGATTTAACATAATAGCTATTAATTATACAATGATGTTGTAATTGATATGGATTGATAAAACCGTCATCCCCAACTATCATCTAAATTTGATTTGGGTGAGATCGGACAGCTAGGACGTGAGAAGATGATGCTTGGTAGAATTTACGTTAGCGTTTGCGCAGAGTGAAGTATTTAGTGAGGAACAATGAAACCGACAGAGGACTCTCTACACCCTAGCCCGCCAATTCCAAATCGGATGAAAACATTGGAAAATAAGGCTGTACCAGAGATTTGCGGACACACGACAGACGCACCCACACACAGACACACACACCAAACACGGAACCAAAGTTGTTCAGAATGTGAGTAAAAATTTAGATTTTGGAGATTGAAAAATGTTTTTCTCCCGAAAGTGAAAACAATGCTTCCGCAACCTAGGCATAGGTTGACTAGGAAGCGAAATCCGTAGCACACGATGGGATAATTATATGTGGTGTTGACTGCAGATTTGAAACGTGTGAAATTGACAAAAACCTCGATTGTGGCGCAGTCGAATGTTGGATCGATGAAATTTGCTAAAAACAGGTCGGGCGCCGAAATACGAGTCCAACGGTATCCATAATTCAGGCGGGAGGGGGAAGGGAGCCCGTTTTAATGCGCCGTTTTTTGGCTGAGCGCTCGATCTTCTATCCGCTGCCACATTAAAATTTGATTGAGAGCACTTCGTACGTCAGCGACAAAGTTAGGTTCGTTTCTGGACGCGTAGAACACGATGGTGCCGTCAAAATTGCCGAAGGATGCTGTCTTCTCTGAGAAGTCATCAAGAATATGCGGGAAATGACAAAAAAAAAAGCATTTCCCGCTTTGGTTTTATTCGCCTTGGGCCAAGTTAACTCCGACGGTTTTTGCTCGGGTTGGTCTTAAAATGTTTGCTGGAGTTCCAATTTGATCCCATTCGAGTTTCGAGGCATGAAATTGTGTTTTCCGATTGTGGTGAACGATAATGTAGACAAATACGTTGGTTTTCGTGCCAGCGCTCTTCCTATTCTATCGAAACGCAGGTGTACTCTGAACTTTCTATTCCAACCTCTTGATGGCCGAAGGTCTCCCGTTTGAAAAATACTCCCATCAGAAAAATAGACGGGGAAAACAAATACGTATAAACATAGCGGGTATTAGTACTATGGACTATAGTATCAAGGAATTATAGAATCAGTTGAAGAATTTAAATGTTCTTGAAACTGAACTTTTCGTGGATCCACATACTCTTTATTGGGTAGCCCTTCTACGCAGATAAATGGGCTATCTTGATTAAACCTAATGAACTTTTCGTGGTTCCAAATAGTTTTATGAGATCTAATTTGTTTAAAAGTAATTTCCAACAGAAAAAAAAACGTCTGCCAAGTTGGTTGGGCGGTATAAATTCCTCACATATTGTAACATGGACGTATAGAATTAGTTGAAGAATTGAAATGTTCTTAAAACTAAACTTTTCGTGGTTCCACATAGTTTTATAAGATTTAATTTTTTTTTGGCTTTTTTGCCGTTCCCTTAGAATCGTAATTAAAAGGGATTGTAAGCTATTTTCAAATTTTCCCCGAACCATGGGCAGTAGGTCTCGATGATATGGGAACAATATCCCATCGCATCTATGAATCCCACTCTGAGCAATCGAGAAAACTCATCCCTAGCGAGCGAAGCTAGCAACATCCCCTACACAATTAAAATTACCCCTAGTGATCTACCGTTTCCAGTCATTCTACATGTCTCACTCAACAGTAAAGACCGTCGCATCTATACAGCCACACCGAGCGAGAAAACAAGGCTAGTAAATAAATAAACAATTTAGTGAAAGATTCTGTCCATGGATCAGTAGCAGATCACCAAAGGGCGTACGGCGTAAGGTCGGCGATAATTCTCCTCTGAGCAAAGATGAAAATCGAGAGCCGGTCGAGGATGGTCTATCGATCCAGCAATCTATTGATTCATCATTCAGAGGGGGAGCCGGCGGCCTGGGCTGGGAGGGATCTCCTCTTGCGCGGGATTTCCCGCCCTCCTCTCGCCTTCGGGTTCTTTGGCTTTCTCGCTGTTTTTGGGGGAGGGAGGCCGATTCCGATGACGTCACACTCGTAGATCCATAATTCGTTCGATCGATAATTCGGCCGAGGTAGAAGTCTGCTTCCGCTATACAATGTGACATATTCACCTTTATCTGAAAACTGCACCCCGAATGCAAATTTCGAGATGCTGTGACAACGATCCTGCCCCAAAAATTATTCGAGAAAATTTTTCATATTTACGTATTTGGATTTTTAATCAGTCAAAACAAATTTGACACTCTTCGCAGGTAATATATGTAATAATCAGAGACCTTCACATTATGACACCCATTTTCAGCAAGTATGGCACTACTAAGTTTAGCAACTATTTTGGTCAAATTTGGCACTTATTTAGCAGTAATATGGCATTTCACTTTTTCGTCAAGTCTCTCCACTAGAATGAAAGATAATGGTGCCCTTGGAATATAACAATAATAGCTGTGCTTATATACTTATTCATTTACGTTTACATATTTGTTATACTCGAAGAGAATCCGCCTTGAAATGAGTGTTATGAAAGACGTTTACTGTTTACAAATAGAAGCAGATTTCATCCAAAGAAGTTTGACACCTACCGCACCCTCTTCCGGTAATTAGTGTATAATGTGGGCGTACACTGTGACTAACATTCATTTCTTAGACGAGCGAGTAAAGTAAGCGGGCATAGCTAGTAGTAGAAAAACCAAAATCGCCTTATTAACTACTTTTCTTCATTTAGGAGTATTATAAATAATAGTCTCAACCAATAAAGAAAAAAATGAAATAAATAAATCGAATTAAAAAAAAAAAAAAAAAAAAAAAAAAAAAAAAATGAAATGAAATGAAATAAATAATAGGTAATAATAATAAATAATTAAAAACAAACTAGAACGATCGTACCAGCTGATACGCCATTTTCACATCACGAAATCGAGCTTAGTGGGTAGTTTACTTGTTTGACCTGTGAAGGATTACTGAAGCATAGGTAGGTATTTTATCATTTAACTAGCTGACCCGGCGGACTTTGTCCCACCTAACATATTATTTGTACAGTCATGGTTACAAATAACAATCATTTTGATTCATTCAGTTAAAATTTATTATTTAATTGAAACGAAGAAAACACTGATTATAAATAATAAAGTAGTACGTATAAAGGGTGAATATGGGTGTTTGAATTAGTTTCTGTTGATGTAAATGGCCCAACCATTTGGAGACGTTGAAAGATATAACGGGCACTTTAAGTGATGGTTCATGGGAAGGGACTACCATTTATTAGTTTCTCGATGTTCAAGAGGGGATCCCTATCAAATTTCAAATTCCTAGGGTGAATAGGAGAGAATTTAGCTAAGTCAGCTGATCCGGTTGGAACCCGTCATTGCATCCGTCCCTTAATGTCTTAGAGAGGCTCCCCATCAAAATTCAAATTCTTAGGATTAGTAGGAGAAAATTTAGCTGAGCCAGCTGATCTGGTTGGAACTCGTCATCGCATTCCACTCTTAATGTTCTAGAAAGGCTTCCTGCCAAATTTCACATGCCTAGGGTGAAAAGAAGAGAATTTAGCTCAATTAGCTGAGAGGAAAGAGCGCATAACTTTATTCGTTTCTCGATGTCCCAGAGAGGCTCCCTTCAAATTTCAAACCCCGAGGGTGGATGGGAGAGAATTTAGCTTACTCAGCTGATCAGGAAAGAGCCCCGTAATTTTATTCGTCCCTTGATGTCCCAGAGGGTCACCCGATCAAATTTCAACTCCCTTGGGTGAACAGGAGAGAAATTTAACTCCGTTTAATTACTTTATTTTTAAAATATTTTTTAAAATGGAATCGGTCTTTTTTTAAAAGCAATTGGTACTGGTATGTAAAAGCGTCCCGGTTTCTTCAATCTCAATGTAACCTTAGCTACGTTAATACTCTTCCCGCCCAAGATTGCGCAGTTAAGACGTTTTTAAGATATCAATTTTTGATGATCTATCTTTACGAATAGAAAATGCTCGGCTCAACCCACCAAAATCCTTTTGGTATCGTTGAATTTCTTATCAAAAATCCTTTACGTCTAAAACCCACCATGATGACAATAATGAAGTTGTCGAAGTGAAGCATTTAAAATGAGGCAAGACGCAAACGCGGTTTTTCAATAAAGTGGTGATTTTAAAGCTGAAAGGGGGTGAGTTGAGAAATTTCTATATAGCCTATCTTTCTCCCTGGTGTTCAAAGAGCATGCTGTAAAAAACAGCATCTAAATCGGTTCATAATTGTGGTCGCGCATAAAGGACAAACAAACAAACATATTTTGATTTTTATAGATAATGATTAACAGGAAGTTTCCATTTTTTCCGACCGTCACGTTGCGGTGAAAACATGGATTTTCTATTGATTTTTCACATACAACCAATGCTTTACTATTAAAAGTGTAACTCCTTTAGTTTTCATTGCAGGAAAATCATTCGCCACTTTTTGGAATGCTCTCATTTTATCACAACATCTCATGATCCCTAAGCCTCTGTAGTGTCAAGGAAAGCTGATTTATTAAGTTATTAACTAATATTGCTAAGTAACTATTATGAACTAATAATGTGTAAAATTAATCATTATAAAAACTGATCTGACTGCAGAATCGTTGTAAGTCTACTGCCCGTTTTATTTTGTCCCATTATTTTCAGTAATCGAGTACACCTGTTTCAATATACTTATATAAATACTTACGTTCAATAGTTCTTAGCTATCAGCTCTTGTTACTTACAGAGGGACTAGTAAAGTGTATTTAAAAAATCAAATTTCTCCTTAATGAAGTTAAATTTTGATAAAGTAGGTAACATAGGCTACGTTTATAAATCAGTTATCCACGAAGAAGGCAATCTAATACAGAAATAATAAATATCTGTAATAATTTGGAGCATTTTAACATGATATTGACATGATGCATAGGTAAATACCAATTTACAAAAGTGCTGGAATGGTATTTTCTTGCACGTTTTGAGACAAGGCATTTCTCACTCATCTCCAGGCGTTAAATTCACAATGTTGGCACTTGTAAAGCGATCGTCGCGAACTCGACTTGCTAATTCCATACCAATTCAAGTGTTTGAATATCGGATAAGGTCGCATCCATTTTACTGAATGACTTGTTCGAATTTTTAGCAGTTTTTAGCAAACTTTGAAGAAATGTTTTACAATCAAACCCCTATATTAGGAAGTCCCTCAGTGATACTTCAAGACCAAACGGATCGCTGCATCAAGTTCGTCCGTTCGCTCTCCCAACCAAATAGGAGTTTGCTAAACTTATCATCATATCACATATCATGATATCATAATATCCTAACATCTTATATTCTTTCAGTCCTTTCATTATGCTCCGAGCAAACAAAGTTTTGAAAACCAAAGGGAGTACCAAAGTAGGTATCCTTAATACTCAGGTTTTACTGTCGGGATTCGGCCCAGAAGAAGAAAATGAAATCACAACATTGTTGTAATCATTTTAATGTTGTTTGGCGTTTCGGTCAGCACAGTGACCATCATCAGAGAAATCTAAACAGTCAACACAATTAACCAGGTATGGCACCTGGTATCTTTAAGATCTTTAAGGTATCTTTAAGAACTGTGTTTTCATCGGTTCACAATAAAAAAAAAAAAAAAAAACCAAGAGCACCTATTAAGGTTGGAGAAGAAATACATGTTGGGAAAGTAGTGAAATAATAATATGTGAAGACTATATGGAGGCGAATAATTTTCAGCAAGTCCTTCCGAAGGTTAGGCATTATGCAAGGCTTCGTCAATAGAAGGATGCGGGAGTCAGGAGGGGAGGTGGACAATCCAGGCATAATAGAAAAACGCTGCTAATTATTACACAACGTTTTATAATTCCTGTAATATATACCTCTTCTGCGCAGATCACTGGTCTCTATATAAAACAGTAATCACGCGTGTGATGACAGTTCTAACTTAACCACTAATTTTAACCGATTAAGATCGAGCCGAATATGCAGAACTTCAGCCTAAGCAGGGCATCGTCGCTTTGTGATTCACATTCGTGCTGACGATGGTTCCCCGTTCCAACATTTAAACCCTTTTTATCTCAATGGTTGGTCGTAAAAGCTCCAGATGGTTTCTTATTTATTGGATTGAGTTCTGTTGGTTCATTGGCTGAGTTCTAAACCAAAAGAAAAGACTAACCGTTTATTCACAAAGTTTTCGAGATTTTGATTTTTAATTCTTTAATCCATAAATTTCTCTTATAGAGGTTATTGCAAGTAATGCCGAGATTATAGGCACATCCGCGGCTGATTTTTTAGCCAAGTTCCATATAATTTGGTTCAGTAGTTTCAGGGAAAATATATAGATAGAATAGATTTACTACTAATACTGGACGTGAAAACGTCCCTATTTTGCATGTTTACTTGGTGTATGTTTTTCTACGATCTCTTCAATATTTGTTCATGTAGGACGTAGGTTAAATAAGATTAAAACGTCCACGTGCTCATTATTATAATTAAAAACATTTCATAAATCCAAAATGTAGGCATTAGGTTAATCATTCGTACAAGAGGCTCGATTCCTACATTAAATCGTATATTAATACATATTTGGTGCAGTGTGAACCTTTTCGAGAGTGAACAATGTGATAAAATATATGTCAAAACAAGTAGATATTTTGGAAGAACTCAGTGATAATTACTTCAACATCACAGACTTTTAATCGCATGAGTCTCAAAATTGCTAGGTAAAAATGTTTAAAATGAAATGAAAGAAACAATTCGAAGTCAAGTTTTCTTGGCAAACAACCAAGATAAAATAGGAGCTAATCGATTACATACGTTTCTTTTGAAATTTAAGGTATATATCTATATATATTGGAAGGTTATAACTTGAACCAGTTTTCAATCGTCCCATAGCTTTTACGTGGTAAGCTGAATGATGTTGCGATAGGAGCATACAAAAGCTACTGCAGAAAGATAGAAGGTAACCAAGTGCATTCTTTTTTTGCTTCCTGAAAATCAAAATCGGAGATTATTGAACAAATTTATTCCTAGTTTTTTAGTTTTTCTTAACAGTAAAATGTCTTATGTCTAGGGTCAGTAAAAATTAGCGTAACGAAAAAATTTGAAAAGATTGATGGATGATGAGAAATTCACAAAGATAATCCTAAGACACTACGACCTATAGTCTCTTGTATCAATTCCCCTACCTACAATCTCAGGCCATATTTAATTACATTCCTTAAAGCAATGACAGTGAGCAGTGAGTGAGTTCAGTGTTAAGAATTCTTATGAGATGAAGGCATTGTTAGATAGGATTCAAAGGAGACCTAGGTTCAGATTCGTATCTTTCGATGCAAATTCCATGTTTACATCAATACGACCTGCCCTGGTTATCACATTACAATTAACATTATCTAACGGAAGCATAATAATTTAGAGAAAAAACGTTCTTAGATGCATTGAATTATTGCATGGTCAATTCTTTCTTGATTTGGAAGGGTCAAGTGTATTTGCAAACAATGGGATTATCCATGGGAAATCCCTTCAGTCCTATTACGAGCGATATCGTTATGGAGGAAATTTTCAATATAATTAAAAGTAAATTTGGTGACAAAACAATGATGAAATATGTTGATGACAGCATATTTCTTTCTGATCCAGTCATTATACCGGAAGTCCTCACTTGTTTCAATAGCTATTACCCAACTCTCTAGTTGACAGTGGAGGAAGAAAATAACGGAAGAATTTTTGGACTTTGAAATAAAAAAAAATGAAGATGACAAAATCACCACTAACTGCTACAAAAAAAAAAAAAAAAAAAAAAAAAAAAAAAAAAAACACCTAACTCCGGGCGATTACTAAATTTTTCGACGCATGCTCCAATCCGGTACAAGAAAAATGTCGTTAAAAATATTGAACAGCGACGACTCACGCTTTCTGACCCCAAATTTCACAAAGAAAACACCACAATATTAAAATTTATCCAGACGGCTAATGGCTACCCCATCAAAATGGTTGACCAAACTATACGTAGCACACTTCAAATTAATACTGAGAACAGTATTACCTATATACCTTCAACTCAACAACAACAACAGCCAGTCTAATATTATTCAATGCCTTACGTGAAAGGGGTGGCATAACAACTGGCAAAGACTTTAGAGCCTTATAAGCACGTCGAAATTGCATTTCTAACACTTAGGACGAACAGACCACTATTTTCCACCTATAAGATTTTATTCCAAAAGAACAACATTTAGATTTTGTCTACCAGATCTCTTGTGGTTTGGTGGGTGTGGAAAAGTGTATGTGGGGGAAACGTCTCTATCCGTTCGGCGTCGTTTTTCAAAACATGAATCGGATCTACGACAAGAAGATACAAAAAACGCTTCGGTTGCCTATTGCAGATCTTTAGGACATATTATAGACTCCAAAAATGTCAAAATTGTGGGAAGAAAATTTACAAAAAAGAATATTTTTCTAGAAATGGTCAAGATAAAAAATTCAAATTCAATTAACTTCCGAAAAGAAAGTCAAAACTTGAGCAAAATTTAGTCGTATTTGATTGTAGAACTCTTAATTTATAATTACCGTAACCAGCGAAATAGGTAAAACATACGGAAAAACTCTTTACCTACATAAACGTAAACAATTTTAAATTTGATATTCATAAACTCATAACTTTTAATTCGATTTTTAGTTTAAAAAAAAGAAAACTATAAGTAGGTACCTAAATAGATATTTTACACTTTTGAATTTTCATCTCCCTAAAGAAACGTTGGAGTTTAATAAAAACCACAAATTAAGGTCAGAAAGGCCTTTTTTATAAATAGGTATTATTGATAAGCAATAATTTTCGGTGTTTGTACCTGTAAGGGAACCCCCACTTGCCTGACGTTGTTTAGGTGTTGGTTTGGGTTCAAATACATTTATGCTGTCCCGATCCTGTTTCAAGTCGTCTTGATCGATCCCGTTTGATCCGAATCCGTCAGGTGGTTCCTCTTTCAATGAGTTGTCCTCTGGAGAATCAAATTGATATTATTTGCTGTTATAAGTAATGCAGATAAGAGCACAACTGATCTGGTCCGGCAATTTGTCGAAATACATTTTTCCCGTGAACCGAAAAACCACTCGATCGATGGAAAATTATCATAGGGATATTATTTTGTGCAGTTTCCGAACTTGACTAACTTTATTTCACCAAAATATATATTTTGGTGAAAAGGCACGTTAGGAATTTGTCGATTGAGGAAATAAGTAATCCAGTTTTATCTCGACCAGTGGGTTATAAAACTATAAGTATTGAGGTTGAGGTATAAGACGCGTCCACACTGGTAACAAATAGCAAAGCTGTATAGCGATTGTTTTAAAACATGCTATATAGCACGTTTTAAAATTTTGTTGTACAACTTAGTTATACAGCTAAACGGGTAACAAAAAATATTCAATCGGAGGAAGAGGTTGTGCTGGCCGCAGCGGCCTGTGTGATTTTATCAACTCGCCGTCAACCAACTGAGCGCAGATACTGGGTGCGACCTTCGCTGGAAGATCGACATTGGTACAGTGGAACTCACCTGATGGAAGATGGTAGAGATACCCTTAGTGGGGATTCGATACTATACTGCTCAATTAATTGCTTAATGGTTTTGAAAAAAGTTGACTCTCAGAAATCCACAAAATACCCAAAACATTGAACGCCAGTCAAATTAAAAACACTCCACAGGACGCACTCACTGGAAGGTAGTTTTCCATCAACTGATCAGGAGGGCACCTTGAAGGGAGGGCAAGGGTTGTCACAAAGTGGGGGCTTAGGTGTGTGTAGACGAGCTTGCAACTTGTCATACAACCAAGTTATCTAACTTCATTTAATCTTTACCGACAACCTCTGGATTACATGTAACCTGCTATATAACAGAAAAAAAGTTACACAACATCGTGTTATAAAACATTGTTTCAGTTGAATTTCTAACAAGTTACATAACATTGGTGGTATAACTGTTCGTAACACGTTTTTTTACTGGTGTAGACGCGTCTTTACAAATTTACTATTGCTGTAGAAAGACGGTGTCCTATAGGTATTGGTAGTATTTCAATAATCACTAGTGAGTGTATTTTATGTTGTAGTAGTTCTGTAAGGTATACCTACCTACTTACACATTATTGCCTTATCTATATCTATTGGTGATTAAATTATTGCAAATAAAAAACAATTAGGCAATCAGGAAATTATACATGATAGATGTTAGGTTTGCGCAGTGCAAAAGCATTATTTGGTAATAAAGACGTCTTTTCGCGAATACTATCCGAATGCGAGCGAGACTAGACGACTAGGCAGTGAGAAAATGATGCTTGATGGATTCTACATTTGCGGCAATGGAAACTCATAATTTTTTACTGCTGAAATGGATGGGGGAATATCTTCATCTTAACTCACATATTTCCTGAAAATGTCATCAAAATTGAATGGAAACTGTAGAAGTAATGCTGGTAACAAGGATCCTCCCAAAAAAACCGTCCGGGTACAAAAGATGCCAAGCCACAAAATGCATGACATCATCCCATTTAGGCAAGGCCAGTAGTTGGATCTCCCTTTGAATCAGAGTTATGTACTTCTTACTGGTTTCGTGTTAAAGGTTGTAGAGCTCTACAATGGAAGGCAATGCGGAGGTCTTGGGTTCTGGTCCTTATAAGGGAAATGGAATGAAAATCAGGGAAGTCCGTTTGAAGGAGATATTCCCCCACCACATTCGGAGAACAGCAATGACATTTATTGTGTAATTGGCGAAAATCGGTCCAGCCGTTGATGAAGCGTCTCACACTCAAACGCATCCAAAAAGATTGGGAGAATGAATACACGGTACAAGGAGTTGGCGTGCCGACTATTGGCTTGACCCAAATTGGATGATATCATGCATTTTGTGGATTGGCGTCTTTTGTACGCGGAGGGTCTTATTGAGGAGATATCTCGCATTTTTGGTACCTAGTCTAGGGAAAATTTTTGGAATGTACAGGCTGCTTAGGATGGAGTCAGTAATTTTATTCCACTTTTGTTGTCCGATTTGTCACTGTCATATTTAAATTTCATCGGATGAACTGGAGAGAATTCAGCTCACATGGCTAGTCAGGATGGAACCAGTGATTTTGTTCCTCTCTTAATGTCCTAAGGCTCCCTATGAAATATCACATTCCTAGGGCGAAAAGGAAAGAATTTAGCTAACTCAACTGATCAGGATAGAGCCTGTCATTTCGTTCGTTTCTTTGTTCCAGAGAGTGTCCTTATCAAATTTAAACTTCTATAGAGTGAACAGGAGAGAATTTAGCTCATTCAGCAGATCAGGAAAGGACCCTTGAGTTTATTCGTATCTTGATGTCCCACTGAGTCTTGCTATCAAATGTCAACTTCAAGGGTGGATGGGAGAGAGTAGTGGAAAAGAGCCCCACCGCGACGAGGTCAAATTAATTAAGGTCAAGGTCAGCCTAATTAAGTCGGTAGTAAGGGGAGGTGTGAAATGAGGTCAAATTAATTATTCTAATTAAATTAAAAGATAGTGAAGGTGATAATTTATATTTCCTCCTCCAAAACATGTTTACCTAATTAAATTGGTAGATACGAAAGGTGATAATTGACATTTCCTCCTCCCGCCCGTGTTTACCCAATTAAATTGGTAGTTAGTGAAGGTGATAATTAGTTGATATTTCCTTAGCGAACAACGGACGGTGTTTCCACTCTCCCCCCCGCCCATGTTTCAAGTTCATAGAAATGCTGCTTATTTATATTCTCACCACCGTGGTTTTTTGACAAGGTAATTAGGGAACGACGAATGTAATTTCTACCCTCTCCTCACCCTTATTTCAAGGTCATAGAAAATATGATTATTTTCATTCAGCCAAAATCCCAAATTTCATTGAATGATGACGAGGTGAACCTATTTCTACCCCCCTCCCCCCGTCCTTTGATATTTCCTCCTCCTCCTCCCGTCCATGGATGATGGTGGTTGGATTTTTTACCTAATTAAATTGGTAGTTATCAAAGGCGATAATTAGTTGATATTTCTCCCTCCCGCTCGTGGGACACAATTTAAGGTTTACCCCTTCTCCTTCAACTCCTCACCACTTGGTCATGGCGGCTCCAAAACCCCAAAAGGCACTTTGCCAGGTCAAATGTAGCAACCTTTTTTTCAAATTTCATCAAAATTGGCTGAGGTGGACTTGTAGGAGAAAGGGAGCAAAATTGAGATGAAACGAGAAAAATAAATAGATTAATTTAAAAAAAGACAAGAAATAAATAAATACAATAAAATAAAATAAAGAAGAAAGTCCTAAAACACGAAGCCTCGTTTTAGTTCATATAGAATCGATCTACTGTTACATATTTGGCATCATTTTTGAAGGATTGGCGATGCAGGACTAGCATCTCGCTGGATATCGCGTATGCGCAACATTTACTGATGATACGATCGTGTTAAAATTGAGACTACCCTCTTAATTTGAGCGATACCGAACGGCAAGGCTGTGAAAAAATGTCTGATGGATTTTAAAAGTGCGCATGCGCAGAGTGAAGTGTATTTGTAGACGATTAAACATACAGGGAACCTTCTATAGCCTGACTTGCATATTCCTTGAAAATTTCATCAAAATCGGACGAAAAACTGTAAAAATAAAGATTTTTCTAACTATTTGCGTATACTGGGTTGTTCAGAACAGATTAAAAAATTAAAAGCGAGTAAAAATTTTGACTTCAGCAAACTTTTGTTTTCTCTCCTGGAGCCTATATAGGCATACAACAGCCTATAGTCTATTAACTCCGAAGCAATTAGAGCAAGCGCGTTCAGCGGATTCATCATCCTTACCATCAGAATTTCTGAAGATTCCACTGGAACCATCATTCAACTCCGAGTTCGTTTCCGTAGGTGACGGCTCGGTGGACCAGTAAACTTTGGCTTCCGCTGTCATCGGTGGAGTGTCCATCAAAGCGGAAGTACAGAGGAACAGGGCGTAGCCACCCACATTTCTGTAATATCCACATTAATTAAAAGGAATGAGTACGTTGAATTGAAAGATTACATGGGATAGTCATGAATACCAAGATTCTTAATGTGTGAGAACCATAATGACATGGTAGTTGTGTATCACTATATTAATAAACCTACTGCTTAATGTTATTTCATTAAAAAAAAAAAAAAAAAAAAAAAAAAAAAAAACTCGCCAGGGGGCATGCCCCGTGACCCCCCGTTACCTCTAGTTACATACTTCGAATGAAATTATTGAAACACAGAATGTGTTTTGACTCACGCGTTGCCCGCGTGAAACCCACATATAAGAATGAGAATTTGCGGTGTATCTTATCACTAGATGTCAAGTTATTTTATTTATTTATCGTCATATTTGAAACCTCTTCGACATAAGCTTTCATTTATTCCTACAACATTGATTACCAGAATTAAACAAGCGGTTACAATCATGTTCACAATTTCAATTATCGAGAATGATCACATGTGTGTAACCAATTATTCATATAACCATGCTCATAACTCAGCTAGTTGGCCACACACTCGAAGTTAACATAATATTGTTGGATACATCGAGAGCTTTCGAACGAATGGACAACGAATTTTGTGGGATGAAAAATGAAAAAGTACCGTTTCTCTATTAACGACTCGGTTGTAAGCGGAAATCATCAGTAAACTGTTGCAACACATTTTCGTTACACAAAAATGCAACGCATAAATGCAACACATTTTCGTGAACACAAAACAATTCGTTTTCGGTTGGAGATTCAAGGCTAAAACACATCCTGTGTTAAAAAACACTCTATTTTAAGCAGTTTTAATCGACGTTTAAGCACATTAATTGTTGTGCACATGAACTACATTCCTGACAAGAAATCATCAATAAATTTATCAAATGAACCTACTAATTGGGTAGAAATAAATATGAATTTCTTGATCTGTCCATCTGGCAAATCCTAGTACATACAATGGTCCTTTAGTCCTCAAGCAGAAAGCCTAAAGAAATCAATAGTTATTAAAAGCAATAGCGGATAGGGGATCTCGTTGACGCCCATTTTCCTTGTTCTTCATTGAAATGGGTTTCCGTCATAAGATTTTTTATTCGTAATAAATTGAGACAGGTCCAAAACGAAAGTACTTAGGTGACCAAAAACTTCAATTGTTAAAAATTTTTTAAATTATATTTACATTCTTTTCAGGTGGATATTGATGATTGCAGATAAATACATATCACCCTCGTCATGGAGGACGCTTCCTAATATCCCTTTTATGCTACTCATGAATATGGTGGAGTTTACATGAAACTTAATCATTCATTGACCGAAGACTTATGGTTCATAAACACAGTGGCGTCGCTTGGTCTGCCGATCCGGGTATTCGCGGAAAGTTGGAAATGTACCCATCGAGCAATGAGGAAAAAAAAGCGTTTTGTATTTTTAAATAAGAACAGAGGAAATTTTAATACAGAAAGCAGGCATGATTTCAAGTGGCCACTTTCTAGACGGTGCAAATTCCCGCACTTTAAAAAAATAGGTACTCATCGAAAAATTTCCTTGTTCTAGAAGTTGTAGATGGTATGATAGGGTTATCATGCCGTCGGAATCGATGAGTAAGCGGCGCTTACTTACCCTACCCTAGCAGTACGCCCCTGCATATAAACAGATGCCATTACTTTGTTAATTTTATTAAGAAATATCACCGTTAGACAGACACAATATCAGCTGCAACCGTTTCTTATAATTATAGAAACTCTAATTGAATAAAAACAGTCCAGACACCCTGTAATTGAATGGGAATCCTGCCAGTATCTTACTTCAAAAACTGTACTACCAATGAAGCAACTTTTCAGGCAGAAGAAACAAAATTTGCTTCCAACTCTCATAAATACTTTGTAGACGGTTCCAAATGGGAAAATATTGTAGGCCGGGCAGTATATGATCTCACCAACAGCGTTGCATTACGATTTCGCCTCCCAGACTTTGCCTTCTCTGATACGGCGGGAAATTTGGTACGTCCATTTGGAAGCTCTCATATACATTTGAGTCATTGTCCACAATATCGCACAAGGTTTTCGCTATTGTCTCTGAAGCCCTGAGTATAGTCAAACACTTGCGGTTCATTAATGTATCATCAAATATTGCTCATCTAACCATCATCTTACCTGGTAGGTACTGAAAAAACTATTACTATTAAGATTCTACTATTAAAGAGACAAAAGAAAAATTTTATTATAAGACTGTAAAAATCTTATATTAAGAATACTACACAAACAGTAAACTTTCATTTCTACTTTATCTAAGACATCAATTACATCATCATAGGTTTGTTGGCACTGACCGAAAAATATCTTTGGCGTTTGCTGATGTTTTGCATTTGGCTCTTGCCTCTTGTTCTTGGAACCTTGCAGCCAATTACAAGTAATTTGCTAGTTTCTCGCCGAAAATCGGCTTTCCATTATATTGTTTTACGCTTATTTCAGTTTCCTTTTTCTGGGAACTAGAATAAATAAGTAGGTGAGTGTCTAATGCTTTGATTTGTTTTACTGCTTCGATATCTACCAACGTATTTGGTTGGGTGAAGTGAAGAAACGAAGATGTGGAGCGTAATTTTTCTATTCTTAGTTCATACTGTTAGTATTATCTCTGTCCGACTATTTTGTTCCTCATACATCGTGTATTTTTATTTTATTTCAATTTCAATTGTGATAAATGCATAAGATATCGCTTGTTAGAATAGATGGCAGGTAGATAGAAATTTAATGCAATAAAACTTATATATCTATTTAGGCAAGTGAGTATCTAATATTTTGATTGGTTTGACTGTTCGGTATTGCTCTTTGTTGAGTGAAGTAAAGAAACGAAGACGTGTAATTAGAGAGATACAGGCGCTATTGTTTGTGATCCTTGTATCATCTTGGCATGCCTTGGTGAAATATGTCTATCATCTTGGCTTGAAGGACCGAAAATGTCAAAATGGTTCGTCGAAAAAGAAAAAGGAATAAGTTAAGCATCAGCCCCTAATACGAAGAGAGTTTGCAAGAAGATTATACCCAACGGTTATACGGCTCTGAAGGTTCCGTGCATCAGCATGTGACTTCAAAGTCGTCACAAAAAGGTAGCACAAACAAACCTAATGACAAAAACGTGTACTAAAAGTGAATTACGAGAATAGACGAGCTTCGGCCATCAATTTCACGCTAAGGGTCGCTCGTAAAAGACCTCTGTCGTCGTGAACCCTCAAGTTGGTCTTGAAATTGTCCACCTACGCAAAAAGCATACAATAATTAATTTATTATATTTTATTCTCAGTTACAGACAGGTTTAAATGCTGCTGTGTACCTATTTGGGACACGGGTTTATTATTTCCAACATCGGGACTAATATGAAGGTACAATGGAGAAGTAAAAACTTGCTGCTCATTTTTCAAATTTCATTGTAGTTTTGACTCCTTCGAGTGCTTCAAATTTAACGCTATGAAATTCTGATCCATCACAGACACAGTGACGGATTAGTTGTATTTCGTGGGTGGGGGCGGAAGTCCGTGGGCCCTCCCCGGAAATTTAATGAAAAAATACCTTCTAGAGGTTTTAGACCCACAATTTATAAGCAAAAATTAACTAGAAAAACATAATTTTTATTTGTACAAATATTATCTCGGTTACCAAAAATCCATGTACACTCAAAAATCCATATATATATATATATATATATATATATATATAATCTGATTTTTGTAAAAAGCCTAGTCTTTTTACAATACGCCGCCTTTTTGTAATAAAAACGTTGGAATGACAATCAGCCTGGTATTTTTTAGCCTTTTCGTAAAGCTGGAAGAGCTCAGCCTTTTGCATTTTCGCAAAACCCTATTCTATTTGACAAAAAGGCTGAGCGTGACCGCATTAGTTTGGTGGTCTGGATGCTCGCAAACTAGCATCTCAAGAATAAATAACATCAAGTAGTCAATGGTCATCCCCTTAGTGAGAATTCAGATTAGTTTGACTTATAGATCAGAATGATGTGTATTGTTTGCATTCAAACGTTTTTATTACGAAAAGGCGGCATATTGTAAAAAGGCTAAGCTTTTAGTGAATTTTTGTAGAAAATGAAGCTATTGCAATGGAAAACGTTGTAACCAAAATTTTTGATAATTTTCTTCATTGAAATCCGTTTTGAGACATTCTGAAACGAATCCTAGAGCTTAACATTTTTTATATATAAAACCGTCCCTGCACAGACATTAGCCGATATACAAGCTGGTATACAACCATGGTATGCTTTTTAGTAGCGATTGGTTCACGCGTTTGGAAGTTATCGGCGAGACGACGGACTGACTGATTTTATTTAAATTCGATATATGAATTCTTCTTATCTTAAAACGTATAACTACCACATATGTACTAATAATAACAAACCAATTATATAGTCCTAGAAAAATAAGTCCTTTTCTTCTTGAATGCCCTAGAACGGATTTCCTTGGGGAAAAAAGACCATTTTTTGAGGCCATTGAAGAAGTGTAATTTCCTTGAAAATTCGCTAACACTTTAACAAGGACATAAGGTCTCCCATAAAAAATTAACCAATAGTATCAAGGCCTGCTTAAGCAAAAATGTTACACAACTTAAGATTTTGATAATTCTATCTACTTGTTTGATCTACTGTAGTGCCGGTAAGTTTCAGGTAGGCACCCAGAAGGCATTAGGACGATTTTCGAAGTAAAGAGAAAGCTCTACGAGCTTCTGGTGGTTAACCAGTTATTCCTTCGTCTTCGTTACACATGTCTAGATATTTTTTTAAACTGTGGAACGGGTATCAATGGAATCGGACGAAATTAACGTAGCATGGAGGAAGTGGTGGATTGACTCTCAAGAACAAAAAAAAATCAATTCTTGCTCGAACACTTCTAATAAAACTCAAGGCTCCCTTAACATTGGTATCAGGACAACAAAAATTTCAATTTAGTGCAATGATCCTAATTGTTCTTAATACTGGGATTGGATGTAAACAACTGAGATTTGCTCAAAATGAGATACTAACACCTTGGCCGTTGATGGACCAAGTCATTTCTGGAGCGGGATACGACGGGGGTGCTGTACATTGCGCTTCTATGAACTCGCCGGCGTGGTAATGCGTCTTGAGCCCACTTATGATTGGAGCGTCCATAGGATAAGCTGCAACATAAATAATGTTCAGCATACAGTTTTGAAAAATCGACCATCAAAATATTCCAAACAAACAACAAGACGTTCAAAAGTATTTTGTTCCCTCGTTCGCTTCTCCGTTGTTGCATGAATGAGGGTAATCCAGGAATCTTCAAATCATGTTTTGAGAGTGCTGAATTGAACTAGAATGCTAAAATGGGCACCACCACTTAGCCAGTATGACGTCACCAATACATCAAACTTTGAAAATCAATAAAAAAACTAGATACGTTTTTTACTAGATGCCGTTTTCTTGTTGAAACCTCGTCTTATCTAAACATAGGTACTGGTAATACTTAAACTTGAATATAGCATTCATTCCTGGTCCTTGGCACATTCTCAGCGTCCCAGATTATTTGCTGAATGATACGGTTTGTCTATAACAATGTATTTTTGTAATGGTATCTTCAGAAAAGTTTATTGCTCTTAATGCAGAGATCTAATTACAGCCAACCGAGCCAAACTGTTGTCATTTTCTGGCACAAAGGTTTTACGAAATACCTACTACGATTCCGATCAAAATGACCAAAACTGGCTAAGCAGGCTTTTCATGCTCTTCTAGCTATTTCACCGCCATAGCAGAAGGGTAACGATTTGGCAGGAGAAAAATCTGAGAAATTTATAATATGGATGCATCTTTGGTGTGTTGTTTCCTTCCTTTTACTAATAGTACTGAGGTTGATTAATCACCCGTTCCATCAGTCTCCGACATTGATTCGTGTTGAAGTTTCACGTCATCTCTAGTACCGATATGCTAATCTCACGATTGAAAGGAGTTGATCATTCTAGCAAGTCCTTGCACCCATGAATCATAACCACGCATAAATTTTGAACTATCTTGTTAAATTTTTTTTAATAGAATTTTTGTCGATGCTATTGACATAACTGTTTGCTAAATGATACATTGTGTACCGATAACAAAGATGTTTATATAATCATATCTTGACTGTTGCTACGCATTGATAATCTAATAATAAATTACGAAGTTGGTCTGAGTCACGATTATTTTATCTTATGTGATTGCATTTAAAGGTTCTTTCATATCCGCTTTATCCATTTTATTAAATACTAGTGGGTTCACCTGTAAGTTGCACGGATTGACTTGAATATACACAAGCCCTCCTCACCCATCACATTTTTGGACACCCCTATGGATCTGATTCAAAAAAGTCCTTACTTAAAAGTACTTACTTATAAATGACCTATTAGGACCAAACTACTGAGATCATCCCCCACTCCCTCTCCACAAACACCCCCCATATTTCAGATTAAAAATATTCTTGATAGGTAACCCAAAAGAACGTTCAGACTAATCAAATTTCATGCGTCCGAACATCAGATCACCTGTTTCCGGCGATGACTAAATTATTCCATTTAACCACCCCCTCCCCCTTCCCTTTTTTTTCCTTACCGCAAAAACCTCCCTAGAAAAAAGCTAGAAAAAATTGTAATACCCTGTGAATGAGTTTGACGTAATCTAAACATATTCGACCAATCAGATCCCCAGTTTGTTCTATGATGTCAAAGATACCCCTTCCAAACCCCTCCCCCAAAAACACTCCTATGTGTCGAAATTAAAAATTTCTAAGTAGGATGTGGTTTTTTTTAGTGTTATCTAAACATATTTAAACAATCAGGTCCTCAGTTTATTTAGAGATGTTCAAGATAGCCCTATTCCACCCCCACCCATCCCTCAAAATACCCGTTATGGTTCAGATTTGAAAATTTCACGTAGTTTGTGCTTCAAGATAGAGTTTTCCAAACGTATTTAATCAATCAGATCCTCAGTTTATTCAGTGATGTCCAAGATGTCCAAAATATCTCACCCCCCCCCCCCCACCATCCTCCTCTAAGAAAACACCCCTTTGGGTCAGATTTGAAAAATTTCAAGTAGCCTGTGATTTGGAATTGGTCTAATTCAAATATTTTGGCAATCAGGTCCCCAGTTTATTTAGTGATGTCCATGATACCCCATCCTCCCTCCTCCCCCAAAACACCCCATATGGGTTAGATTTGAAAACTTGAAGTAGTCTGCGATTCAAGTAAGAGTATTTCAAACGTTTCTTACCAATCAGCTCCAGTTTATTCTGTGATGTCCAAAATAACCCCATTTTACCCCCCCCCCCCCCCTTCTCTCCCAAAACACCCCCTATGAGTCAGATTTAAAAAATTTTAAGTAGCTTGCGGTTCAAGTTAGAGTAATTCAAACACATTCCGAAACTCAGATCCCCAGTTCGTTCAATGGTGTCCATGATACCCCATTTCACCCCCTCCCCGCCCCCTAAAACACCCCCTCTGGCTCAAATTTAAAAAACTTCAAGTAGCCTATAATTCAAATTAGAATGATACCGACATTTTTCACCCCTCATATCCGTTGTCCAATGAGCTCTGTAACCGTGAAAAGCGGACAAACATACGGACAAACAGACAGACATGCAGACAGAGAAAAATTGAGAAAATGGTACAAGTCGTCTACAAATAACATGAAACGGAAAAGAAACGCAAAATTTCATATTTCTAATCAATGTACAGATAGACATACTTACGATTTTATTAATAAAGGTGTATTGAATTACACGAACATATATGAATCAATGCAAGACAAACAAAATAGATAGAAACACAAACTTATTTTCATAGAAAGTATTTCAGCGTTCATATAGGTTCATACAGGTGGACGGCGATAGTAATGGTCCTCTAGCTAGGGGATGCGTCAGTACACAATCTCATATACCTACACGGTACCTATGAGGGAGCCCCAGGTCACAGACGCAACGTATTTGTCAAAACCCCACAGGTTTGTTGTGAGGTTGGTTTAGCGGGGGCGTCGAGCTAACACCTCTAGGAGAAAGGTTGTATTTGTGTCAAGAGGGACGAGTCTATGGTGTGATGCGGTCGAGTGTATGCTCTGCACTGTTGGCATGTGAATTAGATGCGGTTTAGCCAATAACACACCTTCGGATTGGGTCAATACAGGGACGGGTATTCCGAAGAACATTGACTATATTGATGATCGCCAGACCAATCTAACCTCCTCTCAGAGATTTGCCTTGGTAGCTTGCAGCCACTGGAAAAGCGTACCTACGACTGTATAAGATTAGGACTCCATAGTATGGCTTCCTTTACTATTACACTGATGACATAGGAAGAGGATGTTGGGATTCTTCAACTCCCTCAATTACTTCTTTTAATCTTACTTTTTAGGATGATCCTACGAGGGCTCCTCCCCCCTCCCTTCCGCCTCCATTATTTTCTCTAATCGTCGGAGTGAAAATTCGGGCAAACGCTATTCTTCACTTTTAGCGAATTTTCAAAATTAAAAAAAAAAAATTAAATCCGTTTTGTGACATTCTGAAACGATTCCTAGATTTTAACGCTTTTTCACACACACACACACATATGTCTATATTAATAATATCGTAATTTTATCTTCTACAACTATTGCCTGGAAGCCAAATCTCTAGAGTCATTAATTCAAACGTCAAACCTCAAAAAACCTCATTTCTTACATGTCATTTTTTCCAAATGACATAACTTTCTTATTTTCTACTGTTTTGGCATGTTCTTGGTAATCAATTGACGGAAAATTCAGTTCTCTACAACTTTAATGTAAATACTAAGAAAATATATCTCCATCAATAGTTTTCAACAGAATTGTAATTTCTTTCCTATTATTACAGTTCAAACAGCAAGACTTAGTGGTGTACACATTTAAATGTATAAATACAACCGTATCGTTATACAGGTTATCAAGAGAAATTATGGGACGAACTCAAGGAATCGATTTTATAGCTCATTTCTGATCGAAAGTTGCAACTAGAGATTTCTTTTTGAACGCTTTGTTTTCAAGTTATTCAATTTTCAAGATTGTTTTCGTGTTTTGTACCTTATGACGTTAAAACGGCCATATCCCCCCCTTGAATCACAGTAAACTCTTAGCTAAGAACACCTTCGGAAAGACCGTTGAATTTCCTATAACCCTAATGTAAAGTAAATTTGTGTTAGTTAGGTTTAATTTATTTAAAAAATGCCAAAGTATGAAATTAGAAAAAATATTTAAAATCCACGTTTTTTCTCTTGTTTTTCTGCTACAAGTTTGGGGATTTTTCGGCGTGCACTCTTCGGAAAAAACTTCCTCAAACTGTCAGCTTTTGAACGGTATAGTCAATTTTACTTTTACTTTGCTAACTGAGGGAGAAAAGTATGTTCGTATGTTGAAAAACATGTTTTTTCTACGACATCGAGGGTTTGAGTGAAAAATGACCTCTATGAAAATGCGAGTTTGGTGCCGGTTTCTACGTATTTCTTCACGCTGAATCACATGGTAACACTTGCAGATCTCCCCATCAACGTTATGACCGAGTTTTACACTTTAACTCACAAATTTTTAGTTTATTTTTTATGCTCAATTTCATGTGTTTTTAAGGGTAAAACTCGTTAGTTAAAGTGTAAAACTCGGTTAAAACGGAGTGAACAAGTGTTAACATTCGATTGAGCGTGAAAAGATAAGTAGAAAAAGGCCCACAACTCGCATTTTTACAGAGGGTCCTTTTTTCCACTAAAACCTTCGATTTCGTAGAAAAAACCATGTTTTTCAATATACGGACATACGGACATACTTCTCTCCCCCAATCAGCAAAGGAAAAGTAAAATTGACATACCTTTCAAACGCTGTCAGTTTGAGGAAGTTTTTTTCGAAGAGTGCCCCAATACTTTTAATTATTGGAGTACCCCAGGACTTTTAAATATTTTTTTAATTTTGTATTTTGGCCTTTTTTTAAACCAATTAGAATTAACTAAAGCAACTTAACCTTACATGGTTATAGGAAATTCAACGGTCTTTCCAAAGGTGTTCTTAGTTTTGAGTTTACTGCGATTCTTGGGGAAGTTATGGCCGTTTTAATGTCATAAGGTACAAAACACGAAAAACATCTTAAAAAATTTAATAACTTGAAAACAAAGTCTTTAAAAAGAAATCACTATGAGCAAATTTCGATCAGAAATTAGCTCTAGAATCGATTCCTTGTGTTTCTCTCATAATTTCTGTGGTCACCCTGTATAAGTCTAAACGGCGACAAAACTTACTAAGACTCTGCTACTGTCTTACCAAAAACCGATAAATTCCGGCTTCCCATGACGGTTTGAATGGTTGGTTTCATGTTTTTTGTCATCCGAGCTATGGAAGAAGCTTCGCATTTGTAGGTCCCGCTTGCTGTAACTGATACCGGTCCGAAGCGTAAGGACGTATTTCCACATTTCAGTTCCTAAGAAACATGGGAAATTACCACCAGTGATTTTAGAGATAGTTGGTTAATGAAATAGACCTTATTAGCTATTATAAGCTAACATTTAGGACAGCGAATGCAAGAATTTCCCATTCGTTGACAGAGACCTCATCATGAGCCCCTTCAGCGGCATGATACTGTCCCTGAATGCATAGCCGTATTGAAAAGCCGATCTCAACTAATTACGGCGCTAGTAATGCACAAAAAAATGAACTGGAATTTACTCCTTCGACCCAAATATTTATAGATATTTCTAGCTCATATATCAATAGAAATTGAGTTAATGAACTATTACTGGAAATACTGATCGTACTATTCATTACTTCATGTACGCTTGTCATAATAGGTACCTAGTATAAGGACCTACTGCAATTGCATGGTTCCCAATTCTATAAATTTCTGAAGAAAAAAAAAAAACTTCAAATCTACTGAGTGTGTTTGAAATTTTAGCATCGACTTTTCTCAGCTGCAAGGAGTAGAGGTACAACCTTACAGTTGAAATATTGAAAAATCTTTAATTCATAAAATTTTGATACATATATAGGTACAGCGTTGAATCAATCTTGTATATATTCAAGCTCAATGGATCGAATTAAACCATTAAAATTGCTATTCGACCATTTTATTGTTTCATATGAGCAAGAAAGAAGAAGGAAGAAGAAACGACCACTGACGGAAGAAAATGATGCTTTACAAATAAATAAAAACAGTTGTTAGTAAAAATGCATACTTGTCGAATAAATAGCCCCTTATAAACTATGACGATTAAAACAACTAACAGCAAATGTGAAATCGGAAGCACTGGTCTCGAATTTCCGTTTTATGATAATTACCTAATTTCCGTAGAGAATGAAGCTATTGCAATGGCTCGAAAAGTTATAAAATTAAAATTTTCAAAAATTTTAATTTTATAACTTTTCGAGCATATTATGTGTAGAATCGCATTTTCGTGAATTCCACGTAATAGAGCTTGAAAAACTGTAAAGCTGTAAAGTAACTACTTTTATATCGTATTTTATTGTGTTTTTTAGTTTTATATGTAGGTATGTAGGTGTGTGTGTGTGTCATTCCACAAGATCCTCCTTAGGATCTCCTTAGGATTGAGATAAAAATTCCGTTTTTGCGCCAAAAAATCAAGCTTTCCAAACGGAAGAAAGAGTTAGTTGGCCAAAAATTTTCGAGCGCATTAAATTGACAACATTTCAAAAAATGTACTAAAAAATCACTGAAAATGGTTAAAAACGGCCAAAAATTGTAAAATTTGTGAAATTTAAAAGGGTTTTAGGTGAAAAAAAAAAAAAAAAAAAAAAAAAAAACAACGATTAACTAGGACTATTAGAAATATTAATATTTCTACTAAAATTTACAGTACAGTAAACAGTACAACGAAAACTAATATTTGCTGAAAAATGTATAAAAACTGCAAAAAAAACCTAAAAATCCAAAATCTTTTTTGAATCCCCGAATTTTATTTAGTACGAGTTTTTTGCCATAAAATTGGTTTATAACAATTTCTGTCTGCTGAAATTGCTAAAATTTCAATATAATTTAACATATTATAACAAGATAGATAATTTAAGAGAATTCGCTCATAGGATCATGCTGCATGACTGAAACCTTTTTGTAGTTGTACCTCTGCACACGTACGATCCAACTGTACACACTACTAACTCAATTACCATCAGTTTTTGATGACCTTGGAAGAGATATAGGGGATTGATACTAACCAATCATTAGGGTAGCCCAATGATCTGTGTAGACGGGAATCTTCAAATAATAAATCTTTTTGTGAAAATTTACAGAGAGTTTTTTGCAACCTCGCACTGAATGGTATAGGGGTAAAAAGTTGCATCCTCCAAAATAGAAATTTGCAACTTTTATTTTTTTTTGTGGTAAATCCTTTCTACCTAGTTTAGTTTAGTTCAGTTTTAGGAATTTAGTGGGTTTGATTACACAAGGTTTGTAGTGTCTTTAGTAGGCACTTTTACAGGGGAGGCAACACAATGACTGATTTATATTAATAAATCCATCTCAAATTTTTGACCAGCTAATTTCATGTGCCCATTTTACAATAAGTGAGAAAGCTATATTTGTCATCCGGCTTTGCAGTTGACTTTCTGATTCTGATTTCTTTTCGAAAACCTAAGTTTATGTTGCGATGTTTCTAGCTACATATATATTATGTACTCCACAATTGCCTATTGTTACTTCTAGTTTGAGAATACAATTCTGGTTTCGAACGTATTGTCAGGTAGTTTGACGCTTCCGGAAATTTATAAAATTATTTTAGCTTTGATTGACGTGTCCTAATTGAAATGGAATTGAATGTTAGTGAATATTAGAATGTTACTTGTATTGTATTGTTATTTGTAATATAATAATAATGGAATGAATGTTAAGGACATGAGTGAGTAGAATTATTATGAATGTAGTCCATTTTGTTGGAAAATAATAATCAATTCAGAAATTACATCACACACGCATATCATACCTATATGTTTTTAGCTGTCTTTTGCATACCTTTTGCAACAAATACTTACATCAACGTTCAGCAAGCGATGTGTGACTTCTTGGTTGCCTCCAGAAAACCCATGACTGCACAGCTCTATTCCATCTTTGTACCATTTGATGTTCTGTAGTATGTCACCATCGAGGTCAAAAACGCAAGACAACGTGACTGTAGACCCAATTGCAAGTTTCGGCGGGATGACGAATTCTTTCAAAATCAAAGGGTTCGTACCTTTAAAAGAGTTGCAATGTCGTAAACTGAGAGATCATAAAATATAAAAATCTTGTTTTTAAATTTCTCTGGTCTCTAATGAAAATTCTGCAGAGCACCTGCTTTAGCCGTAAGACTCCATCCCAAAAACGAGATGAAATTATGTTACAAAAGAAATGCACGGTTTCCTTATGTGTGGTTCATAATTCGTAGTGAAACTTTGTAATCCTCTTATGAAATTTTTTATAGAGAGGAAAAAGGGCTATGTGCAGAAGGGCTAACTATTACAAAAATAATGAAATTTTGGAAAATAATTTGCAGTTTTTTTTAAACAGACGACCCTTGTTGGGAAATGTAACGCCGTTAATCTCCGCAAGCTGCAGCAGTGATGAGTTGAAATAATTCCTTTCCTCCTGTAGGTATACTGATTTTCTCATATGGAGGGTCTTTTGCTGATATAGATGTTCAGAACATCGAGGAAAAGCTTACAGAACCAAGTGGCATTCAAGGTAGTCGGATAGCGTTCAACATTACTAATGACAAGCACGTCAACATTTAAAATAAAAAATAGCTGAGGATCAGTGAAGGAGCTGCTTCAGCTTTCCAAATCAATCGGCACTACCATTCCGGAGACATTCCATTTATTCGGTCTCAAATTATTATTTATAATCAGTGTTGTCATGGATATGGGTCTAGGGATAGTTCCTGGGCTAACAGCAATCGGGATATCCTCTGATGTAGCAGGCTCTGCTGTAGGGTCGCCTCTACTCTTTGATGGGGTAACTACTACATTTTCATAACCTCCTTGTCATATGTTAGTAGAGCTTGGTTACATCCCCCCACCCCCATCAGCACTATTATTGACCGTCTGGCGCACTCCTCCATTGGCAAAATGGACAATAAACCCTAAACTTTCACCAAATAAAAATTGAAAACATACCCACGTCCTGTCTACTTCCAGCCAACCTTCCACTCTTGAAATACCGGGACTGTGATGGATATGAGTAGTTTCTCCTTCTCGATTCACGCAAATGTTACATCTCGGGATAGTCCCTGGGCTATCAGCTTTCAGGACTGCCTCTGGGTGTAGCAGGTTAATTGACTCACGAGATGTTCTCGTACGATCAAGTCGAGTCACGAGACCCTGACTTGTTCTTTAGTTCGACTACCCACCGTGTGGCATTCCCAGTGCTCCAGTCGCCATGAGATTTTACACAGTTCAGTTTTTTGCCTGGATCAGTAGTCTTGGCATCTCAAAATTACATGACATCAAGTAGTAAAAATTGAGTTTAGTTGGTCAGGGTCTAGAGTCTCGTGACTCGTGACTGACTTGATTGTTCGAGAACGTCTCGTAATCGCCTCTACTCAGGTATAACTACTAAATTTTCATTACCGCCTTGCAATAGTGTTCAGATAAATAGCTACCGGTAAATCAGAAACTCAGCTACCAGTGGTATGGGGTGGTGGGTAGGGGACGGAGCAAAATATTTGTAGGTACTTAAACATACTTCGTATTAACGGTAAAGAAATCCATCTCCTTAGTGATCTATCTCTCCCCAAATGATTGGAATCATGAAAGTTTTTGGAGAATCAAGATGGCAATACGGATTTCACTGCTAGCATGCCCGAATGCTCCTTATCAGAATGTATTATAATCAAGTCATATTTTTATTGGATGCTGGTTCTCAATACCTAATACAATTAAACAAAATTTTACTAATATATAGGAACAAGTTGATAAGTCAAATGCTAACTACCATGTTAATTTTAGTAAAAGCCGACGGGAATTTTCTTGTACTATAATTTCCTCAGAAATCGTCTAAGCTTCATACAGAGGATTTCTCTCCTACGAATGCTCAGTAAATTCATACAAAATATTTATGGCATAACCGCCACGTTCCATCAAAATTGAAGTAGTTGATTTCGCGTGAGTGCTTGAGCAGAGACTATCATTGATCTAAATACGACTAAATTTAATGACACCATTTTGAAAGCTAACCCATGAAAATTCATAAAAATTCATGGAATTCGGGAGGGCTTTATGTGACAATAATATGCAGGCTCATGAACAATCACGAAACAATCATCACGATTCCATATTTGTCCAGGTAGCAATTAAATTAGTTGTTCAATAGAAACGGCCAAAATTTCTAAAAAATCAGCGGTTTTGTTATAAATTTATCCACGGATATGATTAATGGTTGCCCGGACTTGCTAGAGTGATCAACTCCAGTCAACCCGTGAGATGAGCATATCGGTACTAGAGATGACGTACAACTTCAACACAAAACGATGTCGGGGACTGATGAAACGGGTGGTTAATCAGCCTCAGTACATAAGCATTGGTAATTAGCATCTGAGTTGGACATGCTTATCTCAATTTAGATTTTGTTTAATTTTCCTTTAAAAGAATAGGTTTGTATTAATGAAACATTGTGTGAGAATTAGCAGGGTATAAATATAGGTTTTACAAGATCTACCTTATCAGGACCAAAGAATTACCTGGAAGTTTAGTACCACTAGGAACCACAGTCGAAATAGAAAAGGTATACGTGCAACCAAACTTGTCGTTTTCAACAATTGCTGTAGGAAGTTGCCGTAGCAGTTGATTCAATTCATGCAAGCAGGCCATTGTTCACGAGTAAAGGCGGGATATTGGGCGCCCTGGGGGAATAGCGTTCGATTCATTCTTTCAATTAATACACTCGGCAGCAGAGAATCGGTTACAAATGTTGACACGGACAAAATTTCCGTAGCAAAAAGGAAACTAAAATCGGATTCCTCCGAATCACTTTCATCATCAATATCCACTAGCAGTTGTATGCACCTTTACGATGTGGATTGATTGTATTGTAGAAACCCTCGGCTTGTCGTCTATTGTACCACCTTAAGAGGGGTGAAAAGAACGAAGAAGTGAAAAATCGTTAAAAAGTCGTTGACCTCTGGCATAACAAGTGAGTTTTCTGACAACAACTTTATGAAGTGACTCTGGAAAAGCTGGTTCAATCGTTTTCCAACCAATGAGAACCAATGAGTAGAAAGCATCATGTTTTCGTAAAGAGATAAACAGAATAATGACGTCACTATTAAGACAACTTTTGTTTTCCATTCAGAAACGAATACTGGAGTAGGTAGGTAAGTATTTTTGTCTTATACCTGACTGGCCGATTTTTTTCATTATGATTTATATTTTTAATGTTAGAAAAAAAGGGGGATATTGAAGAAGAAGAAGAACAAAAAAAAAAATAAAATACAACTCTGAGAGACCCGGTTACCTCCATTTACATACTTCGAATGAAATTATTGAAACACAGACTGTGGTTTAGCCCATGCGTTTCACATAAACCCGTGAAACCCGCGTATAAGAATGACTCAGATTTGGGGATGTATCTTATCACTGGATGTCAAGTTGCAGTTTATTTATTTATCACCAGCGCCATATTTGAAACCTTCTCGTCATAATCTTTTAATTGAGCACTCACACGAAAAATACACATTTTTCACCCCCCCCCCCTCCTCCTTGTCATAAACTTTCATTGGTTCATACAACATGAATTATCAGAAATTAACAAGCGGTTGCAATCATGTTCACAATATCAATTATTGAGAATTATCACCTGTGTGTAACCAATTATTCATATTATAACCTTGCTCATAACTCAGCTTGCAGGCCACGCAATTCGCAGAAGTTAATATGGTTGGATAAATCGAGAGCTTGCGAAAGAATGGTCTATGAATTTTGTGGGATGAAAAATGATGAAGTACCATTTTTCTAGCAACAACTCGGTTGTAAGTGGAAACCATCAGTAAATTGTTGCAACACATTTTCGTTACACAAAAACCGTTTACCTCAATCAACTTTTGGTTTATTATTTTCAATAATGAACCTTTGTAATCGACCAAGAAAGAATAATGTTAACACTTCCTGAAAATTTTTTGGTTTACGATTCAAGCTGCGTAGAATCCTAAAATTAAATTATATATAAGTACCTATTAAAAAAAGTCCAACCGCCGTCCTTGGCTTTTCTCCGAAAATACTAGATCAAAATATATGAAACTTTTGTTAATAATCACTTTTCGGGTCTAGATGGTCCTAGAACTAGAAGCTCGGCATCAATTTTTATCAACCCTAAAGGATTGTATTAAAGGGCTAAACATTAAAAAAATCGAGATCTCGAAAACTTTCTAAGCAACAATAATAGGTTTTTGCTTGTCAATGATAAACTTAAACCCAACAAATTGATTAAAACCTTTCATCACTATCAGTGATGAAAATTTCATCACAATCAGTCTATTAGTCTCGGAGTTTTGCTTATCTATGTCTATCAATTTTAGTTTTGCTCATGCGCAATAATTATTGTTCTACCAATCGCGATATTATTCATAGGGCATTTTCCTGGAACATAGACCCAACCACCTAGTGGAAATTTTGGTTTCGGAAGACATACATTTTTGCTTCCTCACAACCGAAGGTAGGAAAGATTTGTGTTCGTGATAGAAATCGAAAAATGTTTGTCCTTCAAAATCAAAATTTCAACTTGCTTTTTGCGTTTCAGAGCTTGCTGATCAATTTTGGTTCCGTGTTTTTCTGTCCGTCTGTGGTTATTCCTTGTCCCGCTCAAAACCATACCAAGTTTTAATCCGATTCCAATGAAATTTTCAGAGATTGTGTAGGCCAGTTCCGCTTTGCACGGACTCGTATGGGTTAATCGGTGCCTGTAATGCTTAGACTGCTGAAAGAACCAAATCCAGAATTTACCATATCATCACATCTTCCTACTAAGTACTCTGGAAAAATTAGCTTTTACGAAGACCAAGGTGATCTGACTTCCTCCCGATCCCTTCCAGTAGTCCCTAAGAGGTGATGTAACAAATGTCAGCGCTATACTTTCCTATGAATTGGAGAGAGCAGACAAATATATTTAGAGGAGAACGAAGACAGGCACGTAGGTAATACTGTAGGTACAAAACAAAACCAAGTCAAAACCGTTGAACCTTAGCTCAACAGTGGGCGAGTTGTCCTTCCAACAATACGAAAGTATTTGTACCTCACGTGGGTTTATCGGATGAGATCGTTACGTCAAACAATCAAGCATGCTTGACAACGGAGAAACTGAAGTGGTTCGGAAATTATTACGGCAATCTCGATACAGCAATGCATAGAAAGTAGCTTTGGGAGTCACTCAGCTAATCCCTGCTCTTGGCATCGTAAAGTAGAAGTTCTGCGGAGGCTACCTGCGAATTACAGCTTTATAGGATAAAAAGCATGGAAATTAACTGGAGCTCACTCAGGTGATCACGATAGATTATTGTAATGTGGAGGATAGAGGATTTTACTATAGCCTCAGTTCTATTCCGGAACTTGTTCGTCAATTTGCACCCACCCTCATGAAAATCGGTATATTCGTTCGGCCCTGATGCTCGGACAAACCAACAGACATTGGATTTTATATATTAACTAGCGTAGTTGTCTCGCTCGCTTCGCTCGCTCGGTATGGCTGTATAGATCCGATGGTCTTTCCTGTTGAGTGGGACATGTAAATTGATTAGAAACGGTGAATCACTAACGGTGAATCGTTTGAGCCCACACACAGATTTTCCAGTTTTTATACCCCCACCCCTCACAACCACCCCTTACTTATTCCTTATTTATGGTAGCTGGAACTGAAACGCCCTAGTCGTGGACTTTTGTTTGAGCCCACACACCAGCCCGGATTTTCCAGTTTTTCTACTCACCACCTCTCACAATCACCCCTAACTGAGCAGAGGTTGCGCAATTTTGATGTGGCCTATATTTTGCGCCGGGAGTGGCTGGTCATATTAAAAAAAGAATCGCGCAAATCGGTCAATCCGTTCAAAAGTTTATGGAGGTACCCACATACAGACACTTTACTTTATTAATATAAAGTAGATAAAGAAGAAGATAGGTTAGGATATATGATGGGAGAAGATAGAATAGTGACATATATTACAATATTGTGAGCGCTAATTGTAGGACTTGATGAAAATTGATTTCAGCCCTAAGAGTGAAAATTAGGAGTAGAAATTTTCAATAAACAGTACACCTGTAAAATCAGTAGTTTCCAGACGCAGGAGTAGGATGAAATCCGGCTGATTCAGGTTGATTCCATCAATAGCCAACAAAGCAGCACACGAAAAACCCCCTTGAAATGTGATCAGGTTGCTGAGGATTTGAGAACCCCATTCACACCGCTTATATGCTCATGCGAAGGGATTCTGCATTGTGAATTTGCAGCTTTTCAAAGAAGACTGATCGACGCACTAGCCGATAAGTGGACTAAGCCGAGGCCGACAATAGCAGGATGGTTCCGCACGAAATTGCGAATTTCGATCATCCGTGCATTCTTGTTGTGCCCTTGAGGATCTAGAAAGAAAATAAGATGCCTTGGAATGGGGCTTGAGGACGGTGCACCCCTTCCCCTACTGCGAGATTAAATTCCAAAGATCAACGTCCAATGACACGCCTTCAGGATGTCTACCCTTTGAATTTTTTTTGAAATAAAACGTTGTTGGGGTAAAAACAAAACCGGGGTGATATTGATCACTTTTCATGGTTTTCCAAACAAAAAAAATACCATTAAATTTTATCACAAAAATCTAAAATGCTTTAAATTTATAAAAATGGCTAAAAATGGTTAAATTTATATTTTTTAGCAGCATATTGCTCAAATTAAATTTATTAACTATAAAATAGAACATTAAAAATGTATGTACAAAATTGTGCTGAAAAATGTACTTGAATTTCATTAAAATGTGCTGAAAAATCGATAAAAACTGCAATAAAGTTAGAAATCCAAAATCTCTTTTTGAATAGCAGATTATTATTTATAGCAAGTTTATTGCTATAAAATTGGTTGTTAACAATTTTTTTTCACTCAAAGTCCTTTATTTCGAACACAATGTAATATAATTTAGTACGATAATTTACGAAAATTCTTTCATACGATCATGCTGCATGACTGGAACTTTAGCACATTATGCATATATATGAATATCTAGGATTCGTTTCAGAATGTCCCAAAAAGGATTTCAATGCAGAAAATGTTCGAAAATTTTGATTTTAAAAATTTCGGAGCCATTGCAATAGCTTCATTTTCTACGAAAATTCACTAAAACGCGATTTTCTTATATCGAGGTCGAAAATGCATTTTTTTAAACCGTGTTGAGAAAAGCGATTTTTCTTCAAATTTTTGAGAAAATTCAACATTAGGACCGACTAGAGCCCAAACTGCCCAATTGAGCCTGCGCGCAAATCAGCAGATTTAGGTATTTTAGAAAGTTAAAGCCATAAAACGGCGGGCGGACATTGCAAATTTACGTTGAAACGTAAAATGACTAATGCAAATTTACGTTCATGCTGGTGATTAAGATTTTAATCCTAATCATCCTCGCGATTAAGATTTTAATCGTATTCATGGAGGCGATTTTGATTAAATTCGTAATCTCTCTGTTGAATTTGATTAGAATTTTTAACCAAATACACGATTACGATGAAAATCTTAATCGTAATCGTCGATTTGATTTTACCTATGTCTGCCCACGGTATGTCAGTATATTAAAATAGGTGGCTATGGTACGTAGAGATCCGGCCAAGTAGGTAAACGTCCATAAAGAGTCTTATTGTTTCAGAGGTTAATACGCTCTCTCAACGTCGTCTCATTTTCAGGAGTCAATTTATCAATCATTTTCATTTCGCATCCACACGCAATCACAACATTGGAGACAGTTCCTGACCCACGACCTGATTTTTCACTTCATTTTCCCTCCACATATCTGCACGATGGACGATCAGCTTTTCAATTCACCCTCAGTTCATGCGTCACTGACCTCAGATTATTCGCATCTACCGAATCTCGTCTCGTCTCCTACCATTCCTGACATACCTCTCTATTTGGACGTATAACCGCGATCTTCCTCCTCCAGGTCCACAGCACCATAATTCCCTACTCGACTTCAATGCACTCCCAAGTATCAGGTTGCAAATTCCTCTCGTACCTTCCGCTTCAAACAATGCGTTTTCCATTAACGCAGTCGATGAGCCCACATCTCCCGAACCGGGACCACCAGAATCCCTCTACACATTCTTCCGATCGACAATAAGGAGCATCAGGATTCCCTTAACTCTACCTCAGTTTTATAAATCAGACCCGAAGCTGTGGTTTTATCAGGTCGACGCGGCCTTATTAGGTGGAAGATAACTTCCCAAGTCTCCAAATTTCACTTTTATCTTAAGAACTCGCAATCCAAAAGTCAACGATATTTACCCTCGCCACGCCTCTACGGCTGCTACCCCTATGTCACACTAAAACAACGACTCATTTCGACATATCAACCTAAAAAAATGACAAGAATTCTAAACGCACCCCAAAATAGAACTCTCGGGGATCTTAAACCATCACAACAATATTAGCCTTTCACTTATGATTTCTGGAGAACAATAATAAATACATCAATCAGTAAATGGCTCTAAGGACCAAATTTTGGTGCTTAAAACCGCCTATACCAGTTTTAGTCTAAAAATTGATGATTTGGTAATATATAATTGTAAAAATGAACATCTTCTCCGTTACAATTCTAGAATAATACAATATTTTTGAAATCTAATTTCTTCCAAATAGTCAAGAAACACCGATTATGATTTCAAGATTTCAAAGTAAATAATGTTGAAGTCTTTAAAATTTCTTCACCACACAGTTGTTGTCCAGACGTTGTGTGTTTAGTTGTCATTATCTTCTAGTGATATCACTGACATGTTCAATCTTCTTATTTCAAACAAAATTTAAACTTAGGTATGTAACAATATAATTCATATAATTTGTATCAAAGAGATGTGTAGTTGTAGGTCAAATGCTTTTCATTCCTGGGCCATGGTAATTCGGATGCACGTGTTATCCAAATTTGTTGCTTTTAAATGCTAATTTCTCAAATTTCGTTTGTATCATTTTTTGTTCTCCTCTTTTCAGCGAATTTTCGTAGAAAATGAAGCTATTGCAATGGCTCGGAAATTTTTAAAATAAAAATTTTTGAAAAATTTTTGTAATGAAATTCGTTTTGAGGCATTCTGAAACAATCCCTGAAGTTTGCGCTTTTTCATATATACTCGTATACATCGTTATTGCGCCAAAAAATCAAGCATTCCAAACGAAAGAACGAGTTCGTTGGCCAACAATTCTTGAGCCCATTAAATTGGTCAAATTTCGAAAAATGTACTAAAAAAGTCACTAAAAATGGCTAAAAACTGCCAAAAATCGTTAAATTTATTTTATTTAGCAGAATTTTAGTCAAAACTAAATTGCCAACGATTGACTAGGATATTTCAAATGATTTGCTCAAAAATATGCTGAAAAACGTACTTAAATTTCATTAATATTTCCTAAAAAATCTATAAAAACCGCAAGAAAATCTTAAAATCCAAAATCTTTTGAATCGCCGAATTTATTTAGAATGAGTTTTTTGTCATAAAAAATTGGTTTTTAACCATTTCTTTCTACTGAAATTGCTCCAATTTCAATACAATTTAACATATTATAATACGATCGATAGTTTATGAAAATTCGCTCATACGATCATGCTGCACGACTGGAACTTTTATTTCATCTTTGTAATTATTCCTTGGCCACTCGTGAAGTCATTCATTTGATCCTTATTGAAATGACAAACGGCAGATGAACCTGGTCACCCAATAACGAGCCTACAACTACTATAAAATCGGAGCATACCGAAAAGTGGTGAACGATTATCGTGGAACGATAACTAAGGGAGTTACACTTCCCTAGCAACGGCTGGTTGTACTTGTATATCAATAGAAAACTCCGTGCTATTTTCGTGTCATATTTTGATAACGATTTTAGCATGGAATATGCTTTAGCCTTGAGCTAACTGCCCGAAAACGTTACGCGAGATTGGTGACGCGGAACTGTCACGAAATTTTCTTATGATTTTCACGTTCAACCAAGCCGTTGCTAGGGAAATAGACAAAAATCGTTCATCGGAAAAAATCGTTCTCCATTCGTTGGAAAGCTCTCGCTTTATCACGCATTTCTTTCGTACTTGTTCTTCTGTTAATGTCTTAGTTTCATATTCATTAATGTTATGTATGGATACAGTTGTCCCTTGGTTGAGAAGTTAATCTTGGTTATAGTAATTGTAGACGCGCACCATAATAGAAAGCTACCTACCTACCTAGGTACTTCCTTCTGTTTTCGATTAGTTCCCATTAATAGAACGATTTCATTAATTCCCGAATTAGCGGGAAGAAAGCACGTTCCATGTTTTACCATTTAAGCCAAAGTCTCAAAGCGGAAAGCAACCGGAGGGGGGGGGGGGGGGTAAACCCATTCGTTTCCTGTCGTTTTTGGAGCGGATACTTTTTTCTGCAGAAGTAGGCACTTACAGAATTGCAAAATTGATAAAGGAAATGAACCAACTTCCTACGTTTTATTAATCCGTCTGTAGACAAAGTAACAATACTTACTTATAGTAAATTCTATTTCTTGTGCAGAGTATTTCATTAAATGGTATCAGCTGGTTCGATTAACGTTAATCATTTGGGAAATCTTGATGGATTACAAAGGTGTTGATTGATTGATTTTATTGGTGTGAGAATGAAACTATTTCGGAACTTACCATAGATGTACGTGTGATGTCTATAGTACGTACATAATTAAAAATTTAACACTGATTATAAAGCAGATTTTAAAACACTGCATATTATTACCCAAAGGCTTATTATTTAAATATCAAATAACTTCTACGCAGATCAATGGTCTATTGTTATTAAACCCAGTCTTCAGTACATTATCTAAACTCGACGCATTCCGATTCGAAAAAGGCTTCTCTCCTTCACAGCACCCCCAATTTTACGCTTTTTAGTAAATGTTAATAAATAAAATAGTTTATGATTCTTTATCATAGAATTGCTACAATAGTAAAATGGTTGCAGGGGCTGTTGATTTGAAATCTGTTTGTTTCCCGCACACAAGATCCTATATTATTTACAATAATTTAATGTAATTCAGTGGGTGATTTGGAAAAGAAATCAGCCGCAGGTGACTATCAGCTGATAATTAGTCCTCCATACCTCGTGACAACTTTTTCAAGGTATTCTAAAAGCGCTCTATTTCAAATTTCAGCACCGTAGACCAGAAATTAGCATCAGGGGCCTCTCAGCTGATTAGTTCACCTCCATGCCTTGTAATTGTATTCTATGTTCCAGAAGCGCTCTATCTAAAATAATGCCATCAGTAAAAAAGCCTCATTGGTTTTAGTGTCATAAGGTAGAAAACACGAAAAAAATATTTAAAAATTTTGGTTTTAAAAATTTCCAATAATTCAGTTTTTACAAAAATTTGCTAAAATCAAATAACTCAAAAATAATCTATACATTTTTTTTGTTTGGAAATTACTTCAACAATCGATTCCCGAAGTTGCTTCGAAATCTAGGAATCATCATCTATTGAATCGTCTCAAAATGCTTCACAACAGATTTCCATCTAGAAAATTTCGGGAAATTTCATTTTGAAAAATGTTTGGAGCTACTGCTATCACTTCAATTTTTACGCTAAATCGCAATAAACTGACATTCCTGGATTCTCTTTTCGATTCTGCAGTTTGTTGGTACTGCGAGTTACATAAATAAATCGTATATATTGTGATGTGGCAAATAAACTTTTGTGTATATAAATATTGTGTTACAGGCGTTGTCAATTGCATAACTGAAACAATGTAATCAGGCAGTACTATAACATAGTTTGTGCATTTTACATCTATATTTGCATGACCTAGATTTTAATAACATTACCGTGCAAATTAATTCATACAAATTGAATTGATATTATACTTGATAGGTGCTCTTATTTATTCACTTAAATGTGGTTTTAACTAAATTTACTAACCCGTAGGAAGTGACCATAATGAACAAAAGACTATAACAATCCGTTTTGTGACGCTTTCCATCACGCTTGTAGCCACTTGAGGCATGATGTATCAAATTTAGCTGATGAATTTATAAATGATTCTGGAACATCGATGACTGTTTCACTTCGAAACTGCTTAACTGTCGAATATGTGAATATAATGAGACCGTAGCTGTTTAGCCGAGATCCGCATCACAAATGCGTCGACTCGAGAGACAGCCCGAGGCCGCGTGAGGCCGGTTGCTCAGAATACTCGCACATGCCCAGTTCGAAGGATTCAGCCTTGGCCAGTCGATTTTTTAAATGCTCCCTGAATAATATTTTTCTTCGAAATTTTTGCTCTTCTCCCATCTTATTACTGTCAACTCTTCTTATCACGTTGGGAAAAACAGCAGTTTTTGCTGGATAAAAACCAAAAAATCAAAATCACCAAACCAACAACAGATTGTTAGGGACTAGTAAAAATAAATTTTAATTCTTTCTTTGATTCGTAATCCAAGAAAACATGGACATGTCATCATTAGTTTGTTCGTAAGTGCTATTAGGTGCCTTCGGATGGGAAAATTCAGTAGTGCTCGTCTGGTCTCATTGATTGTGGTGTAGTCAATTTGCTTTATCATTACCGAAGGGATGGTAAAGTAGCTTTTAGCGAATTTTCGGTAAAAAATGAAGCTATTGCAATGGCTCAAAAAATTTTAAAAACAAGACTTTTGAAATTTGTCAACATTGAAATCCGTTATAGGGCATTCTGAAACGAATCCTCGAGATTAATACTTTTTCAAATATGTATAACTTATGTCAAAACGAGTTTTAAAAAAATAAAATTGGTAGTTAACAATTTCTTCGCACTCAAAATGATCGATTTCAAAACAATGTAACATAGAAGTTATATTACGATAATTAGCGAAATTCGCTCATACGATCATGCTGCATGACGGGAACTTTTTATTTGTATTCTCGCTAAAAGACGAAAAAATGTTGCCCTCCAACTTACCTCCAATTTTCATATGCTTTTTGCATTTTAGATCTTGGTCGTTTCAGATTTTGATGACATATTTAAGGATTGTGAGGGTTATTCATAGTTTGTATCCTATACATTTTATTGCCGCCGAATTATTAGTATCGTATGCTCATGCGGAAGGAAACACGAATTTCGACATGGTACAACAATGAGTTTTCATGATCCAGTGGTCCGGTTTAGGGCAGGTACGTACCTAGAGGTTGGGTACCTGAAACTCGTGTTGAAATTTGAGGTGAGGATTTTGTAAGAACGTAATAGCACTTTGCTGGTTATAAAGTGCAGATGTTGAGTCATTTCCATTCACTGCATGTAAAATATAAATTTGTTTCCGTAATTTTCTCGTTGATGTTAGTTGGTGGAAGGACCTATATCAGCTGGCTGCGTACAAAATAAGAGCTTGCCTTCCTTCCCGCCCTTAACTGCTGTTGCCTGACTGCACTATCCGTGCGTGTCTTACTAGATTCAGGAGTGGCTTGAAAATGTAAAACTTGATGCTAACAAGTGAAGATGGAAACAATGGAGAAATCAAATCCCAGACACAACCCTCTTGCCAACACCATTTGACAAAATGAGACCACGCAAAAGGAATTGCATGGGGAACTGTTGCAGAAGACAAGCAGGACTATTCTGTACTTCGTTTTTGCTGACCGTGAGAGCGAATGCGCCAACTCAGATTCCGTCAATTTTAGGTAGGTAATTGGACAGAACAAACTGACTTCTGTCAATCCGCATCATCACAACTAACAACTACCACCATTACTTGCCTTTCTCTCGACCAACAGGTTTCAATCTCCCCTCCCCTGTGACTATATTAGCTGAGTCCATTCTAACTTATGTTCAGTCATTGTTTGTTACTGATGATGACCTAACCGTCGAAATCGATCTAACATTGTTACTCTTTATTTTCATGGCATTAGACAACGTTCTTCTTTAACTTCCGCGTTTTATTCCTTCACGACATAACCAGTGGATTCAGCACGCCTGATAACATGAAATTGTAAAGGACCGTCGAGAAAACTAACCATTTGACTGGATTTAGAGGACCATCCAAAAAAGTGCTGCCAACCAAATCATCCTATCTTTTGGAATGCTTGCTTTTTTTGGCGAAAGAACTTATTTAAAAAAAAAAAAAAAATTCAATCCTAAGGTGAGTTATAAATGACTCTACAGCCATCTGGGGAACTTGAAATGACTCCAAGTGGAAAATGAGGTCCTAGATTAGAGAAACATATTAGTCCGGAACAGCATGGAAGAAGGCAACCCTAGAGTCCAGGAGCCAGGGCGGAAAATAGGTACCTAGTAATTTGTGAAGGTTTGAGATTAGATTTTGAAAATTTAGTCCATTCTGAGTGAGAAAATCTTTGTCTGCCATCTCAAAATTGGTGGAATACGAAATGCCGGCCTAATTAAGATGGCTTAATTTGCCCATTTTAAAGTTTTTCTCTAATAATGCCTAAACCATACATCCTACAGAAATTTTTATACGTAGCGAAGTTGTAGAGCATTCAAAAATGAAACGATTCCGTTCCAAAACTCTGAATTATCTCTTAAAATAAGGCGAATTACAAACAATTGAAAATCGAGCTAATTTTGGGCGAGTCCTCTCTTCCCCACGTCTAGACTTTTGCCCTTCAAAATCTCCTAGTGGCGGTAATATTGGTCTGCATTCCGTCTGCCAAAGCTCATTCTACTCACGATTAATTACTTTCAAAGTTCGTATCGAGCATATTTTAGCTGAGACCTTTTTCCAACTTACAGCCGAACTTTTGAATTTTATGTCTTTATTAGATAGTCTTTTAAAGACGCCTATACTTTTGCCCTTCAAAAACACCTAGCGACCTCAATATTGGTCTGATTCAGGTCTGCCAAACCTAATTCGATTCTGGGTTAAATACTTTCTAAAGTTCGTTTCGAGCAATTTTTGGGCCAAACCATTCCCCATTAAAGTACAAATTAAAAGGCCGTTTTTGCGAACTTAATGTGTAAGATGACATAAAATTCATAAGGTCGGTTGTGAGTCAATGGGGAAAGGTCTCAGCTAAAATATGCTTGATACGAACTTTGGAAAGTATTCAATCTTGAGTAGAATGAGCTTTAGCAGACTGAAATCAGACCAATATTAACGCCTCTAGGTGATTTTGAAGGACAAAAGTCTAGACGGGGAGAGGAGATAACTCGCCCAAAATTAGCACGATTTTCAATTTTTTGTAATTCGGTTATTTTAAGAGATAATTCAGAGTTTTGGGATTGATTTTTTTTTTCTAATGCTCTACAACTTTGCTACGTATAAAAATTTCTGTAGGATGTGCGGTTTAGGAATTATTTGAGGAAAACTTTGAAATGGGCAAATTAAGCCATCGTTATGAGGCCGCCATTTCGTATTCCACCAATTTTGAGATGGCAGATAAAGATTTTCTCACTCAGAACGGACTCAATTTTCAAAATCTAATCTAAAACCTTCTCCTCAAATTACTAGGTACCTATTTTCGGTCCTGGCTCCTGGACTATTAGCTATGTGAGCCCTTAGTTCCGTCTCTTTCCTGTTTAAAGTTTGATACGTACATTTAAATTGGAGATTGACAAGCTGCGTAGATTGACAAGAACTTTATCCGGTACCATCCGGATTTGCGGATTGAGATCTCTGGTTTTTTTATCCCGATTGTCCTATTGAATCTACAATGTTTAACGTTGAAATGGAACCTCTCTGAAACTGCCTGATGTGACTGGTAGAATATGGAGGGACCCTGATCAGCATAACAGGCTGCAAATATTCCCAGCGAATGGAAGTTAGTATGAAGGAATGTGGATGCGACGCGCAATTTTATACATTAAATTTTAGGTTAATTCCATTCCCCTCTTCTCGACTTGCTAATGAAAGCTCTAATGTTTCAGAAATGAAAAGCCTTCCTGTACCTACAATTATTTTCTACCTTTCTTTTATGCCACAAATGTAGAGCACACGAAGAAAGTAAATACATCTAATTAACAATTTGTGATTTTAATCTATAAAATACTTTAAAGTAATATAGGTACCACATTCAAAATGACCAGGGAATCTGCTGGAATAGCTTGTTTATAAATGACCCTTTGGATTTCAATGAGGGGCCACTTTGCCTTTTCTACGTTGTTGTATTACTGCTAAACACACTCGGTCCAAAAACTCTGTTCGTTAATTAGCCCTTTCATGAGTTTTCCACCCACCGTACAGCCACCTGTCCACACTAATTAACGTTTGTATCGGTCCCACATGTGCCCGTCTCACGCACAATTTTTAATTAGCAAAGAAAAATAACGAGTTTACGCTCATCATTGCAAGATTGATGTGTCTCATCGTCAGCACTGTTTCTCTATCCAGTCAACCTCTCGTAACTTTATAGGCCACTATTTATATAATCATAATGATGTAACCCCGTTGGCAAGTAATCCAAGTATCATTACAAGAAACAAACATGGGGAACATAAAAAAAATGGTCATGGACAAAAGATGATGGTAAGGAAGAGGATTGTATATGCGAAAAAAAAAGGTATATTACAAAAGTACATAGTCGTTCGTTCAATACAATAAAGTAGGAATGGGAAATCACAGTCGGAAGATTGAATTGGATTACTCCGTTTACAAACAGCTCAGTCTTTGCTACTTTACAAAACGAACTGCATGCATGAATGCGATGTGATGAGCTACTTAAACTTATACAGGCTAACAGGTACGATTAAAAAACTTATATTATTAATCTGTAAGAACCGAAAAATCCTGAATTATTTTCACCTTACCAGCGGTAAACGAATGTTAAGCAATATTTGATTCATATTTTTTCCTAGAAATCTTACCATTAATGCTCCTTGATTTAATCTGAATATGCATATGCCTATGTATATTGTCTGAATATAACTGGAAGGGTATGCGGTTTTTACAAGCTACATGGATAATTTCAAATTTTGAGTTAGGGTTTGCTTCAGGCGTTTCAAAATGTTGTTCTGAAACGGCAGCTTTAATGGCGTTTTGTGGATAACCAATTTGAAAAGGTTTGCTTCTCAAGTTTTTAAAATAACTTTGCTTGACGAAACTCTTCATGATGAAAACGATTATGCATTTCAACAGCTATGTTCTTCTTGTTTCGTATTAAGTGTTCTGTTCCATGACTGGCCATAATTGCGTCAAAAGACCAAGCAAGCTGCGTAACTTTTTTCTCGAGGAAGGTTTTGAAAGATAAAAAAACGCATTAGAACGTTGTGCTTTTAGACAGGAAACATCACTTGCGCCCGTTTCAATTAAATAGTGCTAGCATATTTATTTTGATACCACTACATTTTTCCCACTCTTCTCTGAACGATTCATTCGACTTTATCATGGGACTCGTACGCGCTGTCGTAGAATCGGAACTATGTCAGTATTAATACCACTTGTTCATTTAGCATAATGAATGATCCATTTCTTTCTTGATAACCACTTCAGAATCAAATTGATAGGTAATTTCTCGATCTTTATTTTGGGCGCGAGAGTAACGTAGACGATTTCAACATATCGCGCTCCACTTACATAGATATTCACTGCCGTTTGATTGTCCTTTTGATTTTCGTTAAGTTGAAGTAATTAGTACTACACATTTTCATCATTAGTCATAACTGCATTAGAGTATGCGTGCAGCGTATTTTCTTGCTTCTTGTCTTTCTCTGGATTATTCATCGCCCATGGTTGTCGTTCAGCAGAAGCGAACGTTCCGTAAAAGATTGCCCCAACAAGGTAAATAGCGCTCGAAATGAAGAAAACGGCTTTCCACTCTTCAGCAGACTAAAAAAGTAGTTAATGTTAATTTAATATATTGACATATTCTCTAATTTCTTCATATTAACGAAAGTAAAATTGAATTCTCAGACAATCAATACATTTCGACAAAGCCATAGGGTGTTTATGCACGAGGTTTAAAAATTCTGAATACTTACCAATTGTACGGAAACAAACTAAAATCCTGGGAAATAATCTTAATCATCATGCAGTTTCTTTACCTAGCATTAAATTCTATTTTTTCTAGTTGTTCTATATCATATCTTTTACTTTATTAGTTGTTCGATTGGAAGCATGCATATGTACAAGCCCTTAATGAGATCGAAAATAGTTTATGCTTATAGCGTTCTTGTTCTATGTAAATGACATTTTCGGGATTGGCACGAACTTACATGGGTTCGTGACAATAGGAGGTCAGGTGATTCAAGCGGGAGGAATCATCATAAACCAAAGTGAAATCCTGCCTGTGGTTATTGTATGTCTGTTTGCTCCTGGGCTCAGTCGTCACTCGTGTAAGTCGTAATCCATACACTATCCCTATATTAGTTTTTGGAATACCTATTTCCTTGTTTATTTTTCATGAAGCACTGATAAATATTCCAAATAGGTTTAGTCTCTTAATCGTTTCATCCTTGTAAGCCGAACATTGTTATTTTAATCATTGCCCAAATACTTCACTTATGTTGATCACTTAAACGTATCAAGTTTTGAAGTGGGAACGCAACCGCCTGCCTAGTTCATAACCAGTTTTCATAATACAATAACAATTTCAAGGAACGAATAATGTGAATGGTAGTGTTAGGTTATTTATACGGTTTAAAAGAGTGGTTTCCTTGTTAACTACTATAAAATGAAGTTTTGATAAATGAAAGTTTTGATAAATAAGTTTGATAGATGATAGTTTGTAGTTATGATAGTTTGATAAGATGATAGTTTGTAGCTTCTCAAATTTGGAATTCTTCATCAAAGCCCCTATTAGACATAATTGTTTGCTTAATACACGGTTCGCTTCTAAAACTATCCAATTTTAATGATCAATCTCTATGTAGGATTGGTAAACGTTCTGAATGTGGTATAATGTAAAGACTATTGAAAGTAATTTAACAGCTTGCCCCAGGTGTGGGGGTGCCCCATCCAGAGGTGTGGGTCACAACGGTCAAGGAGACCATGTATTTTTCATTTTCTTTCTCGTAAAATGAATGATGTTTTTCTCCAAGTCTACTGAACCAAAGCTTATACAGTTCGGCTCACAATCATGCATTAGTTGTCAGTCATAAGTGTAATCCGGAAATCATATATCGGCCGTATGTGTAACATGAAATCATACATCAGCAATAATAGATAAGTGCAGTCTTATCTCCATTACTATTGATTAACCCCAAGGAGTGGCATGCTAGGGTTGAAATAATAAAAATATCGAGATCTCAAAAACTCTCGAAATAAAAGGGTGTTTTTAGCTTGATTTATGTACATAAAGGTTCGATGATTCGAATGGGTCCATCCGGGTTACTGTACATTCATCCATTAATTTCTCAAAATAAGATGAACTTTATTGGTCCTGTTGTGTCCAGGTCTATAGAATGGCTTTTGACCGGGGTGACCCCATGGTAAATGAATAAATGGTCACAATGAGAGACTGCATCCTGTAACCCTTAGCACAGTAAAAACTGTAGTGTCATTCCAATTTGTAGGTTTACCTTTCAAAGTACTTAGATTTCAAAAGTCGTAAAAAAAAAAAATTCTAACCTTATTGGTTACAATGAATCCTGAGAGAAGTGGACTGATGATTCCAGGGAGAGTTGCAAATGTGTTCGAAAAACCCATAAGGACGCTGGCATGTTGAGGCGCGATGTCCAAGTGGTTAACACTGTCAAAAAATAATATATAAGTAGTTTTAGTATGACTGAGAAATCGTAGCATCGGTTAGCATGGTACAGTTTGATGACCAAATAATGTATATGTATGCAACTTACTCGTACGTCAAACTGACTTAGGGTGGTCCTACTTAACCGAATCGCGGTGCGATGTATGTAATGATGCGATAAACGGACTTCATCATGTTATACTTAAATTTCTGTATTGGAGCATGGCCCTTTGTTAACTGTTTAATTTTATAATAAAAATAAAAGCTGTTGTCATACCTAAAAGCAGGCCAAGCAAACGCACCAAGACCCACAGCGAAGACAAGGCAAATTATAACACCGGTGGGAGTTCCCAAATAGGCTGCAAGCATCATGAAAATCGTTTGAGAAATGAAGGCTCCACAGTTGAATACCTTTCTGACCTAAAATAGAAATAAATAATTAGGAACCTAATATCATACCATTATAGATTATAACCGTCAATAATATTTATTTGTTTATGATCATGAGAAGTATTTTGTTTATGATCATGAGAAGTATTTTCAACCACACGCATAACTAAATAATCTACCTTCCCACTGAACTATTCAGTTCCACTAATTGCTGCTATCTCTCTGTTGTGATTTGAATTTATAATACCATGCTCGGCACACTATATTGCAGTATATTGAACAGGTACCTACTGATACTGATGCATATCTGTATTGCTATAATATATCGAATATGTCCAAATGAACGAATATCAACGTAATCTATAAAAATTGTAGCTATAAATAACTTTTGGATCCGATCCCAAATAATGGATTTATTGACATTTACATTAGGCATATGAAATCTCCAAAAATCATTATGTCATGCAAGAGATAGCAGAGTAGCTTTATAAAGTGATATCCATTAGATGTGGAACGACTGTTACTCACGTTTGTTGTTGACATTACTCCTTTGTTACAGAGCCAATCTGACAGATGACCTGCGAACTGCATGATTATGGACATTACCAAGTAAGGAGCAGCTGAGAGAAAACCCGCCTTCTGTAAGTCATAATTCAGCGTATCTAGAGAGAAAATATGAGTTAGTAATGATTTTCCACAACTCAGATGACTTCAATAAAGTAGGTGGTTTAACCATTCGAAAAAAACCTAGGTGACAGTGTGTTTCCCAAACGGAAACATATAACTACCCTCCCAAATAAACTGCATTGCCACTTATTCATATATGTTTTCGCATTCATATCAATCCCTTGTCCAACCGGATCTCACAATTCCTAGGAATGTACATGGGACTTAACAAAACAACTTGAGGAAGAAAAAAAAAAAAAAAAAATTACGAGTATACATTTTATTGAGATAAGGCACATTTTATTGAGGGGTTTCCTAAATTTTTGATGTAGTTTATCCGAAAATGTTTTTTGAAACCTATCCCTTTCCATCCTGTTGGTATCCGAACTGGAATGAGGGTGCCAACTATTTGGGCGGAGATTCGTCCAGAGATAAGGTAACCTTGGGGCAACCCCGTCTCACGAACGTTCGGTGTAACAGCTAAAACACTAATCCGCGGATTTCCTTTCGAGCCCGAGTTTCAAGATTCCCGAGTTATATCCGTTTCGTCCAACGAGCGCTGAGCGACCAATTAGAAAGGCTCGTTCTGGGGAAAAGCTCTAAACCTCGATAAAGCCCATAAGAAGCAATGGCGAGATTTACCAAATTCCGCTATTGAAAATCACGACGTCGTTACCCGGATGCCTTCGGATTATGAGTCTCTAAAATCATTACGAAAGATAGAAGTTTACCTCCTCCTAGGCAGAGGAAATAGGTTTTCGTAATATCGTAAAAGGAGTGTGAAGATATTGGAGGTACCTCTAATTGTTCTAAACCTCAACCGGAATTACGTTCAAATATGGAGTGCTCCAATTCATAATTAGTTGTAATTTGGTGGATAAATTCGAGAGTTTGTCAAGTTTACAATTCAGCTACCAAATGCAAAATTGTTTCTGATGTAGAATTTTAGACTCTTGACGTAAAACTTTTTCCAAAATTTAATATAAAAAATATTGCGTACGCAACTGCGCCAGATATCTCTCTAGCGTCCCTAACTAATTCCTATAATCATGGCATCATGTTTGACTGGCAAGGAGAGGTCTGATTTTATTCAAAATTTTACAGATTATTTTTAGATTGAAATAAGTACCTTGGTATTAGGTATGTATTCCACCATTCTGTTGAACGGGCCTCCGCAGACCGAAAATGTTCATTTTTTTGTAATGCTGAATGGAGCCGAAATTTGACGTTTTCGATATAGCCAGTGTTCCAACTTCTCGATGCTTATCCCATGCTTATTATGGAGGTTGCTCATAAAACTTTGTTGAATGTTTCAAAAGCAAAACGATTTTGGGTTCTTGTTGAACGTTGAAAGATGTTTGAAAACTCCTATAAGCTTCGAGAACACAAATCTCTGTGTACCCCCATTTTAAAGGGGTCATCAGAAGTTTGAAACAGTGCTCCTTCCGGGTGAACAAAGTTACAAAGCCGAGGACCTCATCAACGTCCACCAGATTTTATTCTCTACTTAGAATCGGTCTGCATTACATATTTAGTCTGTATGTGGGTCTGTCTATTCCAAATGTTCGAACGACTTGAACTTTAGTAGATAGATTAATTAGACACCCGCATTATGCAGTTTAGTTTTGGGTGCCGATCCGGCACGATATTGCGGCGATATCGTCAACGACGTCGAACGAAATAATTTATTAGAAATAAGTGTTCGGTATGGATTTCGATAGTTTTTGACGTGCTGAATCGATTAAGAGGACTTTCAGAGCGATCTGATTCTATGCAATGACGATATTGACGTCAACATTCGTCGAACATATCGGACGACAAACCTCAGAAATATGAGTTTATTGTAGTTTAAAATATTTTTTGGGATGCTGATTCGAATATTTACTTAGGTTACACTTAGAATATCAGAGATACTATTTTACGTCAGAGATAGAAAAAGTAGATTATACTTTTTTCAACCTTCGTGAGGAATCTGGCTAACTGACCTTCTAGCAATGAAAATTTCACGAATAATTTGTGTTGGAATGTAGGTGTTCAAACGACTTATGGTGCTATAAACGTAAGAAGCAAAATTCCCTCAATTTCATAAAATTTTACCTTTTTAAAAAATTGAATCTATTCACCTTTCATGAACGTAGGTAATTGGGTAAGGAGGGTGTAGAAGCCCCAGTTTTCACAAAAATGTGCCATTACGATGGACCAGACGGGCATTGATTTGACGAATTCCTTCCACGGGTGGACGATCTGTGAAAATAAATACGTATTGTATTAAACGTTTTACTTAGAAAATTCTTTGAAAATCTGGGATTCACAATCAATAAGAATATGAGTTGTTCAAGAGGAATAGGGGCCACTTGCATCTCGCGTTGTAAGTGATTGAATGCTAGGCTTTACACTACTTTCGACACTTCTTTACCGGCTTGTACTTGTCTAATACTGATTTTCTTACCTAGTTTTTTAAGTTGTAGGGAACAAAATGTTCTATCTAATTTACAATCTTTTTAATGTAGCAAAATATCGGATTGGAAGCTTCACACTAGGTACCTTTCTTGGTTCTTTATAGTGCCTTTATTTACTATATAACTAAATAATCTATAAAAAATGTTGAGATTTTGGTTCTGAGTCAATAATTTATATACCTGTCACCCCGTAATCAGCCAAGTAGTAACGTTGAATTTAGAACGCTGGAAAAACGTAAATATGAAGCAGAAGAAGGCAGGGTTGATTGGAGGGCTGAAAAGGGGGAGAGTTATCATGGTTAACCTCACACACATTCCCATACACTGCCAACACTTCGGGACCCTGCCCACATGGAGCAGGTTACCACGTTGATAGGTCACTGGAAATTAGCCGTCATGAATTCTTTCATAATGTCGGTAAGCGTAACAGGAAAATAACCTACCGAACAAGAGCAGTACCTGTGCCAGTAGTGCAGGTATTACCGACAAGAGCGATCTTACAGGCGCATTTTTTTTTTTTTTTTTAAAGATTTTGCTGTAGCTAGCTTATGTGTGGTCAGTTATGCTAATTTCAAATAGTTTATTAATCTTTCTTCCGTTTTGCGATCTCAATAATGAGTGATCGTTATCTCGCCAGTGGTTGTCCAGTATGTGGTGTCATTTCGTTTCCTTTCGTCCAACGGAGTCACCAAGAAAAACTTGAAATAATGAAGTTGAAGCGACCAACCCCGAACCTGATTTTGTTTAAGGCCGTCAGAGTAAACAAGAAACAGGTACTGCGTAATTTCAATAGGGCTCCGAACTAACAAGGTCCAAAGCTAGGAGCACTAGGGGGCGAAGGACCTAAGGAACATGGTGGTTGACATGACTTTCCCCTTGTTCTTCACCCCGTTTTGTTCTGTAATTCGTTCTCCGCACCGCATCAAACTCATCAGTACTGGTCAAAAATTAGAATTATATCATTAATAAATAAATTATTATAACAAAGAGATACACACACAAACAAACAAAAAAACCACAAAAAAAAGTGTCTAGTGTCTTTTATAAGCAGCATAAGAAGAGCAAATCGATTGGGTCCTTGTTTATTTCTTCGATATACCTCGAGCTCCTCATGTTCGGAGCGTCATTGTAAATATCACTTTGAGACAAGTGGCTCGTTGGCTGTTCCACCAAAAATCGTCAGTTTCGTTGGCCTTGTTTGTTGTTAGAGAAGTGAGTAGATGGAAAGGGTTCGCGTGGCAGAAGGGATATTCCGATCTAAATAATCTGTTAAACACGTGTTATCGGCACAGTAAAGCTGAGTCGCATATTCGTTCAGCTATAAGCTTCAGTATGTTTGAAAAAATTGATTCGAAACTTGACAGTGTAACAGCTATCGAAAACTCTTACGATGATTCGTTCAGTGGAACGTCGTGATCGCTGGTATCCACCAGCGGTCACGACGGGAGAAGCCAATCGTTGTTAAACCTTAAAAACGGTGAGTCCCTTTTTCTCACATCTTGCGTTAATAGCAATAATTAGCAATAATAGCAATAATTTTGATCACGACAATCGGAATATTGTCACAACAGTGAGTGAGAAATTGAAATTTATCAACAAAATGAAAAGGTTGATAAATCTGGGCTGACCCTGAAACGCCTAATCGGTGTAATGTGTCTCTTAGGAAAACAATAATTGGAGTTTGGGGGGTCTTAATGAATCCGTTTGATTAAATAATGGCAGAAATTATATTGAATTTATAAAATTACTTTCTGAATATGATATACCATTGGCCATTCATCCAGAGACATGCAATGCATTTAGATGCTTTCAGGGACCTATCAAAAATGTCATTATTTTCATAAGTACCCACATGATGTAGCATTTGATAAAATAAAGGAAGAACTGGGTACCGAAGGCGGAATTCATCGCTGCTTCAGAAGACCAAAAAAAAAAAAAAAAAAAAAAAAAATCTACAATGGAACAATCCTTAAATGGTACTCAAATAAGAGTAAAAAATACTTTCCTGACTGGTTATAGTATGGCCGATCCACCTTTTTCTGATCATTACAATGTTTAATTGATTTTTTCTTTTTTTTTCCTTTGCACAATCAATTTGTAAAAACATTGTATTTGATACTACCGTCAAGAAAAGGCTTCATTCTTCTATTTCTTTGAATTTCAGAAATACTGAATGACTAGTGGAAAAAGTGCAATAAATCACATTACTATTTATTGGTATGTATGAGTTGATCAAGAAGGATCCTTGACTGGTATAGAGATGATGTCAATAAGGCTAGGGGCCAACTTGCTTACCTCAAATTATTTGTCACTGTTTTTTCCTCAAACTTTTCAGTTTAATGTTTTCACGGACTAGTGACATAATTGATTCACTTCGCGACAACACTGTGGACAAGAGAAAATGTGTCTTTGAAGTGAACTCATCACTATGCAATCATTGGAAGATTACGCTATACTGTCAGATCATTGCGATAGTAGCCAAGTTCTACTCGATCGCAGGTAAAATACAACTTTTTTTTTCTTTTTCCAGTTTTTGAAGTAATTGCCATTAATATAGATGTGAGATTTGCCGACGTTTGTAGACTGAGATTTAAGGCCTAATGTTTACTGCCATGTACAAAAGCTCGTCCCCCCCCCCCCCACCCTCGATCTTTTGTTTAATGTGAACAAAATATCCGATGTTGTTCTTGCTCATAGAAATATATATATACCTAGGTCATAAAGCTATGAATGTATCAAGCTATTAAGGGCATTTTAAGCGTTGAAATGTCAATAACAGGAGTTTTCATGGTTTTGAGCAGAGAAAAATACCCTTACATGTGGAATCCATGTTGGAAATGATGCTTGAGTAAAGTCTGGCTCTAGATTTTTCCTCTGTTTTAATCCTAATTGTTGTATGTACAGCTGATTATATTAATTATATAAATTTTGCCATTTTTATTTATTTTATGTTAATTTTTTAAACCACTTTGTACTCTTATAAATAGGACTTACATCTTTGGTTCCGGCTCCATCCCCTAAAGATTCTTTCAAAAACTTGATTTCGCCGTCAGTAATACGCGGATCATCTTCTGGTGAGTCATAAACAAAGTACCACCAACTCGCAAGCCACACCAGTGCCATGATACCTGAATCAGTATGGGGAAGTATTTAGTAAAAGTGCAATCAATGGATACATGGGTACGAAAGATAAACTAATTGCTATAATGACAAACAGTGTAATTGATCAAAACAGGACCAACAGGGGGGTATTGATCCCTAAATTCTAAAGGACTTTTAGCGTATAGTTCATTGCAAGGCTACTTTTTGCATTCGATTTTATTGTTGAATGAAAAAAATTTCCTGCACACATACCACAGAAATAAACTATTCGCGAGGTAATCCATTTAAAAAAATGATTTCGGAGCTCTCATTAACGAAAACCAAGCTTATTTTTTACATAAACATTTGCACGAACAATAGTTAATATTCTGGTAAACTATGGATTTTATATATATATATATATATATATATATATATATATATATATATATATATATATATATATATATATATATATATATATATATATATATGCAGCTTCAATGGCAGGGGTCGATCTTGGTTTAAGGAAGCTCTATGGTTATTCATTCTCAAATTTAGTTGAGTTGCTTTCCCAACATAGAAGCCTCTGTGTTGATCTTCTGTGCACTGCTTACAGATCAGCTGGTAGACACACATTCGTGACTGACATTCTGCGTGCCCTTTACATACGTAGGAATGAGAGGGACATGGTGAAGAGGAACTCGAATTGTTTCTCCAAGATCTCAACTCCCGCTTTTCTGTTGCATTCACTTGGTCGTACTCAAGATCAATGGCTACATTCCTTGATAGTTTTTGCGGTTTATTATTTTCTGCATTTTTTTGAAATGTGTAGCCATTTTCGTCCACAAAAACTGCGCCTCATTCACGTCGAATCGCACCCTTTCCCATTTGGTACTTGATTTTTATTTATTTATTATATTCTTCCTTATTTGATTATTTTTATTTGTTTGCGAACCGTTTTTTTTACTGTGGTTCTTAGGTCTGTTAGATACCCATCACCTGGAATGACACAAACATTTAAATAAATACCTATACCTGTTTTAAGTTGACAAGTTAATGCACAAGTTTGAACTGTCAAATTTAAAAAACAAAAAATGATTAGGATCAATATTAGAAGTATTTCGTAATGAAATGTATTTTTCAATTGATAATAATGAATGAGGCAATAAATTAAAAATTTGGATTCACTGATTAATATAGCGATTTTTCCTAGAAGACTTATGTTTCATTGGACTTCTTAGGTTGCATGTGAAATAGAAGTATTGATTTAATCTATTTAGCTCTTTTGCACTCATGCTCCTTGTAGTAATATGTAAATTTAATATGCAATGTAATATTAACAATTCTAAGAGTTATTTTGTTGATATAGTTTTTCTCTCTTTCAAATGTATATTGATTAGGTTCTTTTTTCTCGTATCAATGCACCTACTGATTTTCCAAGCTGATCGCTCCATAAATTGATCTGAAAATATGGATATAAAATATCTTTAGCATCCTCAAATTCTAACTCGATATTGTTGAACTATTTAGCAAAATGGCAATTATTTTTCTTTGCCTACAGACTCTCCCGTTTATTTACCCAATAATACATGACACTAACGATATGTTCACGAAAAATAGATTTGTTTCCTCACCAGTAACATAAAATACGGAGGGCCAGCCGAAAGCCTCAGCCAGATAACCTGATAGAGGAAGAGCCACAACAGTCCCAACATAGCTGCCAGAAAATGCCAAGGAAGCCATAGCGGATCTCTCAGAGGGAGGAGCCCACTTAGCCCACACTGCGTGTATGCAAGGGTAAGTCACGCCCTGGGAAAACAAACAGGAATTTTATCTTAAAATTATTGCCGTTAAAACAAAATGACTAATCCATATATGCTAATACATACTATTACACTGATGTAATAATTACTTTAGATTGACGTTCAATAAATATGGTTCTTTCATCACCTATTACTGTACATTGTACAGTGAGAAATGACGAACTCCATGATAGCTGAGGTGTAACTTTTGAAGCGAAATTGAAAACACTTTATCTCCATTTACAGCTAATTTATGGCAAATCCTAGCTGTTTCTGATAATGTTAACTACATTGGTACTGACAAAACACATCTAGATTCAAGCATGTATTTCAAGTGCTTATGTTCTATTCTAAAAAAAATATGCTTTGGCAAATATTACTTATAGGTTAACTATTCCTATAGTTATATTTAACATACTTTTCTAGAAGAAATCAAGCTTATACTTCAAAAACAAAGTCATGGGCATGTAACTGAAAGTCGTCAAGCGATTGTGACGGAAATAGCATGAAGGTCTCGCTTAGGTTACTCCGAAATCCGGATAATTACCGCTTGATTCGAATAATTCATTTGTTTACCGTACAAGCTCATTGCAGGTATATAAACACACATGCTTGTTATCTATTATAGTATATGACTAATATTTATTATCAATTATAAACACACTAATACACTTTGAAACACGTGTGGACTGAGACAAAAATAATCATTGGTCTATAATTATTGACGTTAGTTAAATATAACTACTTATAATAAGTGAAAACTCCATTGGAATTATATCAGGCTGATACAATAGACTTAAAGTTTATAAGGCGACTTTTACCATGTTCTCACTGGTTCTCATTGTAATGTACGTATTGATGATCATTTTTCCTGTCCAAGTTCTAGCCCTTGGAAGGAACGAACAGGTGAATGTACAGCCATCAGGGTGGACTCATTCGATTCATTGAAGTGATGTCCTTCAATAATAAACACACACTTTTATAATTTCAAAAGTTTTCGAGATCTCGATTTTTAAAATATTTTAGCTCTCAATTTTATTGTTTAGAGTTTTTCAAAAGTGATACTGACAATTCAGGACCAACTAGACTGCAAATGTGATTTTTGAATATATCTTGATAAATTTTGGTACGATAGGTTCAGAGATAAGCTCCGGACGTTGCATCACGGTCAAAAATGCCTAAAAATGACTAAAACTTAAAGACATACTCATAAAGGCATGCTTGCTACCGTTTTCCATATACTTTTGGATGCGACATTGCGTCTTCAAGTGGGGTTTTTGAGTTGATTACCAAAATGGCAAAACGCGCAGCGTGTTAGTGAGCCATGTTTGGTCTCGATTGCCATGGGCTTCTTTACGGGTAATCGAATGAGATAGATTGAGATGAGAAAGATGGAAGTGATTAAATAATAATGAAAGTCATGGGTGAAAAATAGCACAGGGTTTCAGTTTCGAATGTAACAATGGGATAATTCTTCAAGGTGATGTCATTGTCACTTTTTAAACCGCAAGCGTTTGTGAATCACAAAAATATTTCTGTGGTCAACAGAGCTTTTCGACCGAGTACTCCCACAATGACAGAATAGATAGGAATCTTACCGCTATGACCATAATTAAAAAAAAAAATCATTAAAAAAATAAAAATAAAATAGAAAATGAAAATAGATAAAAAAAAGGATATCTATCTAATGGATAGTATCCATTTTCTGAAAATATAGGAAAACCTAAAATATAGGCAACCGCTAGTCAAAACATAACATAACTAGAAGAGGTAATCATGGAAACAGTGATAGTATTACTATCTTTTGATTGTAAGCAATGTAAACAAAGTGTAAATCAAGCATTTTAATTTCTCCCTTGATGGGAAAAACAAAAGATCATGGATATGTCTAGTGCCTACTGTTTACCAGTTGGTACCTACTACTCAATTGTATACCAACCATGCAGTGCCTTCTTTTCACAAGATTATTCCATTATGGTTACAAAACAATATTAGTTTTTAACTTAGAGTAATAAATCGGCATTCCTTGACACTACAATGGTTCAGAGGTCATGAAATGTCGTGGTAAAATGAGAGCATTCCAAAAAGTGGCGAACGATTTTCCTACTATGAAAACTATGGGAGTTACTCTTCCCTAGTAACGCCTTGGTTGTACGTGAAAATCAATAGAAAATGTGCCGGTCGGGAAAAAAAGTGTCGGTCGGGAAAAAAAAGTGTCGCGAAAAATTCCTTGACCCCCAGCCAAAAGACATATCCATGTCAAAAATTGTTGACATTCCTAATCCAGTAACCTTATCTTCCTGACACTTGTCGTATAGTATAGTTTGTCATTCATCATGCGAATGCCGAAACAGTTACCTAGGAGTTGTAAACAAGACATGGACGTAATCTTCAGAATACTCTGCAAGAATATAACTAATTATATTATTAGAAGGTCCAATCTCTAGCGTTTCTTGAATTGTGAAATTAACAACTTTTAGTGGAGTGGTGACTCAGCTATGCTCTCCTACAGTGTGCTCTAATAAGAAGAGCGCAGAATTGAGAAGAGAAGAGAGATGAAAAATCCATTAATGAAATACCACGTGAGGAGGCTTTGACCTTATGTTGCCATCGGTAGCTAATATTTTGTAGTTAAGCTTTGTGTACCTGTGCAAATTGATGATTAGGCAATTTTTTTATTTGCCCGGCCCTGCCCTAACAGTTTGTATCCGTCTGCCATAACTCTCAGCCCGTATTAGTTCCCTCTTTCGTAATAATCCACGAACCCTTTGCTCAGACAAATTTTAATCTACGGAATCGATCTCTTCAGGAGTTTAATGAATTTGCTCTTACCTTGAATTTTAGGCGCACTCATTGTCATCTCTTTAATCATTGCTCATTTCATGCACCAACTCATTCTGCTGTGTAATTGAGTTATTATGCATGTACTAATATTTTCTCCTGTTTTGTTTGTTATTCTATATCATATAAAATTTACCTTCGAATACATGTTGTGAACGCTTTTATGATGATCTTATTTTAATATACAATCGAGTTGGCCCTCGTAAATATATAAATAGAAAATAAACTATGAAAATGACTGAATATCAGCCTAGTACCATTCAAATGGGGTATTCACACTCGTTGAGCACGGTAAAGGTTACCTCATCGCGAAATAGTGGATGCAAAGAAAGTGGCATGAAATAATTTCAGAGAAAATAACTATCACGATAACAAGTTATACGTTCGTACTACTGAAAATGTCAATCCTAGTCTTAAAATGCAGTTAGATGGCCTGAATCTTGTGGTCAGGAAAGATTGCGAAACTTAAAATCGCTATACTTTCACATTCTTTGGTGACTGTCTGACGTATCATTGGAAATCCCTCGTTCACTTTCACTTGTACTTGGGCAGGTGTATTATTTTAATGTATACCTACGGAGTATCTCATTAGCAACTGCAAAAACATCGGATTTCGACTGTGATTTTCAGTAGATTTGAAAGTCACTAGAGGGACTGCAATTTATTTTCTCTCAAATTGAAGAATTTCTCTCTCTCACTTCATCTCTGTTCATCAATCGCATGGAAACGATTTCGAATTTAAAAAAATCGGTGTTGTGTGTACTCGTAAAATTTTCAAGATGGGTTGCTAAACTTTGAATCCAAAGCTACAAATGAAGTTTAAAAATTCAAAATTATATCAAACAAATTTAGAGTTGTCGTTGTTAAATAAATTATCCTTGCTAGTCAATGTTTGGTGGAATTCTTAGCTGAGTAAAATCGAAAAACTCATTTATGTCGTATTCAGCGCACAATGCTGAAATTTGAACATAAATCTTTCTGGAACTTCTGGGAAACAATATCACAAGGCAAAAAGTTGTCCTGACCAGGTGCATAAGTTATAAAAAATTTGTTACGATGGAGGTGGGCTCACAGTTCCGACTTCGACATCAATGAAGGTGAAGGAGTATGGCAGGTCAGGTAAAACCTTAATTCCTTAATAGTTCTTTATATGCAGTTATCCGAAAGTCCCTTCCACGATAACTAGAGGCTGGTGTATCCCCAATTACTGCTCCTAAATATCGGAAAGGGCGCGTTCAATTCCGTGATAAGTCGCGAGCTAGACTCACTGTTTAAATGGAGATGGGAACCATGTAACCAAGTGTTTAATGTGATGTACAATTTAATACTAACAGTAATGTAATAATCCTAAAAGTTGGTTTTGCATACGCTACACTGCATGTGGTATTTAATGGCGATATCATCTTTGGCTCATGGTCATTTAAAGAATTCGTCCATCATGGAAAAATATTCCTATGGTTTTCTTGTACAACTTACCCGTTGCTACGTAGTTTTACAGTTTTTAATCACACAAAAAGTCACTCACCACTCTTTAGTAAACTTTCAATCTATCAGATATTTTCAATGGTTTTTATATACAATTTTCACGAGCTAGCTACTGGTACTTGTTCATTTCAAAGTGTCTATAAATGTTTTCATCACAAAGTCAATTTGTAATTATTACTTATGTGATTTTTTGAATTTTGGTTCGGAAACTCATCTTCGCCGTTTTTCATCATGCAATAATCTCACGATTTATCAAACATCACACCACATCTTACGCTGCTGATACCCTTTCCATATTATCCTGGGATGAATTTTTCGAAGACTCCTACACACAGCAGGTAACAATAAAATTTTCAACTTTGATATTTCTTGGTTTTTACTTTAAAGGCGCATAGTTTGTTTCGAGAAAAAGGTTACAGCAACAATATTGTGTAAGTAATGTTCTTGTTAAGAGTATTTGTGTTTCCAAGGGATACATTCATCATAAAATCTATTCAGTTTAATCAAATCAATTAAAAATAATTAATTTAAATCAATCAAGTTTTGCTTTTTAATTAAAATTTTACCAAAATACAAAATCCCGCTCAATTAGGGGCTTACGTAATCTAGAAGTACATAGTAGGTATAATTCGAGAAAAAGGTTACATTGTTAACACTGTGTGGATAGTGTGGACAGTCTGTTCTCGTCACTCGTATTTGTGTCTCCTAGGGCTACGATGCCTGTAAAAGCAATTCAATTTATCCTATAAAAGCTTTTTAATTGACTACCCTTTCGGCTTAGTTTTGCATATTTTCACCAAAATGCTAAAATTCACTTAGGTGGGGGTTTAAACGATTCAGAAGTCGACTCCGTTTTGGGTTGACATGAGTAATAAATACGTTGACGGAGTGTACGAGAATTTGCTTTTGGCGTTGGTAATGGAAAAGAGAGGGGTAATCATTTAAAAGACTCGGCAGTATCTGTGATGCCTAAAACACATAATTTTCAACCTATCTTTTTTTTAAACTGCAGTTTTGAACTAGTTGATTGAATGTCACCAAATTATGAAATTAATTTCGGGATGAGTTATAAAGAAGGCGGGTGGGGTGGATTTAAGAATTAATTTTCAACCGTAGAAGATGTATGGTTCCCTCTAAAAGCAATCTTCTACTTCGCGATCTAGAGAAAAATTGAATGTATCTTCCAGAGCCTTCTATATTGCAATAGTTACATCTAATCCTTGAATAACCGAGGAAGAGAACGCGGTCATTTGCAGGATATACTAGACTACACAATTAATTTATGAATATATGCTATAAATATGTGATATGCATGCATGGGCGGATGACGATATGCAGTCATTAATGATAAACATACCTCAAAAATTCCTTCAATGATCCTCAAGGCGACGAGCAGGTATACTGACGCCCTCACCACTGGCGGTGTGACTAGCGTGAGGAGCGCGGTACATCCTACGCCGATTCCGTACACTTTAGCACCTCCATACTTGGTACCCAAATATCCACCCAACAATTGGGTACAGATGTACCCGTAGAAAAAACAACTCAGCACCAGTCCATTGATCTGTCGGTTCCATTGGAATTCAGCCTCCTACATTAAACAACAAAAAGTATCTACAGAAAAACTTTGAAATTAATGTTATTGTGGGAAATATTCCACTATTGTATCATGAGCTACTCACAATGTTCCCAGTACCGTCACCTTAAGAAATTCAATTGCCATTCCAACCGCTTGTTCAGTGCCGAGTAATTGCTGGATTACCAAATACCTACATCACAGCCACAAACCAGCCAAATACCTACAACCCCTCAGAACCGCAAACGGTAAATCATATCGTGCGGTCACGAACTAAATCACTCGCGACGAAGTTGTGGAAACCCATTGCGAAACGGAAGTTAGTGAAAAACGTTGTCTATTTTCACGAAAAATAAAGAGTTAAATGTAAAATCGACTTCGACGGTTAGGCCATCATCAGTAATAAACAATAACAAACAATAAGTTATTGTTTGTTACTGATGATGGCCTAACCGTCGAAATCGATTCAACATTGTAACTCTTTATTTTTCGTGGAAATAGACAACGTTTTTCACTAACTTCCGTCTCGTGCGGTCATTTGGTGATGTCATCTAGTTCACTGAAATGCTGTTTATCTACGTCAAACTAAAAACTACAGTTTCATTGATATAATATATTTTTTGGAATACCTACTGGTCTTTGAAATTTTCAATAGGTAAATTTCACTGCTTGTGGTTGATAAAAGGAGGTGCCGATACTCCATCCATAGTACATGTACATTTTGAGGTGAATTTAATGAATTTCGATCCGGTAGTTTAGGAAAGAGGTATAGATCGTGAAAGGTGGACAGAGGATTTTGGTATTTCGTTGAACCAATATTTGGAAACTAGGTACGAATTTTGAAACGTGAATTAACGAATTTCGTCAGGGCGTTGAATAGCATACACGTCTTGCACATGGTTCAGTCGTGGGTCCCTCACTAGAAAATGCCACGAAAATGTGTCACACGGAAGAGTTAAGTAAGTTCCATAGTACATGATTTTCAATTTACAACGGAGCCGTTTCTATGGATATGTAACTCCGTCAGTTTTCGTTCGACTGAAATTACTGTTCACCACTCGTTGGAAAGATCTCCATTTAAGCCACTTCGAAAATAAAGGTAGCTGAGTTATATACAACGCTATTAACTATATATATTCCTCGAGGTACCTATCCAACGTGAATTGGTAGTAAGCAGGCTTATAAATGAAGCTAACAATGAGTAGGTAAAGTAATCCAAGCAATAGGTAAAGTAGGTAAATCAATTCACCAGCTGGGTAAGGTCCATGTTTCAATAATTTAAGCCGCCAGGCTTTATTATTTTACTTAAGTATTTTATTTCTATTCTTCAATCTTCAATCAAATCAAACTTCTTCATTTCAAAACTCACCAAATACTAGCTAAATGAACTCACCTGAACTATGGTTCCGTTTACCACGACCGGCGACGTCATGGCGACGATGGCAACGCTCAAATTCACCCTCATTGCGTATACATTGAAGAAGCCAAAGAAGGCCAGGAGCGCCACAATGTGACGCTGCCGCTCCCAAAATTTCCATTTGCTTCTGTATAATAATAAATAAAAAATATTAAAAGCTGTTAAGTATTTAGAATTCGATTAAAGATTTAAAATTCATATTTAATGTAGTGTGATATTTAACAAAGAATGGAAGGCACTTGAGTGAATGGATAGGCTACGTAGATGAAAAAGCACCCACCTAGTAAATAAATGGAATTAAGGGGAGTGTGTCACCCAATATTTCATAAGACTAGGCTAAATTTTACGCCAGTTGGCGAAAATAAAATTATAACATCTTAATAATTTCAGAAGTTGTGATTTTTAGTGAATTTCGTAGAAATTGTTTTTAATCTACCGGGTGTATAGGCTGGCTCGCCTTCAGCTGCTTCAAACTTCTCCTTAAAATAGCTGTTGCACTGTAATTATGTTCTTGCTGTTCTTATTTATCTATTCATCAACATAGAAATAGAGGAAAGAGAAGAGTGGAGTCCGCTGAAACCATCCGCCTGATTATCTGGACGTGAAGGCTGACGGCGGAGACGGAAGTTGACCACTCTACCATACCTCAGAAATAGCGCTCTCCTGAAAAGTTGCATTTTCCTTCGTGTTCCCATTTTCGGTGCAAAACTTGAGCGATTTTGATGATTCTTTTTTAATCTGTTCGTCTTGATTGGATGAAAATTGCTGCTGATTTATTTTTTCCGATATTCGAATAGATAGTTCCAGGCTCAAAATTTCAAAAAGTGGGAACTTCCGAACGCTTTTAAGAATTTCTGACTGAGAAAATGAAAAATCTAGTTCGGCATGTTTTTAGTGCTTGGTAAGATTGTGACACACTCCCGTTAATCAACTGAATAAACTGGAGTGTGACTCCCTGTATCAAGGACGCTTAACGATTTGCAATTTAAGGCAAGTAAAACGTCCTAAAAAGAAGTAGAACTACTCCTAAAAAGGAGTAGAAATTGTGACTAACCAAACGCAATAATGAGTTTTTGGTGACCACTAACGTGCCCTTAACGTCACCCTAACGTACCCAAGAGTACGTGATCTTGAAAGGACGTTAGCAACGTCGTACGTTAGAATCATTTAAAGTCATCCGCTTGGGGATCTAAAGCACAGGTTACAAACCTCACCTTCCAGTAAATGTAATACTTCACACTACTTGTTACTTCAAAATTACACGACTACCAGGTAAAGTAAATAATATTAGTTTTTTTAAATGCCCCATTAATTATGTCGATATAGAGGGTAGGTTTTTTGAACACCACTCAAACTTGGTTATTCTACGATTCAAGTTGTGTAGAAACCGAATCTGCTATCTGCAGTCCACCTCCGCCGTCCAGGCTTTACTAGCCTTCAACTCGATGTGTGGGATTCGTTTGCACACAGGCTCTATTTGGTCGATTAGAGCCTTGTTTTTATTATTATTTCACATAATTTTAAACGAGAAACCTGAGTTTTAAGACACTTCCTAATTCCTTCCAGCATTGTTCTTAGTTTACCTGATCTCACAGCTGTTTTCTCGTGAACAATGCATGAAGTGCTGCCGCCAGTGATGATTATCAGGTAAATTCCTTGTTCATTGTCATAGAGATAATTACTTTTTCATACTTGTTGATGATTTACCCGTCGGGAAGCTCAAAAACATGAAGTTCCAACGATAATTACTTATAAGTAGCAACTAAACCGCGGTGTTTCCCACTTCAGGCTTACTATCTTTGCATTGTTCATACCCTGTTTACGAATTGAAAACTAAAAATGAGAAATCGGTCCATATTTGTACTGAAACTAACATCAAATTCGAATTTAGGATTGAAAATCATCGGCGTTTCATAAAGAAATAAAGAACTTGATTAGACAACCAGTAGACTACTTGAGAAAGCTGTGGGAAAATGTCGTGTTGCCCAACCTCCGTTAACGTGACATTAAAATTTAGGCAACCGTGCCCCCGGTTCCATTTTGGTTAGCATCTTAATTTGCTCCCTCAAGACTATGGTGATGGGTGACGTTAAGTTATAGTCGCCAAACACTCTCTATTGAGGTGTAGTTGCTTTCATCGGATTAAACCAGAATAAGTAAGTGCTAACGAAAGGTAAAAAGATTTAAAAAGTAAAAAGCAGCCCGAATCAGGGGATTCTTTATCAACCAATAACCCTAAGAACCCAAAATGAATATTATTGAAAATTGTGGATCGCGAGGTTAATTTTATTATCACACGCGTCATTTAAATTTCTTTATTACAGTATGCTTCATCACCTTGAGCGATGTGTAAACTCCCGGATGCAGTAACTAGCGAAACATTTAAAATTGGACAGAAGTGTTTGAAATCCCATCATTCTCCGATGCTGGATGATTCTAAAACATGAATGATAAAAGGAATGGAAAAAATTGTACGCGGATAAGTGCTGGGAATATGAGACAATGTGTCCTATGCTTCGGTTAAATCGAGTTTAATCTCTATCACAATCCAAACTCTGTCCAATTTGCATGTTTTTTTTTTTTTCCATTAAACTTACTACCCACATTATCCATGCTACGTTCTGCTCTTAAGCTGAATTGATTTTCTCTTATTAGTTTGTCATTTTATCATCCATGAATTTAACAAAACATTCCTCAGCTAATTTTACAAAATTATCTTCGATGTACCCGCGACAATAATGATATTGAGCTCTAATGATATTGCATTCTCATTTAAATAACAGTTAACTGAGTTAGTAAACCGGTTCAAAATGCATTACTTAATTCATTTTTTAACTCAACCAATCGCAGCCTGGGCTAGCCTGATATTTTGTACTTCCTGTAGCTCCGGTATTATCATTATTTGTCACAAGCAAGAATGTGTCTCCTTAACATCTATTCATTCTCCATTTCCTGTCCCGTATCTAAGCATACCGACTACGTGATTTTTTCGTCTACTGAGATAACGTTATCATTTAACTCGTCATTTTTGATTACCGGTATCAACATTTTCCCGCGATAGTACCTAGTACCTAGTAGGCACTTATCTGCTGTTTCTAAGCATCATGTTAGCACTCCGATTGATTGTGTTTCATAATAATTTTGTATTGTTACTTGCGAAATTCCGTTTCATCCAATTGCATTTTATTTGTTATTCTTAATTTTTCATCACACTTTTGAGTTGATCCTTTATTGGATGATGGTTATAATAACTTTTTCATATTTTCATCCGTACGTCTCTAAACGTTGAGAGGAATTTCAGCCAATAACGGGTTATATACATATATATATTCGTAGTACACTGATGTATAGGTTGCTTTTACCTTAAAAATTTTTTTTTTATAATTGCTTGTTGTTTATATCTTGCCAACTTCAAAAAAAAAAAAATTCGTCTGCTAATAAGTTTTACCTTGTCATGTTATATACAGGAGAAATAGCGCAGAAAAAATAGTCGATGTCAGGAAATTAGATTAATATTACAGTTCGTAGCTATATAAAGCAATGGTAATGAGTATTCCAGGATTCGAGATTCCAGCCAGGAATAGAGTTATTTTAACGTTGAATAGGTAATTCTAAAAACTAATTTCATTTTCAAGTTCCACAATAGTGTGAAGATATTTACCGTTTTTTGTGTGATAAATTGTTAAGAAATGTGCACACAAAATTCCTCAAATAGAGCCAAAAATGCCCATGCTCCTAGAATCGAATTTTATTGCAGAATATTATTCAGAACACATTCATCAAGGTACCATCAATTCGATCATAGTACCTAATAGCCGTAAACAAAGATGCTCAAATTTCATAAGTAATAAATCTAAAACAACTCTGAACAAATATTGTTATGAATAATACTATAATGATACAAATAATACAAATTATATAATGTTAATTATAATAATGGTGATTATAATTGTTATGAATGTTGATGTGAATATTCGTTTGAAAAGTTCTATTCTGCTTTTAAAGTAGAGTAGAATTCGTTTTTACGGAGACCTTCTCGCCGAAAATCGTCATATAACAACGACACGTAACGACATAAACAAGAAGACTCGTGTAACCGTTCCCTTGCGATCTACTGAGCGAATTTCTTTGGTATTCAACCTGGGAAGCTAAAATTTGAAACGGAAGTGGAAAATTTATTCTACGCTCATCACTCGTTAGCCGTTAGGCGCTAGATGTTTCCCTCTAAACCATTTTGTTTGCCTTGTTTACCTTGAAAATTCGTCTCAGCTAAAGCAGTAGGTAAGCTATTTGAATTAATATTGATCAAAACTAAAAAGGCGAAATTCACTGTTACATAATGGATAGAACAGTTCCGGAAGACAGAATAATTCCAGAAGACTGAATTTTTGTACAGAAAAATACACTCAAGTGCTAAGAAATGCGCAGAAAAAGTCTCCAGTATGATCAAATAAGTCTAAAATCATCTTACATTATAGAATATTGTTCAGGAAACTTTAACTTAGGTATCAGAAATTTGATTGTGAAAAATAGTTCTTAAAACAGCACAAATATTCTGAAATAATTGATTGAAAAATCTTGAACGAATAAGAAAATTTGTTCCATTTTAATAAGTCATGTCGTTCCACTGCAATAAGAATCTCTTCCTAGTTTTGATTATTTTTCATAGCCTTGCTTACCTTAAATACTCTCAGCTATAAAAATAGGCGACTCGAACATTTCAATTCACTAACTCATCAAAACAAACGTAAAACTCACCTTTGGAGGTCCATATGGATACTGGGAAGGCGCTCACGTGATTGCGGCCTTCCGCGTTTCCGACCTTTCTCTGTTACCTCCCCTCCAACAGATCGACGGCCGCATCGCGCTCTCCTTCCTATCAGCTGATCGCTTTCAAGGGAGCGACCCAACTCTTGCGTTCGCGCCGCCGAACTTGATTGCTGGAAGGACCTTGAACAGCCCACCGACCTCTAAATTCTTTTAACTTCCCTCGCACAACGGTAAGTCGAGTTCCCGTTGGGTTAGTTTGTCATTCAGAAAAGGTAGATTTTATGTGCAGATGCGTACCAATAACATATTTCTGAACCTCCGAGCTAAGTTCTCTACTATTCAAATATTTGCCTGGTTTGGTTATACGGAGGTAGATATTCTTCGGGAATGAACTAGTATTGTAGTTGTGCTATGTCATATGTTGCCATTTCACATGACGCCTATGACCATTTAACATACCGACATGTTTCCAATCTTTCATATAACAATAAAGACCACAGACCGATAATTTGAACCACCTATGTATCATAAAGGAATCCTGGCATAGCCAATCGGCTATCACAATATCACGTCTAGTCCACAGAGTGGAGCCAGTAGCTTTCATGTGCCACGTAAGTTCGAATAATGAGCACAGTTAATGAAATCTTGAGAGTCATCGGCCCTTAGATTTTTATTAGTGTATATTTGAATGACAAAACAGTTCCACACAAACAAATCTGATCGGCTTCCTCAAATCTGAACCGCCATCTGCTGATTTGTGTCTGCTCTGTACGGAGGTCATCGAATACGTTTTATGCTTCGCCAGCTCTGTCTAGCAGCATGGCGACTTTGATCGGCAAAACCAGAATAGCTTGGATGTGTTTCTGTTCCAGGTCTATTATTATGACGATTTCGAATCGAGAGTTAAAAATTCTGATCAAATGAAGTCGATCATATATTAGTAGTGTGACACTTCTGTTGGGATTCAAATTTGCATAAAATTACAAATGTGAAGGCCATTATGCCAATTGGCGACCCAATAATAATTATGTCACGGGAACAGTATAAAATATTCGCATTGTGGACTCATCAGTGTGATAGTTTCAATTTGAATATTACACGAGTTTTGTCGAAATTTTGGCTGATCGGCGTATCATTATTGCGTCAACCGCTCTTTGAGATTCTAGCTTTGTCCATCATTGAAGAACTTCAACAGGAGGTATAGTGAAACAGGTTTGATAAACGATTAGGAACCAGTGGCATCGAGAGGCTGATGGGACTTCAGAATGCTGGTGGGACTTTGGACTTCACAATTTTTTCGGATGATCAGTGCAAATTTCGAGGTTTTGTTGGGTACGGTCGAGGTTGCATTACAAATGATGTTTTGGAATGACAGCTAAGTGAGAATAGCGAAATTTCGCACTCGTAATAAGTGATTCTAGTAAGGTTGAAGTACTTAGATTGTGATGAAACCTGAATTGATAAAGCTCTATCAAATTAACTCGAACATGAAAAGAATGATCCGATCATTCTCCCAAACCAACCAGGGCACCGTCGGACTAGCATCCGAAAGGATGAGTATGAGTCCAATGCAATCTGGGCACAGGCTTACTTAGAAGGAAGGAAGAGGTCCGGGAGCCCTGTGTAATGTAATGTAATTTATTGACATATAGGACATATGTCCCACCTCGCATGTCATGTTTGACAGTATAGGCGATAAAGTAAGAAAAAAACTGTGGGCACCGTCATATGCTCAATAACGAAATTGAAAGTTGGGAAAGCTTTCATGGTAGGAGATTTGAAGAACCAGAGCAACAAGGGCACTGTCACATCGAGAAGGTAGGTATAGTTTAGGAAGAAGAAGGCGAAATTCTAATACGAGAATGGTGGTTCCCTTGCAACGTGCTTTATACCCTTGTCAGTCGCCCACTCTGAAGCTTGTTACTCTTCTTTTCAGTTTTTACTTTCCTGGCGCCTAGATGCAGCTTAGTTGGTTAACCTCTGTTTATTTGCAAAACTATATTTTTTTTCAAGCCGGACACGACAGGTACGATTGGCCCAGATATTTCTAATAATGACTGTGTAATGCTGAATAACTTTTGATCTTAACCACAATTTCTCCGGTTGGAATCGGCATGCAAAATGAGCAGTGAACGTACATATATTAGTTTAAAGCCCCCCAAAGTACTTCCTCCTTTCTTGGGGATAAATGAAGTATACGCACACGCTAGTGCCATAAGGAGCCTGTACTTAGTAGCAGATAAAGTACTAGAAGCATCCCTGGAGATGTGCTTAGTGTCGGGACAAATACCTACAATCAGTACATTCCTACAGATATCCACTAAATTCCTACCGACAGATATCCAGATAATACCTACAGATATCCACTAAATTCAGGAAATCGCTATACTGAGCTACCTCTCACTATGGAGCACAGGTTGCTGGGAGCAGGGCTGTGGAATAGGGTGAGTCGAAAAAACCGTTTTTTAAAATCTTTTCGTAATACCCTAGAAAAGCTATCTTTTTATTTTAAAAATCACCCTCTCAAAGGGCAAAAGTTAAAGAAAATTCCTTCACCTCCCCCAAGCTAAAAAAATAAAAATAAGAAAACGCCTTTTCTGCAGTTCTTATGATAATAGAGCGAGTTTTTGTCGGATTCAGATAAAAAAAAGAGGACTTGGTAGGTTTTTAAGAGACAAAATCTATTTTCTATCAAAAATTTTAAATTATTTTCTTCTAGAATGTAAAAAATGCGAAACAACGTAAAAAATTGGTTAAAAGAGGGAAATTATTGACTTTTTAAAAGTTTTTAGACACATAAAATGAAGCGTAAAATTTTTTTTATCATACAAGGTTGGAAAGCGAAAAATTTCCTAAATTTTGTGATACTTTTAAAATTTTAATGTAACCTTGGACACAAAGCCACAGCTTAAACTAAATACAAAAATTACACTACCTTACACAATTTAGGGGTGGTCTTGCCTCTGGCTGGAGATTGTCGGGTTCTTACGCTATTTGATGTGCTGAATCCGAATTTGAGGTCCGTTTTCTTGTTTAGATCGTTTTTCCATGCTATAACTTGTTTTTACTTTTTTGTGGACAAACTTTTCAGGATTTTTCATAGAACACACTTCCAGATTAAATGCCTTCCAAAGGTGCCTAACTGATGTAAACTTTATCGCTGATTACGAATATTACCTCCATTTCTCAATTGCACCGCTTCCAACCCTCCGTTTTCTCAAAAAACTTGCAAAATGTGCAGACAAAATTAGAAAAAACCGGGATTTTCCCACACTTTTCACAAGTTTTTTGAGAAAACGGAGAGTTGGCGCCATACCATTATGAAGGAGCAATGTGTCGATCTTAGCTAATGTACTACAGATTGGGTTTAATAATGATAGACTATTGATCTGCATAGATGGCCTACTTAATACAGAAATAATAAACCTTTGTGTAATAATTTACAGCGTTTTGCATAGTCTGTGTTGTTGAAAAAACTTTCGAATTATTAAAAAATCATGAAAAACCCCATTGCACTCCTTTCATCATGTTTCTAGCTTTCTCGAAAAAATAATGTTTGGCTCAGATAACACTTTGCCTGCCAAGGCTAATTTTCGAGTTTTCTCGAAGCTTCGATCTGAGGCCATGTGTATACATTTGATGCACAATAGGTAGCTACCCTGAGGCCATGTGTATCAAATTGATGCATAGGTACTGACTTCGAATTGGCGCTGTGTATACGCCTGATACGCACTTCTGGTGCATTTCAAGGGTGCTTTGACCTTGGTTGGCCTCAGGGTAAAGGGTCCTGGAGTTGGTTTTTGAAAAAATGTCTCGGAAGGAATGATCATGACAAAGAAGGAAAACCCACGATTTCATAACTTTTGTTGTTTTTTTTTTTTTTTTTTTCGTGCGATTTTATGCTATTTGACGGTTCTACGAATATTTACCTGCTCTGTGATTTCTTCGAAACTTGAACCTAATAAAAGAGCAAACCGAAGAAGAAGGTGACAACACCAACAAAGTGAAGTGAAATTTCTGTTTATCAGTTTGCAATGTTATTGTATGTAGTATTGTGCTTTTTCCCGTTCGTTTCGTTCTACTTTCAAACCGTCGTTTTTGTTTCAAAACAATTTCGACAAATTATTTCAAGACAATAAAAAAATGTTTGGGTGCACTTCACGTATGATTTTTTTATAAATACCCATTGAATGAACACGTGTATCAGATTTATACGCATGGCCTACGAATGAAATTCCATACGACGAGGCCATTTCTATAAATCTGATACACACAATTTACAATATGTAATTTATCCAAAAATGGTATAATAAGTCGTGTAACCGAGGTCTTATGATTCCACATCAATTTTTGGATGAAATACTTGCTTGGCCTCAAGTGGTAAAACTCGACTATTGGGCATGGCATCAGCAGAGAGCCCAACTGCGCATCAATTATATACACATGGCAGGCAGCGTGTTAATTCAGCTGCAGCTTACTGACAAATACGATTTGAGGGAATAGTTATGAACAAATGTAACATACTTACAAATCGAATTTATTCATTCTGATTACACGAAAGGAATGTTGTTTTAATGGATTTCTTTTAAAAATAGCATGGTACAAGTATTTATTGAGGGGTAAGACGGGCACCATACCAGACTTTCTCCAGCTACTATAGGTAATACGGAATCACCATTCTCTCGCAATGTTCTGTTATTAATCCCGAAGAATATTTGTAATTCTTTCCCAACCACGTAAACTTTGCGCAGAAAGTCTTTCGCAGAGCTACCGTATCAGCTCTAGGTAAAACTGGAAGATAAGTATTCGGTGTTAATGTTTTTCGTCGAATGCTTGCAGGGACTCCAAATATTGTTCAATCTTCTCAAGTAAGTTGGTTGCAACACAAGCAAATTGTTCCCATAATCGGTACTCTGGACTTTCAGCAATTTTTTCGGGTACATCCGCATCTTCTTTGATACCAAAGAGTTTCTCTTCGTCTGTAAAAGAATAAATAGTTTCAATTACATACATGTCATATCTCTGGGGCCAAACTCATAGTTTGCTTGACATTTATTTCAAAGTACAGTAATCTCGGCATATTTAAAACGCCCACGGTTGGTAGCGGAGAAATCATATTGGTTTTAATTTATCTTAGTTGATGTTAACACCCAAGCGTGAAAAAATAACCAAGTTAATTAGTTTCAGAACTCCATATTGACAAACGACAGCTGAATTACCAATAGAGGTATTTCGTACAAAGATTCGTACTTCTTTGGGAAACACCTGCAGAATAATCAGCTATTACATTTCGTAACAAACACATCTCTTGTTCTTGAGTAGATAGTAGTAGTCTAAACTATCATTTTGTTGTAATTGTAACGCACCTAGAAGATCGACAAGAACGGTTAGAAGACAGTTGGTCGGTTCTATGCCCAAGGCTGCGTAAAGGTGAGTCGAGTCAATGCAAAAGTTCCAAAGAGCCTGGCAGATGAGGCTGGCGAGTTTCCAATCACCATCAGATTTCTTGAGGACTACGATTAACCTATGGAAATAACAGTCGGAAATCAGTTGTGTACATCTTCATCAATTCTACATTTAGACTTAAATGACTGCCGCATTCATGAAAAGGTAGAAATGATTTTTATATGTCAATTGGGAAGGAATGTAGAACCGTTCCAACAACAAACGTAGGTTACCTATTGTTTAATGGCATTTGTCGTTAGTACCTACTATAATGCTAGGATACAAAAGTTCTCGTCATGTAGCATAAACATATGAGCGAATTTTTGAAAATTATCATATTTTATTCACGTTATATTGTCTTGCAAAGAAATTGTTAACTATTAATCTTATGACAAAAAACTTTGTCTAAGTGATATATAAATATATCTGTTGTTAAAAATTGGATTTGGGGTTTTCAGCTTTTTTGCCTTTTTTATCTATTTTTTAGCTTTTATTATTGACATTCAAATATATTTTCAGCATAATTTTGCGTATAAAATTTTAACTTTTGTATTTTATAATTAATTAACTTAATTTGAGTAAAATTCAGCTAAAAAATATAAATTTAACATTTTTTTGTGGTTTTAGATATTTTTAGTGATTTTTCGTAGCACGATTGTTGAAATCTGAAAAATTTGGTATACCTACTCATAAAGCGTTGTCTAACGAACTCATCCTTGTATCGATCCAGAGGGAAGTTATTGCAGTAAGGGAATGATACGTTCATTTTGTAAACATACATAATATATATGTCGCAGCCTTATTGTGAAATCAGCCTTTTTGTAAAAACCCTAGCCTTTTTACAATGCGCCGCCTTTTCGTAAAATAAACGTTCGAATGACAAACTATACACATCATTCTGACCAATATGTCCAACTAATCTGAATTTTTTCTTTGCTATGGATTCTTGAGATGCGAGCTTGCGAGCATCCAGACCACCAAACTAAGGCGGATCACGCTCAGCCTTTTTTTCAAATAGAAAAGGTTGGTTTTACAAAAACGCTGATTTCACAATAGGGCTGCGACATATACATGTATGCATAATTATTTATTATGATGAGCGATATACAGGGTGTCCCATCTAAACGGGCCCATCGGGAAATTACAGCCTTACGGTGCAAGCTATCGAAAAATTGAACTGGACTTTTTTTATAGTATTTCAACTCAGCTTCACGATTTTATTTTTCCATGTTTTAGGGTCTCAAATCATTGATTGAAACTGACGATTTCCTGTTGACCCCCCCCCCCCCCCCTTTTTATTGCTTTTTTCGATTTTAGGTTGAACTTGAAACTTAAAATGTCTCCTTGAAATTTTCTTTTTGGGGCTTTGTTTCTGAGTTATTCCACATTTTGCGGAAGTCCGATTTTTATTTTTCCATGTCTCAAATCATTGATTGAAACTTACGGTTTCCTCTTGACCCCCCTTTTTTATTGCTTTTTCCGATTCTAGGTTGAATTTGGAACAGAAAAGGCCTTCATGAAATTTTCTTTTTGGGGCTTCATTTCTGAGTTATTCCACTTTTTGCGAAATACAGAAAACATTTCTTTCAGACATTACCAACACTTTCTTACTATTTTTATCTTCAATTTTTGAGATGTTCACCACACTTTTAAAATCAGCATTAAACTATCTATCATCAGACCCCAGCGTCCATAATCAACAATCACCATCAGGGGGATGACATTACACTTGAACCGCTTACGATTTAAAAAAAGTTTTCCAAATCGTCGTTTGAAAAAAAAACCCCCTCAAACTGTTCAGTACTATTACTCATTTATTAGAAGAACGTATGAGACGCCGTATTCTGGACTAATGTAAGGTTCTTTAAATAATAAAGATCATAGTGTAGACTGAACAATAAGTACCTATCAAGAAGCTGTTGTTTTCTTGACCCTTGAATACAGTTTGCAGAAGAAGGAGCAGAGGCTGCAGAAGGAGCAGGTGGCATTTTCGATTCATCACAACACAACTGACTGGAAGTCTCCTTGTGGTACATTTTTTAAACTGTATTCTGAACAGTGATTCTGTGTGTACTGAACAGTTTGAGGGGTTTTTCTTTTCAAACGACGATTTGGAAAACTTTTTTTAAATCGTAAGCGGTTCAAGTGTAATGTCATCCCCCTGATGGTGATTGTTGATTATGGACGCTGGGGTCTGATGATAGATAGTTTAATGCTAATTTTGAAAGTGTGGTGCACATCTCAAAAATTGAAGATAAAAATAGTAAGAAAGTGTTGGTAATGTCTGAAAGAAATCGGCGATTTTCTGTATTTGGCAAAAACTGGAATAACTCAGAAACGAAGCCCCAAAAAGAAAATTTCAAGGAGGCCTTTTCTGTTCCAAATTCAACCTAGAATCGGAAAAAGCAATAAAAAGGGGGGTCAAGAGGAAACCGTAAGTTTCAATCAATGATTTGAGACATGGAAAAATAAAAATCGGACTTCCGCATCGTGAAGCTGAGTTGAAATACTATAAAAAAGGTCCAGTTCAATTTTTCGATAGCTCGCACCGTAAGGCTGTAATTTCCCGATGGGCCCGTTTAGATGGGACACCCTGTAGTTTTAGTTGCATGATTGGAAGGTTACCAACAGGTTTTGTGAACTGTGGAATGATCAAGAAATTGGAAATAAATGTACATCTGTTTGTAAATAAGGAATATAAATTGCAGCTCACTTTTGGATTCCGTTGCTTTCTTTGAGTGCTAGCCTCTTATCCCAATCTGCCATCAAGTTGACTAGAACACCTGTTGTCGTGAAAACAAGCTCGTTGTTTTCGTGGTCCACGCAGTCCACAAGGTGTCGTATTCCTTTAAGCAAGAATTTAATACCAGGAAGTGATAAAACATTCAGGGTATAATTATAGTTATAATTTATTATTGTAATTTTGGGATATCAGCTTCTTCTTTTGTGGTCCATGCTATCAACATTAACGTCTTAATTTCAACGAGAAATTTTTAATTTTTTTATAAAGCTATTGCTATTGAAATGGAATGAATATTACGAAACGAAACAACGGCTTGTTCGAAAAGACGGCACTTTAAGGTTATTGGAGCCCATACGGTACGTGTTGATCAAGGGAACCAAATATTCGGTTAATTTTAACCGGGTCCCTACAAACTCATCAAACGGAAACTCATCAAAAACGTGAGGTCGAGGCTCTTTGAGGAGTTTCCCCTTTGGGTGGGACACTCATCAAAACTGAATGGAAGGGAAAGTCGTCAAAAATAATTTCAAATAGAAATCAAATGTAAATTTGGAAGATTAAGTAGTTGACAATTATTGTAGATGACTTTCCTGTCCCCTGTGGAAACTGGTCAAACGCTCCTAAGGGGAAACTCATCGAAAGGAAAGTCATCAAACCAAACCTTCGGAAGGCTTCATCGTGTGCCAGACCCAACCGTTATTAATGAAGGAAGTAACCGGATTTGGACGCCTTCAGACCCCAGGCCAGGTAAACTCAACTGTTAATGGTACTTTGGTTGGTGATTTTCTTAGAATAGGTAATCGGCTTTTGTACAGCATTAGTAAAGTAAATCTCAGCTTGCATCATTTAAGGGGAAGAAGTCCGACCAAATAAATTCGTTTGGGTCGCTGCACATATTCGAGTGAGACATCATTGTTTCTCAACGATTTTTTCGTAAGGTATTTAATATAAATCAATTCATATCTTTAGTTTAATATGACCGCTAACATATCTATTTTCAATTTTATTATTACAATTAGTGTCATATAATCTGTAGAGATCGCGCAGGTGGTTTTCTGAGTTGAAGTCATCCTTTCGAAGTTAGGTTGGAAATTGTAGGTACCTTCACTTGTAGGTTTAAAGTTTCATTTCTTGCTATAATTTCTGCACAAGTATAATCTGGTTGACTTTATTGGTGTCGTGGGGTTTACGCCAGTTGCATTCATTGGCCCAAATTCTATCGGAGTTGGAACTTAATTTAGGGATCAACCTACCAAAGTACAACTGCGTCCGCACTCCCCCAGATAATGACACACACTATGCTGATCTTATGACCAAGCAGGAATATTATATGAAATTACGGGAAAACGCTTTCTCTCTGCTGCAAGTAGCTTTTGACGCTTCGAAGGCTGTTGGGGCTGGTTCTATATCCCAGTTCTTGGCTCGCTGCAATGAAATTGATAAAATTCGTGATCGTTTCTATGGATATTGTGATGCACTCACTGAAATTAATGACATGTTGCCTTCAGAATATTACAGGGATGTAGCTAGCACATTGACTTCATTCGATACTATTTACTACGAAATAAAAACTCTAGAGAATAACATTCGAGCGAAATTTGAAACGAAATTCGCTCCGATATCTGAAGTAAGATTACCAAGAATTGGTGTACCGATTTGGGATGAATGTGGGCGCATTATAATTCCGATGTACATAAGGGCGCTCATACAAACACAGCAAAATTTGCATACTCACGCTCACGAAACAAGGGAGATCTCCGTTGCAAATTATTCATTAGCATTTAGTAAAATTGAAGAAACGTATGCAAATAAACGTGTTTAAGCTGCATATCACGTTGACAGTATGCTTGATTTTAAAACCTTACCTATCTAGAGAATCAGTTACTGATCTCCGATCGCTCTTGGCCGTGTTTACTCAACACCAATTATAAAGCATATCAAAATTGCGTACTAACACCCTCACTAGAATACTTTTCAAACGATCAATACCATCTAGAAACGGAATACCAACGTTCTCGGATTTAACTAATTTCAGTTTATTGCACCGTTATAGGTTTTTGACATGGATATGTCTTTGCTCTGGGGGGTCAACCAAAAATTTTCGTCACGCGAAAGTTGATGTCACAATTTTCCAAACTAATGATTTTCACGTACAACCCAGCCGTTGCTAGGGGAATGGAGCTTCCGCAGTTTTCATCGCACATAAATCGTGGAGTGAAGTAATTTCAAGCTACCAATTTTATTTGTGTTTTCATCTCTAATCAAAAATGTACTTTATTCATTTCATTTCATCGTGAGTGTTTATTAAAAGGTTTTTTACTTCTAGAGTAAATTGAAAAAATAAAGAGCGTATTATTATTTAATTCTGTGTTTACAATATAAGTGTATAATTTATAAATAATATTACATCACGAGGACTGAAGTTCTCCAGCGCTTTATGTTTCATTCCCTGCCTTTTTCGATATAATTTTGCCAAAAAAATTACTTACCTATAATCACTTTATTTTTTGTTAATTTTATTTTTTATTTATTTTTTGTGTGTACATGGATGTTTGGTAACCAAGCTAAAATTTGTGCAAATAATCATTATGTTTTCATGTTAATTTTTACATACCTGATATAAAGTGCGGGTCTATAACCATTAAAACTGCTAGTTTTTCAAGGTGTTTTATAAAAAATTTCTCGGGGGGGGGGGGGGGGGGGTCCTCTTGGTAGAGGATCGCCCCCACCCACGAAGTTCTATCAATCCGTCACTGCCTCCAAACGAAAATTGTTTATAGTCCATTCGACTTAGTTTAGGAATGTATAGCCTGGTACGTAAGGAGGGGGAAATCGGTAGTTTGAGATGTGAACATTTATCACATAAATCAAGCGCTTTCCTAAGGGTGGCGATCGATTTCTGTGCGATGAAAACTGCGGAAGTTCCGTTCCCCTAGCAACGGCTGGGTTGTACGTGATATCATTAGTTTGAGAAATAGTGACATCAACAAACTATTGCGTGACGAAAATTTTTGATTGACCCCCCAGAGTAAAGACATATCCATGTAACATGGTATCTATTTGTAAAGCAGATAGAGGAACTCGTTTACGATTTTCTTTCTGAAACAAAATAAGGAAACGTCACAAACAAATGTGACGCAATGTCGTTTAGTGTTACACTTGAGTAAAGATTTGTAATGAATACTTTCACATAATTTCAAGCTACCAATTTCCCCCTCCTTACGTACCTATCTACATTCCTGAACTAAGTTGATTGGACTATAAACAATTTTCGTTTGGCGGAAACTAAATAGCGTCTGTATTGGACAAATAACTTTAATAGTATTTATAGTATGCTTTTGTGCCTCCAAGAATGATAAAATAAATTCTTTATCCTACATTTCGTCGCCTACAGTCCAAAGTTAAAGGATTTATTTACAACTCTCGAGGACAACCATAATGAAATTCCCAATCGAAGACATATCCATGTAACATGGTATCTGCTTGTAAAGCAGATAGTGGAACTCGTTTACGAGTTTCGGTACGTTGATTGGACTATAAACAATTTTCGTTTGGCGGCACCTGATTCAGTTTGGCGAAATTTAATATTTAATATTTACTCTCAACTGCTTGTTGTTGAAATCATTTGGGGAGTTAATTTCATGTGGAGGAGAGTCTAGACATGACCCGTTTTCAATAAGCCAATAACAATAACAACTCATTGTAGTGGCTTCTCTCCACAGTTATTTTCAACATTTTCTATTTCTAGCCGGTATACAGTCCAAAGTTAAAGGATTTGTTTACAACTCTCGAGGGCAACCGTTATGAAATCCCCAATCAAAGACATATCCATGTAACATGGTATCTGCTTGTAAAGCAGATAGTAGAACTCGTTTACGAGTTTTTTCAATAATGAACCTTTGTAATCTACCAAGAAAAAAACATTTAAAACCCCTGGAAATTTAGTCATGACCCCCAGCCAAAAGATATATCTATGTCTACATTTTTTGTCGTTATATCACAAAGGAGAAGCCTACACAGGCATGGTGAGAAATTATTATTTGTAAAGATAGGTATCGAACAATTTGTATGAGATTAGAGAGACTAGGTAATTGGAGCCTTTTGTCATCATAAAGGAGGGTACGTACGTCTCGGCTATTATTTGGAGGTTAGGTTTTCGGCCAGGTAGTTATAGTTATTCACAGTGGCGTTGAGCTGTAACAATGGCAGGTAGTTGACCTAAAGAAGACCAATATCCGTCTATTACTACCACCACTTTTGAGGAGTTTCCCGTCAGCTCCTTTTTGATGAGTTTCCTTCAAGGTAGTTTTTGAGGAGTGTCTCGACAGTGCTGGATTCTAGTCGAAAAAAATTTATACTGACACATAACTGAATTGAACGAATAAATTTCTTGGATTCCATTTTTCGATGAATCGCTCGTTCATGAAGATTTGACGAATTTCCACACCACGTGGGAAACTGATGAAAAATGGAGTTCTACGATTTTTTTTATGAGTTTCCTGTTGATGAGTTTCCTAGTTCCCATTTTAACCTTGCTAGGACCACTTTCACCGATCTGAGTTAATGCCCCGTCAACTTAACGGAATGGTAACGGAAGACCGGGGATTAAGAGGGGCGTTAAGTAAGGATTATCTTTCATCACGTTAAATCAGACGTAAAAGTGATCACCCCCTGAAAGTTTACGTTCGGTTAAGTTTACGCCCATTGTACGAATAGGAAAGAAATGCGATGAACCCATTCGACGACAGTGGCCTACAGGATTTTTTGCGAAATGCGAAAAGCAGTGAATATACCACTTCTGGATTTAATGAAATATTCGGGAATGTAATTATAATGTAATTGTAAACAATGTTAACTATACTTATTGAAAAATATATGGGTTACATGTTATACAATGCGACGCAACCAATAAAGAGAGGAGGAAAAAAAAAAAAAAAAAAAAAAATACGCCAAAATGTTTCATTGTGTCGTAATATCTGGGAAAATGTGCCCATGTTGGACTAAACGATGGCTCTATACAGTAGAATCATTCACAACTACGACAGCAGCGGTTTCTTATCTTACTCTTTCAAGTTCAAACACAGAAATTCTCAGTATAGAAGACCTATGAATCAGGAGTAGTAAAACCCACTACTCCTGAAAATCTTTTCTAATGGAAGCATTGAGGAGTGGTGAAATGAACCGGATTATCTTTCTACTCTCTAAATGGCCTGAACAGTGGTTCCTCATCCCACTAGTAACCTCTTGAGTATTCCTACCTTCCAATTCCAACGAAGTCGAATGTAGTAGTGCAGGAGCTCAGTTTCTTTTCAGATTATTATAGGGGCGTCCTCAGGAGTAGGGAATTGTTGCATACCACCCGGAAAAGTGCTGCCTAAAGGTAGGAGGGGGGTGGGAGTTCAGCATCTGGCGCTCAGTATATGTATAATATACTGTATACTGATTCTATAACAGAATCTCTTAAACAGGCCTAGACTTTTGCCCTTCAAAAACCCCTAGCGACCTCAACATTGATCTGATTCAGGTCTGCCATAGCTAATTCAATTCAGGGTTAAATACTTTCTAAAGTTCGTTCCAAGCAAGTTTTTGCTCAGACCGTTTCCCATTAAAGTACAAATTAAAAGGCCGGTTTTGCAAACTTAATGTGTAAAATGACATACAATTCAAAAGTTCGGCTGTAAGTCAATGGGGAAAGGCCTAAGCTAAAATATGCTCGATACAAACTTTGGAAAGTATTTAATCTTGAGAACGATTTAGAACGACTTAGAACGATTTTCCATTGTTTTAATTCGCTTATTTTAAGAAATAATGCAGAATTTTGGGGTCGAATCGTTTTGTGTTTTATGCTCTACAACTTTGATACGCATAACATTTTTTGTAAGATGTACGGTTTAGGAATTATCAGAGAAAACTTTAAAATGGGCAAACTAAGCCATCTTTATGAGGCCAACATTTTGTAACCCACCAATTTTCAGATGGCACGCAAAGATTTTCTCACTCAGAACGGACTAAATTTTCAAAATCTAACTTCAAACCTTCTCCTCAAATTACTACCTATTTTCGGCCCTGGGTCCACGACTAGTAGGTAGGTATATGAAAAAGCGTTAAACTAAAGGGACCGTTTCAGAATACCTCAAAACTTGGGGGAAACATTTTTTTTGTGTGACATTTATGCAGCTTCATATTCTGAGAAAATTTGCTAAAAACTTGATAATATGCACTTTTTTTTAGCCATCTTTTCGAGGTAGTTATTTTGTATTCCACCTTTTCGAGATGGCCAACAAATACCCATTCACTCAGTATGCTCTTAATTATTAACTAATTCTCATAACAATATTTTGAATTCCTAAAATTCCAATAATACAATAATTAGGAGATATGAGGTATTATGAGTTGAAGAAAATATTGTAATTTCCAACTGGGAGTCTTTTCAAACGTAAGTAAGAATAATAGTGAACACTCATTATCTTGGCCGAACGTGTTTTCTTTAAAATGTAAAAAAATAGTCCCTCTAGTAAAAATTGATAGATTCAGTAAAATATTGTCCCGAATCATTGTAAGCTTTTAAGTTGAACTTCTACTCAACTTCTCCATATCATTGCCTCAAAATTATTGCAAGCTTAGTAGTTGAACTCCTACTCAATAGTAGTAGGTAAGATCTAAGTTAGATATCAACCTCGTGTAAGCCCAACCAAATCTAAATAGGTAAAATTATTTAATGTGTTGAACTTACGTACCTCCGATTTCCAGGATGTAATCCCGAACTTCTTTAGATCGCGTTAGGTTCCCCAAAACCCTCGTCGATTCTATCATACTTTCTTCGTTTTTGGTTAGAAGCATTGTACTCAGAACTGAAACATAAATGAGTACATGATGACTGTCTGGAATGGTTATCCATCAACTGCTGAACAATGATTTCCATCAATTTTGCTTAACGGTTTGTAATTCAAATAACTTGATAGCTCGATGTAAAAGTACTTTCTTACATGTTGAGAAGAAATATTGGTTTTACTGTTTTCTACTACCCCAGAACTTTTTGACAAAATAATATGATTCTTAGAATGTTATTAAACTGTGCTCAGTGCTGACAGCCATCTCAGTGGTCACAACGTAATTAAATTATCAATATTCAGTGTGTCGTAAAATTACCCCCCCCCCTCCCCATCCTAACTTTCCCCCACAATTTTTGAGATATTGGAGTGAAATTTGGAGTGAAAATTGGAGTTTCTGGGTGTCTCACACTAAGTTTTAATCAAACAAAAATCAGGAAAAAATGGGAAATTTTTTCTATTTGTTGACGAGTGATACTTAATTTTAACGATGGCTGTACGCGATGGAAACCTGCATTGCGATATCTTATTCCGTTCTCGGATTAGAGCTGATTAACTAAGAAGAAACGCGGTTTTTGTTAAAGTACCTGTTTTTTGAAAAAATCGGGCTTTTTCATGGCTCATCAGATTCAATCAGAAAGCGGAATTGTATATCACATTTCTGATTTCACCATCGTGTTCAGCACTAAAAAAATCTTTAAAATGAGGTACCACTTCGCAGAAAAATTGAAATTTTTCTTCCAAAGTACCCAATACTCCCCCTCTTTGGGGAGCCCCCGAAAACGCTCTCCATGTTCCACATCGATATCGTTTACAATCATTTTTTATCACCAAGTATTTTCTGGGTAAATTTACACGTAACTGCAGATCTTGAACAATTCCATTGAATGTCCACTAAACAATTCGTTGCTACTGATATAAATTCACGAGTAGGTATTAGGTGTATTATATGGTTTAGTCTGGAAAAAAAGGTGAGGAAATTTAAAATACCAGTTATCTTCCAATGCTCTTCAGACAAACTAAGAGGTTATTATAGGGCCGAATTTGATGATTCTATGCTATTTATTTCTTATACGAAACAACATGCAGGTATGTCGACAGACTTTGAAATAATATACTAGAATGTAAAGTATTCAGCGGATATGTGGCCGATTTTGATCCTCCCGAATGCAAAGGAGAAATCGATTAAAACGCTCCAAATCATCACACACACAGTTTTATTATTTCTGTATTGATAGCCTTTTATCGCAAAACACCTATCTATAAATATTAAGAGAAGTCTATCAAGCATTAGGTAGGTATTTAAATATATCTGCAAAGGTCCAGAAGTCTACCGAAGAGAAATTAAATAAATTAAGCAACCCACCTGCTCTTCCATAGTAAGTATTTAACACGAGCTGACTCGCCAACTAAAAATTGAATATATAAAATAAATCATTGTTCCTTAATCGACTTATGATGCTGAAACCTGAGAAGTAGCTCCTTTTTGGTGATCTGGAATACAATTACAAAGTGTGGACCTACTAAGATCAGGTTCGGAACCTCTTAGGCTATTCGACTCACGGTGCTGTAATTTAGATGGAGCTCTTTTGAGGCTCCTCGGAAACAATTACGAGGTAGGGAGGCGTACTGGTCAGAGGAGCCTCTGAGGCTAAACTCTTTTCGTACCTATCGACCTGCCTTTTTTTTCTTCTTTTTTTTCTCTTTTTTTCAACATTTACTGTAAAGCTTAAAATTGAGGGATCCTGGAATTGTGAAGGTGTAAACCCTTTTGGGAGGCACGATGCGCCATGTTCTGATCATATATTATATGTAATAATATGAAATAATAAACCTTTCTGTAATAATTTGCAGCGAATTTTAATTGGATTTATTATTAATTTATTATTAATGAATTCTACGCTTCTTCTACGATTCTTCTTGGTGAAGATTGTTTTTTTTTTTTTTTTTTTTGGTCGATTACCAAGGTTCATTATTGAAAATAATGAATCGAAATGTCTTCTCATGCAGCATTTCAGAAACTTACCTACATGGGATTACATGGGGATTGAAAACTCTGCAAACTGTGATAGATAGCCCTTCTACGCAGATCATTGGTCTATAATTATTAAACCCCGAATGTAATGTATGATCAGAACATGGCGCATCGTGCCTCCGAGAAGGGTTCACACTTTTACAGTTCCATGACCCCGCAATTTTACGCTTCACAGTAAAAATGTAAAAAAAAAAAAAAAAAAACGGGAAAATTATGGTTGAAGTAATTTACGTTAGCGCATGAGCAGAATGGAACAATGATTAAAAAAAAAAAAAAAAAATCAAATTGTTGGGGTACAATCTACAGCTTAACCCACAAATTCCCAAAAAATGTAATCAAAAACTGATGAAAACTAGACCTTGTTCTGGGAGTTCACTTTTGCGCATGTGCGGGAGCTAATAATGATGCATTCAGGTTGAAGTTGACATGGAATAATTGAATCATTTTCCCCCAACTATGCACCAAATTTAAGCGGGATTGGACGCCTAAGGCGTAAAAAAATGAGGCTTGAAGGAATTTGCGTTAGCGCATGCGCAAAACGGAGAAATGATTTGAGAAGTATGAAATTAATAGCGGGCCAATTGCAGCCTAACCCTCACATTCCCTGAAAATTTTATTAAATCAGATGAAAAATGTTGAAGTTAGGCTCGTTTAAAAAAGAACACAGATTCGCGCATGCGCAATAGCTGCTAATGATAGGATTATTTTGAAATTGCTAGGGAATGCTCAAATTAACTTTTTCTACCTATCCTCCGAATTTGAGCGAGATCGGACAATGGGGGCGTGAGAAAATGGTAGTTGATAGAAGTTACGTTTGCGCATGTGTCGAGTGAAGTATTGATTTGCACATACCATGAAAATTTCATAAGAACCGGTTGAATATTGAGGAAATTAAGATTGTTACAAGGATCTGCGGACATACACACACAGATACACACAGAGAGAGAAAGACACGGAACGAAAGTTGTTCAGAATAGTCTAAAATCTCTAAAACGTAAAATGCGAGTGCAAATTTTACCACAGTAAAAAAATAACAGCCGTTTTTAAATCTTCCGAAAGTGAAAACAATGCTTCCGCTACCTATAGGTAGACTTGAGAGCAATTTAAGAAACGAATTTTAGGTACCAGTACTTCACTAGTAGGTGCATCGCACGGACAATCTCTATTATTTATAAAAGTGAAACTCCGTCTGTCTGTCTGTCCATGCTATGCACGGCCAAACTGCTGAGTGGGGGGAGTCTACGAGTGGGGGGATCTTCTTGGGATTTTCCGAAAAGGGGAGCGAGCGAATTTAAAATTGTTTAATCCCACCCGAACCATGGGCCGTAGGGCGGAAGGGGGGTCAAAGTAAGAATTAATGTGCGCTTTTTCCACTTCCCCGCTTTCCGTCGAAAATTCCGGAAAAATACCGGTTTCGTAGGTTTTCCTATGAGGAAGACAACGGCGCGATCGGATCGCGAAAAAAGTATCGGGAAATGCGTCAAAAAAATGCGAGAGTACGGACCCGTTTTCTCGAAAAGTCTGACGAAAAACTACGTTTTTTCCCATTAAAATATACCCCATAAAGGTACGTTTTTCGGAACGGTTTTCGCGAGCAAAATACAGCTTTGATCCCGCCGAATCTGAATCCGAAATCGGATATCGAGAAAAGTGACGGGAAGTAGGTCAAATTGCGAGCGGAAGCGAGGGAAGCGTTTAATGTGAGAAATTAATTGTGCCCCGGACGCGAGAAGGCTCTATGAAGACCTCAAGGGGTTTGATGTCACAATGTTGCGAGGTGAGCAGGTATACATAGGTACCTACCTTGCGAGCGAAGCGAGAGCCATTTCAACAGAATAAATACGGACTTTGTCCTACACATATACAGGTATACCTTGCGAGCGAAGCGAGCAACATCCCCTAATAAACTTTTCGTGGTTTCACGTAGTTTTATAAGATTTAATTTGTTTGTAAGAACTTCCAACAGAAAAAAACGTCTGCCAAGTTGGGTGGGCAGTATAACTTCCTCAAGCGAGCGTAGCGAGCAGCATCCCCTACAGAAGTTAAACCTACCCTTAGGGATCTACCGTTTGCGAGCAAAGCGAGTAAAATTCCCTACACGCCACATTTCGCGAGCGAAGCGAGCAATTCAATGGGGGGTCCGGATGCAGTATAACTTCCTCAAGTGAGCGAAGCGAGCAGCATCCCCTACAGAAGTTAAACCTACCCTTAGAGATCTACCGTTTGCGAGCGAACCGAGCAACATCCCCTAAATGCCATACTTTGCGAGCGAAGCGAGCAACATCTTCTATATGCCAGACTTTGCGAGCGAAGCGAGCAACATATCCTACATGCCAGACTTTGCGAGCGAAGCGAGCAATATTCCCCACACCCCACACGTTGCGAGCGAAGCGAGCAACTTAATGGGGGGTCCGGGGGGCTTGCCCCCCGGCTGGACGTGGAGGCGAGCGTAGCGAGCCGGAGCGGCTAGTAGTTAATAAACTCGATTTCGCAACGTTATAATAAATTCCACTGGAACTACATCACCTGATAATTCCAATATTGGCATTATATCAGCTGATATTTACAAGTCAATTCAATTATTACGTATTCCAGTATCACTAGATCAATACCGAGCGATCTTTGATGGAATTTCGATCTTGATCGTTTATTCAATAGATCAGGTAGCACCTTTGAGATTACTCGATCTTCTCGCGCTTAGAAATTCAAAGTTTTTTTCGATGTTCAAGGGAAAGCGAACTAATCGCCGTACAGCTTTGCGGGTGGTTTTAATCAATTCTTTGGGATCAAGTTTATGATTGACAAACAACAAATTATAACCGTTACTCAGAAAGTTTTCGAGATCTCGATTTTTCAAATGTTCAGCCAGTTAATATTACCCTTTATGATTGATAAAAATTGATGCCGAGCTTTTAGGACCTTCTAGACCCCAAAAGTGATTTTTAACAAAAGTTTCACATAGTTTGGTCGAGTATTTAAGGAAAAACTGTAACCAAAACCTACTTATAAACTCGTAAACGAGTTCCACTATCTGCTTTACAAGCAGTTACATGGATATGTCTTTGATTGGGGATTTCATAACGGTTGTCCTCGAGAGTTGTGAAAAAATCCTTTTACCTTGGACTGTAGGCGACGAAATGTAGGATAAAGAATTTATTCTATTATTCTTAGAGACACAATAAGCATACTATACATTCTATTAAAGTTATTTCCCCAATACGCGCTTTCATTTTTATGTTCATGATAGCCTGATTTTTCATTAATAAATGAAATTATATCATTTATTGTTTTATTTGATAACGTTTCGTTCTCTTACTGAGGACATCTTCAGACAGCACTACAACAGAGCTAAAACGCAGACTCCATAGTTGTGGCCCATGCTGAACCGGAGGTCCAAACTGAGTTTGAACAACAAGCGATTAGTATACCTGACACTCATCAAACCAGTTTGGATGTATGGATGTGAGGTTTGGGGATCAGCCTGTTTGACTACACTGAACAAAATACAAGTCCTCCAAAACAAAATTCTAAGAATAATCACAAATGCTCCATATTTTGTAAGAAACGATGTTCTTCATTCCGACCTCCAATTAGAAACCGTTCAAGAAACAATCCGAAAATTATATACCACCCTCCCAAACAGAACTGACTTACACGCCAACCCAGAGGTACAGGCCATATCAAGACCAACGACATACCGGAAGAGGTTAAAAAGAAAATGCTTAAGGGACAAAATTTCGTTGGAGTAGAAGCGCACTGGGACCAACTCGCCTCGAGGCTGCCTTCCCTAATGAATCACCCCCTCCCCACACCACCACTATAAGTCCCTAGGACCGTCGTGGGAATGTAAATAAATAAATAAATCTTCAGATCTTGCTTTCTTGACATTGAGTTGACTTGGTGAGCCACTGTTTTAATTGACAAATCCGTTATTATATCGATTATATTATATTATATCGATACTTTGGTGTGGTCGGTATAATACATAAGTAAGTACCTTCCGATGTTTATAAATTTTTTCCTGGACACACCAAGATCTGAAGATGTCCTCAGATAGAGGACGAAACGTTATCAAATAAAACAATAAATGAAATAATTTCATTTATTTTCACTGGGCCGCATCCCGACTAATTCCAACAAAACAACGGTTTACTTATAGAAATGTTGAAAATAACTGTGGAGAGAAGCCACTACAATGAGTTGTTGTTTACAGTCGACTGATGTCAAGAGGATGATAATGTTTCCTATGGAGTGGAGTAAATGATGCTATTGCTTTACGTTAAGAATATTGTAACCGGCTTATTAAAATTGTTTATAGTCCAATCAACTTAGTTTAGGAATGTAGCCAGGTACGTAAGGAGGGGGAAATTGGTAGCTTGAGATGTGAACATTTATCACATACATCAAGCGCTTTCCAACGAGTGGCGAACGATTTCGGTGCGATGAAAACTACGCAAGTTCCATTCCCCTAACAACGGATTGGTAGTACGTGAACATCATTAGAAATTGTGACATATTTTTGGCGTCACGAAAATTTTTGGTTGACCCCCAGAGCAAAGACATATCCATGTCAAAAGCCGCGGACGTCACACGGACAGATTTTTTAATTCGATTTTTGGATTCTACGCATCTTGAAACGTAAACCAAGAAATTTTCAGGGGTTAAAAAAAATTTTTTTTCTTGTTCGATTACAAAGGCTCATTATTGAAAATAATAAACCAAAATATCTAAGAGTTCTTACACCAAAACATTTTCTGAAGTTGGTACCTAGTTGGGTCTTGTAAGGTAATAGAGGGGACAGATTAAGTGAAACGACGTCAAACTACATCACGACTTCTTATTTCCCTCGTTGGAACGTAGCCCGGAACCAAAAGAAGAACGGACCCATAAAGAATAATTTATTGAGTTGAGGGATGCCAAAAACGCGGGATGTGATTCGGTATTTTTTTATATAAGAACAACAGAACTTTCTACAAGTGACAAATCCTAAATTCTCGATCGAGTATTTTGCTTTCGAGTCTACCAAGGTAAAAGAAAAGTTCGCCAAAGTCAACATTTTCATTCGCAATACGTTCAAGACCAATCTGAACAACTTTGGATTTGCGTCTGTGTATGTTCGCCAATCCGTGTAACCAGCTTAACTAAAGTTTCCATAAGAGTCATATGTAATTTTCGGGGAATGTAGGGGTGGGGTCCCATATTATTTTCATTGCTCATAAAGCAACACTTCACCCTCCGCACGCAAAACGAAAAATTCGGCGAGCAGTATTTTCTCACGGCCCGGTCGTCCAATCACACAGTAATCGGTGGGAAAATACGACTTAATCATTCTCTATGAGGGAGTTGTGACCAACGCTTCAAGTTTTTCCCATAAAGTACTTGAATTATATATTTAGAATTTTTCTGTAGGTAATTGGGATTTCTACTCGTTTTTTAGGCCGTCCCTCTGAAGTTATGAATTACAGGGTACTTCTTAAATAAGAGGAACGCCTATTGAAATTGATCCAGGAGGGTGTGGGAACAACCCAATCATGAGAAAAAATGAACCCAATACAAATCCGTTTCAGACCATTCTAAGCCCAAATCCGTGAAAGAAAAAGTTTCAATCAGGCAATATGGTCGTATGAAGAAATTTTCGTAAATTAGGTACCACAATTGTTTTGGAATTTTAGGAACTTGATAATTAGAAAATTGTAAATAACCAATTTTATGGGGGAAAAATTCATCTAATATATAAAATTCTCGTGTCACAGTTTTTGTTGCCATACTCCTCCGAAACGGCTTGACCGATTTTGATGAAATTTTTTTTGCTTATCCGGTATCTATGAGAATCGGCCAACATCTATTTTTCATCCCCCTAAATGTTAGGGGTAGTCCACCCCTAAATTTTTTTTATATTTTTTTAGACAAAATTTGTAATTTCTATTTTAATTAACGTCTGCCAAGTTGGGTGGGCAGTATAACTTCCTCAAGCGAGCGAAGCGAGCAGCATCCCCCACAGAAGTTAAACCTACCCTTAGAGATCTACCGTTTGCGAGCGAAGCGAGCAACATCCCCTACATGTTTCAATTGTAATACATTCCATGTATACAGCCATACTTTGCGAGCGAAGCGAGCAACATTCCCTACATACCACACTTTGCGAGCGAAGCGAGCAACATTCCCTATATGCCACACTTTGCGAGCGAAGCGAGCAATTTAACGGGGGGTCCGGGGGGCTTGCCCCCCGGCTGGACGTGGAGGCAAGCGGAGCGAGCCGGAGCGGCTAGTACTAAATAAAATCTGGCATTTCAAAAAAGATTTTGGATTTTTTTCAGCAAAAAATTTCGTATAGAGTGAATAGTTTTCTGGTGAGTTCGAAGGATGGGATTACCCCATGGATGTCATTCCCCCGTCCTACCCTACATAAATAGGGCCGTGGTTGTAATGCATATTACTTACCAATATGTTTGTAATAAATGAATAAACTAATGCAACCACTGAGAAAAATAAAAAATGGTGAATATATTCGACTAGGATCTTTAATATTACCTTGAGTAATCTCGATCTGCCTTGATAGGAAAGGGCTGTCCGCTGCCATTTCCGGTAGGGCGTAGTAGGAAAGGTTGTTCAGGCTGCTCAGCGTGGACATGACTAATTCCACGCTCTCCGTGATCGATTTCCTTCGGAGTACCATCAGCAAAAGGTCAACAAACCTTCCTCCATCCTACGAACATCGCCACAAATAATTCATTCATGAAAGGAATGGCAGTGAAACTGCTAGGAAGTGCAAAGACATTACCTTCAATGAAATATGCATGGCCTCGAGTGTTGGAGAGATAGGACCAATTTCCTTACGCGTTAGCCTCTGATGTTTCGATCCAAAGTTATAATTTTCCAACCGTTCATTATTTAAATAGACCATTTATTTCCTTCAAAATTTGTTTATAAGCACTCACTCTAGCTTGTTGGACGTTGTTTGCGTACACGCCGTCATTGTCCTCGTTGAAGGACACGCAAGTCATCGCGTACCCAACTTCCGGGTTCATACTCATGTTGGCTACGATCCTTATCATCTGTATGGAACATAAAGAAACCCTTGTTATTCAAGCGAAATGGAGTTACTCTAATTTCGTTGAAACTAGGTAGTTGAGAATTCCCCTATTGTCATAGTTTCCCTTGATTGACATAGAACTATATGTTCGTTTTTGGATTTGAAAGAGATTCGTGATCAAACAAGATATTCATGTTGTGACAATGAATAAGTATAAGTAGTAGATATTCTAACATCTCAGTCCTCTCTATATGATAATAATCAACAAAGAGTGGACAGCTTCAACAAATAAAACGCTTCGATTACTTTATTACTTATCGCATCGCCCAATCAAACAAGGAGAAATTGATGAAATTGGGCTCACAAATGGGGAACACATTTCGGTTCCTAGAACTGCAAGAAATCTCAGTATGTTTTGCATTATAGGGTTGTAGCATCGTAGATACTATTATTGAAAAAAAAAAAATAAATAAATAAATAAATTTTAAAAAAAAATATATATATAAAAAAAATATAAAAAAAAAAATAAAAAATAAAAAAAATATTGAAGTATTTTGTCAAAACATCATAACGTAACGACCAAAGCAACCATAATTTTCAGCTTTTACGTTACGCTTTGTGTGACGCAAATTGTAATAATTTCCCCCCGAGGTGGGCCATAGTAAAGATATGGAAATGTCGAAGAACTATTGATACATTGATAGTTCTTTCTGAGAATCTTGGTAGAATCTATCCCAATGAATTGAATGGATCCACTCAGAGCACTAGGTTTATACCTTAAAGAAATATAAACTTTTGGGTGATAATTTTATTTTTTTAAATATAAATATAATGGGTTTTTCCCAAACAAAAATTGTTTATAATTCCATTTTATGTACCTTGACAATGACATCTTCTACTGAGCCGTCGGATGCCCATTCAGGACTGGTCAGTCCTAAATCGTCCGTTGGAGATTTCATTTGCTCGAGATCTTTGTCGAGGTAACTTTGAATGAGGTTGAGAATAGCTGCCATTGCTCCTGGTTCTTTGTAAAGCTGGAAATTATATTTTTTAGCGTTTAGTGATCCAGTATTAATGAACATTTTTGTCTAGATTATAAAAACAATACATAAATTATGTTATTTATATCTTACTTTAATCCGGGCGTTGTCGCTCTTGGCGATGATGTTACCCAAAGCATATCCGAATCTCACAATGATATCCTGTCTGCCGGGGTATTTGTTGAATATTTTGACTATTGATCGGAAGCTGTTTTCGTGGTACACAATTGAGTCGCAACAGTCTTCGTGCGTCGACAAAATGCTGAACAACAAAGGAATTTTCGTTAAATTAAATATTATCATCTGTTAGTGATTGTACAGGAAACTTAGTAATCATGAATGGCAGCAAAATAAACTAATCAGTAAGAGATAAAAATCGTTTTTCCAAATTATCGACTGTGTTTCGATTGTATTCGTAACTTTTTTTCCAAAAACTATTTCTAGAAACTATTTCTAGAAATTTGTCTAGAAACTTGCCTAGTAGTTGATCGTGGAAACTATTATTATGAACCACGCTGTTGTGCATGTAGAGAAATAGTTTTTGGAAAAAAAGTTACGAATACAATCGAAACAATTGTATTCGTAACTTTTTTTCCAAAAACTATTTCTCTACATGCACAACAGCGTGGTTCATAATAATAGTTTCCACGATCAACTACTAGGCAAGTTTCTATTAAATTCATGGGAGAAGGCAGAGGTCGATATTTAAGGTTCCCACCTAATGATTCTATGAATGTGCCATCAAAAGTCACAGCTTCTACTGTGTTAATGTTGGAAATAGGGTTAAATCCCCTTGGTCTTTCGATTCGTTCAATTCTCTTCAATGGAACTTATGAAACACCAGACAACACGATATAATATTGTGGAGTAACCAACTCCACATGAACTGCAACATGTGATACTTCATTAGAATTGTTTGGTTGTTAGATTGAAAATCTCTGTTGTTGTGTTGAGTTTGAGAAAATTAGACGTGTTATTGTTCCAACTTGGTTATTGATCTTTTACATTTGGGGGCCCGTCCGGGATAGCAAAAAAAAAAAAAAAAAAAACGTATTTATGCCTAAACGACGGATAGACGAATCCGTGATGCGGAGAACAGTATCAACACGAAGTCGACCTGCGGATGAAGAGGCTATCCATCCCGAAACAGAACTTTTAGAAGGCCCTACCTGCTCTCAGGAACCAAACGGTCACATTGTGAGAGACGTGCAATCACTTTTACAGTCTGTTCAGCAGCAGCTTGTAAATTTACAACAAAAGCAATCTGCGTACGTACCGCGAATCCATGAGTTGGAAAACCAAAATAGAAACCTACGAAGTCAACTTGTACCCCAAAATACTTGCACACTAAACTCTCAGTCTTCTTCACAGATACCAGAGGTTTGTGCAATCAAACAAGAAGGACCGTTGATGACATATGAAGGGGACACTGCTTGGGAAGATTACGTTGGGCACTTGCAAATTGTTGCCCAGTCAAATTCTTGGTCAGTTCAGAGAATGGGTGAAAAGCTGGCTAGTTCTTTGAGAGGGGCCGCGTTGCAAGTCGTATTAGCTACAGTCCCAAAGGAAAGCCAAACCAACTATCATTGTCTGACTGAAGCTCTTAAGAACAGGTTTGGACAACAGAACCTTTCCATCCGCTGGAAAAGTGAGCTAGAGAACAAACACCAGAAACCTCGTGAGTCAGCAGTTCAATATGCTACAGACATTGAACGTTTGGTTCGGTTTGCATATCCTAACTGGCCTGAGAATTGTAAAGAGGAGGTAGCCTTACAGGCTTTTATGCGTGGAATGAGAGATCAGGCAGCTCGGAAAATTCTGAGTGCTACTCGCCCAATTACTTTACAAGAGGCATTAACCACAGTGCAACAGATTTCCATCAGGACAGAACAGGATTCTGTCAGGAATCCTCCTCAAACCATGAAGAGGTAGTTTGTTGGGGTTGTGGGGCACCCGGGCATTTCCGAGCTCAATGCCAAAAGAAGAAAGCAAGTGAGCAACCGGAAAACTAAGAAGAACTCGAGAGGAAGGGCAATCTCGGGTTCCCGCCACCACTGGCCCTATTGGTTTTATTCAAGCTGCAAGAACAGGAGGGGGAGCATTATTTGTCAAAGCTTTGATAGGGAACCGAAATTGTTTCCCTTTGGTGGACACTGGGGCCACAGTATCGATTCTCAGACCTGATGTAGCCAAGTATTGTGGGCTAAAGTTATCAACTTCAAAATACTTCGGGCTACAGACAGCATCAGGCAACAAGATACCACTACTAGGAGAGTGCACTGCTGTGGTACACTGTGGGGGAGAGTGTGTTCAACAAAAATTCTTGATTGCTAGGATCAGGGATAAAGCGATTCTTGGCCTAGACTTTCTTAGCCGTGTTTCTGCGTGTATTGATCTAAAGTCTGTAACACTCAAATTGCCACATACAGCTATTCCTCTCAAGCGCAGATGGCAATGTTTTGAGCAAAGTTTCAAACAGATTCAGCCTGTCATAGAAGATTGGCTAGTACCAACCCTTCAGGCTACAGACCTGTGTCCTGGATCAAGGGAATGGGAGGCTCTAGCCAAGGTCTTAGAGAAAGCTAAAGGCGTATTTGCAGTAAATGGCACATTAGAGGGCAGAACTCATGTGGTGCAACATTCAATAAATACTGGCAATGCTTCCCCTATCAGGAAGGCACCCCATAGATTTCCATACTCACAAGAAAAAAAAATGCAAGAGCTGCTTCAAGAGATGATCAGCCAAGATGTAATTGAGCCATCCCGAAGCCCATGGGCCGCACCTGTGGTTCTAGTTCCAAAGAAAGATGGTACCACACGGTTCTGTGTGGACTACCGTGGGCTAAACAAAGTTACAAAACGGGACTCGTATGCTCTGCCCTGCATACAGGACTTATTGGATAATTTAAGTGGATCAGCTTGGTTCTGTGTCCTTGATCTTAAAAGTGGCTACTGGCAAATTGAGTTAAAACCTCAAGATAAGGAAAAAACTGCATTTTCCATATATCGAAAGGGGCTTTGGCAGTTCAAGGTCATGCCATTTGGCTTATGCAACGCCCCAGCAACATTTCAACGACTAATGGAATCAGTCCTACCAGCAGATTTGGCAATGACTTACCTTGACGACGTGATCATCCACGGGCAAGATTTCGATGATGTGTTGGATAAATTGGAAAAAGTTCTTACACGTCTCCAAAAGGCCAACCTGCAGGTAAATTTGAAGAAATGCAGATTTTTCAAGAGAGAAACAAATTATCTGGGCTATACAATTTCTTCAAAAGGAGTACATACAGATCCCCGGAAGACTGAGGCAGTAAAAGAGTGGCCTATCCCAACAAACAAGAAATCCCTCCACAGTTTCCTGGGATTTTGCTCTTACTATCGCAGATTTGTGAAGAATTTTGCAGAACTAGCTAAACCATTAACGCGACTCACCGAGACTCATACTCCATTTGAATGGAATCAGGAAAGTAAAAGCAGTTTTGATGCCTTACGACAAGCATTAACATCAGCTCCAGTCTTAGCCTACCCAGATATGTCAGCTCATTTCACCCTTGATTGTGATGCAAGCGCTCATGCTGTTGGTGCTGTGCTATCTCAGGTTCAGAGTGGAGAAGAGCGAGTTCTGGCCTATTATAGTAGCACTCTTTCACGACCTGAGCAGAACTATTGTGCTACTCGTCGGGAATTGCTAGCAGTTGTGCGAGCAGTGGATCACTTCCACCAATACTTGTATGGACGTAATTTCAGTCTCCGGACAGATCACTCGGCCCTCCAGTGGTTATCGTCCTTCAAACGACCTGAAGGTCAATTAGCTAGATGGTTAGAAGCACTTCAAGCTTATGATTTCACCATTATCCATCGACCAGGTAACAAGCACTCGAATGCGGATGGCCTATCTCGTAGACCATGTGGACAAGATTGCCTATACTGTGGCCGCCGGGAACAAAAAGAACTTGAAGTAAATAAAGTGCAGCTTTTACCCCTCGAACAAGGATTGCAGAAAGAAGATCTTGCAATCCAGAAGCTGATACAGTGGAAGAAGGAAGGAAAGCGACCAAACGTGGAGGAGCTGATGGAGCATGACCCAAGGACTCGTCAACTGGTTAGTCGCTGGGAATTACTGGAGGTCAAAGATCAAGAACTTTACCATCGCTGGCTTGAGAAGAATAACCAGAGTAGGTTACAGTGGGTAGTGCCACAACAGATGGTCAAGACGATTCTTCAGCGATGCCATGATGAGCCAACAGCTGGGCATTTTGGTTACTGGAAAACTCTATCAAGGATTCGCCACAGTTATTTTTGGCCAAGAATGTCATCAGACATCAGATCATGGTGTAAAACCTGTGCAAAGTGCCGACAATTCAAGGGTCCAAGTCACATCAGACCAGCCCCTTTGAAGCAGATGATGGTTGGGGCACCCTTTGAAAGAATAGGAGTGGACATCCTTGGACCATTTCCAGTGACGACACAAGGCAACAAATATGTAGTTGTGGTAGCCGACTACTTTTCTAAATGGCCGGAAGCAGTACCTGTACCCAACCAAGAAGCCCCTACAGTTGCCGCTGCTTTGGTAGAACAAGTCTTCAGTAGAATTGGTGTTCCCTTGGAAATACATACAGACCAGGGGCGAAATTTTGAATCAAAATTGGTTTGAGAAATCGGCGAGCTCTTGGGATTTCATCGCACACGCACAACACCTTTACATCCCCAATCAGCTGGGCTAGAGGAACGGCTAAATCGTACTAAACACCTGGCCATTTTCGTTAACCATAACCAGACAGATTGGGACAAAAAAGTACCACTTTTCCTCATGGCATATCGTTCCACACCCCATCATACAACAGCATTTTCGCCAGCCCAGATCGTGTATGGTCATGACCTTCGGCTACCAGAAACACTGGTTAGGCCGCCTGTCAAACCTGTCGAAGTGGGTAGCACATATGCTCTGGACCTACGGACCAATCTGGAAACTGTTCGTAACTTCGCTCAGAATACAGCAAAACTGAAGATGCGAACTCAGAAGGAAGTACACGATCGTCGTGCATGTGTACCGCCATACAAGGAAGGTGACTGGGTGTGGGTATTTGATCCTAAAAGAAAACAAGGTCTCTGCCCCAAGCTACAGCCAACATGGACGGGTCCGTGGGTAGTCCAAAAGAGACACAATGATGTGCTTTATGATGTCAAACTCGGAAAAACGAAGAGACGACTTCATTCAAACCGATTGGCAAAAGCGGATGTCCGACCAAAAGAAGAAGAGGGGGATAATGTGGAGTAACCAACTCCACATGAACTGCAACATGTGATACTTCATTAGAATTGTTTGGTTGTTAGATTGAAAATCTCTGTTGTTGTGTTGAGTTTGAGAAAATTAGACGTGTTATTGTTCCAACTTGGTTATTGATCTTTTACAATATTATACATTACTATCATAGTATGATATTGTCACCAATAATCAATATCTCACCGATAATCAATCACAACCTCAATAACCTTCACCGTAACTAGATACCTAATTGTTCCATAATAACCATTGCAACTAGCTAGGAATGAGTTACAGGGCCTATAATGTACCTGTCGAAATAAAATAAAAATAATAGAGCTATCTGCTAACCATTTTAATTCACTCAGTTAGATTATCATACTGTACCTACCTTATTGTTCGAGCAATGTTGCTGACAAGATCCAAGTCAGCACAAAAAAGTTCCATCGTCGTGCACAGTTGACCGATGGCTCCTGTGTCAACGAAGTGAGGTAAAGTGAGTTCTTCGCTGGCAACATTCCTCAAAGCGCCGGTCAGCTGGAACATGGCATGGCTGGTTTGCTCCGGCAAAGATATCAACTCCAATCTCTGAAAAGTTTAGGCATACGCTATCAGGTATACACAATGAGTATATTGAATATTCATGTAACTTTTTTCGCTGCTGTGTGATTGGAAATAGGTCATGATTGATATTGGACGCAGAGCACTTACGGCGTTATTGACTATTTTGAGATGGAGAACCATGAGGTCGAGAATGCCAAGCTTCAGAGCCACTAGGAGTATTTGGTGATTCATAGTCAAAAATTTGAGAGCCCCATAACCATAAATGCAGGCTTCTGCGTCGTCTATGGGACTAGCTCGTCCAATAGAATCCACGAATATTTCTACAAATAAAGATATTCAACTATATAACGGTTGGGTCAACACCCAACAGATGAGTTTTTTGTTGTTGTTTGCATTAGTTTGCAAATTGATATGCTACGTTAATGAGACAAACTATAAACTAATTTGATTCCATAATAAAATTGATAAATTAATGCAGATCGCGGAAAAATGAACAACAAGCCACAGCAATTTCACGTGTAACAACACTAAGCATTCGTTGAAATTTCAATGATTTTTTTAGGCACACAAATTTCATTAGTTCAGAGTTTTTTACCATTCAACCTCAGTCCTTTCTTGAACTATTGATTGTTTGAAAATGATCAATATTGATGTATAGAACTTGATAGGTAGTTGGTATTAGAGTGATGCAGATATTGTTCAATCAGCCGTAGTCATCAGACAGTTTTGATTGGAATCAACAGTTACATAACTACATGTATAATGCTGTAAGTATTGATTGGAATCAACAGTTACATAACTACATGTATAATGCTGTAAGTATGATTGGAATCAACAGTTACATAACTATATGTATAATGCTGTAAGTAACTATAAATTGGAAAATTGAAAACTGGAACTCACCTAAAATTCCACCGTGTAGAAACAGTTTATCGTTCAAGTCATTCCTGGACACTTTAAAAATCAGCTTGGTCACAGCAGCGAGATTAGGCCCAGTTACCTTTAGCTGAAAGCCATAGAAAACATAAATTTAAGAGTATATTGGTGATATAAGAATAAGAAGTATTGATGATCCGTACAGAGAAAGTATTATAAGTTATTGCTATTTACGGCTTTCATATTTCAGAGTGTTGTTAAATAATTCGAAGACATTTCAAACGACGAAATCGAACATATATCGGTTAAGTTAGGCTATTTATTCGATAGAAAGGTTACTTCGACTTTTACCAACCATTTTCACCCACATTTTGCAGTCCAGGTCCTCTCAGAAAATATAGCTTTGGCCAATACGTTAGCTGCCCCCGAGCAGTCCTGTTCATGCCCGGCTCAGTGGGGCGCCTCCACGTTAGTGGTGGTGATTTTATTTCACGACAAAATAGGCTGAGCCTAGTATTTATAGTCTCCAGGCCGAGTATCTCCAACCAACATCAGCAGTTAGGGGCGGAATACTTATTCAATGGGGCGGCGAGTCTATGGGTTCAATCTTCTGCCGACAAGGACGAGATAAAGTTAGTGATATCTTCTCTTCGGTGTATAATACAACCCCGTAGGCAGCCTCCACAGCTCGTTGAACCCTTCACCAGTTCCATTCAAGAAACTACAGGCAGAAGTAGTTTTCCTGGTACCCGAGAATGGAGACGAATAGAGACCGGGTAAGTGGAGAGTTATAATAAAATACGATCTTTTGCTGACTTCTATATTTCGCTACACGAATCCGTGGTGTTTACTATTATTTTGGTACATGATTTCCAATAATGAACCTTTTCGAAAGTGAAACTAATTTTTATCCCCCCCCCCCTCTTCCCCCAATTTCTCATTGTCTGGTTCACATTTCAAGATTCTAAAAATAAACAGAAGCTTCCAAAACACCCGAACTGAAGTATGTAAGTACACGGAATTTAGATACAAAACCACGTATCGGAGGGAATCTCGGCATCACATTCCAGAAACTCCAAGAGTTATGATTTAGGTACCTACTGGAATATTCAAAAGTGGGTACCTCGAACTAATATAGACACTTTTGAAAATCTGCTAATATACTAATTTAAAATCTTAATGCGCCATGAAAAATAGATTTATTTTACCCCTTTTTTTAAGTTTAATAAGAAGGATAAAAAAATGTGATTGCTCTTGGCTTCTATCTCCCTGAACTGTAATCAATGAAAGCTTGAACAATGTGACCAAACAGTTCAACCTCAGATTCTTAACCCTTGACAAATTCAGTTGGCGGGTTAATTATAGCCTGATTATAGCCACCTAGGTACGACGAGGAAAATCGGATAAAGTGTGGGAAACTCTGTCACAGTTCGCGGGTTCCAGGTATTCCAAAGGTATTTTATCGCGGCTTAATAACAAGGCCGTGGTTGCCCTGATTAATCTCTTCTACACTGTAGGTGTCGTAATGACGGATATCGCACTAACGCACATTAAACATTGTGCAGCGGTAAGAGAGGCTTGGTATCCTCAGTAGCTTCCCAGCCAGGCTTTCTGCAGGTGAGGAAGCTGACAGAACTCTTGTCAGAGGTGATTGGACTTTTAAATTTTGAATGTAGTAAAGGAAATATGACCCTAAAGTCTACGTTGTACATGGTTATCTTCTATATTTATGTTTTAGTCTAAGCTAATTGGTTTCCTTTCAAATTCGATCGATCTACGAGTTGAAATAAGAAGTTTTCTTAAGCTTCACGAGAATTAAATCTCTCTAAAAGCACGCTAAAGCCAGCAATAGAGCAGAAAGAGAACATGATAAGATTTTTACGTGGAGAAAATGATAAATTATCAATGATTGAAATAGAAAAATTGCATCTCTAATTAAAAAAGCGTATTTTTGAAAAATCGGTCTATTGTTTCCTAGGATGTCGAAATTGAATTCTGACTAGCTACCAATAAATGTGAATTGGGTCAAAATACCTTAGGGTGTAATACATGTCCCTGAGGTACACATTGTAAAGTGCGATGTAGTTTTTGATTACGAGCTCCACACCTAAAAGATATAGGTTATACCAGGACAGCCTCATGAATTGGCGATCTCAGATTTAAAGTAGAGAGCTGTTCTCCACAAGCTTCTTTGAACTATTTTTTTATTGAGTTTATTTTAAAAAACAAATTTCCTTGAAATATATACCCTAATATAGGTAACATAATCACCACCATAATTTTACTCCACAGGCTTGTGTTTTACCTACCTTACTAGACCTGCCAATATTTATGTAACTTTTTATATATCTATATCTATTTGGAAAAATGGGTTAGGGCCTTATATGCCTTGTGCATATCGATTCTAGCGCTGGAAGTGGTGGCTGGCGTAAGTTACTGGAGGACCTGGGTACAAGGTTGCGAAAGGGGGGGGATTACGTTTTCTACGTTCATCGTACAAACATATCTCGGAAACAGCAAACATCATGGAAGCTATTCATTATAGAGGAACTGTTTCCACCAAGAAGCTTTGGGTAGGTAAAACATTCAAGAAAAATCTGATATGTATCAGCTATCGGATTGTTTTTGTTTGGCCTATCGCGTCGGCTCTTACAATGTTTTTATTCTGATCGGATTATATTTCATCACTTATCATTATAAAATATCTTCATTTGTGAACCATTCATTTACAAAAATATGTGGTTATTTTGATGGTCGGTTCGATTAACCTACAAATTCTAATTTAGTAGGTAGGTTCTACAATTCCCTGTGAAGTCATGTGCAATTGATCAAAAGCAGAAAGGGATTCTTGGCTTAATCGAAAAACGTAAATCTAAAAAAAAGCGTGCATAGATTAATCCCAACATAATAGTACCTAATAAGAACAATTAACTAACATTCTTGGTATTATTGAAAATAATAAACCAAAAACTGTCTATTCTATTCTATCTTCTTGTTCATAACTAATTTTTATTCAATCCATTTCGAAATCAGATTAGTAAAAGAATCCTATTTTATGGGTACCTTTCTTGGAAGCCCCATTTGAATAAATTGGTATTAAATTAAAGTGATCGAATTTAGCTTCTTATTTCACAATCCTTTACTCCCACAAATACGCAATCATTATAGAGAATTGGCAATTTAATCACATTGTAGGTAATTTAAATAGTCTCAAATTTATTATTTCACAACTAAAAGCACAGTGTTATCTGGAAACTTTCACTTTTCAGGACAGTTTCTGTTGAGTAGTCTTGAAAAAATTGATTTTCAAGATTTTTTTTTTCGAAAAAAAGGATTTAGCACGAAAAATAAATGTACTCTCCGATTTCGCAAACTCTTACGACTTTTGATGCAATTTTAAATCTACGGTAAATTCTACGCCAGATATCTCCATCAGCATTTGCTGTGCCTGATAAAAATAGTGTTATGAGGCGCTACACAATATCCACTATAAAAATAATAACAATAATAATATTTAAAAAAATCACTTTTTATTCTAAAAAACTGGTGAACAATCAGATGTGCGTTGAGAAAGCCTCTAGGCATTGCATTAATTTCTCTTGTCCTAGCTTTTAAGCTTAGAGTCTTGGCTTTCTAACGTCGTCTTTAATTACATTTTTACAATGTTATTTTTTAGAGAGTTTGAAACTCAGAAATTACAAATGTTCGTAGTTGAAAATAAAGATTATAATTATTATATGAATATAGTGGATGTTTTTTGTAATTTGCTCTAATTTAAACCGATTTTACTCCAAATATCTGCCAATGTGGACCCCAAAGCTATAGTTCTGTTATACAAAGCCCTTGTTTCACCTATCCTCGAGTGTAAAAAATGCAATTGGAAAGGGTCCAGCGACGCTTCTTGAGGTATCTGGGGTACGAGCTGTGTATACCTCCCGAAAACCTCGATGATTTTTCCAGGTAAGGCTTGGAATACCGTGTTTCTCCTCTGGAGGACATACGAGTTGTGGCTATCATCGTATTCCTCCTCAAGCTTATAATCAACAGCTTGGACTGCCCTTCATTAGCCCTTGTTAATATTAATGCGCCTCAATACACCACACGCTTCAATTCTCTGTTTTCTGTCCCATTTTCCGCCGTAAATTATTTATACAATCGTCCTCTCTGTCGCCTACCTCGTGAAACCAATGTTTTTCTACACTCTTGTCACGAAGTTGACTTTTTCAACTTCTCCCTGTCTTCTTTGAAATACCATTTATCATCCTTTTGGCTCTAAACCTAAACTCATGTGCCACCCAACAATTTACTTTCTTATATCCATTGTCAAATATTCCAATTCTGTCATTTATAATATTGTATTTACACTAATTTCATGTACCATATTATTTTTGTTAATCTTTTATCGTAAATTACGTCTTATTTCAAATTAGTTAAACTCTATTATGTGATATTTTATTGAATTTTTTGTAATTGGCTCTAGCCGTGAATAAATAAATGTGTGTAAACAATTAAATCATTTTGTTCCCGAATGTGATGAGAACTCTCAAAAAATAAAAAAGTACGAACTTATGTATGCAATTTTATACAGCAGATACCTACGACCTTATACTAACTCAGTAGAAACTCTTAATTGTTCGATCTGACTTCACTGGTGCGCTTAGAAAATGTTAGATTTGATTGGGAAAAGCTGGTGTATTGCAGGTTATACTCTGTGAAATCTTATATGAGGCTGGCTGCTAATTATTCTAGGATAACGAAAGTTACGCGTCTCTTGAATGTGTGGTACAAACCATTAAGGCGTGAATGTCATATGGTTTGAATGGCGGCGCCACGTCTACTTTCACATCACTATAACCATCATTAGCAGCAATGTAACGCAATCCTCTTTCTCCACAATCGTGGCTATAGTGTTGAGGCCAGCATTTTTTGAAGGTGAATACCCTCCTAGAGTATTTGATATATACTACGATATTGTATGTGATAGATATTATATATCATGTATCAGGAGTAGTAGCAACTTACAGCAAGAAGAACCTTCGATATATGAAGCAAAATCGTGTCACTAGCAGTTTCCACGTATTTGTAGAGAGCTTTGATGATCGAAGAATGAGTTTTCATGTTTCCACGAATTGTCGGATCCGATTTGACCCTGTCGTACAGTTGTTGGAGATAAGAAATGAGCTCCTCTTCAGAAATAGAAGGTCGATCTGAAATATGAGGTAGAATGAGCAGGTAAGTACATCCGAAAATGAAGAAATGAAATACTCGAGGATAAACGGATATATCATATATATATATATATATGTATATATATATATATATATATATATATATATATATATATATATATATAAAATTAATATAATATGCATATTAATTATATTATATATTAATATAATAATCAGGACCGAACGGCTGACCGATTTTCATGAGGGTGGGCGCAAATGTACGAGCAATTTCCGGAATAGGACTTAGGCTATATTACCGCGGTTTCACAGGTGGACAAAGTTCCTCAATTAGCCACTAGAGGGGGAAGGAGTTGACACCTCTTCTGTTCTCATGCCAGGAAAGTCACCTGTTACAGGTTGGAGGTTTCACACACAAGGGTGGATCGGGTGGATTCACGCAAAAAGAACTTTCAATAATAAATTCAACGGTACCAAAAGATTTTGGTGGGTTGAGTCGAGCAGTTTTTATTCGTAAAGATAGATGTTCAAAAATTGTTATTCAATACACCTTATTGCTGTGATGTTGGTCCGGAATAGTATTAACGTAATTAAGGTTATATCGAGTTAGTTATATTGAAGGGACGTGATTGGTTATGACATTTTTGGATCAGCTGAGTGAGCTAAATTCTCTCCTGTTCGCCCTAGGAAGTTGAAATTTGATAGGGTGACCCTTTGGGAAAATATGAGATGATTGAAATCATGGGCTTTTTCCTGATCAGCCGGGCTGGATTTTGCTACTCTTATGCTGTAATTTCTCACGTAGCCTTCGTAGTTATGAACACTCTCTGGATATGGTTATTTCAGCAGTCTATGCACCGACTAACCCGTGAAACGCACGGGTGACCGGCTAGTACTGTATAAATTCGTATGTATGTAATACTATATATTATTTGCTGTAGTCATGTTATTAAATATGAGCATGCAATTGATTGCATTTGATATTAAAAAAGAAAACAATATTTTTTAAACTTTATATTTTAATTATTTATTAAGTAAGGTGACTATGGCATCTTGCAAAAAAATATAAACCCGAGAAACTATATTACATTAATCTTCTAATTTTGTCTGTCTTTCTATACGGGGTGTCTCAAATGCCAAAGACCCACTTAACTTTCTTGGAAAAGGGCTAAAAAAAACCCTTCTTATATATTTTATTTTATTTTTTTGGTGAGTTATCAAATATATAATTTTTTCACTAAGGATCATGCGCAAAACATCCGAAAAACGTTGTTGTTTCAAAAGTATAAAAACCCGCTTTTTGTTTTTTAGAACAGATTCAAAATCTACTAATGTTTTTGAGGAATAAAGGAGGAACCATCCATCCCCTGAATTTTAGATTGCAAAAAAACGTGAGCTATTATGCGTGAAAAGCTATATATTGAATTCTTGGAGATATAGAATGCGAAGTGTGTGAATGATTATGAGTTTTGTTTCACGTTGTACCCCGTAGTGATGTTTGAAGGGGGGGCTTTTTATTTGAAGTAAACTCTGTATACCGGCTAAAATCAAGACATTATTAGTTTATTTTTCGTGAAATTTTAAGATAATTGGAGTCATAAACGTTTAGAATTAGTAAAAGAGGAAGGTTTCCGCTCGCACTATTTGGTGCCCACTCCATATGCAAACACATGATTGTATTTGAATGCTTAATTGGTCTGTATGAATTATTGGGAGTCCAATCATGCTGTTACAAACATTGATACCATGTACAGACATTGTTGTACGGTCATGTATTATATCTGTTAATCAATTTCGGTGTGATTGTGGCTTTAGGATCATCATCCAAATTTGATTACCAGTACGACCCAAATTATACGAATGTTAGGTGCAGGCAATGCACCCAATTACCTAGGGGTACCGACTTCAGTAAGACTGTAAATTAAACCGATCATGTATAGACGAGTGAATCTAACTACATTCTGGCTTTTTGTGATATTCTGAATACACTTTTATTTTTGATCGTTGTTGCATTATCCGGAACTTTGGCCCAACATTGGCCTACTCCCTACCTCACCCTATCGGCTCAAAATTAATTTTATTCGCATATTCTAGGCAGGGTATGCCCATTGAGTCACTTGTTGCCATATATGGAACGGTAGATCGATTCTATGTAAGCTAAAACGAGGCGCAAAGATGCATCTTTTCGGACTTTCTTCATTTGTTCTTCATCACCCTAGTTATTTTGCCCACCCACTCCTACCAGTTCTCCTCAGCTAATTTTGATAAAATTTGAAACATAGCCTGCATTTTACCTGACGGAGTGCCTTTTGGGGTTTTGGAGCCGTTACGACTCTGATCAGCTGAGTGAATTGAATTCTTTCCCGTTCCCCCTAGGAAGTTGAAATTTAATAGCGAGACTCTCTGGGACTTCAACATACGAATGAGCTCGGAGGTTCTTTCCTGATCAGCTGAGTGAGCTAAATTCTCTCTAGTTCACCCTAGGAAATTTAAATTTGACTGGGAGCTTCTCTCGGATAACAAAAGTTGAATGAAATGACTCACTCCATCCTGAGCAGCTCGTACATTCCAACCTTTTCCTCCAAAAGATGTGTAATATTAACCAAAAGACACTCCGTGCACAAAAGATGCCTAGCCACAAAATGTATGATATCATCCTATTCGGGCTAAACCGATAGTCGGAATCTATAATTCTTAATTTATTTTTATCATTTTTCTACGTAAGGACCAGAACCCACGACCTCCGCATTGCCTACTTCTGCAGTGCTCTACAACTTTTAACACGAGACATAGCATTCTACCCTCATTCCGTGAAACTACTTCCATTCCATTGTGAATGTCGTTCTCTTGAAATTATATCGTACAATGAAATTTGCGTTACGTATACTCGTTACTTATGCAGAGCTAAAGTGGGATGTAAACAGCGCTGTACTAATCCACAGAAACATTAAAGGGTTTACAACCCCATATAATTTGCAAATTAAATATATTATTTTCAACATTAGGAATAGATTTTCTGTGAGCAGCTGTGAGATGTATCAATCATCTGCCACACTTAACGGTACGGTTGTGCAATCGGCAAAAATCAGCCAAGCCGCTGAAGAAGCTTCTCACTCCCAATCCCCAAATTAGTGAGAGAATCCGTCTATTGGCTTGACCCAAATCGGATGATATCATGCATTTTGAGGCATGGCATCTTTTGTACTCGGAGCGTCTTTTAGTGAGAATATATATGTATCTTGAAATAATTCGTTGTTTCCCCCAATGAATGTACTTAAGTTGGTAATAATCAACGGCCATTCAGAGTGCATTGAGTTCATAGTCAGTAACTCTGTGTTCGATTGTTGGGAGAAACGCAAGCAACCTAGAACTCTAAATGACAACCTATAGCTGGCCTTGAGTAATCGATGTTTTATTATTGAGTTACAAGGTGAATTATTGAGTCCAAGGCTATGTTTCAGTTCACTTCCAATGAAGTCAGATATTGGCATACTGTCATCAGCTCCTTGTGCCAACAAAGTGCGGTTAAGAATTGATTACTGGAGACACGAATGCGTTACTACAACCTCTATCTGAGATTTTTGCGACAATGGTCAGGAGGTAAAATAAATTATTTTGTTGTTCTGCCAACATTTCTGCCAATCTGCCAAGAAGAATAATAAGCTTCCAAGTATTTTCAGCATTTCAGTATAAATATAGCAACGTGTAACGTAAAAAATGTAGATTGTCAAACACTGTTATGCACGTCCGACGCTTCAACAGAACAACTTTCTTTCGTTTTACGGGAAGTGAAGACATTAGTTTGATTTCCACAAACGTGCTAGCTTATTTACTTTAATTTTAGTTTATTTTTAAATTTAATTTATTTATTCATTCAAAAGCAGAGCAAGCATATTGGCCACCCTATTGATCTCAAAACAACAAAATTTATGTGTACATAAATGTGGACATGTTAGTTCCCACCGATTTTAATTTATGTAGGTGTTGCGGGTTTAAGAAAGTGTGATAGCTTTAAGAATGTTGATAGCTTATCAGTTTATAAAATAAATCTGTGGTAGCAATAATAATCATAGGTTACCTCCATTATGGCCATCGTTGATTCGATTGACTATCTCCAATGTTGGGTCATCTTTCACTTGTGCTTTTTGGCAGTCTTTTTTCTCGTTGATCCTGTTGTCCTCAATCGTAACATCTGCATTCTTGATTTCCCCATTCAAAGTATAAATGGGTGGAGGTCTGAACAGATTTTTCTTTTCCGGGGGATGGTGAATTGTGAGAGTTTGAACATCCTCGTTTTCGTCCGATTCTTCAATGGAACAGCTGTTCTTCGCGTTTTTCGGAGCGAGAAGACGGTAGTTGGTTTTCCGTTTGATATAATTTTTGGCGCGTCCAATCGAGTAGTTGCCAGATTTATCTCTATGCAAGGAGGACAATGTTCTGGGTTTCGGAGGGCTTGAGAACTCGGTTCTTTCTTGAGGGCTGCTGTGGGTTTCACGGAGGATGTTCTGCTGAATCCATGCATCAGGTGGTGGTTCGATTTCCACTTCTTCAGGCACTAAAACAAGAAAAATAGTACTGAGATAAACTGAACGCGCTTGCGCACATGCTACTAATAATCCGGCGTTAACACAAATAATAGGTGATAACCTGCACTTTCTCCGAAAATATTATAAAAATCGTACTAAAAGTAAGCATTGTTTCAGGCATGGCAAGAAATTGTCACAGACATAATGACAAGCTTTCGTGAAGCTGACAGACAGATGCGTAACCAAAATTGAGCAGCAAGCTCTTAATCGCTAAATGCTTGTACTTACGATTTGTTAACGAGGAATGAGTTCTGGGAAGTTCTGGAAGGCGCCATGGGGTTCCTTTAATAGAATTTCTAAGACCGGAGTTTGTGCGAAGTGGTGGAAGCTTTACCGTTTCGACATCTTGAAACTTCACTTGTTTCAAGCTGAAAGCAGTTAAGTCAGGTAAATAAATTGGAAAAAATAAATAAATAACAATTCATCCCCCATATTAAAGGGCATTTTTAACATAAAGTGCGCACAATAATCTTGAAAACGATAAGGCTGTATTCGATAATCATCAGAAACGCTTGCATACGAGTCTGCAACACATTGGGACATTTTGTCTTTAGTTGCAGACTCGTATGCAAGCTTTAAGAGCCACTCAGCTGATCCGGACCCTGGGCGTCGTCAAGTAAATGTCCTAAAGAGTCTACATACGAAATTACAGCTTCCTAGAGTGTAAAGCATATAAATTAGCTTCAAGAGCCACTCATCTGATCCGGACCCTGGGCATCGTCAAGTAGGTAAATGTCCTAAAGAGGCTACATACGAAATTACAGCTTCTTAGAGTGTAAAGTATAGAAATTACCTATTAAAATGGTTTAACCACCTCTTCACAAATCAAACCGTTCTCGCAATATTCGGATCACCAGCTATGAATCAAATCATCGAACACCAGCTCAATGAAATGCAATCATGTTCACAATATCAATTATTGAGAATGATCACCTATTCAGTACACAATTATTCAAATAACCATGCTCATAGCTTGTTGGCCACGCACTTCGCAGTAGATAACATAATATGGTTGGATAAAACGAGAGCTTTCGAACAAATGGTCAACGAATTTTGTGGGATGAAAAACGACGAAGTACCATTTCCCTAGCAACGTCTCGGTTGTAAGCGGAAATCATCAAAAACCAACCGTAACGCTTTTTTCGTTTATGTGCCAAAGTAAAGACCTAAAATGTCAAAATAAGGAGACTTTAAATTTGAATATGTAACACTCACTATTGGATAGGACGTCAATAACATATGGTGCAAATTTACTTTTGGGTATTCGTTAAATTCGAATATTGGAATCCCATTTAGTTCTGTTGCTGATTTCACGAGGATTTCTACATGCCAGAAATATTTAATCATGTTTTGATTAATTTTGCCAAGGCAAGTAGATACCTATCTGGAAGTAGCAAGGGTCCTCAAACAACTAAAAGTTTGATTTGATTTGTTCTAAATAGTGTTCCGCATATTTACACTGGCTTTTTCTAGCTGGAAAATATTGAGTTCTGTGTCTGATGGCTTGAGAAATTGTGAAACACGATGACAGTGCACAATAGTGTAGTTGTGCAACCAATTTTGGAAATTTTAAATTTAAAGATGGAAGAGGGAAATGGAGGAGGTAAAGTCGAAAAAACGTATTTTTTTCGACAAACTTTGTCGATGCTAGTTACAGTTCTCAACCCATTTTCGCGATTCTCATTTTGTTCGATTCCAATTTTAGTCTAGTTGTGCAACAAACCTAGGAAATTTTGGATTTGCTGTCGAGGTAAGGGATGGAGGGGATAATTAGCGATTTTGTCAAGCTCTGCCTATGCTACAGATATCTACCGATTTTCATGATTCTTATTTCGTTCCATTATGGCTTCGATATAGTTTTTGAAAGTTTGTCAGGATTTTCAAATTTCATCAAGATAGGGGGTGAATGGAAGGGGTAATATTGATAAACCATGATGTTTTCACTTTTCTCGTCCGATTTTTGTGATTCTTTTTTTTCAACTTTGAATTTGGTCTAGTTATGGAAAATATAACAGGAGTTTCCAACTTTATGATGGAAGAAGGTGAATGGAGGGGGTAGTATTGATAAATCATGGTGTTCTAACTATTCTGGTCCAATTTTTATGATTCTTTTTTTGTTCAACTTCGAATTTGGTCTATTTTTGGAATAAGTAACAGGAGTTTCAAATTTCGTGATGGAAGGGGTGAATGGAGGCGGTCATATTGATAAATCGTAATTTTTAAAATTATATTCATCAGACGTTTCATGACTGTTATTATTTTCTGTTTGGTCCAAATTTTAGTCCATTTATGCAACCTCGGAAATTTCAATTTTCCCGTCGTTGAAAAGGTGAAATGGTGTGAGAGGGGGGGGGGGGGGGGGGGAGTTTCCGAGAAATCTTGATAATTTTGTTTTTTTCTCTTGTCTTCATTCTCACCAAAATTATATACAATCCATGCATAGGGCATGCATTACTTACCAGTATGTTTACATTGATTATTGCTCTTAAAATACCTATGCGACTTGTAAACGTGTGAATAAAAATGCGTCAAATGATAATTGTCCCAATTAATAAACCACTATCCCTACAAATTTGTTCAGCATCTCAAGGTATTCCATCCCTTTGTAAAAACGATGCAAATTGTTACTACTATAACTATTATTAAGCAAAGAAATTAGCTTCTCAGGATCCTTAGCGTAACGCACCTTCGTAAACGATTTCAATACAGTTTCATAGTGATTGGGTGAAAGGCTGACTTTGTCATCAATATGCCGACGTAGATAAAGTCACATACAAAGGGAAAATGGATGCAAATACTACTACATTACTAATAGTCTAAGAATAGCTACATTATACGTACTTACCCTCTAACGAAAAATTTATGAGATACTCGGATAATTAAGAGGAACGGGAGAGCGAAAGGATTAACGTATAGTTTTCCGGTTGGTTTCATTCGACTCTTTGGGATAAGTATCTATCTATCAATGGGATAAGTATCTATCAATGATACTAAAAAAAAACCTCACCAAAGTTACCTTGAAAGTTTTCTAGATCTCGATTTTTTAAATATTTTAGTCTTCAAGTTCATCCTTTTTGGGTTGAGTGAAATTGATACCGTTGCTACTGCCACATCACCAGCCGATTTTAGAACCTAATTTCATAATGTTCGTCCAGTAGGAGAAAAGCGTCGGACGGTAGGCGGTGTATGGCAAGGGCGGACGTACAAATTTTATTCAGATTTATTTTGATTTGGCGGGGGGGAGGGGGGTTTCCTTTTTTTCTTGGTCAATCATGAAGGTTTATTATTGAAATAGTAAACCAAAGCGGTGAATAGCTGAAACCTTGGGCAAAAAGTCAATAGTCGTACATAACTCTGTGTCAAAAATGTTTACATCAATGTGACTGTTTAGAAGTTTTTATTCCTTGTTTTTCAGCCAATATTATGTTGAACTGAATTTTAAATTGTTAGGTATGTCATGAGCCGACGATTATAATAATAAACATGCGCGTCATACTTATTGCATATCACATCAACTCATGACATGCTAGTAGTTCACATGAATGGCGAATGGCTGTCCATGGATTTCACCATTAACGTACGCTAAAGTGTCTATGCCATGGGCTATTTAATTAACAAAGGAAAATATTGATGATCTCCAGAATAAATATAACCCATTCATTCAAAATAATAACGTTGACCTTAACAACTATAGGGAACTCTTACCTATTCACCGGATGTAACTGTAGACACTTGACCTTTCTATATCTTTTGTGAAAAATAATAATGTAACGACAAATTCGTTTTCAACGAAAAGGGAGGGAAGATGGATACTTTTTCCGTGCCTTGGTTTTCCTTATTAATTTTATTTTTCATTCCTTTCCACCTAGGAACCTACTTACATAACTGCAGATTTCTGAATAAAACCATTATACCTACTTCATTCGTTATCAGGTTATGAAATACCTAACTATTACCAGCTGGTTTTTTACCCAAATTTTCGTAGAAAAGGGTGTATTAGAGCCGTTGGCTCGGCGGCACTTGGGGATGGGGATGCATATCTTTTGCGTTTCAGAGGGCTCAGAACATGTTTACTATATAAGACCAAGGGGGAAGATAGGTACATGTCCATGCACATGGTGCACTCCACCACCTTCCCTCTTTTCTTTCTTTTTTTCTGCGAGATACTGAATGCTTTTCTTCCCATTGTTTTGGTCGGATTTTAACTAACGAAATATCCATATCAGAAGCCTCAAACCCTTGACGGACGGAATCTCTATCTATAGACGAGCATATACGGGGCTGAATTTGATCAAAAAGCTCAAGGGAGAATTAATGTTGTTATGCGCTGTACGAATACGAATCATCCTTGCCTTTGGTTGTGAGGAAGAATAACAAAATACAATTATGAAATAAGTAAATCGAATAATCAAGTAAAAAATAAGTTAAATTCAATCTCATCACCCTAGAAAAACACTATATTATTACTACGGTATTACTGTATCCCACAGCGAATCTCTCACAATAAATAAGAAACGAAAAGGGTGTCTATTTAACAAGTAAAGAGGATAAACCTTGACACAGTAAACCAATGCATAAAAAAACCTATCATCAACAGCATATTTATACGCTAGTACTACCAGAGTTTCCCTAAGTGACCCTCGTATTTCAAGCAGTCTAGGGGGTCATGAAAACATTTCTCGATCAATGAACCATTAATCCAGTCGACCATAACCGCCCCTGACACACTTTGCTTTTCCCTTGTCAATCGGAAATCACTAAGGAAGTCAGGGCGATACGTTGAACTCTATGTATACATCTAAAGCTTTGTGATGCGTTTTAAATTGATTAATAACTCAAAAGGCATAGTACTACATCTTTGTAAATTTATTATTCATGACAGTAGGTACTTGTAAAATTCTTATGGGGCAGTGTTTAACGTAAGCTAGTCTCTTATTACTACACTATTATACACTAGTCTTTGACCCAGACGATGATACTACTGCCCTTGCTCTACATTCTGTTTGACTTGTGTTACCTAATTGATGCGGTATTCAAACGGATAACAGGAAATATATACGCTCACGCGATCTAACGTTCCCCGTCTTTGTGGCATCATAGAAGAAACTAGGAATCCTAATAATTTGAATACATGAATGCGAGAAAACAAGTATTAAAAGCGAATCCCCAATCCGTTTGTCAACCTTTTTCCTCAATAATATAAAAGGACTGATAAACGCAAATTAAACTGTGGCCGGTATTTGGTGCTGTGAGATACCAATCCACCGGACTAAGTGGGCGGAATCTTAAAAAAATGGACTGAATTGGAACAACACCCTTGTATTTATGAAGGAACAATGCTGCTAAATTTTCAGCCTATTTCGTTGAGTTTTAAAGATCGCCCAAGCTCGTTTTTTTCTTTTAGCTAATTTTCGTAGAAAATTTTCAAGATCAAAATTTTTGAAAATTTTCTTCATTGAAATCCATTTTGAGGGATTCTGAAACGATTCCTGAAGTTTGCGCTTTTTCATATATATGTATATGTACGTGTCATTCGTCATTCGAGACGATAACTCTCCATAAGATTGAGATAAAAATCCCTTTCTTGCACCAAAAAAGCAAGTTTTCTAAACAAAAGGATGAGTTTGTTGGCCAACAATTTTTGCTCATTTAATTGGTCAAATTTCAAGAAATGAACTAAAACAATCGCTAAATTTATAATTGTTAGCAGAATATCAATCAAAACAAAACTATCAAAGATTAATTAGGGCATTAAAAAAATTTTGCTGAAAAACTTACTTAAATTTCATTAATATTTGCAAAAAAATCAATAAAAACTGAAGAAAAAAAATCCTTCATTAAATCCCTGAATTTTATTTAGAATGGGTTTTTTGCTATAAAATTGGTTTTAACAATATCTTTCTACTGAAATTGCTCAAATTTCAATACAATTCAACATGTTATAATACGATAGATAATTTAACAAAATTCGCTTATACGGTCATACTTCATGACTGAAACTTTTTTTTGATTCACGTTGTTTTCTCCCGAAGAATATTAAAAAGAAAAAATAATAATCGGACGTCAGACATTTTAATTGCACTCCAATTTAAAGCTTTTTGACGTCTCAGCTTTTTGATGGCGCAAAAAGTTTTTCCCGATAGCATAGTCTAACCTGTGGAAATTGAAAAATGGAAAGAAATTTCTAATTTTTTTCGAAATTCCGTGGTAAAACTCTTATAAATAGTTTCAACATTCGGCATTGATTAATTCCAAATACCTACCTATGTTAATAATTCACAATTGTTTCCCCAAGAATCCCCTGGTACTGTTAGTTTGACGAAATAATTACTTCAACTCCCAAAAACGCCCTAAATTCCATCAATATTATATCTGGCAAAATCAAATTTTTAACGATACTTACAATTAACCGGCATTTATATTAAATTTAGACACTTTGAACAGGAAGAACAACGTTTACATCAACAACCCGAAAATGTAAAAAAAAAAAAAAAAATTCATCATCTAGGTAATTGTCGGACTTTGATTTCAATATCGCTTGCTGAAGGCAATAGTCTGAAAGAGAAATGTGAATGACCGAATTCAAATAATATTATGGAAAATTTGATTCTTCTGTCCCTGGCTATTTCTAAAATCAAACGCACCAGGGGCGTAGAGATCAGACTAATAATGACAACGAAGAGCGTGAGAAATCATGCAAATTACGGTTATACTAATAATAAAAACAATAATAATAATTGTAATAATAATAATAATAAGAATAAATTATTATTATTGTTACTATAGTAATAATGGTGATTGTTGGCGGTGCGGTGGTGGTGATTATTATAATGATAATATAATAATAATAACAATAGTAATAATGAGGAATGCAAAGATTCGCTCATCTGTGCACCCTGCACGGGCTCCAAACTGGACTTTCTGTAAACGGTCCTGAAGACTGATATTGAATTTAAAGTGTTTACAAAAGAAAAATATTCACCTACCAATTAAGTCATATTTATATAAATAAAGATTTTCAATGTCAATAACGATTAAATGCAAATATCGTGAAAAACGTTGATTTTGCCTAAATACGTTGACGGGATTTAGAACGTTTTTGGGAGTGTTGAATTAATGATTTCGACGAACTAATACTACCACGTAATTACTGGGGAAAAAATAGTGAATTAACATATTTGGAATTACTCATAGTCGAATGTTGAACCTATTTACCTTAAACATCGAAAAAAAATTAGAGATTTTTTGCAATTTTTCCTCAATTTCTGGTGGGAATTTTCTGTGCTGTTATGTTATGTTATTGAGGAAAAATTGTTGCACTATCCAAAAGCTGAAACGTCAACAAACATTTTTTTAAATTGTTTATGATAACAAATCATTGAGAGCGGCTCAATTTTAAAACTTTACTATTATCATGATTATTTTTTAACCACCCTACTGTATAACCCTCCAATTTCAAAAACTATCAACTGGCGATTGCAGAAACAGCACAGAAAATGACTAGAGTCTGAAGAGATCTTATCGCCAGGAGATTAGGATCTCTCCGATGGCTAAAGGAACGAACGAAAGTCTCCTGCAGGAGTTTAAATTCATAAATGGAACAAACGCTAGATTGAAGTGTTCGATATTTGAATGCGCTACGCGTAGTGGAATATGAGTTCCGATATTTAAATCAAGTTGGTCGGTAATGCAGGGTAACAAGGAAACCATCTACTTAATTCGGAGGCTGCTGGAATCGAAAGCACGTAACGTGAATTATGAGGAAATTTCCTTGAAGAAAGTGTTATTTCATTCTATACCACGATGCGTTAAATTCACAGTTACTCAAATGAATTCACGTCAACAGAATCATGAAAAACGTCTGCCTAGATGCGTGAGCAGTATACCTTTCTCACTTGTTGTTACGGACGTATAGAATTAGTGGAAGAACAAAGTGCGAGTTAAAATGATTAAATGCGAAATAGAACAGATATAAGTTATTACATGTTATACTGGTAAGTATATATGAGAAGTATATTAGGTACACATGTTAGTATAATGTGCGAAGTAGGGCTATAATTTTATTTTTTGTGCATAAGCTCACCCAACCATCATTCGAACAGCATTCACCATCAAAAGTAGAAGGGGATCAACTATGAGCTCAAGGTTAAGAGCTCGAGGTTAAAAGAAACCGGCACGATCCCTCGCTATTTCAATAAATCGGTCGATAAGTCTTGGCGTTTCGTCAACAAGCATTTTTGGGTTTGCGGATGTGCCGTTGGTGATGGGGAAGCAAAATAAATGAGAAAATGTTGGGAAAGAAAAGGAAAAGCATAGTTTCTATGCAAAAAGGTAGGCAGGATTTAACATGGTATGTTTTGTCATTTCTAATGTCTGAACATACTAATTAACATTATTGTTAGTGAGCTTTAATACGGTAAAATCTACGTTACCTAACCTAATTCGAATTCCAATTAAGCAACTCTACTATTTCCAAATTGTACCAGAACATTTCCAGAGGTCAGAACTCCTAAGAACTGAAAGAAACGCGTAACACGATGCTAGACGAGACATCTCGTCGCGCTCCCTAAAACTCAAAAGAAAGTTAAATTGGTCTCTTTACATTCCTTGCTAATGCCTGGGAGAAAGTGGCTTTTTTCTATAGAGCTCTCGAAGCAATTAAAATTGAGCGTTTGCACTTTTTACATTGCCTTCCCACATTCTGTAGAATAGTTTGCTGGTTTTACGTTCACCTCCATTAACAAGGCTGACTAAATGCACTTTCAGAATTCTACGAAAACATCAAATAATAAATTGTAATTTATTAGATTATTTGACTCTCCTTCCCTTCCCATTTACACACTTCAACCTGCACATTTCACAAAGCAACGCCTGCACAAAGTAACACAAATTGTTAGCATATAAAAATATTAATTGAGGAGTTTCGAATGTATTTCAATTTAAAAATCTTGAATGGTTGAACCTACGAAATCTGTGGCGTTGGAACCAACTTAGACATTCTTGGAGAAGAGTTGATGTTTGTAAACTCTTCTGCCATTTTAAATAAATTTGACTGCTTTTCCTTGACTACGATTTTGAGTACCGGGTCAACAAAAAGCTGAAGCGGGTTTGAATACGTCAACAACATTTGGTGTACTACAACATTCTGGCAACCGGAGAGTGATAAATCAGAATAGTGAGATCAAGTTCAACCCATTTACGTGAGAAAAAACAAACAATGAATCTGTGTAATCAACCAAGAAAAACTATTTTCAATCCCACCCCCACTAACCTTTAAATTTCTTGGTTTAGGTTTCAAGATTAGTAGAACCCGTGTCGTTTTTAAGTGTCGTTGTTTTGTGTCGTTTTTACATTCAATTGTTTTTTGTTGTTGCTGCGATGGTTGTTAGATGATAATTTTCGACAAAAATGTCTCCGTGAAAATGTATTCTACGTTAAAATCCGTCCGTCCGACATCTACGGCTTCTCTTCCAAACTACTAAAGCAAAGTTGGCGAAATTTGGATAAAATGTCACATAAGAGTAGATTTCGGCACCAGCTGCACTTTCCTACGATAAGTAGGAACCTAGTTTCCTTTCTACGGGTTTTCAACGTTTTGGGCACCTATGGCTCCACACTGCGTAGAGTGGTCTCTGGAAGGATGCTTTGACGTCACGGGTGTTCGTGGCATGGATGGAATCGATTTTCATTAAAAAAAATATATGTATATAAAAAATAAATAAAAAAACGCGTGTAAGGCTCATTTTGCGGGCGTCACAAAAATCACAAAGATTTACGTCTTCAACCAAGAGGATCCACTGTTAAGGCTCCAAGGGCTCCAAGGATCCAAGGGACGCACTAGGTCTACAAGCGTATAGTTCGGCAACCATAAATAATTTATTCTTCTCTTTTGGTAAGAAGATAGGTGCAGAATAAAAATTGTAATTTTAAAACTCCTTCTCACACATATTATGTGGATAGTACCTGATTGAACTTGGTGGTCTGCTGGTTCCAGCTTTTACGGCGCCAAACAGGGTCCTTTGCCGCTCAGTCGGCGTGAATGGCCGCTTCGTGTTGACTGGTTTAGTCGACATCTCAGCCCTAGCTTCCTTGATGATTTCTGCGCTCGTCTTCAACACGCAACCTGGTGGCCTATAGAAAGGGGGCTTATGTATGTCCATACCGGCACCTGAAAACGACATAATGCATTCGTATTATATTATAAACGTTCAAATCGGAGATGCAGTTGAATTGTGATGGTATCATGCGGTGTTTACAATTATTGACTCTCCTAGACGATAAAGTATTTCAGAGGACCAGTAAGCTTTGTTCTTCCAACTGTTTCCAAATATCGGCCGACTCGGAGAGGAATAGTGTGAGATATGTCATACCTCTAACAAGAGGGATCCCGGTAACATGGGAGAATTAGCGTAAAAATTGAATGATTGGGAAATTGGTGCAAGAGGAGGAGAATCCGGAACATTCGTTCACAGACGGAGTATAGACAGGCAGTATAGGCGGAATAACTTCATCCGACGGAGTATAGACGGGCAGTATAGGCGGAATAACTTCATCCGACTTTCTTCTGACCTTTTGGAATTGAAATTTTGTACCTACATCTAATGTTATAAAGATAAATTCACCTAGTATGGATCTTTTTTTTTCCCATGATTATGGTGTTTGTTTTTGGTTTTGCAGATATAATTGACATAATTGTATAATAGGATGGGTTATTGTAAGGAAAGTTTTCCACGGACTCTTCTTTGTTATCTACTTATCCTGTAGCTGCTGAGCTCGGGCCATTCACAATATTTTTGAAAAGATGTAGATGTAGATCTTAAACAATCATGACTGCTCATGTTCAGATGTGAACGATCACTTTATTATATTCTGAGAGATCGTTAACAAACGGAATAACACCCGCATCGTTACACACATCTTCCCTTTGTTATCTTGATACTAGTAGTAAAATAATAAAATTCATCGTTCGTGTTATGAAATATGTAAAGATGTGATTGCATAACATTCCACTTGTTAACTATATTGCTTTGCAATTTTGAAAATATCCACTATTAAAAGTGCCAATTATTTTGAAACATCACGAAGACAGAAGATACCACTCCACTTGCGGGGAAATTTGCATACACCGGAAAAATTGGATAATTCGCTTTTAACTTTCCTGCTTATTTGGCCTTCACAATCAACGAAGTTCAAGAGAGACCATTTATTAGAGCCCGATTCAAATTTCATACAGCTGTTTTATACTGCCTTACTCTGATTTGACCTGTTATTTAATTAAAGTCGAATAGGAACCGTAGTTAATATATTTCGGAATGTAACGAAATTCCTGCAGGACTACGTAGATCTATGAAAATTCAAAATCCAATACGTACTTGAGCCACAGGTGAGGATACAGACAACGTAATGAGTGGTGTGGATATGGTGAGTCAGCTTGCGTGAATTGTGAATCTCCCCAGATCCTTAGATAGAGTCATGACTCGTCCTAGAAGACGAAAATGGTGGAATGCGAATAATGGCGAGGTTTGTCCTCTTACGGAATAGCCATTTGAGTCATGTACAAGCACAGGAAGCAAGACACAGGTGATGCCATGGAGTAGTCTTGCTGATATAGGTACATTCATATGCACAACTTTTCCCCAAAACTTAACACTACACATACACTATCAAGGTCCAGGTTGCAACCCCAAGATTATTGGCCACCACTTTGGTCTTCTCACTCAGGTACTTTCTACCATCATAGACTTTGTTTAAATTGTCTGTATTTTTCTCTCCAGTGCAGACGTAGGGGCCTTTATATGAAAGAAATAACTTAGCCTCAAAGTATGAAATTGATAAGAATATGAAGGATGGAGAGTAACTGAAAAGAATAGTGTCGCTGTAGCATGTCCATCTCGTAAGAAGATAGGTCGTGACGGAAATGAAGAGGATATAACTGCTGGGATGTTCAACTTGTGTAACTCAGTAGCATTTTTCATCCCTGCACAAAATTTAAGAGCTATGATCGCTGGCATGTCCTTAACATCATTCGTTACCTTTTTGTTGGTTGGACATCACTTGTCGCAGGTTATTCTTATTATACTTTTTGTTACTACGATATTTGTAATTATCGCTTTAACAACATGGACATCCAGAAATGAGGGAGGCAAAACAGCAAGTATTTAATTGGTTTTTTTTTGCTCTTGTCACCCTGCATGTTATACAGTCCGTTTCTCGCCATGTACCAGCCACCTGATGACAAAGCGCCAACTACATGCTTAGCAACCAGAGCATGGAGTAAATGCAGATACAGTGAGTTCGCGGACAATTCTGCCCGTATGGTGTCTGCAGTCCATTGACCTGCTACTTCAACACCTCACCGAGGTGGCTAAAACATGCATACTTCAACAAACACACACTTATGGATTTGGATTCACGGTTGTCTGAAAAAAATTCGCACTGAGTCCTTTACGGTTTCAACTGAATGTTTTCCCCTTCAGAACGAAATCAATAACATTTAAATGTATCGTACTGTCTAAAACCTAAAATGGAAATTCACATACCTCTTTTACAAATCTTTACGGCCATGTAGATTTTATTCTTATCCCACGAAACTTGACGCAATCTGCACGAAAAACGCTTCCTCCGAAATTGGCAATGCCCCGTGAAAAGAAGACTATAATGAGAATTAATGTGATTCAGCTACTAAAGAAAACAGTTGTGTATACTATTTCCATGGACATTTTCGTATTTATAAATAAATAATAATAGGTTACATTAGAATAAAAAGTACCTATATGTAACTTGTTCGAGGTTGAACTGCTACTGAAATAATAAACAAATTTGAGCTGTGCTGTAATATTCTTCAATGAAGGTGAATTGAAATCTTTTCCGAGCTTGAGCCTTCCCCTTGTAGGGCTATGATCGTTAAAATAAGAAAATTTTGGTCTTAATTTTGTTTCATTGTAGTGAATGTAATTTTGAATTTTAGTGTCATCATCTGTGTTGTAGTACGAATTGATCTTCTTTCATTAATTTTAAGTCCCAACGTCGCCCTTCGAATTGCAACGAACTTCGATGCAGAAACTAGAGCTATAAAAGAAGCTGCAAGACAAATTGCTACACCGACAGTACCTACATAATCGGAGATGCGACTTTTGCATTGACTTTAAGTCTATCCCTTGGGTTTTCAGCTCCAACCGACCATCAAACAACCTTAGAAATTCTGATTGATGTAAGATGGTTTGTTACTTTCCAATGGAAGCAACGGACGCAACGGAAGCTTGCCAAACAAGGAAGTAAACGCCTACAACTAGGCCTATTACTTTTGCTAAGGTAGGTATTTATGCAATAAAATAGAAAAGTGGAAAAAGCAAAGCCAGCTCAGCGAAGCCTCTGCACAAGTGAAAAAAGTAGGACCCTGTGTTGGCAGCTCAAGTTCCATCCGATGTGTTGGCAGCTCAAGTTCCATCCGATTTTCCAAGGATGAGAATTTTTGCAAGCTTTTACAATGAGGTGTTTCTTGTCACCTTGTAGGTACACCTGCACAGATTAGGCGCATCACCTACATACCCACTTTGCGAAATGCAGGCCATCATGGACGACAGATATTTAGAAGAACGTCGGAAACTCCCTATTCCCAACTCGTGTAATACTACCGATCTCACTTCAAGCTAGTAAGGAGTTGGCTTTATCGTCTCTAGCCGGCAAATGATAAGAATGGAAATCATTTACTGAATAACAAGAAAGCAAAACTGAGTCAAAGTTTAACAGTACCTATGCGAATGATTGCATGAGAGGAAGAATATATATCTCCTTCCTCAGTTTTGTCTGAAGTTGTTAGTTCTTAGTAAAGAGTTAGTCGGGAATTATTGAAAGTTTGTTGTTTTGCAGATTGTAGATTCCCGAATCTTTGCCAAATTCTGTGTGCATCGTGGTTAGTGCGATAGATAGGAACTTATTTTGAATTGTATATTCCCATCAAATAAGCGTACACTTGGCTGTTTATGGGTTGGAAGCATGCACTTAAACAGGTATCAATTTGAGTACCTTCCGGTTCATCACACTTCCCCCCCACGTGAAATGAACCAGTGAATACGAGAGAGTTGTCCTCAAGATGCGAATAATTATTTAAGAAAATAATTGTGTCTATTACTGCCAAGAAAGATTTTTAGTGTACTTATTAATATCAGGTGCTGTAATACTGTTTTGTAATAAAATGAAACATACATTTTGCAGTTCGTATTTGCAACTACCATAACTGTAGGTGAAACGACTCTCGAACCACCTTGGTGGAAATATATCGTTCTCTACCAATCACGATCTGCTGTCGACGGAATCTTCTATTATTTATTGCAATTAATGTATGATGGAGCAAACACAGACCGAGTTGAAGGTAAAGCGTTGTGAAAGGAACTAAACAGAAAGCTCTCTCCAGAGACCGTGTTTAGATCGCGTAGCCAAGACAACTCTTTGGTCAACTAGACCTTCAAGCGTAATCAATAATGCTCCAACGTCTGATTTAAAATTCCGTTTGTTCGGAATGTTCCATCACATTCCGATTCGGTGGTACAAAAATACGTACCTCTCGGTTGCTTTTATTTTGCGTTGAATTAGGTTAATTGGATTTACGTTTCACGCTTTAAACTCGAGGTGGGCTATTCAGCGAGTTAGGGAGGGTCGACGAGATTTTTCGCTACCCTTGTAGAGTTCAAGGGCAGGCAACCCTCACGAGCAATAAACCGCAACGACCCTTTGATTTGCATACGGCCAGACGATCTTGATAAGCTGTCGGGCTGTTCTCGGAACTATCTTTTGCTCATGGGGTAAAACGCTTGTCGAGTTCTTTCTTGTTTTCAATTGTATAAACCTGAGTTTAGTTGTTGTAGGTACTTTCTTTCACACTTTTATCTCACAGACCCAGGTAAATTTCTCAGAAAGAACATTCTGACTGGTTTAGATTTATTTTCTAGCGTTAGAAAAATGTGAACTAAGATTAATATTAGTTAGCTTTCTTCTGCGCACATCACTGGTCTGTAAATATATACCAACTTGAATCAGGTACCAGGAAGGTGGTGAGTAAAGACACCAGTTATTGGACACACCCCGTTATTGGACAGTCCGCTAGTTTTTCTTGAATAATAAGGTTGCGGGGTGTTTTTGTAGTTCAACGACTCTCTGGGGTTCGAAGGAATCATCCTAGGGTGAGTTGAGGTGGCCTAGAACGTTCCAGTATCATTATTTCTGATTCAGGTGCCGTCTGAGCTGTGTCACTATCAAAACTGAAGGTAAACAAGCTTTTTCATGATGAACAATTTTACCACTTCAGAGTTTTTACGGATTCTCGATGGTTCCCCTGGATAATACAACATTTGTCCTACAATTTGGTGTAATTGTGGTTTCGATTTACTATAATTATAATTAGTTTTGGTGCGGTGTCAAATAATTGCAACCAAAAATATGATTACACCCATTATTCGACACTGTCCAATAAGTGGGTCAAAGCTGTTCTTCTCCTTGAGTCCAGTTATTTGACACCTGTTCTCCTTAGTGTGCTTTAGCCTTTTCACAACCTAGAAGCTTTATTTTTGGCAAATACCGTGTCTGAAGGGATTTCATCAGTTCATCCGCAAAGCCTAAAAAGACACTGGCTTGAATGTTTATGTTTATTTAAAATGTTCATAGAGAGAAAGATCCTACCAATTTGAATTTCAATGAAATCTTCACCAATTGATGGTGCTATTTTGAGCTTATAAACCTATTTTCAGGAGGTAAGTTAATGTTCCAACTTGTTTTCGTTTGTGTGATGAAAGATTCTCAAAATGGCTCGTGCGTCCAAGGAAACCTCAAAGCCTTCTGCAGAGACCATTCTGCAAAAGGATAATAGGATGCACCCCATACTGCTAAAAAAAATATATATAAATTTAACGGTTTCTAGCCAGTTTTACTAATTTTTAGCACATTTTTGAAATATTACCAATTTAATGTGCTCAAAAAATGCTGGCCAACGGTATCATCGTTTTGTTTGGAAAGCTTGATTTTTTTTTTTGCGCAAGAAAGGAATTTTTTCTCAATCCTAAAGAGAGTTTTCGTTTTGAAGGACACACACATACATAAATACAGGGTGTTCACACTTAAGATTGTTAACCTTCTAAGGATCAATTCTACAACCAATTTTCAACGAAAAGTTTCTTGTTCCAATTTTTTTACACCAATTATGTTAATTTAATATTTATTTAATGATGTGAATACTTTTTTATTACTCATAAACCTTTGCAAGTATTATCATTTCACATTTTTTGATAATCTACATTTTTTGTGGGAGATTAGGAAGGTATTAGTCACAAATTATGGTGGATTTCTGTGTGCCCAATAACAGGACAATCTGTGTCTAATAACCGGGGGTAAGTGTTCAATAACAGGTAGTAACGCGTTTTCTAGGATAAAAATTCCCTTAAGTGTCCAATAATGGGTGTCCTAATGACCTAGGTAATAAACTTCTGCATATATCCCCCCAAAACATCAAACAAAACTCAAAGCACTTATTTGGTATACCTACTTCATTTTGTTTTAGCTACTGAATTCATAACCGAAGGAGTGGAAACATTTTTTCAAATTGGAATGTGTCCAAACCTGTAGTGAAACTACAGATGAGACATAAGCGGCTGATTACATAATTGTTTATCTGAACCTTTTTTTAGGTGCTGAATTCAAATATAGGACACAATTAACTATCGGCTATAAACTAGAACATTCAAAAATGTATACACAAAAATATGCTGAGAAATGTAGATATATAAATTTCATCGGAACTTATCAAAATTAGATAAAAATTGCGAAAAACCTAAAAATCGTATATAACTTTTTGAAAGCAGACTTGTTTTCTTGCCATACATTTGATTGTTAACAATTTCATTGCACTCAAAATGCTCAAATGTCAAAACAATGTTACATAAATATAATACGATAGTTAGCAATAGCAGAATAGAGTTTAGTTTTTGAATAGCAAACTATTATTTAAAATAAGGTTTTTGAAAAAAATGTATTGTTAACCATTTCATTGCACTCAAAGTGATACATTTTCGAAAAAAATTTAAAATAAGATAATATACGCTCATGCTACATGACTGGAACTTTGTTTCTTTTGTTGAAAGGAGGTTGTGAAACAACTGCTAGGATGTTAAGATGAACGACTGGGTAATATATGTGTAATAATAATATTAATATCGAAGGTAAGGTAAATTCGCAAAGTACTTCGATAGAATTCAACTGTAATTCAAGATCAAACTTTATCAATTCGATAATATAGATCGACTGGCACCATTTTTCATGGCGTAATTCGAAAACAACGTAAAACAATATTGAAGACTCCATCGCACAAAACGATTTGAAGAACCGAAACTTTAAAATTCTTCATCGTTCATGATTTCTTCAGGTGGTTTGAACCCTTCTTCTGTAGCCCACAGAATATTGAGAATATCGTCAATGAAAGGCGTTTTTTCCATCGATTTTTGGCACAGTATTTCAATGGCTCTTAGTTTATTGTAGTAGAAGGTCACGTCCCTGTCCAACTGTTCAGAGATCTGCTTGTAGTACGCAAGTTCAGCGGTTAGATCCTCGTAACGTTTCGCATCGTCTTCCTTGTTTTCTTCTTCGGTCTTGGTTTGCGAACCTAAAGGAACAAATAATACATAAGTGGGTACTTTTTTGTTTCAATTACCAGAAGGGTCATTAGTGGCATTGAACTTGGTGTCAAAGGGAGCATCGCTAGGACTGCAGAGCGGGTGGGAGCACAGGAGAAATGGGGCTGAACTAACATGGTCCGCCACTAGGAGCGCTAGGGAGTAATGTCCCTCAGAAACATGTAGGTATGTTGGCATGTTTCTCACTATAGTTGATACCTTCCGACATCATTTTCGCTCTACACTAAATTCGTTCTGCGCACTATTATCGTCATCAATACGGCTCAAAAATGAAATTATATTAGGAATAAATAAAATTATTAGGTATAAAAAGGAAATACACAAAAAAATAATAATAAAATAAATAAATAAATAAATAAAATAAAATAATAACAAAAGTGCTTCAGACAAGCAAGAAACGTTCTATGTCTGATATAGTTCAGACGTTATTAGAAATGTAGGTACCAATTGTAGACGATGTACCTTGTGACCAGTGAGGAGATATACCTTTTCCTAGACCTATCTGAATTCTCCCTGTCATTTTAGAATCAGGATAAAACCTAATAGACATGCTCAAACACACGATGAGGTTAATTCGCACAATCCGTGAGATTTTCTTCAAAATCACTCCATTAGTCTCGAAGTGTCAACCAATATTAGTTTTGCGTATGCGCAATAGTTGTGCACGGTGTGGCAGAAAGAGGTCCCCGATACAAAATTCTAATCTTAAAAAAAGAAGCCAGATACCAATTTTTTTGTCCTAAATTCTACATATAATGCAGTTTTATTATACGTTGTTTCAAAAATTATGTCAGTCAAATGCTGCCCCCCTTCGGCGATGCACAGATTTAGTTTTTCACAAAAGTTTGCAATGAAAGATGCCAAGAGAACGACAAGACGTGTGGGCTGGTGCTCCATATTGTGAAACCTCACATTTTCCTCACCATGTTCAGCAAAAAGGTCACAAGAAATAGTAACAAGGCAACAAGAAATTTTTTCAGCATGTCACAGTAACGATCAGAGGTTACTGAAAATAGACCCAAAGGGCTACTACAAACTTTTGTGAAAGATCACATTTTTGCATTGCCGGTGGATGGTAGAATGTAAGTGACATAATTTTTAAAACCACATAAAATAAAACTGCATTATATTTAGAATTCAGGAATCACAAAAAAAAAAAAAAAAAAAAAAACAAAATGCAATTGTAATTGCAATTGCAAATGTGTTGTTGTTGCTGCTGTTGTTGTTGTTGTTGTTTGTTGTGTTGTTGTTGTGTGTTGTTATGGTGTTGTTGTGTTGTTGTGTTGTTGTGTTGTTGTGTTGTTGTTGTTGGGGGGAGCTCTTTCCGCCACACCCTGTATTAATCAATCGCATTATCTCTAACATGTATCCAACAACCCGTAGGGAACGAAAAATGAACGATGGATCATGAGGATTCGACAATATGAGAAATTTACGTTTCGTACAGAAAAGTTACTACATATTAATCCCTTCAAAGTTTACTTCGTGATGATCCAACGGCAATGAAATTCGTAGGACATCAATTAAGAGCTGGTCCATACAATCCCAGAAAATTCGGTCCATTAGTCTCGGAGTTTTGCCTGTGTCAATCAATTTTAGATATGTGCGTGCGCAGTAGTTGTTACTGAACTAACTGCGATATAATTCATAGGGCATCTTTCTGGATAGTATTCCCAACCATCCCCGGACCAATAGATGATAAGAAATGGGCATCATAGGAAATTCACGTTTGCGAATGCCCATAGGCTTATATTGGTCCAACAGCAATGAAAGTAATGTGGAACCGATTTCAGTTCAGGGCGTGGCGAGGATTCACTGAGGACACGGAACCAAAATTGATAAGCGAGCTCTAAAACGCAAAAAGCGAATGGTTGTTTTGATTTTGCAAGACGAAAACTGTTTTAACTTCACACACTAGCTCAAAACTACCTACCATCGGCAGTGAGGATGTAAAATGAAAATATAAGCCGTGTAATGGTAGACTGACCTACGTGTAAATACTCGATGTGCTCTGATCAGCAGATACGCAAGCTTATGACTAACACTGGCTGGGCTCCAACCGATTACCGATACCGCAATTGCAACTGCTTTCAGGTTATGAAGGAGGGGGCTGTTATTCACGCACATTTCCAATATACCAGTTCTGTGATTTACAACCTCATTATGACTGTCTCTACATTTCCCCTGTAGTTGTTGTTTGAATATTGTAAGTAGAATTTAGTACGTCATTTCTACTTCCCCTTAGAGATGGGAGTAAAATAGAGGATGTCCACATTTTTGAACACAATAGTGCAAAACAATAGATACTCACTATAATGTAAAAAAGCTTAGCTTGTATTTTTTCAAGCTGAACACATATTCAAAGATGTGACACTATAAATCTGGTTCGCAGAAGCGCAAAGAGCGAAATCTATAAAGAAACTTGATAATACCTCATTTTCTACACTCTTTATTTATCCCCCTCCCCCCAATACCTATTCGAAATGGCTTATATACGTAATGATTATTTATCAGTGCTTTATGGGAACAATCTTTAGGTGCTCTCAACTGTAGAATGCTCAACTTTTTCTGAACAAAAGACGAGGTCGAAATGATCCTTATTTACCTGCTTTAAATGTTAAAAAAAGATACAGCTATAAAATCGTCGTAAGACTTTTTCCCTAAGAGGGCCTGATGGATTTTCGCCCTCCGGCCTGGAAATGGACACTGCAAGAGTCACCATTCTAGAGGGGCCATGTTTACCCTCCGCTACTAAACGGATTGCCATCACGGAATCCACTGGCAGATCGGAGGAGCGGGGGGGGGGGGGGGGGGGGGATAATACAACTTTCCACAGACCAAGACATTATCACACTCGCCCTCTGCCCCAAGGTATAAATCAATTCATTAATTCCCCAATATACCTATATATATATATATATATATATATATATATATATATATATATATATATATATATCGGCGCTTCGCGCCTCGCCGGATCTTTTCTCTTTTCTACTGCGTAGAAAACGAGGATAATTTGCTATGCAATTCTTAGCCTGAATCAACTTAGTTTTGGAATGTACGTAAGGAGAGGGAAATTGGTAGCTTGAAATGTGAACATTTATCACATAAATCAAGCGCTTTCCAACGAGTGGCGAACGATTTTTGTGCGATGAAAACTGCGGAAGTTTCATTCCCCTAACAACGGCTGGGTTGTACGTGAAAAACACTGAAATTGTGACACAATCTATAGCAACTACTCAACTACTCGGTTGTACGTGAAAATCATCTTTAATTTCGTTTGGGACGTTACAATGTCCACTTTTTATGTAACGTTTTTTGGCCCGAGATGGGAAGCGAGAGGTCGTGGGTTCGAATCCCGGCCAGGCCTGAAATTTTTTTTTTTTTTCTCGTGAGACGAATTGCATAGCAAATTATCCTCGTTTTCTACACAGTAGAAAAGAGAAAAGATCCGGCGAGGCGCGAAGCGCCGAGTACAGATTAGGGGGGTCCAGGGGCGGAGCCCCTTGCGAGGCCCGAAGGGCCGAGTATATATATATATATATATATATATATATATATATATATATATATATATATATATATATATATATATATATATATATATATATATGAATAAATAATACGTATGTACATATACATAAGAAAAAGCGTTGCACTCTAGGATTCGTTTCAGAATCCCTCAAACCAGATTTCAATTAAGACAATTTTCGAACATTTTGATTTAAAAATTTTTTGAGCCATTCTAATCGTTTCATCTTCTACAAAATTTGCTAAAATTACAATGGTAAGCATATTTAATTCATGGCTATGGCCCAGGACTGGAGTTTTTTCAGTATTACTGTATATTTTTTGTATTCTGTATAACTTTAATGTAACGGTCAAACAATCGATTTGTTGACTCTCAAACAAATCACTGCCTGCAGAGTTACTATCATTATAGGTAAATTTAATACTGAATATTGGTAGATCAAACGAGGTAGCAGCACGAGCATAGGTCAGAAGGGTTCTGTAATTGGACCTTGGCAATTGCCCTAATACCACGGGCGTTAATAACCCGTAGCGTTAACGGGCACTATGTGACTGAGTAAACGGAGCTATGAAGATATAATTATTGTGTTAACCGATAATTCGGCTAATTACCTCACTAATCATTGCGAGCCGGACCCAGAAGAGTCAAGCCTACTCAATCATACCACAGTTTAACATCCGCTTAGAACCCAACCAGATTCACTTTTTCAAACTCACATTCTTTCACTGATGGGCATGGATACTGCTTTCTGAAACCTCCTCTTCCCCCGCCTGCCTTCTTTTGAGATTCTGAGATTCAAATCCAAAATACGATACCGAATGAGAAGGCTATTGAGATCCTTGTCCCCCCCCCCCCCCCCATTACAACCAGAGATGTTGATTGTCCAACTTATCTATTTTTACTAAAAGGATTGATTTAGAATACGAGATTTTACTGGGATACGAGATTGAGAGCATTCAAACCATCAAATTATAGATACACATCATTCTGATCTATTTTTAAAATAAATGTATAGGTATTTTACTAAAAGGAATCATTTAGTATATTAGTTTATGTTGAAGATGCATACGTCCTTATACTCACATACATCCGTTCATTCATAGGTACAGAAACATCTAATTAAACACTTCAAAACTCAAATAAATAAAATTCCAAATTTTACTTCTTAATATAACAAATATTTCTGATTTTTGTTATTATTAATATTACAGTAGAATCTGGAGTGTTCTTTAGTACTTCCTCCATTTAAAAAAAAAAAAGAAAAGATGTCTTCCCTTCAAACCATCATTCTCTAATTTCCAATCTTTCACATTACGAAAGGAACGATAGAAAAACACAAGCTTATTTGTTTAAAGTATTTGTGATTTGTAGAAAGTAAACTTTGTAATTTTAAGTGATTATTCATAATTGTAAATTATTGAGTGTGATTGAATTTACCTAAGCAATATCAGTGATGCGTATAATTTGGAGGTCTGGATGCTTGCAAGCTCTCATCTCAAACATAAAAAATATTCCAAGCCAATCCTTTTAGTAGGATATTGATAAGATGCACAACAAAATAAATCTGAAATGTCTATAGTATAGTGATCTGGATGCCCGCGATCTGACATCTCAAAGATGAAAAAATATCCTACATCAATCCTTTTGGTAAAACAGATTATTCAGACATAGATAAAAATCTGAGGTCGGAATCGGTGAGAGGGGGATCCTCCAGACTCAGCTGAGATCGAACGGGGACGAGTCCGCAGCTGTCTTCAACCAACTATAACTGCTTGAGACGAGTCCAATTGCTCCAGTATTGAAGTGATCATCTTATTGCAAAATTATTCCATCTAAACCCTTCAGGTTTTTAATAGAGTCTGTATCTGTGTTCCCAGTCATACGACATACCCTTGAATTATGCAAAAACTTAAGTGCTGTCCCCAACTTTTTTAAACCACAATTAATTAACGTAAATCATTTTTGGGATATTTCAAATGAAAAAGTTGAAGACGAAGGGATTATAACGATTCCAAATCGTATTTTTAAAATTAGAAAACGATGGTGAAGAAATGTCGTTCTGAAAATGGGGGGCAGGACTGAGGTACACCCTGATTCAATTCAAAATGGAGCCACTACGACTCAGCTGAATGTCTAAGGAAGGTATGAATCCATGATGATCAGACGAGGGAGCTCTGAGGCTATTATGCGTTTAACTGTGATTGGTTATTCCGTGCTAATTCATGAACTGCGTGACGTGTGCGATATTTACATAACAAATCGAAAGATAACAAATCATTTGGATTGCGTTGATTTGTTCTCAGTAGGTATGCATGAATGAGAATAGCTAAATTTCTAGGTATTGGAGCTACTCATACTTTGATACTGAACTTATGTAAAGTTATAATTATTTTGTTTACTAGGTAGGTATACATTGTTTTTCAACTCCCTTCCTAATTAACCGGACCTACTATTATTCATCAATCAACTTTAATTGGAAAACCTTCGATCAAATATGGTGGCGTCAACGAGGGATTTATGTTCTAGAAGGAGAAGATAAGGTGAAAGGTTGAGGTCTATTATAGGTACATATTTCCTCTATTGTTCTTCCTATCTGAATAAACATTTTCCTCTTTTATTCCCATGAGAACAATACTATTTTCAACATGAAACTTTCGTTTCGAATGACTGACGATCTGATAAAAGGGGAAACAAATTATGACCAAGGCACTCGGTTGTGGTTTAATTAGAATCTTTAAATTTCAACTTAATGAAATTGTTTTTGGCAATCGTTCGAAAGGATAATTCTTATCTATTTCAGAGTAATAAAAAAAAAAAAAAAAAAAAAAAAAAAGATCCAAATGTCCGGCTTAATTTAATTAACAAATTTGACATTAGTTCTTCGGGGGAATTCATCGCAACGTAACAAAATATACCAAAAACTTAAATATAAATAATTGATCAATTTTTGTGCACAGGAACTGTATTATTACTGAATTATATCAACGAGACAGTATCAATGATACTCACTCAAGTATGATAACCAATTTCAGGATTTTGATCGATCCCAACTACTTACACTCTTATAAATTTTCCAGAATGTTCCAGATCATAGCTGGTAATATTTTTCAAGTATTACGCTACTACTACTACTACTAATACTAAAAAAAATAGAGTATTTTTAGCACATTACCATTTCATTGTACCAAAAAATGTAAAAATGTTGGCCAATGAACACAATTTTCTTTTAGAATGCTAGTTTTTTTTTCTTTTTGAAAGATTTGATTTTCATTTCAATTCTAAAGAGAGTTATACTTGTTTGGAATGACACACGTAGGTAGATATACATTTAAAAAGCGAAGCGAGCAGAATAATAATTATAAATAAGGTAAATTGTAAATATAAAGTATGCGCTCATACCCCAATATCGTTTCCTTTTCAGAGAAACTGCAAACCCTGAGAGGAAATACTTGTGGTTTATTCACGCCTAAAGAGGTGGAAAGTCCAGCTAAATGTTGAATGACGGACATTGTTCATCTACTTTCAGTCTGCTGCAGGGAATTTAGTATAATGGAAGGGCTTACGTCACTTAAAACAGCTATATCGGTACTTCAGATCGATAAATGGCCCGATATGCCCCAAATGTGTCAGGGTGTCAGGTAGCCCCGTGCATTCTAAGGTGATTTAATTTGCGCCATTCCCCAAACATTTTTGCGTTTATACCAGGCCAGGCTTACCTAGATGGTGGTAGAAGTTTGATTGAAATTACGTAACTAACGTCTAGTTTGCAATTTTTTCACAGGTTTTTTTTTTTTATACTCGAAACTATCTAAATATTCGAAAAAAACAATTTATAAATTTTTATGGTTCCGAATATTAAATCAACATTCAATTCATTTAAATAGTAAGGGGGGGGGGGGGGGGGTTAGCTGGTTTTAAATAAGCGTTACGCTCGCACACCTCAGTATGACACACAACATGCTGTGAGAATTAGGAAAGTCGGTGCCATCCCGCTCTAGTAGCAGTCGGGGTTTAGTAAAGAGAATAAGAGAATAGTTAGCTAACAAACCTGTTAATGTGCGAGCTTAAAACCTCTCATGACAGAGTTCTAAGCATATTTATATCTTGAAATTTATATATTCAAACTATGGTAAAACCAAACTTTAATTTATAATTTCCCCAGAGGGACACATGGGTAACTGGCCAATTGAAAACAGTGGGCTACTCTTACCAAGGATTTTATTCACGATATAAACGGAGCTACGATGCTGCGCCCCCGCTTACGTCGAAGCCCACGCCGTGCCCCCAGATCGGGAGAAATATCGTCAAACGCGCGACCGCCCTCCGCGTTCACGTTCTTCCCGTTACGCGGGGGTCACGCTCACGGGAAGCACGTCTGCGTAATTACGACGGTTTCAGATCCCGCTCAGGGTCTTCTCACTGACTACTAATTCTGATGGTTAACAGGTTAATCAATTCACTTGCCCTATACAGGTGTGAGAGGATCACAACGAACGTTTGAGCTCCTTCCTTTGTAGCAGTAAGGACCTACATTCGGTAGTAACCCTACCTTACCCTGTAGTGACTTTACTACTCAACGATGACCCTACTCGTCCTTACTCTAGAAACACATTCAGAAGGGGTGAGCGCTGAAATGTTCAACAATCAGTGGTTCGAAAATTGGCAATACAACGGTAGTGTTTTTGTATATTTAGATTGGATTAGATCTCAACTCAATGAATCCAGGTTCCATTCGGACTATTCTACGTAGGTATATTAATTATGCCCAAATCAAAAATGTGTGGGGTGTATGATGCAATTTCAGGGTATGAGTAGGCTCATTGGGAGAAATTATGTCTAATTGAAATTATTTCTGCCTCGGGGGTCGGTTGTCCACGCTCCCCGCGCTCCGTAATCTCTTAGAATGAATTTGGTCCGCATCTCATGAATGGTTCCTATAAATAAGCTTTGAGTCATTCTATTCTCCTACGCAGAGTAAAATGAACCTACTTAAAGTTTTGTTGAAGGGCTTAAAATTGTAACTCTTTGCCACTTGAAATTAATTTTAAAATTCAGGAAAGCTTAGCGTGAGTGATGGTATTTGTAATGACTAAGGCTAAATATTAAAGTAAATGTTTCGGGCTAATTTCGTTCCAGATATTAGAATTACATCATTAGCTTTTATGACCGTAGGAATAATTCCAATTCATGGAATTTATCATTTAAATCTGGGGATTCCAAGTGTCATGATATGTGTATAAACACGGGCTCTTGGGCCAACGTTTTTGTAAGTGGTTGCAGCAGTGAGATGAGGGAATATATTATATTTTCTGCATCAATGAGTTAATTGCATAGTTTGGGAAAGTAGAGGCTCTATGTTAGCAAATGATTCTTCTGGACGCGATTTATTTAAAGGGTTACACATATAGTTTGGAGAGGGTTGTTTGATGGGCATAAAACGTGGCACCGCTATTTACTGTTTGTTATTGCACCTTGCTATTTGCATTGCCAGTTGCTTGTAACTTTTTGTGCTGGCGATAGCATTTGTAATTGGCCGAGTGTGAACTCAACCCTTTAAAATCGATTAGCAGTTATAGTATGCGACGTCTATCCGGAAAGTTCGTATAAATATTTTCTGTGGGGGCCTGAGGGCTAAGGGTTGGGGCAACCGACCACTTTCTCCTCTCTAGAAAACCAACAGATTGTTCAGTCTGAGATCAGCAGCTATCGAAGAACGCCCGAGTGTTGCTGAACTGAAGGAGGGTGGCTTGTTGTAAGGACTGGTAGAAAGCTGAAGAGGGTGGCTTGCTATAAGGACTGGTAGGAAGCTGAAGACGGTGGTGACTTTTTGAAAAGGTCATCACTGGAGATGAGTCTTGGTTCTACGAATTTGAGGTGGAACTAAAATCGCAAAGCCAAGAATGGAAACAGGCTGGGGACCAAGGCCAAAGAAGTCTCGCAAAGCAAGTTCAAATGCGAAGACAACGCTGATGATATTTTTTTTCGATTTTAAGGACATTGTGCATCACGAACATTGTGCATCATCATTTCATGGTTCTACGTCGAAGTTCTCAGTCGCTTTCTTGCATGTGTGGCTCGAGTGTGACCGGATATGATAGCAAGAGGGCTTCCGCCATGACAAAGCCCCTGCTCACACATGCCTAATTGTTCGCGACCATTTGACCAGTAGCTGCATTACTGAGACTTAACCCACCCATATTCACCCCCTTACACCATATTCGCCTGATTTGCCACCTTGCGACTTTTTTCTGTTCTCTTAAACAAACTGGGCCTTTGGGTGACGGAAAGGACACTACCACAGCAACGACGAGGCAGCTGAAAAACCTGCAAACAGACGACTTTCAAAGAGCCCTAATCAGTCGAATCGGCGATGGGGTAAGTGCATTGTATCTAGCGGAGAGTAGTTGTATGTGACAATCAAAGTGATTGTCAAGATTAAATCTCTTATTCTCTACAATATAGATTTATATATTTATTGAGGTTAAGGGATTATTAAATGAAATCTTTTAATACCAATTTCTTTAAATGACGCTCCCAATAAGAGATAATGAGAGAGGATTATCTGACTATTATAATGTCGAGATATATTGAATCTGATTCAATATGTACGAAAATACTTCACGGAGGTGAGGATGGCGATTGGGTTATAGATATAAATCAATGGGGTGTGAATAACAGTTAATTGTTGTTCGCACAAGGGAGAGATTCTTAACTTAAAGGAAGTAAGGTCTGGAATGAGTAGGTGGGGGCTGTCGAACCCTGCGTTCTTTTAGGAACGTGCCGATTAACAGTTCCTTCGACAGGAACTGTTAAATGTAGGGAAAAATATTGATTTACCTGATTAAATGTAAAATGATTTGTTTATTTCAATTTTATACGTACTTTCCAGACAGACCTCGTATATAGGTATATGACTATGGTGAATTCTGACGTAAATTTATTAATAACCGAGGCTATTCTTATGGTTACTTTTTACTGTCATTAAGACTGTGTCTAAGTTTGAAATTTGTAGATAAATGATGAGTGTTACGAGTTGAGATTTGGTTGAACTGTAATCAAATCTATTTCAATCAGAAAAAGTTCCAGTGAAAGTTTCAGTTCCGTCCATTTTAATCCATTTCACGTAGTTATCTACTTTATTTTCTAAACTGATTGGTTCCCCGAACTACTACTAGAGAGAATTAGAGTTATCTCTGAATCCTCAGCCAGGAACTTGATATCTGGGTCAGGATTATTTCAAACAAGGAATGGCTGTAAATAGAACGAAATAGGACCTCGAAAACCAAACTAGTTTTTCCTGTACCAAATTTAAACTGTTCAACGACTGTCCACTTACTATGAAATGAACGTTCGTAATGAACTGGATTGAACGGGTAAAATGAAGGTCCCCATTTGACGATGGGTAGCTAAATGCCTTTTCCCATTCTACGAGTAAATTCCCTTACTCGACTGTGGTCCTTGTTTAGCGCCCACCGTCCCACCGACCACCCACCATCGAGAGGGCGAGATTAGGTCTCGCGTTTCGCGCGGTCGCCCCCTGCGTTCACGTGGCTCCCGAGACGAAGCCACGCGGGTCGCTAGCGCAATGTCACCGGGCCACCTCATCGACCGCCGCATCTCCCCACACGTCCTTACCATTGCACTCGGTATCGCTGTAGTTGTAATCTTTACATTTGATCGAGTGCATTGCTATCACAATATAGGTTTGTTCGCTGAGGCAGTTTGAGTGACTTTCAAACCATTTCAAACTCGTTGGGGACTGTTCAAGTGCGCATGCCTGACTTCTGCAAACATTCAAAGCAATTTCAAACCGGTTGGGTTGGAGTCCATCCATTTTATAATTGAATGTTTGAGCAAAACATTCAGAGGCCTGAAACAGCGGCAAAAACAGAGGCTAAAATTTGAGTAATCCCATAGGCTGTTGGAAGTTTGGAACTTTGGGGTTGATAAAAATTGAATAGGGAAAACCTGGAAAGTTAAATAGGATAGGAGCTTACACAATGTTAACTAGTGGGAAGTTGGCAGTATATTAGCTTTGAGAATGTATAAAATAAGACGGCGGGCTATCGCTCTGATTTCAACGTTGCTTCCTTGCTGCCCTCGTACATGCCACTACCGTAATGCTGTTGACCAAACGACCTTCCCTCCGCGCACCATCTCGTCTCAAATTCATATGAACAAATCCGTAAATCTTTATAGTGGGCAAGGGAATGACATAGGAAGAAGATCGTGATTATAGAAAGGAAATTTACCTAGGTATACCATCAACTTTTTTAATTACCCATGGCTAAAAATGATAAGAACAGTGTTAGATACCCCAAAACTTACTCAGACTGCTAGAATGACGAACTGAGTGTTCCTGTACGCAAAATACCGTTATTCCATTCCCTTATAAAAAAGGATTTTGAGTTCCACGTCAATCTATAAATGCAATTTTATAGTAGATTTTATTTGAACTTATAAACAGAAACTTCAGGTAATAGTGTGCGGCAATTTTGCCCTTGAAGGTCCGGTAACTTTAGTGTTAGCACCAGGACAAAGGCCGCACAAACAGTTCATCTACCTGAACTACTACTAACGTAGTATAGGAGACATCATGGATCATGTATTATGACTGCACAAACTTGTACGGTACCGCAACGTTTGAGTCACTCCCTGAATCAAATTTCAAATGGGTGTCCCAACCTAAAATTGACCAACTAAACGTCTTAGATATAAGAGATAGGTCGAAAACGGGGTATATTCTAGAAGTTGACCTTCACTATCCAAACGAGTTACACGACCTTCATAATGATTACCCGCTCGCACCCGAAAACATAAAAATAACGCACGATATGTTATCACCGTTTTGTAAAAAAATCGGAAAAAACTAGGTATTTCCTCGCAAGAGGGAACTAAACTTTTAACAACGTTAAACGGCAAAGATAAATATGTAATTCACTACACACAGTTAAAATTATGTTTAAAATTAGGATTCAAATGAACTAAAATCCATTGCGTCATTTCGTCCCAACAAGAAAAATGGATGGAACCATTCATTCGATTCAATACGGAAAAACTTCAACAATCAAAATCACCGTTTGAATCGAATTTTTTCAAGTTGAAGATAAATTCGGTTTACGGAAAATCATTGGAATACGCTACGTGTAGAAATCGCGAACGAGAAATGGGCAGCCTCACCGCGTCTTCAATCTTCTCACATATTCGATGGAAATTTTGCGGGTCTTTCTTAAAAAAAAAGCGTCTGGTAAATTAGTGAAACCAACGTACGTAGGATTCACGTATTTAGAATTCCCAAAAAAGATTATGGCAGATTTTCGATAGAATTATATAATGGAAACATACCAACGTGATAGAGTAAAGCTTCTTTTAACGGATACGGACTCATTAATGTATCATATAATTAGCCTAGACGTATACTAAAATATGTTAAAATCCATTCATTTATTTGACACGTTGAGTTACCCCCTCGATCATTTACCCCGATCATTATTTATACTCGTATTTAAAGTGTACACGTAACGGAAAAAGTGGATGTAGTAGATAACGTGACTTCAATTCTCAATGAACTTCCGAGAATGTTAATATTTACTCAACTAGTTTTTTCTTCTAATCAAACTGCTGAATTTTTTTTAGAACCTCACGAAATAATACGATTTTTGTTAACAGTACCTGAAGACATAGGGGCCCTGGAGGAGTTTGAATCTTTTTCCGTTTCTTTGCTGTAAGTTGCTCTCCGGATCATAGGCGGCTTATGGGGCTCTCCAACCTGTCCTTCTTCGACTAACTGGTTTACCGTTCCTCGATATACAATGTTGGCGTCGTAAAACTTTTTGAACCATTGAAGAAACTCAAAATTGTCTTGGAATTTTCCACGTACCAATCTATCCACTGGGACTTCCTTATCGACTCCGCAATTCTTGAATGCCTGTTTGTTAATATAAATAATTTTAGTTGTTGACATTGTCTCCTGTGAAATAACCGAACTATCAAACTACAGTTCAGAGTAGACATACGTTGCACAGTGTGTTTCGACTAATGTGTTTCAGGTGAAAAAAGGAAAATAACAGTTATTAGTTATTGGGGGAGGGGCTTCCGTATTCAGGGTGGTGCGGAACCCCTAACCTCGTTCTTGTTCTTCTGAAATCTAATATTTAATTTTTCCCCTTTCTCTGATCATTTCGGCTTGGACTGAGATGTTTCTCCCGATGGTTTCAACGAATAATGTTCAAGTTCGAATGTTAATTTTTAATTTCTCTCTCTTCTTACCTATCAGAGAATGGATATTGAAAACCAGCGGTATAAAGTCGTTAATTTCTTTTCAGAATTTAATTCTGATTTTGACTTTTCTCAAATCTCTTTCCACAAATCTCTGCAAATATGGATTTTCTTCAATTTGTAGAAGCAGTTAGCATAATTTGAAGGAGTGAGTTTTTATTCAAAAATGGCCGTGAAAAATAAAAGCCGAGTGAAATACGGTCATTTATACTTTCATATTTTCTGAATATAACTTGAAATAGAATATTTCGTGGGTTTCAATAAAATTAATGCAAAATAACCATCCATTATACCAAAATAATGTTATAATTATTTTTAGCAAACTTAATCAATGAAACAATCTGGTTTCAAAATGATTTTTTGCCTCTATTTCTTTTATTTCTATTCGTTTCCGCTACCCCTCAAAAAGACGCTTCGCTAACAAAAGATGCCATGCCACAAAATGCACGATATCATTCAATTTGAGCCAAGCCAGTATTGTCGAATTCTCTCTCGTTTTGACTGCGTTTGGGAATGAGAGGCTTCTTCGACAGCTTGGTTGATTTTCGCTTATCGCACGACTGTACTGGTAAATATGTAGGAGGATTCACACATCTCACCTAATCTCACCTATGCATAAAATATATTCCTAATGAAGAATAAGAATATATTTAATTTGTAAATTAAATGGCGATGTGAACCCTTCAATGTGACTGTGGATTAGTACATTACTCTTTACAGCCCACTTTAGCTCTGCATTTTTAAGAAGTATATGTAATGCAAAAAACATTTTATGTTATACTCTCAAGAGAATGACATTCACAATGGAATGGAAGTACTTTCACAAAAAGTGATTAGAAACAGTGTGACATTCTTCGTACTGGTATCGCTTTAAAAGTTGCAGAGCTCTACAATTGCATAGGGGGTGTTTTAGGGGAGGAGGGTGGGAGGAATGGGGTATCTTTGTCATTACTGGAAAAAACCGGGGATTTGAGTTGGGGAATATGTTTGGATCACTCTAACTTGAACCACATGCTACTTCAAAGTTTTCAAATCTGACCCATAGGGGGTGTTCAGTGAGAGGAGGGGATGAAATGGGGTATCATGGACATCAGTAAATTGTTGAAATATGTTCGGGTTATTCAAACTTGAATCGCAGACTAGGTAGTTGAAATTTTTAAACCCGACCATTAGGGTTGGGGGGGGGGGGGGGGGGGGGGGGGTTATCTTGGACATCACAAAATAAATTGGATCTGATTGGTAAGAAATGTTTGAAATACTTTTACAAGAATCACAGACTACTTCAAGGTTTCCAATCTAACCCGTAGGGGGTGTTTTATTAGAGGAGGGAGGTGGGGAGAGGGATTAAACGAGGTATCTTGGACATCACTGAATAAACTGAGGACCTACTTGTTAAAATATGTTTGGATAACACTAAAAAACCACAGCCTACTTAGAAATGTTCAATTCCAACTCATAGGGATGTTGGGGGGGGGGGGGGGTTCGGAAAGGGGTATCTTTGACCATTGAACAAACTGGGGATCTGATTGGGCAAATATGCTTAGATTACGTCAACCTCAGTCACAGGCTATTACAAATTTTTCTAGCCTCAACCAGGTGTTTGTGGTAAGGAAAAAAAAAAAAAAAAAAAAGTAGAGGGAGGGGGTGGTTAAATGGAATAATTTGGTCATCACCGAACGAACTGGGGATCTGATTTTTGAATCAGATCCATAGGGGTGTCCCAAAATGTGATGGGTAGGGGGGGGGGGGGGGGGGGGGGGATTGCCTATATTCAAGTCAATCTGTGCAGCGCACGGGTGAACCAGATAGTCCGTCCTATGATTGTGGATCATGAAAATGTGTTGATCGGTGCGGCAAAAAGCTTTCTCGAATCCATATTATAATTTTGTAGATCTTTGAAATGTTTTAGTATGTGAGGCACACACCTTTCTCATATCCATACTATGATTGCACAGATCATTGACATGTGTTACTGGGTTAGGCACATAGCTCTATCGTATTCATATGACTGTATAGATCATTGAAAAGAGTGGTACCTCCCTCCGTCCACCTCCAAAATGTGAATTTTGAAAATACAGCAGCGAAGTATAGAAAAGTGCTAAGCTAAATAATTTTCAATGCCAACAGAAGAAAATTTTGAAATCCAGCGATATACAGCAAACAACTAATGATAAAAGTTTATTAAAATGATAGTTAATTAAAAATATAAGTATATTAAAAAAAATAAATACATGTTTTGGATAGTAACTATATACTCCTTTCTGCTGCCTCCCCAAAATGCACCATATTGGTGAGGATTTTTACCCAATTGGGAACGACTCGGGTTAAAGTCACGATTAGCTAGCTGATACTCCAGAAACCTACCATTAATATGGACCTTCATCTAAAGTTGGTGGTGATGTAGGTAGAGTAATATACAAGTTCCAGGTAAAAGTAGAAATTTTGGGTCTTATCTGTTAACATCCCCGCATTTACAAACTATTTTATATAGAATGGGGACTGATCGGGAATGTCCAAATAACTATTTACAATATGTAAATAATATATTTAGAAACTATTTTGTATGGAACTATCAATGTTAAATAAAATATTTACTCACCATTCAAACATGTAATTGTTGGAAAAAACTAATAAAAACTTTTTAAACGTATACTTATTGTGTCACACAAAAACAACAAACATATAATTTCTTCTTGTTGCTGACAGTTGTTACACTTTATCGTTATTCCGGTGGCCAGAATGACTTAATGTTTTCGATAAGTTGGTCGAATAAGTCTGTGCCCTGGTATCTGTGTCGCCACAAAAACTCACAGCGATAGGAATCTAGCATGTTACTAGATGATAATAGAGAAAACGATAACGCGAGTGACGCATATGCATAGGTTTGTTTGCGATAACCCTTATTCAATCTCAACAAATACTGGAAACGTCCTTTCCTTCATATTATGCGGTAGTTATAAATAGTTACTTGGACATTCCCGATCAATCCTCATTCTATAGAAAATAGTTTGTAAATGCGGGGATATAACAGAAAAGACCGGACATTTTCACAGAAAAATTTGCTTACAGTGGGTAGCGCTGCAATGTACATAAATGTAACTTACTTGCTGCAACAATTTGAAGTTTTGAATATACTCATGTTCTTGGTTAGCTTTCACTTTGACTCTTTTTAAAGGGACGCTGTTGGGGAACAATTTATCCATCAAGAGGCAATAAGCAGAGCCAGAGCAAAGGCTTTCTATTTTTTGCATTTTGTTTGGCAAGAATTCATTGATCCAAGCCAACATTTCGTGCCGGCTCATATTTTCGGTGTTGACGTTGGTTGCTGTCACGTTCACGACCATCTTATCAACTTTGTTTTCTTACTTATTTGGAAAATAAAGTGCCAACTATTGATCGAATTTCGTTCAAAACAAAAACCACTTCAAGAAAATTTGATTTCCGCACCTATGTCACCTGATGATGTTTTTGTAGTGGTCAAGAGCAATAATAATTGCTGAACGCATGAATTACAAGTTGTAGATATATAGGTACTCATTAATGCTGTGCTCAAAATTTATGTGTGCACTGTTAATAAAACCTATAGGTAGTTATTCAAATGGACTTTGGTGAATATATAGGTATTCAAATGGATACGCTGGTGAAGTCTTGTTGAGAACTGTTGAATGGCCGAGTATTAAGTGAGCTCCTCGGCTTCTTTATATCCCTTTAGGTTGCCTGTAGTGGATATATATAGCCCCCAAGTCGGGAGGCTGAGGAGTCTAAGTGGAACTCATTCTAATATGCAATATACAGCTATAATTCATCTTTATGAATGTGCATACCCTACCGTCAATCCAATGGCAACCAGTAGTCCAATCAAGTGGTGAGAAAAGAGAGGTGTTGCGAGAAAAGAATTTGAAAAAAAGGGGTTTTCAGCGGTTCTTTTTGTTTTTCAGGGTGCTGAATCCGAATTTCAACTTTGCTGCACCGTATGGGTGACACATCATCCTCAAAATCAACAAATTATGAAAATTGGGCTCATTTTGGTTTATTATTTTCTATAATGAACCTTTGTAACTGACTAAGAAAAAAATTTAACCCCTCCAAAATTTTTTGGTTTCCGTTTAAAATCCATAGAACCCGAAATTCGAAAAATATAAATAAATACAAATCAGACCGTCCGCAGTCCACCTTACGCTTTTCTCCGGAATAGCTGAACCACAGTTTATGAAATTCGGGTTATAAATGAAATGTGGGGTTTAGTTGATCCTACGAAGCTCACCATCAATATTTATCAGCCCTTAAGGGCCTTTAGGGCTGAAATATTGAAAAATCGAGATCTAGAAAACTTTTGATGTATCAGTAATAAATTTTTGGCTGTCATTGATAGACAATATTCCAAAAAATCTATTGTATCACAAAAAATCACACGGATCGATTTACTTTAAAATAAGTTTGCTCGTAAAATCATGAGATGGTAGTGACAACATTGAGTAAGTGAGACAATCGCTGAAATCCATTGATGACCGCTAGACAGTGTAAAAGTTTATAAAATCGGAACATAGAATATTTGTCTAGTAAATTCAGATGATCTTATAATCTAATATAGGTACCTAATTCCAATAGAATTCTGAATCCGCGAAATCGAGTCTGACACTTCGTTGTCCCACGGAGGAACTAGTGAAGCATTCGTAAGTACCCACTTAAATATCGTTATACTTAGATTAAGGGGACTAGGCAAGTGTAGATGTATTAATAGCATTATTCTTCTCTTTGTAGGTGCGTATATCAACGTAGGTATATTGATCTCAAAGTCAACCTTTAGCTCGACCACCAAGAAATTGCATTATACAAATGTTTACAAAGATTCATAGGGCTAAGGGGCCCGTGAAGCTAATTTCTTTTTGATCAACCTACAGATCCGAAATTTAAAATGGAGCTTCTTTGAGATATCTCGAATACAGTTTCAATGCACATAGACTCACTGATCAGCTGAAGGACCTCTGAGTCTATTTTGGTTCTTAATCGACTTATGTTGCTGAAACCTGAAATGGAATTCCTTTGAGGCATATAGATAATAATTACAAAGCATACAGAGGCACTGATCTGCTGTGGAATCATTGAAGCTAATTTTATTCTTGACCATCTTACGGTGCTGATATTTAGATGGAGCTCCTTAGGTCACCTTGAAAACAATTACAAGGTGCAAAGGCGTATTGATCAGCTGAGGGGCCTCTAAGTTTTATTTTGTTGGTCGATTAAAAGAAGGTCCATCATTGGAAATGATGCGAAGGAATTCCATCGGAAATCGAGGCTGTTGACAAGCAGCGTACATAGATTCTATTTAGAAGAAGTACACAAAGAGAAAACAGACTTTTGTCAATCTGCACCGTTACTGCCGCCGAATTCCGCTCGGACACTCTTTAGTGCAGTGACATCTAGAAGTGTGACTGCTTTAAGGTATTTTGGTTATTATTTTCAAAATGAACGTTTGTACTTGACCAAGAAAACAATTGTTTTAACCCCTTCGTTTGTTCAGATTCCAAGACGCGTAAAATCAAAAAAGAAAAAAAAAAAGTTCAGATTCCAAGACGCGTAAAATCTAAAAAAAAAAAAAAAATTCTGTTTTATTGAGCATGTTTCGTCAAACACTACGAAATTGTGTTACGTAAATCGGTCACAACGTTGTTAGAATATCGTATGTTACAGTTGAGAGGCACGAGCATATTATTTATATATGGAGGTATATACAAGCTATCCCGCACAACTCACGGTTTAACCTGCTCTTCCAAAAATATGCAAAGCTGTGTCGTTGGGAATGATTTAACTTGATTCTGACATTTTATCGGGACTTTTCTCCGGCCCTATTTTATGCTACTTGAGAGATGAAAAATTATCATTAACTCGTTCTTCATTTCGCGAAACTTGTCAAAGAGCTCATTCAAAATGACATAGGAGGTGCTAATTCCGGCCAAGGTAGGCCATACGTTCACGACGACGATGACTGTTGCCAAAAGTCTGGAAACAGTTAGCGTACGTTTATATTTAACCTCACTTCCCAATTTCTCGAGGCGGAAGTTCAAGTATCACTTTCATTCGATAAACCGCATTTTAATTTTTTTATTAACATTCCTTTCTTAGGCGAAAGTAGTTGAGTGAAGCTCAACCATACAATTATACGATATAATAACATGAGTTTTCACGATAGATTTTAGTTTATTATTTTCAATAATGAACCTTTGTAATCGACCCAGAAAAAATGTTTACCCCCTCCCTCTCTCCCCACCCCTCCACATATGTTGGTTTACGTCATGTTACTTGTTGGAGGGGCAGCATTTGACCTACTATTAGTATATAGAACCTGTAATATATACACTGGTACTGTTGGTTCTTTTGATACTATAAGAAAACAGCTATAATGAATACTGATGTCATTTACCTGTGGCATTTCAAGATCAGTGTATAGCGTTGAGTTTTCTACGTATACCACTCAGCAACAGTGATATGACGTAGGTTGAGTGGTTTGCATTATCTATATAGATGTGACTGATAGCAGCCATCCTCCATAAACCTGAATAATAACCATAAAGGTCTTATAATACTAAAATTGACGGTTGGTAGATAAGGCTAAAGAGATCATTGTCGGTCAATGAGAAACTTCAACCGTCCTATGCGCTGACGTACTTCGAAGACAAAGTTACTGTAACTTAAATGTCCAAGTTAGTTTGTTGTCTAGATTTATGCCAAGGTATCTAACACTATCTTTTAGTGTGATTTCTTCTCCAATAAAATGGATTGTTGGTTCTGAAAGTAAGGTTCTGAAAGTTCTAATAGTATGGTTCTGAAAGCAACTAGAGTTGATTTCGGCGGGCTCATAGCCACACGACATCTGCAACACCAAGAGGAAAATGTCAATATAGTCACATCCTCAATAAATTGCTACACAATAAAGTACAACGACTCTACCCTGTGCGAATCCTGCTTGTTTTGAACGTGTTTCATAAGTTGAGTCGCCATTATTAGCAATGAACCATAAGGTATGACAGCACTATCCTATATTAGGTACCTATCAGGCAAGTAGTCCTATTCGATGAAGAACAGTCTATCATTTCACACTCACAATATTCTATTCGGTGTCCAAAAACAAGCCCAAACAAATATCCTTTTGCTCGACCGTATCGTTGATTTGCTGAACTACTCTTGTAAGATGTGAGAGTAGAAACCAATTGTTTGATTTATTGGAATCAGGGAACTATGGAAAATGTTCAGCTTTAATAGGACGAGTTAAATGTACAGCTCAACGAGTTTGGTAAGGAGAGGTAACTACCCTGGTCTGTAATAAGAGTTTGTTCGGTTTTTCAAGCACAGTGTTCATAGCAGGTTTTTAGGTTTTAAGAAAATGAGTCGTTCGCAAGGGTTCTTCAAAGTTATCTGCTATAAGAACTTATCCTTCCCGAGGTAAGGTAGGTATTCCTTTTGGTTGTGCTTTAACACTGGTGACTTCTTTTTTGGTAACCTAATGATAACTTTGCTTACCTCTCCTGACTAAAAAAGCAAGGGCAGAGGTTTCAATGAGGCTTCTTCAATTTTTGTATTAAAATCGGATCTCGTACCTATATTATGTGGCTGAAATTGAGCTTTCGACATGTTAGCGAATACATCGCACGTTTCCTGAAATATCGGCCCAGTAATTGTGATATTTTGAAGTTGGAATCTCATTGAATATACATTTAGATTTCCACCATAGTGTGTCAGTTAGGGGGTACTGGCTTTTAAGGTCATTAAGTGTGGCTTGGTTGACTTCTCTCTTGGGGGCAGCTTTGAGATTAATTGTAACCCGATCATAGCTGTTCCATCGCAAGGATGGTTTGCAAGTTACTATCTGGCTAATTTTTTAGCAGTCAAAAGCTGCGATATTAAAATAGGATGGCAAAAACTTGGTGCGTTGTGTTAAGATTCTGCATAGTTGTCGAAGCATCAGAATACGCAAGCGCTGCTTTTTGCGTCAGTGTTGTAAACAAAATAACTTCTGCTTCTATATATTCCGGTTTATTTAAAAAGAGTACAGAAATCAATCATCACATCAGGATACGCTTACGATTACACTTGTAACAAGTTCGTATTAGGTCCAGTTCATTAGTCCTCTCCGCATTGTGAGTATCGTACTATTCAAAGGCTAATTTTGAAAGCACAGGACAATGGTCAGAGCTTAGATCATTAATTAATGTAGGGGCGCTACGTAGTATCGTTGCCTGCTAACCAATGAAAATCTCACTAGTAGGTGCTTAGTGTCGTTCTGTTAGAAGGAGGGTGTGTAGACTCATTAACATTGAGACCGACCTATGGAAACGACGAACGAACGAATGGAGTAATCTACCTCTCGAATTTTGTGAAATGCAACTGCAGCTGACGAGTTCAGTATTGAAATCCACACCTAGCTGAAATGGGGACCGCATTTCAATTAGTAGTAGATAATGTATTTGGAGCTAGAGTCTTTTGTGGGAGAGAGGGAATCAAACCAGCTTGCAGGAACTTTTTGTAAGTTGTTCTGAAGTTGAATCCCAAAACGCTGCAAACTATTACAAAAATGTTTATTATTTCTTTATTAGGTAGCCCTCCAACGCAGATCACTGCTATAATTATCAAAACCCAAACCTATTAGGTATATCATCAAAACGCTTCGTGCCACCCCAAAATATTTCACTTTTCTGCAACACCTGGACCCCACAATTTTTTGCTTTTCAGTCACAGTTAAGAAACAAGCGATGTATAAAGGTTGTATATACTGTATAAGTGTCGATTTGAAACTATTTGTTCTTTGCACATAAAATCCTTAATTACAATTAATGTATTTTAGTAGGTAGGTTGATTAGAAAAGAAATCAGTGTAAAAGGACACTCAGCTGGTAAAAGGTCTTCCGCATCTCGTAAAATTGTTTTCAATGTGTTCAAAAGGCGCTATATTTAAAAATCCAGCACTATCAGTCGACCAGGGAAGAAATTGACCTCATAAGTCCCTTAGCTGATCAATTCACCTCCGTACTTTTTAATTGAATTCAACGTGCTTCAAAAGCGCTCAATTTACAATTTCATCGCCACATAGGTCTAGAAGGAAATAATTTAGCCTCGAAGGCCCCTCAGTGTCCCTCCACACCTCGCAATTTATTTATTTATTGACATGGATATATGTCTTTGCTCTGGGGGGGGTCTACCAAAAATTTCCGTGACGCAAAATTTGTGTCACAATTTCAGTGTTTTTCACGTACAACCCAGCCGTTGCTAGGGGAATGGAACTTCCGCAGTTTTCATCGCACAGAAATCGTTCGCCACTCGTTGGAAAGCGCTTGATTTATGTGATAAATGTTCACATCTCAAGCTACCAATTTCCTCCTCCTTACGTACCTGGCTACATTCCTAAACTAAGTTATAAACACTTTTAATAAGCCGGTTACAATATTCTTAACGTAAAGCAATATCATCATTTACTCCACTCCATAGGAAACACTTTCATACTCTTGACAACAGTCGACTGTTAACAACAACTCATTGTAGTGGCTTCTCTCCACAGTTATTTTCAACATTTCTATAAGTAAACCGTTGTTTTGTTGGAATTAGTCGGGATGCGGCCATGCGGCCCAGGGATTTGTTTGAAGTTAAAGGATTTGTTTACAACTTTCGAGGACAACCGTTACGAAATCCCCAATCAAAGACATATCCATGTAACATGGTATCTGCTTGTAAAGCAGATAGTGGAACTCGTTTACGATTTCTTTTTTTTATTATGTTTTTTTTCCATCTTATTTTGTAATCTTTTGGTTCATATTTGTAAATAAGCAAGGAAATTACGGAAATTTATAAGAGGAATGATGAAGGGGGAAGTGAAACCTACTATTCATGCTTTTTTCTCATCAAATTTTTACTCTTTTATTGCTCGAAGTATTTGGGCTCTTGGTAGAACCACTCTCAGTAAATTAAAATTTCATAATGCCAGGGGGCGGGGGGGGGGGGGGTTCTTCACAGCATATCCAAGTTAGGTTATGATGATGGGGGGGTTACATCCAGGACAATCACGATCTATTCGCTATTCTCACCAAAGTCATAAACAAACCATAGCAGGGACGTCACTGCCATTCAGGCATTACTTACCATTGATTTCTCATAAGGTAGTGCAACATTTTGTAAATCTTTTGCTAAGGTTGATAGGAACATCCCAATAAGCTGCATTCAGCCAGAGCTCTTCATTTCAATGCTTTTTTAAAGCAGTTCTACCTACCTTTCATTGTTCGAATTAAACACAGAATTATTCGAGAGGCGTTTTTGGTTTATTATTTTTAATAATGTTGACATGTTGATTAAATTCAATTATTGATTGGAGTAAATAGATACGTAGTAAATACTTGACTCTATGGTTTTCAGTGTGTGACCAGTAGGTAACTAAAATTCTCGGCTCCTTGTTAACTTTTGTCTCCAGTACCGGTTTCGAATCAAATAATCCGAGAAAAAAAGTTATTTATCTCTTGATCAAATAAGAGTTTCTTCTGAATCGAATCGGGTCAGGATAATCCCCGTCGCTTGAAAGACGAACGGAAAGCTGCCTTCATTTATGTTCTAACTCAAAGGATAGAAAAAATGTCGACTAACAGCCAGTTAGCCTGAGATGTCACGTGTTAACGAACCATTAGCCCACAAAACATACTTGAATTGAAAAAGAAAGAAAAAAGATTTAAATATTGAGAACGTTGTGTTGAGGGAATATTGAGGTGGTTTTGAGTTTAAATGTCTTTGATATTTTTCTGAGAATGATTTAATATGTATGCACCCCTCAATATGACTCGTTTTATGTTAGCTAGCTGGAAGGCATTCTATTCTCTTTTTTAGCAGGTGAGTCGTGAATAACATAAATATAGGTACATATGCCTAGACTAATTTTTTGTTTTCAAAGTTATATCAACATTTAACAGTTTGAATTTAAGTACATACATTAAATTAATGTAGACATTAATAATGAAACAGGTCTTCATCTTCATTGTCACACAGCCGACGTCAGTCCATGTTTGTCCAAAGCCCACAGCATTTACAGAGGATTATGTGACCCCCTACTCGACCCTCAGTGTGACCTTAATGAAGCCATTTTATATATTAGGGAAATTCCCTTACAATAAAGACGTTGAGAAGTGTTACACTCTATCATCAAGGGGAACGAAGTGCAAAGTTCTTATCAAGTAGAAGAAAGGGAATTCAGTCTATAATTTATAGTCTATAGGGAATAATCTATAGGGAATTTCTACCTCTTTGACACTCGTCTGTACAACCGTACCTGTGCGAGAGGACCGCCACGGTGGCACCGACCCAAGTCGAACCCATGTCATACTCATTCCTGTTCCTCCAGTTGGCCTGCATGTTGTTTCAACGCGGTGCCATAGATACCTGCGCCCGTTAATGTGTCTTTCATCTAAAAGAAACCTGTTTATTATTTTTTTAAATATATTTATTTATTATTATTATTAATTTTACTTTTTATTGTTATATTGTGTCTTACACTTAACATCACAGTTATTAAATGTGGTACAAGTTTCTTACGATGAAAGCTGAATCTCAGAATCCGGACCAACGAACCAGCAGTAAATAACGACACAGACCTTGTTTGAAAGAGAAGGAAACAATAGTTACTCGTTTTTCGTGACTCGTGCGTTTAAAAAATGTTTTTAACTGACGTGATACAACTCTGAACATTGTTATCCAGGATATCTTTGAGGGAGAGGCGCACTTGGGGCTATGGGGGAGTGGAATAGCTTCCATCAATACGGAGGGTCCGGGTTGAACAATTGGAATAATATTGACAATCTCATATTGTCTAAACATCCAATGACAGCATTTCCAAGCTTTTTGTTTGTAAGGTTTTTGAGCACAATACGATATGATCAAATCAACGAATTTTCGTAAACTGTCGTATAACATTTATCTTGAATTGTTTAAAAATTTAAGCATTTAAAGAGCAAATAAACGGTTAACTTTTGATTTTATGGCGAAACAAAAATTGTTTTTCTTACTAATTTCATATTAATGAAATTTAAGTACACTTTGAGCATAGTTTCGTGTATAAAATTTTGAATGTTCAAATTCAATATTTTCAATTAACTTTGTTTTGACCTGAATCCTACCAAAAATATAAATTTAACTATTTTTCATGATTTTTGCCATTCTCAGTGATTTTTCCAACACTTTTTAAAAATTTGGTTTCAAAATCATTTAGCTCAAAATGTGCTTCCAAACGAACTAATCCTTGTACAATACTTGATTTTAAGAAGCAAACAGTTCCAGTCATGCAGCATGATCGAATGAGCGAAATTTCGTGAATTATCTTATTCTATAATTTTAATTTTTTTTTAAATTTGAGCTTTTTGAGTGCAAGGGAATTGTTAACTATTAATTTTATGGGAAAAACGTATTATAAATAACAACCTGTTAATAAAAAAAAAAAAAGATTTTGGATTTTTTGCTTTTTTGCAGTTTTTACCGAGTTTTATCAAATTTTAATGAAATTTAAGAACATCTCTCTTTTATAGTTAATAAACTTTATTTGAGCAATGTTATGACAAAAAATATAAATTTAACGACTTTTAGCCGTTTTCAGCCATCTTTAGTGATTTTGTATCACATTATTTGAAATTTAAACAATTTACTGTGCTCAAAAAGTGATGGCCAACGAACTCATCCTTTCGTTTGGACAGATTGATTTTTTGGATCAAGAACGGAATTTTTATCTTAATCCTAAGGAGAGTTATCGTCTGCAATGACACATATATAAATAAATCAATAACTTCCGCAATTCTCTTTATTTATATGTCTATATATATAAATAAATAAATACTGATATTTATATACATATGAAAATGTGTTAAACTCTAGGATTCGTTTCAGAATGCCTGAAAACGGATTTTAATGAAGCCATTGCAATAGCTTAATTTTTTACGAAAATTAGCTAAAAATGGAATTTTTATCTCAATCCCAAGGAGAGTTATCGTCTGGAATGACACATATATAAATAAATCAATAACTTCCACAATTCCTCATTTAATACTGGAATGTTTTAATTGGCGTCAATGATTCCGTGGTATCCTATTCCATTATCAAAAGCACTGATATACGGCTAGACAAAAAATATTACGTATATTGGAAAGTATAGTAAGTGAAGAAATGTGTTGTCCGGAGAGATTATATTCGCTCCAGTGTGAGATAAAATAACTTGCATAAAATTCGTCATTGGAATCGACACGCTTTATTTGTTAAGTTGAACTCAGCATATCAACGAAATTATGATCTGAAATCTGTTGACAAAGGTGACGTTTGTGAATAATACAGTAGAAAACGAGTAATATTGTTTAATTTCCCTCACAGGCAACTCTACGCCACGGTCCTGGGGATTGAGATGACGGCTTAGATTCGGATTTGCGGTACTCATCCCCCTTCAGTACGAATTTCCCTATGCAAAGCTGTGTTGACATGATCGGTCACATCGCTGCACCGCTATTCCTCCCATATCCCCACCCTTCGCACCGATGTCACTGTCGTGTGGAATCACGTGGTGGCGCTGTTCACTACATATGTACCTACTTATACATAGTCATGGGCATTTCTCCACGAGAAGCTAGGCAGCTGAAACAGAGCTCGATTTGGGTGCTGTGCCATAGCTGCACATTAGCCATTCAAAGGAAATTATGTGTCGACATTTGCAGGTCGGGGCAGCAGGCTTGCACTAGGAATACTTAAAAAAAGAGGGTACCTACGTTGTTCTTTTAAAATGCTAAGGAGATTTACAATCAGAAATGATTCACATTTACATACAAATTTGTGTATAATGTATTTGATATTCTCAATTTTCAAATACAGACCGATTAGTACCTTCAGGATAAGCCTGTCGTGAACGCCGTGATGCCAAAACGCCATCGTGACATGGCGGTCTTGGTGTTATAAGATCTGCATATCAACAGCGATTTCACAAGTTTGATACTATAGTATTCACAGTGTGAAAGATACCAAATTTCCTAATAATCTTAATAGGAGAACAATTCTAAGAGGAGCAATATTGTTTTGTCACCAAGAACTTCATTGTCCGAAAAGATATAATAGTAGTTATACTATTGCAGTTGTTATAGTTAATAAGCCTACAGAGCAAGGCATCAGCCGACAAGAGATACAACCATGATCATTTTATACCCCCTCCCGCGGATACGGACTACTTTAAAACTACTACAACGACTTTATTGCTTCTTGTAACTTAAAACTACATAGATTTTATCTGTACCATTAATGAGGAAGTGTGTCACTTTCACGCATCAACGATTAGACGGATTTTAATGTTTTTTTTTTTTTTGCAAAATGATCGGAATCACCCAGGGACGGTTTAAATGGATTAGGGATTAGGACAAATTATTTTACTTGCCTTTTTCATCCTTGAACCGGTGCACAGGGGAGACCGCCCGAGTGCTCCCGAGGGGCTGAAAAAACACCTCAGCGCTCCCGTAGAAAAGTCACGCCAGTGCTCCCGCTTACCTGAGTGCTCCGCTAGAAAAAAAGCGCGAGTGCTCCGACACGCCTGAGTGATCCTGTGTTTGAAAAGTGGCCAGTACAATACGTTTTGTCAATGTAATCAACTATTACGAGCATTAGGTTCATTACACAATATTTTCGAACACAGAGTACTACTCTAAAAAAGGTGATCGGACATGAAGTAGGGCATTTAAAAACTTACATAAAGAATTCAACAGAAAAATTTACTTCAATTCATTTGCGACGACGTTTCTTTTGACGGCCGCCCATAATTCGTTAGTTTCTATTGCGGTCTTGGGTTCATGGTTATGTGGGGTTTTGTGAATCACCTCACATCCATCTGTTTTAGCGTATGATTTACATCGGATTTGCCCACCCCTTGCTCTACAACTCCACCTTCTTACACCCCCAGCTAATAATAATTTATGATAATTATATTTGAATCCGTCAATAAATGCAACAGCCTCTTGACGGCTTCCGCCACTAACAAATTTCACATCCGACATGGTGCACGGAGAGAGGTAATCGACAAACTGATGGTAAATGCCCCAAGGATTCCTGTCGATTCCAGTGTACTTTCTCTTATCGTCTACGGGATCACTCGGGACAATCTATTTTCGAGATTGCGAAGTGAAGGGGATCATTCGGGTGTCTCAACTTTCGCCCCCGGACTCGACGGGAGCACTGGAGCCGTCGCCCGTGCACAGTGGGACAAAGATGGGTTTTTTGGGAAGAATCTTAAGTTTATATATATATATATATATATATATATATATATATATATATATATATATATATATATATATATATATATATATATATATCAAACAAATATATCCTTATAGGCCCTATTAATACAAATCGCAGCTAGTCAAGTTAATTCTATGTTATAATGTCATTAGAATTAAACTCCATTTGTCCCCGCAATCCGTTTGTTCAAACGGCACGTCTGCGGGTGGGGAGATCTTCTTTGGTTTGTCCGAAAGAGTGCATAAGCAATTTTAAACATTCCTAATACCACCCGAAACGGAAGTTAGTGAAAAACGTTGTCTACTTCCACGAAAAATAAAGAGTTACAATGTTAAATCGATTTCGACGGTTAGGCCATCATCAGTAACAAACGATAACTGAAGACACATTAGAAAGGACACAGCTTATATAGTGACAGGTGAAGGGAGATTGAATCCCATTGGTCGAGAGAAAGGAAAGGGGCAGGAGGTACAACCAGTTAAGTGCATACAAAGTGAAAGGGGATTATAGCTAATCAGATGAAGTGAAAGGGGGAAATAACTAAATATGGTTTCAACAGTATGAAGGGATAATTCCAAGCTTTACAGAAATGGACCTATCAGTGGTGAAATACATTGAGGTATATCTTCATTTAAACATTTACCAGACCTGTCACTTTTGATAATTTCGAATTTTTCAAGTACATTCAACATAGGTACCTCCCTTTGGGCAAAAATGAAGAAATTCTACAAACTGTCTGTCTGTCAAATCAAAATTGTAACTATGATTAGATTCGAAGATTATTTGTGTTAAAAGTTGTAAACAAAAAATATTTACAACTTTTAACACAAATAATCTTCTCTATTGGTATAGATATGTCGATGATATCATCATTCTATGGAAGGGCACAGAAAGACAACTAAATTCTTTTCACGAAAAATCAATAAATTAGATCCCTATATCAAATTCACCCTCGAATTCGGCGGAAATAAACTAAATTTTCTTGATCTGTCCATCTCTTTGGTAAATGAGAAGCATGATTTTTCAATCTATAGAAAAGATACATATAGCGATATAACGATCCATAGTAGTTCAAATCACCCTTTAGCACATAAGCACGCAGCCTTCCATAGTATGATCAACCGAGCACTGTCTATTCCAATGAGTGAACAAAATTTATCAAAAGAAAAATTCATTATCAAAAGCATAGCGGCTAGTAACGGATATGGAGGAGATCTCGTTGATACCATATGGGATAAGGTTCTTAGGAAAAAGAGAAGTAAAAAAGTTTCCAATCTGGCTCGGGAAGAAGTAACTTTAGAAGAAAAGCAATGGATAAGTTTACCTTATTATGGGAAAATTTCTGATAAAATTGGCAAAATTCTATCATCGAGAGGTTATAAAGTAGGTTTTAAAACTAAAAATAGTCTTAAAGCATTACTAGGATCCGTTAAGGACAAAATTAGTGTGCAGGATAAAAGTGGAGTTTATAAATTAAAATGTTCTTGTGGCTACGAATATTGCGGTCAGACTGGTAGGAAATTTAGGGAAAGAATAGACGAGCATATGGAGGATTTCAGGGAAAATAAGGGTAAGTCTACATTTGCAAAACATCTTAAGGAATCTAATCATAGTTACAATTTTGATTTGACAGACAAACAGTTTGTAGAATTTCTTCATTTTTGCCCAAAGGGAGGTATGTTGAATGTACTTGAAAAATTCGAAATTATCAAAAGTGACAGGTCTGGTAAATGTTTAAATGAGGATATACCTCAATATATTTCACCACTGATAGGTCCATTTCTGTAAAGCTTGGAATTATCCCTTCATACTGTTGAAACCATATTTAGTTATTTCCCCCTTTCACTTCATCTGATTAGCTATAATCCCCTTTCACTTTGTATGCACTTAATTGGCTGTACCTCCTGCCCCTTTCCTTTCTCTCGACCAATGGGATTCAATCTCCCTTCACCTGTCACTATATAAGCTGTGTCCTTTCTAAAGTGTCTTCAGTTATTGTTTGTTACTGTTGATGGCCTAACCGTCGAAATCGATTTAACATTGTAACTCTTTATTTTTCGTGGAAATAGCAACGTTTTTCACTAACTTCCGTTTTGTAATGGGTTTCCACAACTTCGTCGCGAGTGATTTAGTTCGTACCACCCGAACCATGGGCTGGAGGGAGGGACTGGGGTGTTGCCTGTTTGTTGAGGTTAGGCAATGACCCGCAAGACCGAGCGGTCTTGAAGGCGAGGCAGCTTTTTGCCCCTTGCAGGATGGCCGTTTAATGCTTTTTTGGCGTCTACACACGTTGGATATCACTGGGGGCTCCCCGACGGACTCGGGATGGATTCAACAGTAACATCCCATTGCTTCTATCCCACACCGAGCTAGCGAAGTGAGAGCGAAAACTACAATATTATAAGAAGAGCAGAGCCTAAAGATATTGACGCTCGTAATAGTGCACATTTAGCTCCCAGGAATAAAACAAGAACTGGTACTTTTGTGAACATTTTTCAGGATTCAGGAGGGGGTAAAGCCGGTAAAACGCAGGCTACCATTCTCAACCTATTTTCGTGATTCTTATTTTCGATCCTAATTCTAGCATAGTTGTGCAACAAACTTAGGAATTACAAATTTGTGGTTGTGATGATGAGTGAGTGGGTAGCTACATTGACGGCTGCTCAAGCTAAATTCTCGACCGATTTTCGGGATTCTTTTTGTGTTCAACTTAAAATTTAGTGTAGTTATGAAATTATGCCAGGAGTTTCAAATGAAATCATGGAAGGGGGCGAGTGGGGGGGGGGGGGGGGGTACTAATAAAACGTGATATTAACACTATTCTCATCTGATTTTGATGATTCCTTTTTTCTTCAATTAATAATTCGGTTTAGTTTCGGAACTTAAGCTAGGACTTACAAATTTCATTATAGAAGGGGGTGAGTGGAAGGGTAATACTGATAAAAATAGTGATTTTTACACTACTTTTAACTGATTTTCGGGATTCTTTTTTACATCATGCGAGAAGTTTCAAATATCATTATGGAAAGGGGTAGATGGAGGGGTAATACTAGTAACATCGTTCAATTGATAATGCGGTCTAGTTATGCAAAACATGCCAAGAGTTTCAAATTTCATTATGGCATGGGGTGAGTGTGGAGGGGGTAATGCTGATAAACAGACGAGACCAGGACGGCCCTGTAATGCATACATTACTTACCAATGAATGTATGTATTTTTTTCGTTGTACCAACTATAATGAAGTTTAATCAATGATTGATTGTTCCACGCTATTTGTGCATAATTGAAATGAAATGCCCTTGAGGAGATTACAGGTGGTAACACCGAGTAATAGGGATCTATATAAACCCGATATTAATTGGATTGGTGGCGGAGCAGGAGATTTTTCTAGAGTTTTTGTAGTAACTGAATCTTATGGTTTCATGCAATGAGTTCGTAATTGACATCAACTGTCTTTATTGGAATCGCAGAAGGTACCCAATCATAAGGATCACGGTGCGTACGTTATTAAGAGTAGGTGGTTTGTATCAAGTGTTATTTATTTTTATTTTTTCAAATTTATTTATTTTCTTTTGTAATTCAAGCTTATTGTCTCACGCTTATAGTTCATTATTGAAATTAATTTTCCTTCAAGGGACTACATAAGATAACACCAAGACATAGGTATGACGATGCATACGGTATGGGGGTGGTGGGTGGTTTTTGTGCACTGGTCCAATCGATGGCGTTGGTTTGGAGGGGGAAATTGGAGGAGGTGTCCCCTCAGTATATCAAGCCGGGAGACCATGGAGCCGGCTTCAGTTTCGGAGTCTGTCCCTCACCGTCGCGATCTTTTATTCACGTTTATCTGTTTCCCGCGTTTTTCTTACAGGACGACGCGAGTTCTGCACGTGACTGCGGCAGGCCGACCGTCCCACGGCGACACTTCCGTAGTTTTGGGTGATTCAGAATGAGGTTGGTATATACTTCACATTCAATATTGAACCCAACACCGAGAGTAATGTCATAGTTAGATATTTAGGTGCATTCTATTGTGATAACCCTGATGATGGCCAAGAATAGTATCTCAAGATTGAACAACTCCAATAATACCTTATATACTTCATACTCCTATAATACCTTGTATAATTCATACTTTTATTTCAATATTTTCAATTATGTAGACATTTCAAGAATAATCAAGAATCCAAAAATAGAATTTAGGAATGGGCTATACAAAAATTATTAAATTGATCGAGAACATTAAACGAAACAAGTGGAAAAAATATTCATTCATACAGCATGACCGTATAGGCGAATTTTTGAAAATTATCGTATTGTAGTATGTTACATTCTTCTGAAATTTAAGCACTTTGAGTTCAAAGGAATCGTTAATTACCAATTTTATGGCAAATAAACTTCGTTCTAAATAATATTCTGTGATTCAAAAAAGCTTTTGAATTTATAGCTTTTTTGGCATTTTTTATCGATGTTTCAAACAAAAATTAATCAAATCTAAGTACCTATTTAAATTTTTCAGCGTAATTTTGTGCATACATTTTGAAATATTCTATGTCATTCTAGATGAACTTCTATTGACTGAATGCCTGCTAATAAGTATAAATTACCGATTTTTAGCAAAACGATTGTGATTTTTTAGCAAATTTGTCGAAATGTTACCAATTTAATGGGCTCGGAAGGACGGCATTTTTATCTCCGTCTTAAGTAGAGTTATCATCTAGAATGACACGTAGACACACACACACACACGCGCATATGTATAATAGATATACATGAGGTAGCGAAAATGTCGGGAATCGTTTCAGAATGCCTCAATTCGAATTTAAATGAAGGAGCTTTTCAAAATTTTTTGGAGCCATTGCAATACCTAGCTTCATTTTTACGAAAATTCGCTAAAACTATAAAATTCGCTGATAACAGCTGTGATGTACTATAGATGGTGTATTAAACTCTGCTATGAAATTAGAACCTGGGGATGTCTTTCGGGTTTGAGATTATTGCTAAATTTCAGAAACATGTATCATCCACCGAACTAAATCACTAGCGACGAAATTGTGGAAACCCATTTCAAAACGGAAGTTAGTGAAAAACGTTGTCTATTTCCACGAAAAATAAAGAGCTACAATGTTAAATCGATTTCGACGGTTAGGCCATCATCAGTAACAAACAATATTATTGTTATTGTTATATATACAATTATTATAATAGTTATTGTTTGTTACTGATGATGGCTTAACCGTCGAAATCGATTTAACATTGTAACTCTTTATTTTTCGTTGAAATAGAACAACGTTTTTCACTAACTTCCGTTTATCATCCACCGGCTAGATTTCCATTTTCCTTTTTTATCACCACTTTTTCTATTTATTTATTGCTTCATTTCTATTTCTTCTTCCATTAATTTATTGATTCGCTTCTACTTTATATGAGTGCACTATAACAGACAGCCACCCGTTCTCCAGAACCGATACTTTTGGTTCACATTTTATTTCCAAGATACCGTGTCACAAATTCGGTACATTCCTGCGTAACGTTTCCAAGAAGTTAGGTCATGGCAAAAGCATGTTACTTGCTAAAATAAAAACAGTATTGAAACATTTATCCGGTCTCCATATAACTAAGTATATTCTAAGTTGATACATGAGTAATTGATCAACTGGTGAAGGTTGCCTCTTCTGTCCAGGAAAAAAGCCTTATAAAAAAATCTCATTTATGACGTTTTTTCTGGTGGCAGGCGCCGTTTAGAACAATATCCCATTTTCGCTCATTCCGGTTTTTCGAATACCCCCAACTCGAAATCATTAGGGTTCCTTTTGTAGTAGCAGATTATTATCAGATAAGTTTGTCTCATTGATTGCAAAACTGTATTATTGATAATAATTGATAAAAGAGAGAATTCTACAAAATAAAAATAGATACATATTGAAAAATCGAAAAAAAGATAAAATGAATAATTAAGCTTGAAATTGAATAAAAACACAATCTCAAAATCTAAAAAAAAAAAAAAAAAAAAAAAAAAATCAGTTCTTCAAATGTAATTACACCTATTACCTACTGTTCGGCAGTTTTCATGAATGTAATTTTATTAAGAGAGAGAGAGAGAGAGAGAGAGAGAGAGAGAGAGAGAGAGAGAGAGAGAGAGAGAGAGAGAGAGAGAGAGAGAGATAGATTAAAATCAAAAGAAACCGTAACTTCTTTTCACTTGTTTCAATACTTAGGAAAAATAAAATTGTACCTATTTATGGCTATGAATAAAATTAACTACCTCTTTCATTATGAGAATTCAGAAACTACTGTTTTCCATTCTTGTTTTTTCTTTTCCCTTTAGCGTAGAGTTCTCTGAGATCTATATTGACTTATCCATCATTTTAGACTAGAGACTTTGCCACGTTCTATTCCTGTACAGCGAAAGTGGAATTTCAAGTAATTTCTTAGCTATATCGGCGAATGTTCTAGTAATAATGCACTGCATGAAGAAATGAAGTAATGAAAGAAACATCATATTCATAACATAATGCAAAAATAATATAATGCATTGAAACAACAACACTGCTGTCACAGAGGAAGTATTGTGCTGAATCCACCTTCATACAACAGGGGTGCTCCACTGTGCTTACCTACTTTATTAAGTTTATTTCTAGAAGGACACGGATAAAAGTGTAGAATATTTGCTAGTTTTTGATTATTTATTTTTTTGTACTGGTGAAAAGCTGTTCGGCTTCTCTTTCAGAATAGCCTATCGGGAGAAATGCATCAGAAAAAGTCGGGGAATCGTGTAATTAGTCAGTGAATTCCCTAAGTGGCTGGCATGTAAAACCACCAACCTGCAGTGGCTTTTAAGATATTGCCCTTACTATGTCAGTTGTTGTTGTATTTTCCCTTCCTTACTCTAATAGCTCTGGGAGAGGAAATAAAGGAGATAGAGAGAAGAAGAACATAAAAAATGATATAGTAATAGGGGAGAACGCCCCTGCAACTCAACACCACTGAAGATGAAAACGATGTATAGTTGGAAAGCTCCTATGAAAAGATCCCGCGTTCTTCAAAAAATACCACTGGTTGAAATAATCTGCCGAACCAGGCGTAGGTTGTTAATGACTTGTTTTTACCAGTAATTGTACTCCGTAGTGTCACCGTCTGCATATCTAAACTGATGGTTTAATCAAATAACTTGATTGCTCTCATTCTATACACCCGTTCTTCTCATCGTTATGGACCGGCTAGCACGACCAGTAGTGATATCTTACCCCATTGTTATAAATTTACTATTTTCATCAAGGATATTAACGTTTTGGGTTGAGGTCAGTCAGCAATACGGTCAATCAAAGGTAACCAAAGATACGGTCATCAGTGTGTATACTAATGATTTATTCCTATGTGTTACTATAAATGCCTCAAATGTTGGCACATTAGTTGCAGATGTAAGGCTGAGCATGAGAAGGTTGCCTGTGCCCTTCCACGACACAACAACGATGAAGCACTACGCGCAAAACCACCAAGGTCTGCCGATTGTAATGGCCAACATGAAGCACTCACTGAGGAGTGATCAGTTTTCGAAAAATAAATTACTATTCATTGTGTTTTGGCCACAGAAAGAATTCCCTATACTGTGGCCCGTAAAGTGTGCAATGTTGTCATATAAAACAAGGGATCATATACCTCCAAGGTGAAACAATTCGATGAGCGGACGCCGGCTCTAGACTGGTTACCCAATTTATTGCCAGCCCTCCGGCCCTCTCCTTTATTCCCACTATTATCCCCCTCATCCAACCTTCTCTCTCCCCAACCACCCTTCTCTTGAAGACATTCTCTAAACTTACCGTATCAATAAAGGGTGATTGCCTTAGCAAAAATAAGGAGTATTCTAAGGGTCTTAAACACAAATTACACGCGAGGTGACATACATCGTCGACCTTCTCATCCCAAACTTCTCTGGCTCTCTAATGGACCTCAATCAGGGTCTGCATCACCACCTCCTCAGGTATTAACTTGAAAAACAAAGGGCTGGTCCAAGGGCAAGCCAGAAAGCAGTAATGAATGTAACATTGATCACTTCATATAAATATTCATTATGACCACCCTACAAAATAACACCATCTCTGAGTTCTTCCTTCAATGATATCCCAATGGTAGGTATTTATGGACGGCATGACGAGCTGATATACGAGGCTGCTACTCTGTCTTAAGATATGAGGCTTCCCAGACTGGTGGTAGATCATGATACGGAACAAAGTGCGATTGGATGAGGTGGCACTCAATACGCTCCAGGCTGTGGCTGTCAGAGTTGCGCTCCCCCTGAAAATTTCCCTAGGAGATGGTGATAAAAAGCTGCAGTGGGTCAGGCAGCATCGAGTGTGCGTTGTTGCTATGGAGAACACTGATGGAGACCAATCTGGATCATCAGGTGGTACAAAGCCTACACCCCCTAAGAAGACCAAGACCTCTGTTAACAACGGGTTTGAAGCATTGATCCTGCAAAGGAACCAGCTTCTTAAGAGATGGCAGGGGTTCGGAGCAAACGAGAGTCAAATTGGTATGCAGCCGTTTAAAATGGCAAACACCACAGATGGAGAGCATGGTTGAGACTGTGGTAAACCTGCTAGTCAAGGCAAGCAAACAGACATTTTTGAGGAACTCAGGCATCATAAAAGAGTTGTCTTAGGTATGGAGTACCAAAGTGAGCCACGGAAAAATTGGATGAGATGGTGCGAGAATTGAGTGACAGAAGGAGTGAGATGACTCATGAATCGGTAGTGCCACATGTTGGAACTGAGGAAATCTGCGATGGTATGAGACTGTTGGAAACGTCCATGAATCAGCACTTGGAAAAGGTCACCAATGACTGAGAGGGCCACGGACCTAGTTGCCCCGAAAGTGGAAACTCTCTAAAGTGTTGACCTTGTAAGCCTTGGTCGTAAGGTTGATGTTATGAGCCGTAGGGTAAAAGAGGAGAAGGATACTGAGCCTCTCACTCCTACCCTTGAAATGGGTATTGATGTGGGCTCGCCCTGGTCTTGGGCAGGAGTGATGGATGAATTCTGCAAGGAGAATCCAAAAAAGCAGAGGAACTTTGGTCTTGGTGGTTTAAGAAGAGCGGCAGCCATGAACGGTTTGTAAAGGAAGATGATGGCAGCAACTTCAGCCACTGATTGCTCTGGATATGAAATGGGGTCGGACACTGGAGTCATATCACAGGAGTAAGCAAGAAGAAGTGAGGTAGGTCTAGCGACGATAACTCTGATCTTGAGACAATAGACGAGGAGAGTTGTAAGAAGAAGAGAAATTATGCTTTGGCAGTGGGCTCAAAGAAGATTGGTAGGGCGGGTCTCACTCAGCCAGAGAGACTTAGCTCAGATGGGGAAAACCAAGAAGCAGGAGAAGCGTTTAGCCCAGCGTTATGAGGAGGCATTGAAGGGAAATCAGAGGAGGCTCGCTGAGGGTGGACCTCTAAGGACTCTGTTGATGGAGAAAGAGAGGAGGCTCCACTAGATGAGGATGGAGGTGTTGAGGGTGAGGATGGAGAAGCCAAGACTAAGAATAACAGGGTTCTCATGTCTCCCAAATCCTTGAGGAATGACCTCAAGGAGAATGTTGATATGAGCAAGCTTGGGGTAGGACTGGCAAGGATGCAAGCCAGCTGGTGATAAGCGCATGGTTCTCAAGGCCAGAAGTAATGCTGATGCAAAGAAGCTGGTCGAGGAGTTATGGTCAAAGGGGTACTTGGTGCAAGTCGCTGAGATACCCAAGCAGCCTATATTGGTGAAGGTCAGCAGGGTTGATCGTGACCTCAATAAGGAGCTGTTGGCCCAGGTGGCATATGAACAAAACCACTGGATTGCGGAGGCTATTGAGGGGATGACCTTTGAGTCATGGGTCAAGGAGTTCTGCCCCTCATTCCAAAGAGGGAACAAGGCTAGACGGCCTGAGGACATAATGTGGGTGTGTAAGGTGTCCTCTCGTGTGTGGGATGCTCTTAAAGGAAAGACAATCCTCATTGGGTTCGTGAGTTGCAGGGTAGCGGACTATATAGATGTGACCAGATGTTATAAGTGCCGGGCATATGGTCACTATCAGGCCACGTGTTGGCCAGGATTGTTACTTGAGCAATGTATGCAGGTGAAAATGACGCTAGACAATGTATGGCTAAGGATGTGCCAAGGAGGTGTGCCAACTGTAAAAGGGCAGGAAAGAACGACAGGCACAACGTAGACAGCCCTGACTGTCCAGCCTATCAGCGGGCATGGAAAACGTATCTCAGGGGTTGAAGCCCCAGTAATGGGAGATCCCCTGCACAGAGGGTTCCATGAACTCCGGCTTAATGATGACAGGTAGAGGTCTACCACAGGCGAGCTGAGGTATTGCACGTTAAATAGAACTTGGGATGTAGCACTCGTGCAGGAACCGAATACTATGGGTGATGCTGAGGCTGGTCTGGGACCAGTCAGGGTATTCACAGGGCCAGGAGAAAGTCTTCCTATGGCGGCGATTTCGTTTGCCAAAAAGGGAGTAGATGTGTTGTTGCACAGTAATCTGAGCAACAGTCACGTGGTTGTGGCCTCTGTTGTAGTGGGAAATCGAGGTGGTCGACCTCTATATTTGATATCCATACTTCCAATACTCCGATGATATAGAGCCCTACCTGTATCAGTTGGAGTACTCAATTAGGGGGCTTGAGGCAGAGGGTCAGGCTTTCATATTCATTGGTGCATTCAGTGGAGTTTCAAACATTGATGTCTCTCTTGAAACTACACGTGTGGCGGAGAGTGTATGTGAATGGAGAGTTGATCCCATGCTCATTACAAGTCAGCATGCTGCTTGAAAGTGAATAGGGCGTATCGCATATCCCCAACGTGTGCCTTGGCTGTACTGGCGGGTGTACTACCTGTTGAGTATGAGGGTTGGAGAAGATGGGTAATGCGAAACATTGGTAGAGGTAAGCCATTCATAACCTCGTAACCTGACGGATGATGGGGAGTCAGGCCATCCTTGGATTGAACGGATTGCAAGTTTGACTGAGACTCTCGGGGAGGTTGACTCACCTCCTCCTTCCTGACGTTTGAGCCCGATGGGACATGGGATGGATAGTCCCCCGTGCATGAGCTTACACAGTTTGTGATCGGGCATGAGGAGTTCTCCGCAAACCTAGCTAGTCTGGGGTTGCTTGTTGATCAGCCTTGTGCGTGTAGTGCGGTAGAGTTGGCGGAAAACATATTGTCAGACTGCCTTGAGGATGCGGCATTGCGGGTGATACATGGGATAGAGGGAGTCCCTCTACCTAGTATTCTTGCGAACCAGATATGTTCGGAAGATGAGGTTGTTCCTGTTTTGGCGCATAGGCAGAATGGAGGAACCTTGGGGGTGAAGCAGAGGTAGGCTAACAATGGATTAGATATTATAGATGGTTAAGTATAGGAATATTTATTGATGGTTTAGGTTAGTCTTTGTTTTGGTTCATTTTCTTCGAAAATTCTGCCTTCTGATTTTCAAAAAACGTACCCACGTGGCACATATTTTTAATACTAACCCTTTTGCGACGGCCGCCGTATTAATACGTCGGCACAGATGTCCTCCGTAACGCCTAACGACGCATTAATACTTCGGCCATCAAGTGCTCCGTAACGCCTGCTGACGTATTTTGGCGTTTTTGAATTTCCCTCCATTCTATAGACTCTCATGTCATCTGTTGAGAGGCATTGTAATTAACATTTACGTCTAGTATCTAATAGAATGCGCTGAGATCAAAGACGTTGTTGAGAGTTTTTATTCACATCAAAATAGCAGGAAAAACGTTGAATTGGTCACTGTTTTGTTTTTTGTCCGCATTCGGTCTTTGTCATAATTTTACTCATACCTGTTTCTATACTTGTACTTTCTTTTACGTTTTTATTCCTCACCACCGCAGGTGGACGGATGAAGAATTCTTAAAGAAATAATAACCGGGAGTGACAGTGAGTTAGGGAGTGATGTGATTGACGTTGAAATTGAAGCTCGTTCAACAAACTTTTTGGATCAACTCAAAGACGATAGCTTTGACGATTTTCTCGATGATGGTGATCATGATACTCGGGAAATTTCAATTTCTAATAATATTCTTGATCCAGTTCAAATGCGATGGTGGTTCACCGCGCGTGGAGGGCCAATTATTCAGGCACGGAGGGGTTGGAGGGCTCAAAGGCAGTCAGGCCAGGCGCGTTGCAGTGGCTGAACGAGGCCCGTTGGGAAGGGGTTAATTGTGTTAGTTGCAATAACTGACTTTTTACTGCAAAGGTAAAAAGCAGAAGTTGTAATACTTAAAAATCAGTATATTATAATAGTAACGGTTTCCCTTTTGGAATCAATACATATGATTTCAAAAAGTAAAATGACACCTCCCAGATCGCTTCAAGTTCATCTATTCACACTCCTTAAGGGACATTGTCAGGGAAAAAGAAGAAAAAAAGGCATCCGCCAGTTGTGGTGCAGCCAATAGTTATTATTGCGCTATTAGTTACCAACGGGGTGACGGGTTGTTTACGTTCAATAATAAAGATTCATTCTGATTTTCCCTAAGCTCGGAAGCGTTCAAATTTAAAATAACATGACACTGCGGACAAAAGGACGTAGGAAACTTCAATAATTATAAGGACGATGTAACTTCTACATTTACAGGAACAGAATTTCGCTATCAGGGACCAAATCCGGACAGGTTCATCTTCAAATCGGATGAGTAGCAACGCTGGTTGAAACAGATGCTCATCAAAATTACATGAAGTTAATGTTGAAGAAGAATTCCTTGAACAATTTCAACTACTTCCAAGGGTGATGGCAAGTGGCTCTTATAAGATCAAATTGCAAGCCCAATCCGTACCGTACCTATGCCATCACCACCGCCCCACGTCGACTCCCTTAACGCAGTTAAGAAAGAGCTTCAACGGATGGAAACTAGCACTATTATTTCTCCAATTACTGAAGGCATAGAATGGTGGCACTCATTGTGGTGGTAAAAAACAAACCGGGTCAGTTTTACGAGATCTCCTCAAGACCAAATATGTTTACCTATGGTCAAAAATTCTCGCCCAAACTTTCGAAAAATGGAAATCTGCGATGGCTTTAGCTCCTGTCCTACAGCAATTCGATTCAAATTCGTCTTAAAGGGTTTCTGCAGACAGTTCTAGGAGGAGTTCTTGAGCAGGAAGTTCAGGGTCAATATCGCTCAGTTATGTACACATCACGAGGGTTGAGTGAAACAGAGCGAGGACATTCCCACGCTCAAAAGGAGGCACTGGCTTTGACTTGGGTGTAAGGGCGGTTTTTACATATCATTTTGGGGAACCTTTTCTGTTGCAAAAAGATCACAAACCCTTGGTTTCTTTGATGGGCTCAAAGCCGGTAGCAGAACTGACTCCACTCCTTCACCGACTTATGAAGTCAGGCTGTATCATGTTTCGGGGAGAGACTTACATGTCCCTGATTCTCTATCCAGAGCTACGGATACGAAACTTGATTCGGATGATATGGAACTTGGAGAGGTTTTACTCCAAAACGACTACCTAATACTCAATTTACTTCCAGTTTCTGATGTTCTACACAACCTAATTAAAGAGCACTACCGGAAAGATCAAACATTACAATTAGAGATCAAAAAATGAGCAGATGGGTGGTAGCATGAGGATGATCCGTGTTTTCGTCAATACCACAAGTTTTAATACCAACTGCCCTCACACGATGGTATATGGCGCGCGGATAGTCATTCCCAAAACTTCGAGGAGCCTCATGTTAGACAAACTCAATTCCAGCCATCTAGGGGTCGTAAAGTGTCAAACTTTGGCTCAAGAAACCGTGCGGTGGCCACGTAGCCAGGTATCACTACTAACAGAAAGAAAGGCCAAGGATTGTTACATCTGTGCGAATTCCGCTCGAACCATTTGGATTCATTGATGCCGACCGAGTTCCCACAGCTACGATCTTCCACAGTAGGCGTGGGTTTTTAGATTTCACCAGATTTTGATGACATTTTCTGAGAATGTGCAGGTTAGGCAGTAGATTGTCCCCTACCAATTTAATTTTCCTCAACTCATTGTTCCATTCTCCGCATGCGCTTATGTAAATCGGCTTATGTACTTCAAGCATAATTTTCCCGTAACCTAAATGACCGATTTCGAAGTTTAACGTTCTCTAGATCCTGATTGACTATATTCCGCTATCGAATTTATCATGTTGAAATACCATGATGATAGATCATTCCAATGTTATTTTCAGTTGGTAGGTACATACCTACTTACTTGAATATCGTTATACTGATATCAGGGGTACTAGTAAAATGTAGATGATAATTAATTGCATTGATTCTCTCTCTACAGGTGTCTACATCTACGCAGGCAAATTGTTGTCAACCTACGGATCTTAAATGTGGAAAGGACGTCCTTTGTAATATCAAGAATTCAATATCAGCTTACACTGCTCAGCTATGGGGCTTCTGATTCTAATTTGTTTCTTAATCAGCACATGATAGTGAAACCTGAAATTTTGCTCCTTTTCGGAGATTTGGAATACAATTACAATGGATCGACATTCGGACTCAGATCGCATTCGAAGTCTCTGAGGCTAATTTCTTTCCTAATCGATTCACGGTGATGTAATTCAGATAGAGCTCCTTTGCTCCTTTGGGACACATCGGAAACAATTACGAAGTACTGATGCGCACTGATCAGCGAGGGGACACAGAACCTATATTATTTCCTTAACTATTGACTTTTTTTTACATCAACTGTAAAGCAAACAATTGCGGGATCATGGAATTGTAAAGGTGTGAACCCTTTTGAACGGCACGATGCGCAATGTTCTGATCACATATTATATTCAGGATTTGATAATTATGGACCAATGATGTGCGTAGAAGGGCTATCTAACACAGAAATAATAAACCTTTGTGTAGTAAGTTGCAGCGTTTATATTTATAGTTAAACAATAGTCTTGGTTATTAGAAAACACTCGAAATAGTCGACCAAATTCCTCCGAGATTTCGCATCGATTATTCCAGTTTTTCAACTGCTCGCCTTCTATTCCCTCCCTTAACTAGTTAAACTGATATTAAATTAGTTTTTCTCGTAGATTGCACCTATTCATGCTGTTAGTTTCCAGAAGCACCTAACTGAAAACTAATACCAGGGATATAATTTACTAGAGAACATATTTAATATGGTTGAGAGCGCAATGAAATGAAGTTCTCAACAAAATTAAACACTTATCTCCTTGGCAAAACGCAACGGAGATGCACCAAGATAACTGTATGAATAATAATTTAAATTATATATATATTTGCAATGAAACACAATGAAAAACATAAATGAACATCACAAACTAGATTTTTAAATGTCGGCTTGATGTATTTTTCAAAAGTAGAACTAACACTGAAGAAAATATTGGGAAATTAGGCGTGGGCAAGAAATCTTGAAAACTGGAGCCATGGTATTGATTTTGTGGGAACGTATATTGTACTGGGTTGAAATGTTTATCTTCTAATATTGTCCTGGAGGTTCATTGGCTCTCAGGACATTACTGTGAGCCCTCTCCGACTGAAGCAACTTGGTCTTGTTTTCATTAGGCTTTATTTTTTGGAGGACCTTATATCCCAAAGCAGTCGTCTAACAGAGCATTATGTGAAGAGACATGTCGACTTACTGGGAATTCTTGAATTTGTATTACCACTGAGTGCCTATGATTATTGACTCTGAGATTTAACCCAGTCTCCGCTTCCCCAACTTAGGATGTTGGATGATTTTTGCAAAGTAGCTGGTAAACATACTTTTGTGTTTGACAGTCTGCAGAGCCTAAGTAAAGCGTAAATAGTGAGTAAATCTTTTGATTTAGAGGGCAAAAAAGTGTCATATTACACGGTTTCATCTTCACTAAATTCGGCTCTGAAAGCGAAAATCGCTGCTGCAGTTCTTGGGAATGAACGAATTCGAAAATGTAGAAAATAGTTACAGTTTCAATGGGTTTTACATTTTTCCCCCGACATTTCTCATTCTGATAAAACCTACATGAGTAAATTCTTATGAGAGAAGAGTTCACAGACAATTATAATACCGTGGAAGATTCTAGGCGGTTTTCTCGGTTGTATCGAAAAAAAAGGGGATAAAAAAACATGAACAGAAAAAACCAAAAATAGATAATGCAAGGTGAATATGTAGATAACAATTTCGTAAAGGCAAGCTCAATTATTAATACGTAGCACATTAATGTGAGTTCTGCTCTATTATAAACTGCTCATATACATAATCATTTCATAATCAGAAGCGATAAGCCGTTTGGCAGTTCCTAGATCTAGTATGTACTTTAACATCACCTCCGAACCTCCCATGTTTAAGATCTTCCGCGGAAATCGATGTGTTTCTGTTGTGGACAGGTTCTAAATCATTTCTACAACCCCAGGGAGCTCAGTCCACGCCTTCCTCAATATATACTGCACGCTCTGCACCAAGCATTGAGAGACAGTCAGGTCCTCAATCCAATATTATTCCACCGCAACCATTCGCTATACAACAATAAGACGCTACAAATTATTTGAGCTCCTTCGGTTCCAACCCTTTACAAAAGGGTTTACCAACTTGTAGGGCGGCCCCCCTAGAGGTTCATGAAGATAGTCCAGGGGTAAGGCGACTACCGGTCCGGGAAAAGGACGAATTGAAAGCAACGTACCATATTCTATGTAGTACGAAAACATAGCTGTAACAATTATATTACGTTTTCCAGCGAGCCTAATAGCTTAATATGAAATGCCTCATGTCTTTATATCATCTTCCATCTTGATCAGATTAAACCATCCCCCTAATAGACGATCACTTCACATCTTAAGAGTGATTCGGCTCCGAAAATAATCTTTTAGTATACTGATTTGGAAGATCTTTGGATTTGTTAGTTATACGTATCTATCTACCTACCAGTAAGACACTCTGCGTACGAAATGTGCCAAGCCACCAATTGCATGATATTAGCCCATTTGGAGCAAGCCAATAGTTGGACCCTGTCTCCTAGTACAGAACATTCATTCTCTCACTCTTTTTGACTCCTTTTGGGAGTGATGAGCTTCTTCAAAGGCTTGGCCGATTTTCGCTTATCCCACCGAGACTGAGAATATATTCCCAATGTTGAACAATAATATATTTCATTTATAAATTAAATGGGGATGTAAACCCTTTAATGTTACTGTGGATCAGTACAGCGCACTTCACAGCCCACTTTAGCTCTGCATTTGTAAGATGCATATGTATGTAACACAAATTTCATTGTATGACATAATTTCAAGAAAACGTCACTCACAATGGAAAGGAAGTTGTTTCACAAAATGGAATTAGAAAGGTATGAAACAGTGTTACGCACTTTCTACTAATCTCGTGTTAAAAGTTGTAGCTTTGCAAATGTGGAGATCGTGGGTTATTCTGGTTATAGATAGAAATGAAATGAAAATCAGGGAAGTCCGTTTGAAGGAGATATTCCCGGCCACATTTGGAGAACAGCTATGGTGTTTAAAATCGGCCTGAGTCTCCGTCCCAAATTTTATCCTAGTGTAAACAGGAGAGAATTTAGCTCACTCAGCTGATCAAGAAAGAGCCCCGGTGTTTATTCGTATCTTGATGTTCCAGAGAGTCTCGCTATCGAATTTCAAGTTTCTATGGTGAACGGAAGAGAACTCACTTCAAGAACTAAACTACGACTAGATGATGCTTACAACTACATAAATACCACTGATAAATGTATAATGATAAATACTATAGATCTCAGTTAAATAAAGGTATGACTAGGTGTACCTACATAAATAAATATATCACATATCAGAATATCACTGTTCGTTGTAATTCTCGGTGGCTCTCAGGTACACCAACGGGGACTGGCCCATGTCTGGTCTGGACAGAACACCCGCCCAATGAGGGGGTGCAATTTGGACTCTGAGATCCGTGAGGGCTGAGCAGTCCTCCTAAAAGTGGCGGATAGAAATCACCCGCACATCTCCCACACACAACATCACGAGCTAATGGATCTAGCAGGCGTCTGTGAGTAAGACAGTACGGATTGACCCGACTGACTATTCGGTCCCTCTTTGGAAGGTGGATCACGAAAGGGTCAACCGGGGAAAGGTCCTGAAGGCCTCAACGCAGACCAGTGACCCCTGCTATTGTACTAGCCAGATGGAATTGGCTTTATGCTGCATGTAGGAGATTTGATCCTCAATGCGCATAGGCAACCTTTCGATGGAGTTATCACCGAAGACTCTCTTCTTTAGGGCATCAGCACACTCATTACCATAAATACCCACATGGCTTGGCACTCTCACAAAAGTTATATTTGTGCCCAATGCTACGACTCCGTGCAGTGACACACAGGCATTGCATTAGAGGATCATGTGAGTATGTGCCCCTAATCGCTTCGAAGAAGTTAGGGAGTCACTACAGATCACATAATTTCCAACTCCCAAGGCAGTGTCGAACAGCCAGCGTCACTGCCCACAGTTCGGCAGTGAACATGGACGCAACAGATATTCAGTGTCTAGAGACTTGGAAGTTGGGGTTCCAAAGAGCAAGGCCAACACCATCAGCTGTCTCTAAGCCATCAGTGAATAATAGAATGTATCCAGCGTATTGCTGGATTGCTTCTGTGTAAGGACATCTATGTGGGATTGTATCGCACTTGACCCCATCCCTCAAGCGAAGATCAACAAGCATCCCAGACAGGGTCCCTGGAAGGACGGGAGGGGAGGGGGGCTTCGAAAGGAACCAGAGGGTATCCCTCTATGCAGTAACACCTGGTGAGAACCAGAAAACGAATGCTCAATGGGCGAGCCCGAGTCTGAGGTAGCCTGAAAGGCTCCAATGGCCAAACAGAGACCCTTGTTTAATGTGCTGCTGAGAAGTTTTGTGCTTTGTGAGAAGTGTTTTCTCGTATACGAAAATGGCCTTTCCGAAACGAGAACAGGTTTTCGTAACGTGGAAACGCTTTTCGGAACGGGAAGAGTCAGCTTTACTCGTGCTCAGCTTTTTCGGAATTGTAATTACGAAACGAAAACTTGACCTTCTTCTAGGATAACACTCTAGAATAACTTAGCAACTATCATGCAGTTGGCATGGATACACATACACACCCGACAAAATCGGCTGAATTTTCCCCATGCCGTCTTTTGTTGTTGGTTTAACCTCTGTATTTGTCTTTCTTTCGTGTTTTTTTCCCCGCACCTTAACCAGAACAGTCATTAGCGGCATTTTGTTCTTGCTTTCGACGTTTTATCGAAGATTTCAGCTTTTTCATTCTGAAGATTTCGTTTCAAGGTTCATTTTACTCGTTTTAAAGATTCGTGTTCTTCACGGATGAATCGTTTTCATAATAACGTAGAGGTAAGTGGTCGTTGTTTCTTAATTCATGTTATATTTTGGAAATAGTGTACTGTGACAATTGAGTTTTGAGCAGTGATTCACTACAAGAGTCACGTTAACGTCGCTGTAAGAGTTTTCTTCCTCTCGGGCTTACGAAAACGCTACGAGAAATCGATGCGAAAGGGTTAGCATTCATCGTGCTCAATCTAACAGCTTGTTTTTAGAAATACCAATACGAGAAATACAAAAACTCTCTAATAGCTTCATTTTCTACGAAAATTCGCTAACAATGATTAATTGCCAAATGGGCAAATATAGATGTTGTACACTACCATATAGTGAATTTAGTTCTGGGTGGAAAGGATGGACGGACAGGTGGGCGAACGGAATCATTCGCGTAGAAGCTTCGGTGACGACTATAAGTCTTTTGCTAGAGTTTGGTGCTCTAAAAAGAGAATATCAAAGAGAGTGAAAAGGGGTTTTCTCGTGTTTTTCAGCAATGTTTTGAGGTTTTATTTAGTTAGGCTGAATGAAAAACTAGTTCATGTACATATTTGCATTCCTCGGAAAAGTCTATGTAAAACAAGCTTCTTTTGAAATGATTTCAAGAGCTATTTGTTATGGCTAGAAAAATGTGACGTAAGAAAAACCAAGTTTTTGAAAAATGCGTCAGTTGTTGAAAATTGTGTGTCCTTCTAGGCTCTCACTGTTGGTATTTTTAAAGAGGCCCTTCATTCGTTTATCCCTCCTCCACCTTCCTAGAATTCATTCCTGAGGCTGGCAGGTGAACCTGAGCGTCCTGCTCAATATTTTTGTTTAAAAAGTATTTATATTTATGTAGTAAGATTATTTGTGTACAATATGCATTGTAGTTGTATACCCAAGGCGAAGACACGCTGCCAAAATCAGCTCTTTTCCAATAAATATTTTCAGAAAATTGAATTTGACGGAAATAAGTCTTTCCTCAAAAACCACGCCGTCAGTTCAATATTGTTGGGCCTACAATTTTCGCAAAGGCGGAATATCAAAAGTAGTGTGATCCTTGGCATTAGTTGTCATTTGTTGCACGGAGTGAATAATCTATTTGTTTGAAGCTGCGGAGTGCAAACAACCATCAGGCTCTAAAATATTGGTTGCATATTCGGGAGTGGACGCCAAGTCCAATAAATTCACTGCAGAAAACGCTATCAACACATACCAGTGAACCTCGTTTGATTTCATATCGTTGGGTCGTTATTGCAACGGGAAAACCTTTGTAATTTATCGTTCTCGCGCTGTTTGAACGAAAACTGCTTTCAGTTCTATCGTTTTATTCGTCTCCCAATGTGAATAGATCATGGTTCGTTACCCACCAAACATTCTGGTACCTATCGTTGGAAGCTGGTACAAAGGAAGTAATTTGCTACTGATAACAAATCTAGTGTGTTATTTACATAAAACCCTTACCTAGTGGTTTATGATTTATAACAATAAACCTCACTGAAACATTTACCTATCTACCCTATTCACTAGACAGTTTGGTTCCCGGAGCCGCTACTAGGGTGAGTTGGTGTGGTCACTCCCACATTTCTGCGCTAGAAGTACATTATATTGCATGTATTTTGAGTGCCACTCTAAAAGCTCGTGGAGCAATAACATCTGAACGCGTGGAGTGATCGCGTCGAAATTTGGTAGGGTCAGGCTGGGTAAGTGTGAAGTGGTTACATTACTCACTGTTGACTTGAATGTAATGTATACTGTCGGTAAATCTGTCAGAAAAAAAAACAAAAATGAGAACTAATTTTCTCTCCCATTAGTGCTCTCCTGTTTAAGAATAATTTAATGTTCGTGATGACCAGGCTGTTCAAAATTTTCTCTCATTATTACATTCATCTTTGAAAAATGTGGTAGTAGTGAAAATTAATTTTGCTCTATCAAGCATCCTCTATAGGTACCTAATAGAAACTGTAATGAGACTATGGATGCTCAACTGATATGGAGATCAAATGTCGCTACCTAAATAAGCTGTTCACGGATATCTTGTTCACCATAACCCGAATGACGAACATTGGGGCGAATGGCCGATCTAGGTGGCTAAAAGTCAATGAAACAAAGTTAAAAGGCATATATACATACTTCAAGACGAAGGTGTACCTAGCAGAGAAGAAAGGTTTGTTTTGGCTAGAACAAAGGGTGAAGGTCCAACACTGAACTTCTAAACCCCACTTTGTTTAGTGTGAATATACTCAATCAGAACATTAAGTGCTGTTGTTGCCACCAGGTTACGATTTTTCTTCGATTTTGGTTTATTATTATATATATTTTTTATTAAAAAAACCTCCCACAAAATTTGTTGGTTTGCGTTTTAAGATGCCTAGAATCCAAAAGTAAAATCGGAGGCTTCAGATGTTTGTTGAGGTGCGGTCGATTAAGTACACAAGCTTTTGTAACCAACGTTTCGTACGTTTATTCGTACATCATCAGGGTTATGAGTGGAGTTGGAAGGTAAATAGCATAATATCTGTTAACTGGTAGGTAGTAATAAGAATTCACTGCAGTTCAGAGAACATGAAATATATTCTAACATGAAATATATTGTGCTACTCATCTTCCGACACCACTCATAACCCGGATGATGTACGAAACGTTGGTAACAAAAACCTTTGTACTTACTGAACCGCACCTCAACAAACATCTGAAGTCTCCGATTTCAATGCTCTCTATATATATCCGTCCGCCGTCCAGAGATTTTCTCTTAAACCACTGAAACAAAGTTGATGAAACTTGGTTTATAAATCACATTTAGGGTCTAGTTGATCCTAAAAGCTCAAAATCTATTCTTACCAATCTTAAAGGGTAGCATTGAAGGGCTGACATATTCAAAAATCGAGATTTCGAAAACGTTCAGGGTAACAGTAATGATTTTTCGGTGATATAATTTCAATGGATTTCTGACTCCAGAAAATCGAGTTTATTAACTTCTGCCCGTAAGGATGGACAAGTGAAGCATTTGTAGGAGCATTTTTTATCTCATAAATTATCAATTGGTAGGTACCTACCTACTTCAATTTAGTTACATTTAGATCAGGATACTGGTAGAGTGTAGATGTATTATTTGCATAATTTTCCCTCTTTAGGTACCTAAATATATGTACCTAGGCTTATTGATGACAACCTTCGTATCTAGAATTCGAAATGAAGTTCTTATGTGAAATCTAAAATCCATTATCTGTTTTGACTTTATTATCTATGAAGGTAATATTATCTTAAACCCCATTAATTATGTTTACCATCTAGATGTTGATCCATTGCATTGATCATTGTAAAAGTTCAGGGAGTTTATATATTATCATAGTTCAATGATAATAGCGCAGTGAAGTTTAATGAACCAAGTACGTAATGGCTGTGATAGTTTGTCATAATGGCTCAAGCTTTCGTCAAGTTGCCAACTAATTTGGGCTTGGAAAGACCGAACAACGCCGCAGAGTGGAAGTCTTGGAAGCAGACATTTACTGATTATCCGGTGACTACCGAACAAGATGTTAAGAGTGATAAGGTAAAATTTTCGTTACTTCGAAATATGATGGGTTCAGATGCTGCTCGCATTGTTTCAACATTATCGATTTCAGAAACAGAGTCAAAAGTTTATGAATCTGTTATTATTGCTATAGGTGATTTTTCTGATCCTCGTAAAAATGTGGTTTTCGAACGATACATGTTTAATGCCAGACGCCAATCTGAGGGTGAACCCTTTGACCATTTTCTTACTGAGTGCCGGCAACTATTGCCTACTTGTGGCTACGGTGAGGATTCCGTGGAATCGCTCAAGGATCAGTTGTTGAGGGGTAAAATATTAAACGGTGTTTGGGAGAAAAAGGTTCAAGAAGCCTTGTTGCATCAAGATAACTTGACGTTAATTAAAGCTGTTAAATATTGTAGGGCAAGTGAACAATGTAAGCAGCAGATAGATAAATTAAACGCAGGTCCAACTGAGATTTCGACAGCGAGACAAAGAATAAAATTGTAAAATCCTCTAAGAAAACTAATGAAAAATTTGAATGCAGACGTTGTCAAACTGTTCATGGGCTTCGTGAGTGTCCCTCTTTCGGTAAATCTTGTACAAAGTGTGGCATTAAGAATCATTTTGCTATAAGTTGTCGAGTTGGAAGGAAAATTCAATCGGTGGATTTGAAGTCTGACGAATCTTGCACGACTTCGGATGAGGGTTCCTTATCTTGCTTTGCCATATCTTCAATCGAACCTAACACAACATCAAATTCATATATTTACAAATTAAACTATTTTAGAGGGAATAGATCAGACTTGGTTGAAAATATCTGCATTGAAAACATTAAGATCAGATGTAAGCTTGATACTGGAGCGGACGTCAGTCTCATGCCGTTAAATATATTTCAGGACTTGAATTAAAATTTAGGCGCCCAACCTATTCCAACCAATATTAAATTAGAAGGGTTCAATGGCTCCACTACTCAACCTGTTGGCAGAGTGGATCTGAAATGCAAATATAATGGAGTTGAGGCTTATGAAGATTTCATGATCGTAGACTGTAATACTATGTTACTTGGACTTCCAGGCTGTTTAGCTTTGAATTTAGTCAAACGAATTCACAATGTTGAAATTCCAAACGATGAATTCGCGAAGAGTTTGTTTATTAAGGAGAATATTGAGGTATTTTCGGGCACGGGAAAATTTCCAAACCCCTGCTTCTTAACCACTAGAGAAGAATTTCCTCAAATATGTCACCCGCCATCTAGGATTCCTATTGTTCTGCTTGAACCTCTGGGAGATGAATTAAATCGACATGTAAAGAGAGAAGCTATTGTTAGAGTAGATCTTGCTCCGCAGTCTTGCTATAATAAAGTTGTTCTGGTTGAGAAGACAAATGGGAATATTTGCTTATGTCTTGACCCATCCGATTTGAACAAGATAATTGTAAGAAAACCCAAAACTATGTTGACTTTGGAAGAAATTACTTCTAAATTAAGGGGGAAACATTGGTTTCCTGTTTTTGATATTTCAGAAGGGTTTCATCATATTCCTCTTACAGACGAATCATCATGGAAGTGCTGCTTCGCTACCCCATATGGAATTTACCTTTCGGTATTTCTAGTGCTCCTGAAGAGTTTCAGTACGCCGTATAGAAATATTTCGGTGACATTGAAAATGTTGTTATATGGTTTGATGATATTCTCGTAATGGGTGAATCTGAGGAAATCCACGATACTGAGATGAGAAAAGTAGTTTAGCGTGCGTTAGTGATGTTTTCAACAAAGATAATCTACAGTATTTGCTACGAGAAGGTAGATATGTAGGCCAAATCTTCAATCATGAAGGCATAAAAATGGATCATTGCCTAATCTTCAACCACCAAACAATGGGGAAGCATCGCAACGAATTATAGGATCCTTCATTTATGTCAGAAAGTATGTTTCCGAAATGGCTGAATTATTGTCCCCCTTTAACAATTTACTCAAGCAAATGTACAGTGGATCTGGACACCACTACTTGACAAGCTGTTTTCAAATTTAAAAATTGCCGTTTCAAAAGCTCCTGCACTAGCTCCTTATGATCCCTCGAAGAAAATTATATTGCAATGTGATGCAAGTGAAAATGGAATCAGTAGCTGCCTTTTCTAACAACATGGTCAACAGTTTAAATTAGTAGCTTGTGTGTCCAGAACCATGAATGTGGCTGAACTGATCTACCGTCAATCTTAAAAAGAGATGCTGTCAATTTATTTCGGATGTAATAAATTTCATAAATATGTTTATGGCCAATCTGTATAAGTTCACAGTGACCATAAACCACTTACAACTATAATGGAAAAATACATAACTAATATTGGTTCGGTCCGGCTTAGAAGGTTCCGATTGAATCTTCTACAATATAAATTGAATTTGATTTACGTTCCAGGGAAACATCTACACTTTCCTGATATGCTCTCTCGGCACACTCTCAACAGAACTGAACTTGATCCTGAAATGTTGGAAATGGTTCATTCAATTTCAAGACACTTGCCGTTTTCTGATGATCAGAAAAACAAATTGCGAAGAGGAACGGCTGGGGATAAAATTTTGAGTCAACTCACACAATGTTGTCTGCAGGGTTGGCCACAACGTAAAGAATTATCCGATGAAATGAAGCAGTACCTATTTCAAGTTGAGAGATAATTTTTTATCTAGAAGCTGGCCTCATTTTTTTATGGCAACAAAATAGTTATTCTATCATGCTTCCGCAAGCCTATAACCAAAATGATTCACGAAGGACATCCAGGCATTAGTAAATCTCTAGAGAAAGCTAAAGGATTATTTTAATGGCCTAGGATAACGAATGACAACACAGAAACAGTACAATCGTGTCGAACATGCGAGAAATTCCAGCCGCACGACTCATATGAACCACTGAAGCCCCAAAAAGTTCCGGAACTGAGATTTCAGAAGATTGGGTGTGACATAGAATTCCAAACTAAAGCATGCGTTGTTCTTGTTTACTACTTGTCACATTGGATTGAGCTAATTCCATTAAGCTGAAAAACTCTACATCTGTAATTAATGGTACGCAAGAAGTATTTACCAGATTTGGATACCCTGTCGAGTTGGTCGCAGATAATATACCTTTCTCATCTTACGGATGTAATAAGTACTACACTAGTGAAGGGAGAAGGGATCCATTTTACTCACATTACCCAAGGAGCAATGGAATGGTGGAAAAAGCAGTTGGAACCACGAAGAAGATCCCCAAGAAAAGTAAAGAAGATGGACGAGACTAAAGAGTGCACCTAATGTAATACAATAACACTTCATTACCTGGACTACAATGCTCAACATCTCAAATTTTGAATAGCCCAAGAATACAAACGGAGCAACCTGTAAGTTCTGAGCTATTACGGCCTACAGTTCAAATGGGCATTGTGCAACAACTCCGCATTAAACAGGCGGTCGCTAAACTACGTCATGACCAACACGTCTGTAACAATTAAAGGATATACGAGGAAGGTGGCAAGATTGTACCTATTTAGAACTTGGAATGATTCAATCTGGCATAAGGCTACAGTACTCAAAAAGTGTAAAGGGATTAATAGAAATGAAGGAACTCGTCCACTGAGACGAAATACATCCCAAACGAAGACTTCACAGACTCCTGTCACTCACGATCACCGTCCAGAACTTTTACTCCTGCCTGAAGAACAGTTATCCTTAGGAAATTCTGAGACCTCCTTAGGGAACCCTGTGTCTCATCCACCAGGTGTCCCTGTGTCTCAAGATCAGGTATAGGACCAGGTCAGAGAAAGTTATACGGAGTCGATACATCGTCAATAATACCTTCGCAAAGACTCAACTTGTAAAAATCGTTCAGTTCAATTTGAGGGGAAGGTGTTGTATCTTCATTACCTATGTAGGTAATATTATCTTAAACCCCATTAATAATGTTGGCAATCTAGATGTTGATCCATTGCTAAGAGCAATCATTGTAAGTTCAGAGAGATAATATATTATCATAAAGTTCAATTGTCTTATGATTTATCTCAATAATCGTTATAAGTGCAGACAAGCTCTCGGATCAGCTGAGGGATTTCTGACTCTAATTTGTTTCTTGATCGACTTATGCTGCTAAAACCTGAAATGGAGCTACTTTTGAACATCTAGAATACAATTGCAATGTATGGATGGACACTGATGAGCATCGGAACCTCAAAGGCTAATTTCTTTCCTAAACGACTTACGATGCTGAAATTTAGATTGAGCTCCTTTGGGACACACCGATAACAATTACGAGGTACAGAGGCGTACTGATCATTTAAGGGGCCTCTGGGGCTCAGTTCATTCGTTCTCGATCTATCGTTTTTTCACGAGACGTTTTCTACATTTATAAAAATTTGTAAAATTGGGGGGTCCAGGAGCTGCAAAGGTTTGAACTCTTTTGGGAGGCGCGAAACGCCAAGTTTTGGTTGTATATGTAATATTTACGAGGTTCAACAATTTGTTATACCTACAAATCGTACATCACACATGATTTGCGTAAATGAGCTATCTAGTACAGAAATAATTAACGCTCATGTAAAAATTTGAAACTGGTTCGGTTGGAGGTGATTAGTGAATAGGGAGTTTTACTTCTCGTATTCATTTTCTCGTACACGAAAATAGCCTCTCCGAAACGAGAAGAGGTTTTCGTTACGTGGAAACGCTTTTGGAAACGGGAAGAGTCAGCTTTTCGCGTGCTCAGCTTTTTTGGAATCTTAATTACGAGACGACAACATGACCTTTCCCCCAGGATAACCTTAACTTAGCAACCACAACGCAGTCGTTATGGACACACAGTTACATACGTCAATATGGACACAGCCGACAAAATTGCCTGTTTTTTACCGCTTTCGTGCTGCCTTTTGTTTTGGTTTGACCTTCGTATTTGTCTTTTGTTCGTGTTTTTTTCTTGCACCTCAACCAAAAGGGTCATTAGCGACATTTTGTTCGTGCATTAGACTAATTAACGCGACTATTGCAGCATTTTTATATCAAGATTCCGTTTCACGATATGAGCTTTCAAGATTTATTTTACATGTTTTAAAGATTTGTGTTCTTTATGGCTGAATCTTTTTTTGTATGATGTAGAGGTAAGTGGTCGTTGTTTCTTATTTCACGTTATATTTTGAAAATTTTCTACTGCGAGTTTTAAGCGGTGACTCACTACGAGAGTCACGTTAACTTCACTATAAGAGTTCTCTTTCTCTCGGGCCTACAAAAACGCTATCAATGCGAAAAAGGTTAGCATTAATCGTGCTCGCTTTAACAGCTTGTTTTCGTGTTTAGGAGAAATTCGAATACGACAAGTACAAAAACTCTCCAATATGGATCCTTCTGGAACGAGTAAACTGTAAAAGTCATTTAGCAAGTCAAAAAAATGGCACCCTTTTCACAAAGTAAGTGAAGTTTGCGATAAAAGTTTTTCTGGATTTTATGCAATTGAAGAAGATATTATCTAAGTATTAAAAAAAAAAAAAAAATGTATATTCGTTGAAATTATTCATAAAATATTTTATAAACACTGTTTGAGATGTCTACTAAGCATAAATGAAAATATTAGCTGCTTTCCGATGCTACTTCCGTTTTACGATGTAATTTCATATCATCTTTGAAGTTTCATATGTAATGATATTGATTGGTGCATCATGATCCTATGTTTCCTATGTTGTGGTTATATTCCGGATAAATAAATAGTCATCCCCAGAATAGAGATATTTGATTTTGGCGGCATCGGTTTTGCATAAAATATATACCATAATTATCTTTTCGATTATTATATGGAAGAGGCGCAGGAAGCAAGAAACGGAGATTTGGAAAGATTTCGTTTAACGCACATTGAGTGGTGCTCACGAATAGCCAAGAACTTTTGACTTAGGTACAAGATCTGAGGTGAGTATTAACCTAAAAGTAACTTTTAGATTAATGCTCACCTCAGATCTTGTAATAAATTCACACATGGAAAAGTCATTCGCTAATATTTGCCAGTACAAGTGGTTGCTCTTTTAAAACTTCCAGAAACTTCCGCTATCACTTCTGCCTGTTTCAGTTACGATTCCAGTGATTATAGTGATGATATTTACAGCTTCGACATCCTTGATGATCCTGACATCATTTAATAAATTTAAATGTGCAACATTGCTTTAAAGCCGAATCCCAAATTTCGTTATAATATGTGCTCCTATATTCTATATTGCTTTCTTTTCAAACTTTGTCAAACCTACATTTAAGAATGAATTGTAGGTAGGTATGTACAAGTTTGACAATAAAACATTATAACAGACCATGTTTAAAATGAAATTTGGGATTAGGGTTACCTGTAGGCATTAAATATAAAATTTTACTTTATTTTGCGAATAACTGTTATCTAGTATTTAAAGCTCTGGAATACGATTACTTTCTTATGTAAATCACTCCCGAAAACTCTGGTGGTCAGTCGGTGATAAATTTAATTCTCTACTACTGTCCTGTGAAACGAAAAATGTTTTTGTATTAAATTTATAGAGAAAGGTTGGAAAACATACTGAAAAGTGGTTTTCGGTATTTTTTGTTTTATAAATGTGAAACCCCAAAGGAGCCATTTTAGGTATCGGAACATGTGGTATATATTCGGAATCGCTGTAAATATAATTATTTAAAGATTTATTATTTCTTTATTAGACAGTCCTTCTCTGCAGATCATTTCTATATAATAAACATTATTAGACCCCGTATATTGTAAATGATCAAAACTTGGCGTATCGTAAAATTTTACAGCTCCAGGACCCCACAATTTTTCGGTTTATAGTGAATACCGCCAAACAAGAAAATTAAAAATGTCTAAAAAATATAAAAAATAAAATAAAATCATTGATATGTAATTGAAATCAAACCCCGTGTATAGTAAATTATCAAAACTTGGCGTATCGTCGCTCCCAAATGGGTTCACAACTTTAAAGTTCCAGGACCCCACAGTTTTTTGTAGTAAGTAAATATATTTAAAAAACGCAGGACGAAAAAGAAGGAAAATGACCTTTGAGGCTCCTCAGCCGATCAGTGTGCCACCGTACTTCGTAATTGTTTCTGCGGTGTCCCAAAAGAACTCCATCTAAATTAAAGCACTGTGAGTCGATTAGGGAAGACATTGGGCTCACAGGCCGTTCAGCTGATCAGTGTGTACTATAAACTATAAAATTGTGGGGTACTGTAGCTGTAAAGGTGGAAACCCTTTTGGGAGGCACGATACGCCAAGTTTTGATCACTTACTATGTACGAGATTTAATAATACTGATAGACCAATGATCTGCGTAGTAGGGCTGTCTAATTCAAAAATATAAAATCTATGTTTAATAATTTGCAGCGTTTTTTTCCCAAAAATTATGAATTATCATAATAATCGTCAAGTACCAGACAATGGGACAGCATTTTGGTAGTCCAGATGGCCCTTAAGTTTGTGAGCTTTGTTTTATATTCTTTTAGCAATCTAAATATAGTTTTGTAATTATGAATCCAACCCATGATTTCAGTTTCTCAGTAAAATAAATTTGATGCTATATAAATAGATCATCTGCGCGAGCGAAAGCTTATGATGAGATCCGAGAAGACGAAGATGAAATCCCCAGCCCAAACTCGGATACCGAGACCTAGATGGAGGAAAGCTCTGAGGAACACGATCCACGTTCTAAAGTTGAGCCTCCTAAAGCAATTGTTAATACTGTACCGAAAAAGAAAGCTTCTCGGAAGAAATAAAAACTACGTCGAAGTAGGTTCTACGTGGCTTTGGGCTCGACGACTATGTAATTGTATTTGGTTCAAGTTGCATCGGTGTCGGGTTAGTAAGACATTGTCGGTGCAAATGAGATAATAAATCGGTAAATTGGAGAAAACCTACGACATTTTTGAAACATTGTACAGCAAGGCACGTGGACATCAACTCGTATTGTCATTCATTACATGAACGGGTTTTCTTTTTCCATGCGCTCACCAACATCACAGTACCTACCTACGTATAAACTATTTTTAGCCCTGATAAAAAAAGGTTTGCCATTGTCAATATAATGTCATTCACCATCTATGGTTCCTTAGGGGACCAACTAAACCAATCCCTGAAAATTTCATCAAAATTGGTTCATTATTCCCAGAGTTATATATATATATATATATATATATATATATATATATATATATATATATATATATATATTAATTGCTATGCAATTCTTAGGCCGACCCCCAATAATTTTTTAAATGTCCACTTTTTGTATAACGTTTTTTGTCCCGAGACGGGAAGCGAGAGGTCGTGGGTTCGAATCCCGGCCAGGCCTGAAAAAAAAAAATTTTTTTTCTCGTGAGACGAAGGTTGTGGGTTCGAATCCCGGCCAGGCCTGAATTTTTTTTTTTTTTTTTTTTTTTTTTCTCGTGAGACGAAGGTTGTGGGTTCGAATCCCGGCCAGGCCTGAAATTTTTTTTTTTTTTTTTTTTTTTTTTTTTTTTTTTTCTCGTGAGACGAATTGCATAGCAAATTATCCTCGTTTTCTACAAAGTAGAAAAGAGAAAAGATCCGGCGAGGCGCGAAGCGCCGAGTATAGATTAGGGGGTCCAGGGGGGCGAAGCCCCCCTGGCGGGGTCAAGGGGCGGAGCCCCTTGCGAGGCCCGAAGGGCCGAGTATATATATATATATATATATATATATATATATATATATATATATATAATTAATATTATATATTATAAAATATATATATATTTTTTCCCATGTTGTTATGTTTTTATGATATGTTGTTATTTTGATTTTCCACAATCGTTACATTTCCCATCCCCTTTTCCGCTCCCTCTTCCTTGTCGCTCCGCTGCCCGACCGCTAATAAACCCTCTTTTGGGAAATTTATGAAGTGCGCGTTTTCATCCCCACTACCCGAGGAGGTGAGTGCTGTATCGGGTCGCAAGGGCATCAGTCTGTTGAAAACGCTAGAAGCGAAACGTCGAGGTAATCTTATCAAATCTATCCTTCTGTCTTTTCCCTTGTTTCTATTTAGTTCCATTGAACCTTTTCAATCACATCCCTCAAGCGCTGCAGCGCAAACTTCTCTAATTTCTTTAATCATATATATATATATATATATATATATATATATATATATATATATATATATATATATATATATATGTGTGTGTGTGTAGTAGAGGTGGTTTTCTTGAGGATCAGTCATAAGTCATTTGATTTGCCAAATGTGGGAGAATGTGGATTTTATCTATGGTTATGTACATCATATTGAATGGTGTATTATTTGAGTTACATACATAGAGTAGTATACAGTTTAGTTTTTTCACAAGTAGCACATATATATACTACTCTATACTACTCTAATTTAAGAACCATTGAATATAATGTACATAACCATAGATATAATCCTAAAATCCTGATCTAATGATGTATTCTCCCAAGGCCTTGAGAATGGTAATAAACTTTACCGAAAATTTGGCAAAACAAATCTTATGACTGAACCTCAAGAAAACCACCTCTATTACATATGTACCTGTCAAAAACTTCACACTTCATATATATGTGCGTGTGTGTGTGTTGTCAACAATCTCTTTGATTTATGCTCCAGCCTAGCCGTTTACACAATTAATAATAATTACAAATCTTATTAAACTACAAAGATTCATTAACGGACACAATATAGGCACCTTACCTATTATGGCACTAGGTACCTCATTTTCGTTTACCATTGAAGTCAGGTGAGATGAACTCTTCAGCAAATGTTTACAACCAATTAAGCGATTGTAATCACTTCAAGATAAGTGAATCTGGGATCTGAATTTGAGGAAATTAAAATACTTGAAATCCATTTTGAAGCGTTCTAAAAAGATTCCTGGTTGATGTAGGTTTTATAAAGATTAACTGTTTAACGTATATATTATACATTGAATGTATTGTACACATTCGTGTCCAAATAAGCTTTCTTCACATCAAATTAAGCTTTCTATACATCCAGCAAAAGTTCATAGGACAACACTTTTCAAGCACGAGACGTTTAGCACAATATTTTCAAATCTGTTTAACTATCAAATTTTTAATCATTTGCAAATTAAATTGAGGTTTTTATACATAAAATTCTTTGTCTATAAAGCTTAATTTGATAACAATGCTGTATGAAAGTAATATAAGAAGCCGTACACTCGTATTTTAGAACCAAAAGAAGCTCTGTCAAAAACAACCAAAAGAAAAAAAAAAAAAAACGAGTTTGTTATAAATAATTTTCGAGCCCAAAAATTGCTAAAATTAAGACAAAATCAATCATTTACAACCTTGAAAATTAAAATTAATTTAAACTTTGCAATTAAGATTACAAATTGCAAAGAAAGGAAACGTTAAATATATAGTTTATCAACCATAACCTAGACCGTAAAAAAAAAAAAAAAAAAAAAAAAAAAAACTGAAAAATTTGATACACTTTTCTCAAAAATTTGAGCGTTATTCACTTTTGCGTATATAAAATGTACAATTATCGGAATCAATAATCTCAAATAAAGTCCGATAAAAATGAAATTTTGCTCATTCGGTTATGCTGCACGACTGAAACGTTTGCTAGTGTGGTTTGGCATTTGAGTTGATACCGGCCACTGTGATTATTAGAGAGAATGTTGATTTAGAATCTATGTCTCGAGAATATCAAGAGATAACGCAAAGTGGATGATTTTTTAAGAAATGAATAGTGATGATATGTGTAGGATGTATGCAATTTGATCTCATAACATTTCATGTCTTATGACATTTACTTGGAGTGTTCTACAGGCCAGGGAAAGATTGCTCTTCATCTAATGGTTGACATGCTTTCGCTCTCCCGTACGTGTCCTGAGTGAAAAGTATATTCTGTGATGTCGGGTGAAATTACACTCTTCACGGTCTCTGATCCTGAACAACGACAGGAATAAAGCAGAAGATACCTATTGCGGTTTTTGCAGTGGTCACCCCTTCGTATGGAACTCGTGGTCGATAAAGTGTACTTTCATACTTGTCCATTCATGAGATTCTATTGGATCAACGCGGGGTATTTTCCACCAATAGTCATTAAAGCTGCGAGGTGACGTACCGAGTTTAGATAATGTGGGGAGGCGCTTGTACTGGGCAGTACCTAAGTACATATAAGGCATTCGTGAATTTTTACGTGAAAAGAAAAATACAATATCACTCCAAAGTACAACAGTAAGAACGTGTCCTTACAAAGCTTATAATATTTAAGAAATATTCTAACTCTTTATATGAGGTTTATATGAGGCATTCGGTATTAAAACCGGAGAATGCTAAAATTTCAAATGAAGCTGTTACTATTTAATACACGCAGTCACCATTTAATATGGCGTAAAAGTGTATTTTGAGCCTATAAAAATATTTGTTTAACAGTAATTTAAGGAAAATGATTTCTGAAACCTCTGTAGAGTGTAACCACAGAGCTTCCGTAATGAAATAAGTATTTCCTGGAGTATAACAAATGTTTGATGTAAATTGGCGATGAACTCCATTTGTCTGAACCGACTTGAGTATGACTTCCTAGTTTGTAGTAGTACTCAGTGGACGGTGGTTTGTTCTGATGTGGAAGGTTCTACCCTCAATATGATCTCTAATGTGCTTGATACTTTCAAATATAGTCAAAAGCTTTTGATGAAAAGTCGAAACGACTTTTTAGATTTTTGTTGTTGAGTATTTAGAATATAATCTCCTGGGCATACAAAAATGCAATATTTTCTTACATTTTATCCATAAGGTTCGTTGTCAGAGCGTTTAGGGTCATCAGTGTTGTGGATTGAACTTAGGTTGCAAGTTGGACTTTTTACTAGCTCTCTGGGTCATAAAAACCTAGCATTTACTTGGATAGTTTTAGAGGATGTTAAAAGGAAGTAAATTTCGACCCGGAGCTTGAGCCATGTCGAGTGAGAAGGAGTTAACTCTGGAATCATGGTCCTGTCGTGTAGTTATGTATTCATTGTGGAATTGCCACCCTGCCGCCGGATGAAAAAGGTGAGCTTTTCAGTATATGCAGACCTGTTGTAAATCCACGGATATTTAATCCAGAACCTTGGCCCTGTTGGTCAAATGGAAAATGAAATGTTGGGTATTGGTTTATACTGCAATAACATGTAAAAAATAATATGTAATTGTACTGTAAATATTAATTTTTCTCCAATAATTCATAGAGCTGACTTTCCACATACCATTTCAGCTCAAATTATGCAAGTATTAGTAATTCGTTTTTACTTTTGGTCTAAACGGAACTTAGATTGACTTGATTATGCATCATTTTTTGGATTTCAGATTATATCGTAGAATGCGACTCCCGAATCCTATCTCCTTAATTAATATTAAAAGAATATGAAATGCACTTCATATGTTTCCTGTCGTTAAAGATATCGGGAAAGTAATTTTCAATTCGAATTCTACGGGTTGGAAACATGGGAGACCATAATATTGGAATTAGCTGTGCTTTAATTCGAGGTCCCGCTTTTTGGCACAATCATTCCACTGAGCGTCAGAATCGCATGCAATGAATTGATCTCCGAGCCCCACTATAAAAAACGAAAGTAGTTCCTAGCGACAAAAGAAAGTCTTTTTGTTGCGAAAAATCAAGTTCACCTTTCAACGATTGGTATTTGGGACAACTGTTCCTTTCATTCTCTCCTCGCTGAGCTTCCTTTGATGAGTGGTTTAGGTTTCTGTTGTTCCACTGTCCTCTGGAAAAACATTTCGCAAGGGCGGTCCTAAGCTTTGCTCACATGACAGAGAATGCTGAATGCGGGTGAGCGTTGTCAGACATGAGAAACACTAGTTCAATCCACTGAGGCCTCGGTAGCTTTTCTTTCCAACTGATCAAAACAACTAACTCATACACTCTCGCGCTAAAACATTTTGAATTAATTACTTTAGGGTTATTATGAACGTTTTCAACTGTCTAGGAAATCCGAGTTTTCAAATCACCTTCATAATTTGTTTATTTTTGTCTCAACATACGTAGATTCCGAATATCAAATAATATCTGCTAAGGAAGGGGCCAGTCCACAGCACCCTCGGTTAGATCTCTTTGGGCTCACCGAGATTGGAAGGAATTAGCGTGTAGGTTAGGGCTGCCATCCGTCCCGATTTATCGGGACATGTCCCGATTTTCGAGGCGTCCCGTCATGATTTTTGAAGCGTCCCGATTATTTTTTTTGCTGTCCCGACTTCGTCCCGATTTTTAAAGTACTTGAATCTCCGAAGTATTTTGTAAGCCCAGGATGAAAACTGGATAAACCCTGCGTGGTACAGATGTCCTTCATTGCAGGTAGGTAGCCGGACACCTTTGACTATTTAAAATTTATAGGTCTATGTAATAGATGATCTAAGCACTTTTTTTCAATAATGATGTTTCTCCAACTTTTCAATACCTATTGTATTTTTTCTAAAAATAAAACTTAGTCGTTGTATTTTGTCAGTGACTTGAAATATATCTTGTCCCGATTTTCTACTTTAGGCTGTCCCGATATGTCCCGAATTTTAGCTTACGCAGTCCCTACTTACGTCTAAAAGATATGGCAGCCCTAGTGTAGGTCTATTCCGGGAAATTCTTTATTCTCTATTCTCTATTTAATTCTGAGAAATTCATTTCTCTATTCTCTATTCATTCTCTTTATTCTCTATTTGATTATGAGAAATTCATTTCTCCATTCATTTCTTTATTCTCTATTACCAATCCTTAGTTCTGTGTCGAACTCATCAACCATTTTTGGACAAAAAAACGGTTGCCCTCGAGAGTTTTATCCAAATCCTGTAACTTTGGACTGTATACCGGCCAGAAATAGAAAATGAGTATATAAAATCACTACAATGAGTTGTTGAAAATGAGAACAGAAAATCACTACGAGTTGTTGTTTACAGTCGACTGTTGTCAAGGCGATGAAAATGTTTCCAATGGAGTGGAGTCACACGAAATGACTGGTGTAACGCTATTTTACCTCACTTGCGGTTGAGCGTTCCATCCATGGTTGGATCGTGGTTACGGTCGTCCAACCGCGATCATAGAGGCTGTGGACCGCGTGCTGACCATGGGTTAACCGCGGTGAGGTGGATGGAACAAACCTATTATAACCACTGGGTTCTATGAAAAATGGTTTATTACGCTGTTTAAAAGGGTAAAGAGCAACTACCACCTGCAATCCAGCTTAGGGGCGAACTGATGTGAAGATAGGCGGGTGCCTAAGAGCCTAGATAAATAGAGCATATTATGCGTTGGAACCAATCAGTTTCGTCCCAGAGTCCATAATCCTAGAACCCTTAATATAATATACCCATTGCACCCCCATTTGATGTGTGTAGATATACCCGGTGCGCTCGTATTTAACATACCTGTTGTGCTGCCGCATAGTGTAGTCATTATGAACTTTTTGTCGTAGGGATGATAGAGTTCATTTAGCCAAGACTTTTTCTTTTTGGGAGTACAGACAGAAATGGGATTTCGTAGATTTGATGTGTCGTGAATTCTGTCAGTCTTTGCTTTGAGGTTTATTATGTTAGAGATGGCAAGGGGAAAGCCCGTGTTATCCCAACACTGGGAAACTCAAGACCCTTTAAAGCTCCAAAGCCGGAGAGATACAGTTTGGACGAAATTTGTAATTGTAGCTTAACCACTTCATAACTAGGTTTAGCTTGTTCCGATCCTCGGCTACCGCGGTGGTCAGCCCCATTTGTAATTCGGTGAATTCGGTATGCATAACTCTCCTCAAGATCATAACTACGGTCCGAATATTGAAGGGAGGCCTCTTTCATAATAACCGGTCGGTTCAGCATTGAAATACTTATGGAAATTTCTCTTAGTTGTGTACGGTACGTCTACTAATGGCCATTACGTTGGCTAGACATGAGTGGACAAGTATGAACTGGTAACATTTTCTGCAGAGATTATCGCAAGAAATATAAGTATATACGAAAGGTTTTCCAAAGTTTGATTCCGTGTGTGAACAATGTAGTGTAGAGGATCAGGTCATTGAGAACTCAGAGATGGGTGAGCATGGTAAGATTTATTGGGTCTTCTCCCGGCCTAGTTATACTAAAATCTGTAGATGACTGATTCTCTTTACTGATTGCGGAGCGGCAGGAGAGCACACTACACCTCCCCCTTCAGATTGTAATTATGTATAAACATAATAAAATCTTTGGCTGACAGATGTTGGGGGTGGAGGTTGCGGAGAGAGAGAAGACTGGTGCTGAAGGGCGGAGATACTGCAAGTGGTTGGTTATTGAAAGTAAAGACTGGAGACTAGTGCTGAAGGAGGGGTGGTGTTGAGGCTGTTGAACTTGATGATTTTTTTTTTTCGATTTATTATTTTGTATGTTTTAAAACTTATTTATTTATTTTATTTTATTTATTATTATTATTATTATTATCATTATTTTTTATTCATTTAATTTTTTAGCCGACGATGGTTGGATAGCGAAGGGGTTGGGATGGGTCGGTTTGCACCTGTCGGCAGATTCCGAAATTGGGCGAATCCTGACGTCATTGTAGGTAATGGTTTTCCCCTCGTGTAACAATGTGCCCGTGTGGGCGTCGTGAAATTTGGTTTCAGAGTGTTGCTCCTTACATAAACACACTTCACAGTCCTAATTGTGGATGGATAATGGGTTTTGGCGAAGCTTCTGTAGGCAGTCTATTGCTGGTGGGTGGTGGCTCAAGATCGGAACCCAAAAAAAATTTTAATTTTCTGTTTCCTCATTTCATCTGAGTGCACCTGAATCGAATTACGGTAGTGTGTAGAATTGTGATTTGTTACAGATGCCAAGCAACAAAAACAAGTAAAAGCAAAGTAAATTGACCATGCTTTTCGAAAGAGTATTGAATGAAGCAGTTTTCATGAGCATTTCCAGTTTTCTGGAATTTTTTTTTGAAGAGTTGCAACGTTTTAAAGATTTTCAGAATTGTTATTTTTTTTACATTTTTCTATGTTTGAGCTGTTGTAATGGGCTCTAATTGGAAATTTTCCTTAATCAAAGTGAACCATGCTCATAGAAAATTTCATGCTAATTCCAAAAATGTGGTAAAAAGTTAAAATAAATGTTAAAGAGGAGAAGTTCAAGCTTGAGAGGAGAAACAAAAGCAGCCCCCCCCCCCCCCCCCCCCGCCGCAAAAAACATTATATCACGAGAACGGATTGATATAAAAACATGCGGTTGAAGGAATTTTACTCCATTTTTGATGCAGTTTTACGCTTACAATTTTTCGCCTCTACCAGCGGCTCACCCTATATAATAGTGACATGAGTAAAATTTAAAGAAGTCAATGTAAATCCCACTTAAATATAAATCCCATAATATATAAATCCTACTTCTCACGTCACCTGATTTTTCATCTCCCAACCCAATTATTCTTTGATTTTTCTTTTTGGTTTCTCAGAAGTTGGAGACGGTGGCTACATAAAATAACAAACCTGGAAGTATCTAGCAGGTACGGTTCGCTTGTCAGGAGTTGCATGAAATCTTCGAAGCGGAAAATGAAAAGGCGACGAAGAGTGAATTGATATGCCACGTTTTCCAGTGGACGTCGGGTGGTTTTCTTTTATATTTTTAATATCAACAAAAATGTCGAACTTGGACGTTTTCGTTATCAGGAGTTTACTGTGTTCACGTTACTTTATCAGGATGCTGTAGGTTGAAGTGGTCCGTGGCCCATCAAAATATATTTTAAACAATCACATCATACAACATGAATGCCTCTGTTATAACGTCAATAATTATTGCCCAATTTTCCGTATTTGTATGGGGAGAATGATATCACCTCAATAATCATTGCCCTATTTTCCACATTTCTATTTTTAAATTAACTATCACCGTTTCATGATTGATGTAGGTACCTACTTTAATTCCTATCGTAGTAAACGAGAATTATTGTTCTGTGTATCAGTAAATTAATCAAAACCGTGAAATTGCGTATTTATTTTTTATATTGTGTTATTTAGGGGAAAGATTGTGGAATATTGACCTATCAAAACAGTACCGTTTGGTCTAACGTTTCTTAAGTTACCGGTTCAAAGTTTAAAGCCCCGTCCGCACTTAACCATTTGTGAAGAATGCTACAAGTGGCTGCGTCCCTTGAATCAAAGATGCAGCGAAGCTCCACCAAAAACGGATGTTGTTCGGATATTATTATTATTAATAATTTTACGCCAATAATTTCGGTAATTCACCTTTAATTGGAGAACTATTTGGCAAATATACAATTATTATGCGACTTCGATTGCCTAGCAACGACGGAATTCTGAAAACGGAAGCTAGTGAAAAACAATGTCTATTTCCACGAAAAAAAAAAGAGTTACAATGTTAAATCGATTTCGACGGTTAGCACTCTGATAAAATGGCTTGGATATTGTAACAGACCACCAAGAGGAGTAAAATCACCTACTCAATGAAACGGAAATGTGGATACGGTAAAATAAAACCAAGTCGTTCCCTTGGAGCTAGTAAGTAATAGGTTGTTGAATAGATGATGTGCTAGGAAGTAAAAGGATGTTCAGAGTTGAAGCAGATGGGGAGTCTTTCATAAGTACTTCTGGATGACTCCATATCTGCTCCCACCGTTAACTCTCTTAATCCAATTTGGAATAGGAGAAACAACCAACAATATCAGTTGCTATTTCCGTAAACTCCATCCCCCGCGCACTTCTCCAAATATTCACTGCTCAACTGATCACGCTAGGTAACTCGATTCGATACAGTTTAATTATTTAATTAATTCAAATTGTATGGATGACTTGAGTTCTCCATCTTTAGGGCATTTGGAACGGTGCCCAAGGTGAGTTCCTCACTTCCATCAAGCAGTTCGTGTCATGTCACTTTCACATTCATAAGTTTCGACTATGGAACCAGCTGATAGAATTCATATCCCTTTTTCTTAATCTTAAATTTTGATTGTTATTTTACTGTCAGGGGAATGAGAAAACATCGATTGATGACTAATTGAGGCTAAGATAATAAATAATACATCTATTTTTAAATATTTGAGAATATAATAGGTAGACGAAAACGAAATCCGTGTAGAAAACTGTCTATAATAATCCCTTGTTTCCTTCGAATAAATTCAATAAATGATGAAAACCACCATTATTGTTTGTAGATGGCCTTTTTGATAGATCTTAGCAACCAAGTGTACCTACCCAATTGGACAGGTCTTCTTTTTCTACTGCTTGTCTTCGCCATCGACAGTATGCTTCTATTATTGAAGTTGGTCATGCATGCAAGTGGGTAATATTATTTACAATGTAGATATGGTTTTGGGTTGGGGGTCAGGAGAAAATTTGTGGAACCGGTTTTTAAAGACCAAACAACCGGTAAGAAATTTGGAATTATTACCTAGAAATTATCTTCTGTTAACCATAGGGTGTTGAAATTTCATTGGGTGACTCTATGGAACATTAATGAGAGAGAAACATTTTTTTCTCGCCATAAATGAAAATTTCGTTTTTGCAACTTCGGTTTCGTGTGTGCCTGTATGACCGTTTATTCGTGGGTCCGCAAATCGTAGTAAAAACTTAATTTCTGTAGTTTTCGTAGGATTTAGATGAGAATTTCCGGGTACTCGCGGATTAGGCTGTAGACGGTTCCCTATAAGTTGCGTTGAAATTAAATACTTCACTCTGGGAATGCGCAAACGTAAAATCGAGTAACTTTTTCTCACTACCTAGTCGTTCGACCTCCATCAGAATCAGAGGGTAGTCGAAAAATTACAATCTAATCGTTCCATATAAATTTCTTCACAATTGTACCATTAGTTGGTGCTGAGCGAATGTGAAATGCTTGTACAAGCATTATTTCTACATGTTTAAGTCGACATTGATGAAATTTGCTGGGAATGTGTGAGTAAGGCGGAGGGTGGTACCCTATCAATTCCATTAGTCAAAAATTGTTTTTTTTTTTAAATGCACATGGAAACTAAAAAAATCCATCAAACGCAATTTTCTTATGTTTTCATCGTTCGATCCAGCTCGAATTCTGAGTGTAGTAGTGGAATGGCGATTTGATCATCCTTTATTCGTGTCATCATTTTCGTATCATCAATAGCTGCCGCTCATGCGCAAACCTGAAATTCTCCTACCGTGCAAAACTTTTACAGTTTTCATCCGATTTTGTTGAAGTTTTAAGGTATTGAATGGCTTCCACTTGAATGATTAATCAATCAAACTTCTCACTTTTTCTCCTATTTAGAAAATTCAGTTTATTTGTGCAGCCTCCTTTCCAAAGTATGGCTCGATACTTACGCAGTTGCACATTATACCACGAAGTGGAGAAGTAATACAAGGCCACCAACAAGAACGTATTTGAGTTTTGTGTATATGTACATGTCAATTAGGCAATGTCCATTTTATGAAGATTAAATCTGATTTATAAATTTGTACCTCCAAAGTATCTTTATAATGCCTGGTTAGTTATTTAGAAATTATTATTCCATTGCAAAATCAATAAGGGAAATTAAAGATACAAGATAATTGATTAAAATCAATTTCAATATATGTGATTTAAACTGAAATTTTACTTTTGTCTTTCAGTCGTACAGTGCACTCTAAACGACACTGTCACATTCTGCTGAGATGGTAACGAAATTCAAGCGACTTAACATAGTCAGGGGTGATGGAATGCAAGATGTTTTTTGGGAGCCTGAGATATGCGTTAGGGGAAGCAATGGGTACTGCCGGGTAGCCAAAGCTGAACATAGTTTTGAAAACGGCTCTGGGATTCTGGCCATGGATTGTGTTCAACCTTGTGATTCTTGTTGAAAAAGTGATTTATAACGATTGCTAAGTGTTTTAAATGCTCTTTTTCCTTCTGGAATCTTAACGAGATTATGAGTACATTAAACGTCTATTAGTGGACACGAGTGTGAAGGGATTGTTAAGGGCACCCGTAGGGCTCTCCCCGCTACACTGTATTCCTGATGCAAGAGAGTCATTTTTCGGTTCCAACCGTGCCCTTAGTTTTCAACGTATCGTCTTGAAATTTTAAGGGACGTTTTATACTATAGTGATCTTCATTTATGTCGAGCCGTTTTTTTATAACTCAAACAGAAACGTTTTGGCAGCAGATCGAAAATTTGAAATATTTATTGCAGCTTTGTGAGGCTGTATCACCTGTTCTAATTGAAAATTTCAAAAATCTTCCTCTACTATCCCCGAACAAATTTAAAAAAAAGCAATCCAATGCGATCAATACCGACCGTACAACGTGTACCGATAGGTCAGAAAACGTGGTTTTGAGAAAACGCCATTTTAGTGAAAAGATAAGAATACCACCTCCTTATCTTTTCACTAAAATGGCGTAACCTGCAAGGATCTCTTAATCTTTGAATGCCGCTTGTTTTTTTCCTTGCATAGCTTTCAAACTCTTCTGAATGTGAAAATAGGGTTATAACCTTCCAATCTAGATTTCACGTAATCCTAGGATTCATAATTTTGTTGTTGTTTCTACGGATACGGACGGACTCGGAAGTCGGCAAAAATAGGCTAAAATGTTTGTTTTTGACTGCATCAACTCATTCAAACCCTTATTGTGATATACCAAAATCTTCAGAATTTAATGGTTTTTTTTTTAAATAAAAAACTCAAAATTCTTTTTTTTTTTTTTTTTTTTTGAAAATTGTTCCCTACGGGTGCCCTAAGGAGTCTGTTGTTATTGGTATGACTATGCATTTGGCCTCTGCATCAATGATCATCTCTCTTGCTATTTTGACTTCTACCTATTGAAATGATTAGAATGAAAGAGTTCACCTTAAAGAAGGCTTTATTCTACATAAAATGCAACAGAACGAGTAGATAGAAGAAATTGGGTTTCCACAACAGTTTGTTGTAAACAAGTAACCATGCTAGTAATTGCAATAATACTACATCCACCCTCTTCTTATTTTTGAACATAGTCCTGGAGATAAGAAGGCGGTCTCTTTGATCTAGAACTTCTTCTTGGGGTTTTAGATCCTCCCAAAACAAGTGTAGGATCAACAAGGTGCGACTTAGTCAATGTATCCGATGAATGATGACCATTATGTGCTAGTGCTAGTGCACAGGAGGGACGTAATTGCATGTAAAGCTTCAGGTAGTACCGTCTCCCACTGTGTGGCTTTTAATCCTTTTCCTTTCTGGGCTAGCTCTATCATCTTCCAAATGATCCCATTGTATCTTTCCACTTGCCCATTGCCTTGGGGATTGTAAGCAGTTGTGCGGCTTGTGGCTACCCCAAATGAAGCAAGGAAAGTTTTCAACTCCTGGGACATGAATGATGAGCCACGGTCCGAGTGGATGTAGGAAGGTGCTCCAAAAATACTGAAAAGTGTGAAGAAACAATTTTTCACAGTGGAAGCACTAGTATCCTGACAAGCAAAGGCAAACGGGAACCTGGAGTATTCATCCACAATTGTGAGGATGTACCGATTTCTGGATTGTGAAGGTATTGGTCCCTTGAAATCCACATTGAGTCTTTCAAAGGGAATTGTGGCTTTTATTAATGTGCCCTGGTGCCGAAAGAATTTGGGCTTCAGTTCAGAGCAGACTTTACAGCTCGATGTTACTCTTCTGACGTCCTCTATAGAATAGGGCAGGTTATTGCTTCGTATCCAGTGATGTAATGGAGTTATACCTGGATGGCAGAGAGATTGGTGAAGAGCAGAAAGGTTATCTAGTCCTGATGAAATGGTGCAGACTCTAGAAAGTGCATCTGCAGCTACATTTTCTTTTCCTGGTCGATAGACTATATCATAGGAATAACAGGAGAGGTCTAGACGCCATCGAGTGATCTTTTCGTTCTTTATTTTGCCAGAATGCTTCGTGTCAAACATGAAAGATACAGATCGTTGATCTGTTATCAAACGAAAATGTCGACCTAAGAGAAAATGGCGCCAGTGACGAACAGCTTCCACTATGGCGTAGGCTTCTTTTTCAACCGACGAGTGTTTCTGCTCGGATTTGTTTAATGTTCGGGAAAAGAAAGTGACAGGTCTTCCAGCTTGAGTAAGAGTGGCTACTACAGTAGTGTCTGATGCATCAGTCTCCACACAGAATGGAGAATCTCCATCAATGCAAGTTAAAGACGCTCCCATCAAGGCTTTCTTCATGTCCGAGAAGGAAGTAAGTGCTTCAATTGAAAGGGGAAATGAACTGTTCACCAGTGGTCTCAACTTTTCCGGGAAATTTTGGATGAATCTCGAGTGATGGGAAAACATCCCTGAAGCTCTTCGAAGAGAGGCTGTGTCAGTAGGAGGAGGAAGCTCTTGAAGCGGCTTCATTCTTTCTGGATCAGGGCGAAGGGTGCCATTAAAGATTGTGTGCCCTAGAAGATTGATCGTTGGCAGAGAAAATGAACTTTTTTCATTGTCAACTGTGAGTTTGAATTTTTCAGCAGCCTTGAAGAATCTTTCCAAGTTTGCATCGTGTTCTTCTTGATTTCGTCCACAGCAAGTAACATCATCTAAGTACGCAAAGGTGTCCTTGAGACATTCACTACGTATAATACCGTCAATTACTCTCTGGAAAGCAGCAACCCCATTAGTAACACCAAAAGGGATGCGAGTAAACTGGTATAACTCACCAAGAGCCTCAAAGGCTGTGAATGGGCGATCCTCTTCGCGTATTGGTACCTGGTGGTAGGCGCTGCGGAGATCAATAGTGCTAAAAACCTTGTATTTTGCAACCTTGTTCACAATCTCATCGATTCGAGGTAACGGATATGCATCTAAGTGTGTGTAACGATTGATCGTTCTTGAATAATCAATAACCATGCGCCGTTTGTGGAAACCCGCTACAACATGTACTTGTGCTCGCCATGGAGAGATACTTTTCTCCACCACTCCTTCCTCTATTAATTTTCTTAATTCTGCCTCTATAAACTTCAAGTCTGTGTCAGTGTGTCGCCTAGACTTAATAGCAATTGGTTTACAGTCAGAGGTTAGATGTGCGAAGAGTCTTGCGGGCTCCACATTTGCAGCTTGGAAGACACAAACCTGCAAAGGCGCTTTAGGACCCCAAAGTCAAACTGAACAGAGGAATGTTGTTTGAGGATGTCTAGTCCGATGATCAGTGCAGCACATAGATCTGGAAGAACAGATAGAGAAACACTAGAATATTGACGACCAAGTATATACAAGTCAGTTTTGCATTGACCCTGAATTGATACCCGATGAGTATTTGATGCAAGTCCAACTTCATCTTTGATTGGATAAATTGTCAAACCAATGCGGAGTGCCACACGCTCGTCTATCAAACTTATATCACTTCCAGAATCTAGTATTCCAGGTATTTTTGATCCTGCAAGTCCAACCATTGTTGTCACCTTAGACATTGAAGATACGGAACATGATTGAATAGTAGCCAAAGCCGCTGATGATTTCTTCGAGTTTATTTTGACAGAGCGACAGACCTCAGCATAATGCCCTATTTTTGAGCATTTTCTACATTTCACTTCAAGAGCAGGACATTTAGCGCGTGGGTGTCTCCCTAATCCACAAAAATAACACTTACCCTTGTGAGCCGCACTCACGTTTCGTTCAGGTGAATCTGGTTCTGTAGAATCACTTTATGACCCATGCACAGCATTGACTGTCATAGTGGGAATTGGTTCATCATACAACTTTGATTGATCTTGGGCTAATTCTAGGGAGCGAGCCTGAGCAAAAGCATCTGAAAGAGAAAGCGTAGGCGAATTCTCTAGAAGCCTCTGGCGTATGTTAGGATTTACTAAACCACGGATGAACGAATCCCTAATTTCGTTCATATATAAGGAAGAGGGTGAATCTGGGTTCAGGTTCAGTATTGTTTGTCCATTGCACGATTATTTGTTTAAAATTTTATGTAGAATAAATTGAAATGATTAGAATGAAAGAGTTCACCTTAAAGAAGGCTTTATTCTACATAAAATGCAACAGAACGAGTAGATAGAAGAAATTGGGTTTCCACAACAGTTTGTTGTAAACAAGTAATCATATAACGTACATGCTAGTAATTGTAATAATACTCCACCTATGAGAAATGGGAAGACATTATGTGACTTGATGGTTTGAACATCCAATTTAGTTTTCCATTGCCTTATAATTATTGATAGATACGCGATAGGTAGCTATTTTCTGATAGGCGTTATCTTAACTTTAATTAGATTAGATACCAACTTAATTCTGAAAACATCACAACGGCTACGTTCTGTTTAAACTAGATCGAGTTTCCGGGCTTGATAATCCTTCCGGGTAAAGTCCCGATGCTAATTAATAAGGAAGATAAACAATCATAAACTCTGGCTGAGCAAACTGCGGACAAACTCAGTCCTATTGATTATATTCTTGTTTACACCACGTACGAAGTTAATCATTTCTTAGTGAAGGGTCAAAACTGTAGAGTGTAATTTTAATTTTATCTCCTTTATATTAATTTATAATACTATAGTTAGATGCTGCAAAATTGTGATAACAAGACAAAAGAATACACACACACACACACACACTTTTTTTCACGAAACCTCCCCTCAAAGACGGAGGGGGCACGCCAATAAATTGAAAAAAAAAACAACAAATAAAATAAAAAAGTGGGGAGGACGCCCAGGTTTACCCAATGAGGTCTGAAGCCCATCCCACCCTTTGGGTAGAAATGGGGGATTCAGAGCACTGTCGGAGTTCTTTACCATCTACTGACTCATGCAGTGCAGCAGCGAACTCAGCAGATGAGCTGGGTTTTGGAGCAGTTGGTGTTGCTCAATCGCACCACAACAACTGCTGCTGGACAAAGTCCAGGTCAGTAGCAGTGCGGGCGACCTCCCAGCTCGAGCCCCTAAGGGCAAGCAGGCGCTGGCGGCGTAAAGATGGGATGCTGGCAGAAAGAGAGACAATACCGAGCCCACCGGCCTTGACCGGTGCGTGGATGTAAGCACTTGGGACACCAGGTGGAAAGCCTAGCCAAGAGCGAACAGCAGAGCGAACTTCACTATTTAACTCAAGCAGCCTCCTCGCAGTAAGCCTGCCAAAGACTAACCCATAGGTTAGCTTTGGCAGTAAGTACGTGCGAGGGAGGCGCAGCTTCTGCTGTGGCTTCAATGGAGCCTTGGTGACACGAGCTAATGCTCCACCAAGGTCCACACGGCTTGCGGCTATAGTGGCCACACCCATGAAGTCGACCCCAAGGTACCGCCAGACCTCCAACACGGATCGGGCGGGGATGGGTGTCTCTCCTAACACAAAGCACTCGTCATCCACCACCTTCACCTTATGTTGGCGGCCCGACGGGACCAAGGAGACCTGACCACACTTAAAAGGGTTGACCACTTGACCACACCTGGCTAGCTGCACAGCAAACGCGTTGAGGGCTATCTGCAAGCCCTCGCGGATTTCTGTGAGTAGGATGACATCATCGGCAAAAGCCAATGCACCTGCTAGCACCCCAGGGGCGAGATCAAACGTTATTTCATCTGGCAGCTTACCCAAGGCTGTATCTTCGACCAGGTTGAAGAGGAGTGGCGACAGAGGATCCCCCTGGCGTATCCCACGCCCAATGACAACATCCCCCGACACCTCGCCTCCTGCCTCGAGGACCGTCAGGCCTTCATGGTACAGACAGGCAACATACTCAATTAAGCGAGCAGGTGCCCCGACACCACAAAGACAATCGGTCAGGGCAAAATGGCTTACAGTATCAAAGGCCTTAGAGACGTCCAGAGCGGCAAGATGGAGCTGCCGTTTCTTGATGCGGGCCAGCGAAATGACAGTTTGGAGAACTGTTAGGTTCTTCGCTGTGCCATCTGCTGGCCGAAATGCTCTCTGGACGTGACCTATGACACCAGCCACTTGGAAGCGAGATGCCAGAATCTTTTGAAAATGGCGGAAAACTACCGATGATATTGAAATCGGACGGTAGCCTCCATGCCCACTTCCTCCTTTCTTTGGGATGAAGATGGTTTGGGCACCGGTCAACGCTTTCGGGGGCCTTCCCGATAGAAGTAACAGGTTGACAATAAGCAGCTTGACACTTTTTGGAGCTTTATTCCAGCATCGGGCAGAAATACCATCAGGTCCAGCAGACGTGGTGTTTTTGACATGGCACTTATGTGCCTCGTCATGAAGCACCCGCGTGCACATAATGCCACGCAAGGAATCCCTGGTGGAAGCTGAGGGTACCACTGGCTCATCAGAGTTGTGGCTGGGAGCACTCAAAACTGGCTCCCAAAATTCCACAAACTCCTGGAGTGGGGGCAAAACTTGTTCATCCCCAGCTCCCTCCAGTACCTCTGCAGCTACACGAGCCGGATGCTTCCTCCACAACTTCGGGACCCGCTGGTATTCCCGCCTCCTTGCTTGCTTAGCTGTTTTGCGACCTCCACGGGGCACCGACACAGGAGGATGTTCTCTCTGATGCCCCGCCACGGTTGCATCCCCAACCTGTGGGAAGATCCTCTGTACATAGGCCGCGACCTCATCTTCCAAGCCAACAGGCCTCTCAACAGCCCGCCTCGACAGTTCCTGCAGGTAGGCGCTCTCATAGACTTCAACACAGCCTACCTGCTCCCCGAGCCTCAATACTTCAGTCTTCAAATCCTCAAAAAGATCGGAGGTCCCAGGGGAGGATTGCTGAACGGCGGGCTTTTGTCCCACGCCTGTCGGAGATGAGGGGGAGGCCCCACTGCTATTTGCCAGGATTGCATCCTGGACAAGCCGCTTATAGTGGGGCCTCAGGCGAAGAGATTGAATGGCAGAAAGCGTGCGCATGGGAAAACGTGCTTGAAGGAATACATTCACATACACACACACACACACACACACACACACAACACACACATATATATATATATATATATATATATATATATATATATATATATATATATATATATATATATATATATATGCAAAAAATTTGGCCCACTCTCTAAAATCAAAGATTTTATGAAGTTGCAACTAATATTCTCCTGTTTTTGACTGGGTTACTGTCTGAATTCATTCGGAGGCAGTGTTAGTTGTTTTCTAGCCAGACGGATGAAACTGTTTTGATCTCTCAACGATAGGGAATCGTATCGAAACGTGATCATGTTTCATTGCCTCCTACTTTCACGTTATCTTCCAAACTGCGATTATGTTGTTCTTCTCTTCCACAGGTCTTCAGCTGAGAAGCGAGTGTTTTCCTGTATGTACGTTGAGTGCATAAAAAAAATATATATATATATATAAAAAATAAAATAAAAAAATAAGATAAAAAAATGTCTTTCTTACCGGAAATGGTCACTGAGATATGCCGTACAAATGCTAGGACGGCCTTATGAAACCGTCCGTGCCACTGTTAGACGTTTTCGAGAGACGGGATCGGACTCTAGAAGGCATGGTTCTAGCACCCATGAAGGTACTTGTACACCTTAGCTTTAAGAAATCGACGATTAACTGCTTCACAATGTCACAATTCACTTGAAAATGCAACGGGAATGGACTTAGGTGTTTGGACAGTTCGAAGAAGATGGTGGGATCGGCATTTGTCTGCCAGAAGACCCGCTCGCGTTCCAAGTTTAACCCATCAACACAAGATGTTGCACCTTCAGTTTGCTTGAAATCACAGTGCTTGGGAACTTGAAGAGTAGAGGGATGTCATTTTCAGCGATGAGTCTAGGTTCAGCCTGCGGGGCCCAGAAGGTCGTGAAAGAGAGTGCAGAAGGTCTGGAGAAAGGTTTGTTCCTGCCACAATAACTGGAAGAGAGCCCCCCGTACAAGCACTTCAGCGGCATATCTCAGTGACCTTCCATCATTAATGAGAGCTACAGTTTGCTCGACCATTTCCGGGATGGAAAGACTTTTTCTCTTAAAACGATTATTTTGGGTGGAATGCACTCAATGTACAGGAAAACACCCGCTTCACAGCTGAGGACTACTGTGGAAGAGATGACAACATAATCGCAGTTTGGAAGATAACGTGAAAGTGGGAGCCAATGAAACATGTTCAAGTCTCGACACGATTCCCTATGGCTGAGAGATCAAAACAATTTCATCCGCCTAGCTGAATAACAACAAACACTGCCTCTGAATAAGTTCAGGCAGTGACCCAGTCGAAAACAAGAGAATATTAGTCGCAACTTCATAAAATCTCCCATTTTGGAGAGTGGGCCAAATTTTTTGCACCTGAGTATATATATATATATATATATATATATATATATATATATATATATATATATATATATATCTGGTGAATTAAATGACCCTACGAGGTTGTCAGGAAATTCTTGCTGGAGACTATGGAGTCATTTGTTGTGGAAACCTATGTTACAGTGGTTTGCAACATATTCATCCTCTAATGTTGAGTCCTGGTGGTTCGTAGGCTCTTAGAACATTGCTATGAGCCTTCTCAGACTGGAGCGAAATGACGCCTAATGAAAATAAGAAAACGCTGCAAATTATTACACAAAGGTTTATTATTTATGTATTAGACAGCCCTTCTACGTAGATCTCTGGTCCATAATTATTAAACGCCGCTTATAGTATATTTAGTATCGGAGCTTCGGACCTCACAAATGGGTTCAATCCATTACAGCAGCGGAATCTCACAATTTTACGCTTTTTAATATAGTTGATAAACTAAACAATTTATTACCAAGTCATATTTCCAATACATAGAAGTGTTACCTATACTGTATATTGATATCATCTAATTGGTCACATTTCAAAAACGCTGCAAATTATTTCACAAAGGTTTATTATTTTTTCAATTGAGTATGATCGTAGTTTTAGTTGGCTAGCGTATGTCATAAGGCCCGTCCAGACTCCTCGGCGTGTCCTACTTCGAGTTGCCACAACCTATACTTCTATAATTATATACGCATGTTTATATTTCTCGATTTGAGCTCCTATCTATTCAAATAGTTATTGCCTTAATAATATCATTATCTAAGTACGTACGAAAAGTCGAGAGGATATGTTATTAAATATGCGTAGGAAAAGCTTTGGTATTAACACACAAATATGACCTTGAAAAAAACATATTCATGCCTCGAAGGAACGCCGGCGCCGTACCCACCACAAAGTGCCGCTGCGCCGGCGCCTCCTCTCACTCCACCCCCCCCCCCCCCCCCCCGCACACACCCCCTCACCACCCACCGTGACGCCCTGCCAAGCGTGCCAGGCGTGCGCGCGTCGAAAAAGACACTTTTTCACCCGTTTTTGGCCCATTGCATCTATGCGAGTAAAGCGATCGGGATGGTTAAACGTTAGGACCAACTAGACCCCAAATGGAGTCTATGTGCGAAAGAACGGGTTTTTTAAGTCAATTCTTAGGCCTTTTATGGCCCGGACGGACATTTCAAATTTGGATTCTACGCAACTTGAAACGTAAAGTGACAAAGTTTGAGGGGGGGTTATAAAATTTTTTTGCTACACGATCACATAGGCTTATTATTGGAAATAATAAACCAAAAATTTGCTGACAAAATCACTGAAAATGGCTAAGAATTGTTAAATTGATATTTTTTAGCATAAGATTGGTCAAATAAAGTTTATCAACTATGAAAAAGAACATTAAAAAATGTATGTACGCAATTATGCTAAAAACTTGAACTTCATCAAATTTTGTTTTAAAAAATCTATAAAATTGCAAAAAATAGCCTAAAATCCAAAATCTCTTTTTGAATAGAAGCGTATCATTTAGAATACTTTTTTTTCCATAAAATTAATAGCTAACATTTTCTTTTCACTCATAAATCTCCAATTTCTATACAACTTGAAATATACACACAAAAAAAGACACTTTTTCACCTATTTTTGGCTCATAGCACCCATGAGAGTGAAGCGATCGAGCTGGCGAGAAGTTAGGACCAACTAGACCCCAAGTGGACGGCGAACGGCGGACGGCGAACGGCGGACGGACATTTCAAATTTGGATTCTACGCACCTTAAAACGTAAAGTGACAAAGTTTGAGGGGGGGTTATACAATTTTTTTGCTTACGATCACATAGGCTTATTATTGGAAATAATAAACCAAAAAGTCCTTGTTGGCGACCTGTGCAAACTTGAAAGACATACGAACACCACGCAATGGTTTACTCTGAAAGCAGAAAAAAATCAGATTTGGGATAGATAGCACTAGACGAAAGACAGATGATACCAGAAAACAGCTAACCAAATTCAAAAGACCAACCAATTCGTAGTTATATTCGTCATTTATCTGACTTAGAGCAGTGGATGGTTATTGAAACCCTAATTCATATGCGGAAATCAATAACGCAAGGTGTGGGAGGAGTTGAGAGAAAATAAAATACCTTCTATTTGTACACGCTTAGCTCTGCATAAAGGCGGTTAAACTTGGCAAGGGCAAGGGATGTAAGAAATCATCCACGTGCCTCCTTCACTCTTCGGAGGGTAGATAGCACCTTGGGAGGTAAAATTTACGTGCCACCAGCTAAGAGTTCGACAGGTCACCTGGATCACTTCGTTACTAACCAAATAATAGTTTCTCCAATTCTTGATTCGTGTTTACACAAAACCATTGAAATAATGAAACAACATTTTTTAGGTACAAGCGAGTCCCGAGAAGTTACCTATTCAATTTTCATCGTCAGACATCAAAGAAAATATTACCTACTACAAAATGTGGCGTCTCTACCGAAACGGCCGCCTACAAAGTACAGAGGTGGTAAATTGACTAAGTTTCGCCTCCTTGGCCTACAAAAAGCACCTTGAAGGATGTCGTTGGGAACAAGAATCATTCCGTGTGCAAATTAGTCTTTCTACTTTCGGAAGCACGTTGTGTTCACTTGGGCGAGTTCTCTCCAACAAAAGTCAATAGGCTCTTACAACTTTTGTCACACTTGTGATTTAGGAAGTTCTTGGTTCATTCATTGACTTCGTCGTCTGACGGAAGGCACCGAGATAAATATTTATGGTCGCACTGGGGTTGATGAATCTTCCCGTCCAAGGAGCAAAAATCCCCTGATTTCCCTCGTGTTTGGCGAATGTGCTTACATAATGAATTCTCCACGAAATACCTAATTTTCTATTAAAAAAAAAAGGCTGTCTAGTTGAAAATGGCACGAGGATGCTACCGAATTCATAACATACAATCGATCATTTATTATCATGAAGATATCTTATCGTGGTAGGTACAATCAGAGCACATGTTTTGGTACATTTTATCATTCACTAATGATTGACATCATTGTATCTAAATCCTCCTATTTCATTTCACTGTAGCATTTATAAACGCTGATGTATGTTAGGTGTTTTTTGATGTCCAATTGAATGAATTTCTCCAGTATATAGCAGCTTGTTGAACTGCAGCGTTGTTCCATAAACAGTACCCCTTCGTAAGTTCGCCATATGGCCGTAAAACTCACAGCCTGTTTCATTATTCATTCCTGGCCCATCCATGTATACACATAGATGATATACGGGCCACCCGACCATTTTTTTACTCGACAGGTTGCTAACACATTTTTGTCTCGTGTATTCTTATGGCCCTTCTCGGATAACGGCATGTAGCGGTTATATAAGTGTGGCCTACGGAAACAAATATGTTTTTAGGGGTACGGAAAAGGCTGGCCAGCAAATTTCCACGAATCAATAGAATGATATTATCCAATGGAGGCTCAACCATTTCAGGCTAATATATATTTTTGTGCCATAATCAATAAACTGCTAGCCATTATCTGAAGTGTTCTCCAGAACAACAGAATTTTCAAACCTTTTCCAGATAATTGCCAATATAACACAATATTCACCATCAAATTGTTTACCTATGCAAACACTGTTGTCGACTAATGTGTTGGATTACAAATAGGCTCCCGACGCTTAGAAAACAACTTCCTAAAAGTAGCCATTATGTGGAGGGTGAAAGGTCATAAACTGAGCTAACTTGGGTTGCAAATGTTGCTTAGAGGTTCATCATTGCTACCCCATATTTTCTTTTTTTATCACTGTTCCGCTGGTGAGGGAATATAAGAAGGGAGTGGGTGTGGTGGAGCTTGAAAATTACAGTCAGTGTTTGTGACATTTGCATCAAATAACGCTTCGCTGTGGGTGCTATATCCCTTGGGCCAGCTGGAAACGCTGTGCAGGGTATATAGAGTAGACAACGACTGGTACAAATTCGTCAGTGAGTTACTAATCGTTTGTAACAATATTTAGAGGGAAATTCTAAAGAATAGTGTGATTGATTTCCTGTACTACCTCTCTTATTAGCTTTTTCCGCTCATCATTCATGAAACTCTTGATTCTGCCTAGGATCTTTTGTAACCATTGCAACTGCCTGGTATAAATAGTGCAATATTCTTGTTAAAGTCTTCTGGCTCATTCCGAACCGTATTTTCATCAGTTCTTTTCTTTGTGCTCTTTACTCAATCAAAACAATTATTTAAAATAGACCCCTATGCAAATCACACTGTTATGCATTAAAATCCTCCTTTGAACAAAAATATCCATTCCTCATGATTTTGGTGGGCGAAATATGAATATTTGGTCGAGAAATTTCTAGGTCTTCAGGTTTTTGGAATATTTTAGTAGGTATGTAAGAAGTGAAACCACTGTTTTTTTTTTTGGTAGAATTGAGTTATAAAAAATAAGATTTGATTTCTTAAATTTAGCAAACACTGTTTTTAGTTAGTAGGTAGGTATGCCTATAATATGCCAAACATGATTTTTCAGATAGACCTGTACGACCTTTATTTCGTGAAATATAAGGAACGAAATATGGATTTTCCAAGACGGAAGCGATTTGTGACTAACGGTTCACAAGTGATTCTAAAACAAGCCCTGTTAATTGCCTATTCAACTATAATTGCGTTTAATTATCTGCTCATGGCGAATAAAAATGTTTTCCAAGCCCAAATCAGGTGTCTATGTCGTCGAAACGTTGCACAAAAGCTACCATTTCAGTAGTAATGTCAGATAACTATGTCACGAAGTGAATCTGTCGCGACAAATTGGGAACCCATTTGAATAATGAAAACGGTTGTTAAGAAAACGTTGTCTGTTTTCAAAAAATGAGGGATTACAAAGTTGGATTGATTTTGACAGTCATAACAGTACGTAACTGGGCGTACACCGCTTATGTTGTCATAGATGGCAAGGAGCTGGTATCCAATCGGTCTAGAGAAATGATATGAATGAGAATATGAAGGAAGGAAGAACTCATGCATTATGAGGTTATGTTAGTGAGATCTAAACAATCAAGTGCAAACAATGTGAAAGTGGATTAAAGCCAAACGGGTGGGAATGAAGTGAAAGGAAACCAGTTTCAACATCGTGAAAACTATTTCACCAAAAGATATCATACACCCACATTTAATCTAAGTGGCCAGGCTTTTGGGGGTTCATATTTTTGACAAGGTACATTCCCAAGTAATCGTGTTCAAGTTAATTAAACTCTAATTAACACGCAAAGTTTAATTTGAAATATCAACTCTTCATATGCTTTTCTTTATGAATGGGTAACATTCAACATCCTATACGACCTATACGAGGTTTGTTCTAGTTTTTCAAACATACATAAAGTGCACAGTTTTCGGAAATACGAATTTCGGGTTTTCAAGCATTCAATAAATCCTTTTAAAAATTAAATAAATCTTTTTACTCAACAAATGGACCATTTGCCAATAAACATCTCTTTCCATTGGAATTCATCCCTCATCCCTCAACGTCCCAGTACGTTCCAAATCGGAGCGCGTGATGAGTGTGCGTTGGTCAGGGATGCGAAATTCATACCACACACGTAACTCTTATTGATTCTTGAATCATTTCATTGAAGTCACGGCATATTCCAAAATTTACCTGCGAATCCAAATAGGATGGAAATACAAAAACCACTTAGATTCAGAAACCTTTGAAGAATAATTTGGTTTTAGAAACTAAATTGGATTTCTTCGAAAGTAATCACAAAGAATACTTGAACCTTATTTTGAATACTTGAACCTTAGTTTGAAAATCTGAAACAGCAAATTAAAACCAAAACATTAGTAAAATATCTACACGAAAAAAAAAAAATCCCGTAGTGGCAATATGAACATTTTAACTCATCCTCATCCTCAAGAGTTTAAGAGCACTTGGGCCCAAAAAAGGATAACACAGAATAATTTTTGTTGGTGAATATGTCTGCCTGGAGACAATTGGCAGTTTTTGATCATTATTTCGACCCCCTGGCACGACATGTCAGGTCCTGTTTCCATCCTATAAAGACCAAATTGGCTTAAAAATTCATGGTGGAAAATCAATCTGTTACTTTGAGTAGCTCAATCTGACTTTTTTGGCTTTGTTACTTTGACTGGTTCACCACTAAAATATAGAAAACACCGATCATTCACACGGAAAAACAGCTACCTACACCAACCTTATAATTATGGTAAATACAAAAGGTTGAGAAAGTTGCGAGAAGCCTCGCGCTTGATATTTTCAAACTCAGTATAATCTTCCATCTGGCAGCGCCTTCCCCCCCCCCTCCCTTATTATTTCAGATGGTTGTAATATTCTTTTAGTTAAATCAGCTCAGTATTCTATTCCAATGATCACATGTTTGCTTCATATTTTTAATGGAAAGCGGTTGAAATTCTAAGAATACAGACACCCAGTAGTTTTCTTCATGTGATTTTTCAGAATTTCTGCAAAAACTTACATCATCGCACATCTTCTGTCTTATCCCCCTGGTACTAGGAAACTCATCAAAAATCTAAACTTGAGACTTTTCTATGAGTTCCCCACCCGGGATGGAAACTCGTCGAAACTCCATGGACGAGAAACTCATCAAATAATTGCGTCAAATTGATTTATCCGCATACAATTAGTTAGATGAGTTCGCCCTTATTTGTTTCTTGAGTGCTGTCCAGCACCGTCCGGACACTCCTCGAAAACTGGCTTCAGGACACCCTTCAATAGTAAGAGCAGCCGAGACACTCAACGGAATGTGGTTAAAGGGAAACTCGTCCCTTCGTGTCCCCTCTGAATTATCTGCTAATATTTCAACTCGAGGCCACCACGAATACCAGGGCAACACCCTTAACTTCTATAGAACAGGCGTACTTGAACATGGTGTACTTAACGGTTCAACTACTCACTACGTAGTCTCTCTGCTCACGTTTACGTTTCAGGATGCTTAGAATCCAAAATCGGTATAAAAAAATATATTCATAATAAATCCGTCCGTCTGCCGTACGGCCTCCATAGCTTTTCTCCGAAACTACATGACCGAAGTTTATGAAACTTGGATTGAATCACTCAAACATGAGGTCGAGTTAGTCCTCGAAGCACGGCTTCAATTTTGATCTACCCCAAAGAGTAGGGTAGATCAAAAAGGTAGGGTGGGGTAGGGGGTAAGGTAGTACTACCCGAAAGGGTGGTATTAGGAGCTGAATTATTAAAATCTCGAATACGTTTAATATAATAGTACCTACATCATTTACATGGTTGTCATTTACAGATATCATCCCAAAAAATCCAATGAAACCACCCAGATCGCTCTACGTTCATCCTTAAAAAAAAAAAAATATATATATATATATATATATATATATATATATATATATATATATATATATATATATATATATATATATGACAGGTGAAAAGAACAACCACACGGGAATGAATTGCTACTGAGTAAATATGGTAAAAATTTATTTTTAAACTACGACGATCGTATCAGCTAATCACATTCCAGTGGAATTCCCTCTCCATGAATTCGGGTCTATTATAACTTTTGTCACCTATAGATGGACTTTCTTGATAGCGTTGGCAAGTATTTTATTTTTCATCATGAATTTTCTCTTGGTAGGTGTTCTGAGTGGAAGGGCTAACCAGTACAGAAATCATAAACCTTTTTACAATTATATGCAGCGTGTTTCTCATAGTGGGGATGTCTCATATCCCTCTGGATAAATTCTAATAGGTCGTCAATCTTGTGTACTAGCCCTAGTTTCAGATGTCCTGAGAAAATAGGGACATGCAGCGGCAAATTTAAAATGAGGCAGAAATCAATATTTAATTATCTATTGTATAATATACACGTTGTCACACATAATTCAGTTACAACTATCGTAAGATTAAATCATTAAATTCCTTAACCCCCACGAAAGCCTTTATAATCAGATTTGGATGTGGTTTTCCCACTTCTCGGTGCAGCATGCGATGAACCCAATGACTGGAGAGCAAGCCAATGAGTTTGGTTCTTTTTCTACGGTACGCGTTGAGAATTTTAACTATTGCCATCTGGCGCATACAAAGTCCCATCTTTTAACTTCAACCTCTTTTCACCCCTGAAGCAGCTTACACTGTTTTCAACGCTTGAGGCCCCACCCCAAAGAAGAATTCTATTCGAAATGACTAAACAGATTACCCCACGATATTATGCTTTGAGGAGTACACATTGCGAAACTTTCAAAGCGAGACGTCTAATAGAAAAAGGTTTGTTGAATGCTTTGAGTAAACAAAATCAAAATGTGCATTCCAACGCAATTATGAGTCTGGAGATTGTCTCATATTTTTTGCTGGTCGACATCACAATTAGGCTCGGAAGAAATTGAGAATTAGTGCTAGAGATTTTGCTGCTTCAATGAATTTCTTCTGGGAAGGTCAGCGATTCTTGGCCTACTACCATGGGTCATTTTCGGAGTTGTGAGGCCTTGGTAGCGTAGGTACCGGTACGATACAGGTTAGAGGCCTTTATAACGGATGGTTTGATGACTTTCCTTTCTATGGCTTTCATATCACTAGTTTTCGATCAGTTTCTACAGGTAATAGGAAACTCATCAAAAATAATTTGTATCTTTCCAATTAATATTTATAATGTTTGATTTCATATGTTTGACGTCTTTACCATCCATTAAGTTTCGACTAGTGGCCCACTTCATAAAGAAACTTATCTAAAAGTCTCGAGTTCAGATTTTTGATGAGTTCCTAGTCACTTGTTCCCCCTGCCTAGTTAATGATGTAATACAAAATGTCATCTGAAGCTCGAGCTATTCTTTAAAATACCAGACTAAAATGCATCGTAACAGGCTAAAAATCAGTGATCGGGACTTCTCACTTATCAGGGGCCCTGCTCCATATACGTTCTATATTTCACATTCGAGACACAGAAATTCACCAGACATATTTAACAACTGGCGGACAGGGATGGGGAATGATGATGAAATAGCCACACTGAGTTTAACGAAATATTCCGAAATGTCAGTGTTGCTCATACCAGTCATACCATATGGACTACAAATAGAAGATGGAGAAACAACAATCTGCTGGGTCGTAACTGGATCCTGACAAAGTATTGCACATTGATCTTGAATGAACAGCAAGCAGCAATGCGTTTCCTTCCCCTACTCAAGAAGAAACTTACCTCTCCATTCCAAGGCACAACGAGCAGTAAAAATTTAGAACGGCAGTAAAGAAGACCCTTCCGAGGAGCAACTGAAGAATTAAGTGAGAGGAATAACGGCTTGAGAGGGAAATTCCGGACGTGGAACTAAATCTCTAAGATGACGAGCATAGCATATTACTTACTTCAAATGGACCGAGAAACTTTCGTTGAGGATGATACCAAGTTTCTTAAGTTCTTACCTTGGAGCTTGCAGATGATAAGTAAAAATTATCTGAATTTATAACTAAATGGATAAATAAATGGCTTATTAATATCGATATTATGACTCCTTGTATGATTCCTCACCTACTGTCCTATTGACGAATTAGAACCATTTTGAATTTCATCAGCATTCAATGAGCCATCATGAACTCAATTTATCAACGGTACTAACATTTAAAGAAAACATAGCATGAAGGAGTGTTAACAGCAAAGTTATATTAAAATGAATGTCGACTTTCATTTCTTTTCAGTTTAACACAGAGATTGATTAGTTTAAAATCTACATTAACTCATGTGGCTGATGAGTAGGTATGTAAAAAATGGCGCTCGACTCGAAAACCAACTTAATTTGTACGAATTTTATAACGATTTGTAACCTATTTGTAAAAAAGAGAAAACCTTTAACGTATTGATGCAGAGTATGTATATTCGTATGCACTATTTGACCCATCAGATAACGTGCCTACTACTAACCTCCTATTGAGAACCGATATTTGTATTGATCGTGTCCAGTTTCACATAGAAATTTTAACACAGAATGTGTTTTAGCCATGGACTAACTAGCCGAAAATGGAACGCGGGATGTAACGAAATGTGTGACGGTGATGATTTTCACGTACAACCGAGCCGTTGGTAGGGAAATGGAACTTCCGCAATTTTAATCGCACAGAAATCGTTCACCATTCGTTTTAAAGCTCCTGATTTATCCAACCATATTATGTTAACTACTGCGAAGTGCGTGGCCATCAACCTGAGTTATGAGCATGGTTATTTGAATCAATTGTTTACACACAGATGATCATTCTCAATAATTGATATTGTCAACATGATTGCAACAGCTTGTAAATTTTCTTATGATTTTCACGTACAACCGAGCCGTTGGTAGGGAAATGGAACTTCCGCAATTTTAATCGCACAGAAATCGTTCACCATTCGTTGGAAAGCTCCTGATTTATCCAACCATATTATGTTAACTACTGTGAAGTGCGTGGCCATCAACCTGAGTTATGAGCATGAATAGTAAATGAATAGTAAACAATGACGCTTGTTTGGTTGTCACTTGGTTGCGCGACAACGCAAACACATTCTGTGTTTCAATAATTTCGTCCGAAGTATGTAAATAGAGGTAACCGGGGGTCCAGGGGGCTTGCCCCCTGGCGAGGCGCGGAGCGCCGAGTTTTAATTGATTATGAAACCGCGATTGAAAGACAAGATGATTAACTTATTAGCGATCCCTTTACAACCATGGTATATATCGCTGGAATTCAAGGATACTTTAGCAACTCAACACTGCTACAGCTGAGGCTTGACCGGCCTCAAGGAGTCTGAGGGATTCTCAAGCCTCTTGGTCTAGAGTTTGGTGTTGCCCCGATAAGTGCAAGCTTAAAAAATCGATTCAAAATATAGTAGGTACCTACTTCGACGTTGAAAAACCTTTTTACGATACCCCATGTGGTAATTCTGAAGATTCTGAAGGTCCTGAAGGTAATTCTGAATCTATGGTTAGGCAAGCTTGAGGACGGGGAACCCTCCATTGAAGACATTAAATGATATAAAATGTATAATACGTAAAACATTTATTATTTTATTACTATAGAAAGTTAACTAAGCATTATTATGTTTTCTTCTAATTAATTGATTAGTTTACTTTGGGCTAGCAGTATCTACCCTAATTGGTTCACGATCATCTAATAAACTAAATATTTACCCATTGTTATTAACGTAATTAAGTATTACTATTTTTCATTCTCATTTACGAGTATACAGGTTTTCCAATTACTGGTCATCTGCTCATCTTCCCTAATCGGTGCAAAAACTTCAACACGATTAACTTATTCGATCGTAACAATCCAATGGGATTACTACAAATAAATACATACATATAATAATTGCCTATTATTTTGTTATAACAAGATCATATTATTTTATTTTACCTCAACGATTAATCAATTATCTGTTATCTTTTCACTGATGTTTTGCAATAAGGTTGCTTGAATAAATGCTCCTAAATTTCTCTAGCACATTACCGATGAGCTCTACTGGTAAACACAATAACAATAAGAGAGTTTGATCGGGGAAATTAAGAAATTCGGCAATCTCTCGTTTCGATAGATTTATACCTACCTAATAAAGATATCCATGCCATAAACTATTTGAAAAACTAGCTGATCGTCATATGTTGCAATATTACGGTAGTTAAGGAGTTGGAAGAAACTTTGGCCATTTTTCAATAATCTCACAGCTAGGTTGGGACGGTATCTAGAAATTGATTTCAGAATTGTCAGGCAAGATCAGGTATGCCGTATCAAAAGGGTTTGGGGGGCTTTGACTTTTTGGGGAGGGGGGTGACTTTTTCAGTCATTTGAAAAAATTAGCACACACAGAAAAATGGATAAATAAATAAAAATAATGAACAAATATTGAACCTAATTATAAAATAATGAATAAATACTAGGAAACAAAAAAGTCCTATTTGAATTTTTCCAACCCTCAATTTTTTTCTCGTGTTTTCGACCTTACATCCCTGAAATAGCCATCCCCTAACTTACAACGTAATCTTGAAAATAGATATATATCACTAAATTTTTCATTCCCCCTATGATAATTGGATACTTTTTAGAGTAGGTCACGAAGGCGAAAAAATGGAATGAACACGACTTTTTAAAAATTACTGCTCTTTAAAGGTGGGTTAAGTATTCAAGCAAAATTGTTAAAAACCGTACGCGCTGGAAGAAAAAAATTCCCCAAAATATCAGTTTTTCAAAGGTATTATCAATTTTTATGTTACATTGTTAATTGGGTAGAAAATTACGTTTGTATGTTGAAAAACTTGTTTTTTTCTATGAAATCGAGGGTTTTTGTGAAAAATGACCCCATTAGAAAATACTAGTTTGAAATCGGTTTCTACGTATTTTTCACGCTGAATCGAATGGTAACACTCGAAGATCCCTCCAACTCCGTTACAACTGAGTTTTATACTTTAACTAACTAGTTTTCAGTATATTTGTTATGCTCAATTTTATGTGTTTTCAAGGGTAGAACTTGTTAGTTTAAGTGTAAAAGCTATCGTCTTTACTTTTATTGTAATTTAAGATTTATTATGTAAGGTTATTTGAGGTGGGTATAGGGTTGTATATTAGTGCAACGAATATGTTGTACTTTTAAATAAAACGAAGAACTCCGTTGCAATAAGGCCAGGCAACAGCTTAGGAATTCGCTCTCACAGAGAGGTATTTGGGGAATACCGCAAATTAATTTAGTCGTATACTAGAATATTTGTGAACAGTCGACCTTTATTGTCTCGTCGTCTCTTACATATTAAACCGTTTACTTGGGAGTATCTATTTTTCTCTAGAGAGCGGTTTTTGTAATTAGACCGACTATTATAAAACGATTCAATTAAGTATACGAAAAAACAAGAAAATATTTATCCATTCAGATATAGAATATATTTTTTCTAATAAGATATGCCTGCCACCTATTTCTGTAGTTAATCATTAGACGATCATTTCATAACTGTGAAGATTATGTAATGTGTTATTATCGTATTGCATAATGAATTGTTAGGAAATTTGAGCTTGAAGGGTTCAAAGAAATTGTCAACTATTTATTAAAGATTTATGATTTTTAGCTTTTTTTTAAATTTTCTATCGATTTCACGGCACATATTTATGAAATTCAAATACTTTTTTCAGCATAGATTTGTATATTAATCTTTGAATCTTCTATTGTATATGTAGTTAATAAACCTTATATGAGCAATATCCGGCTTAAAAATCAAAATGAAATAAATTTAACTATTTTTATCCGTTTTTGTCATTTTTGATCATTTTTTATTAGCACATTTTTTGAAATTTGACTAATTTAATGGGCTCAAAAAGTGCTGGCTAACGAACTTATACTTTTTATTTGGAAATGTTGACTTTTAGCGAATTTTCGTAAAAAATGAAGCAATTGCAATGGCTCAGAAATTGTTAAAATAAACATTTTCGAAAGATTTCCGCTTAAGGTTTATCAACTAGGGAACTACAACATTGAAAATTTTAAACACAATATTATGCTGAAGAATGTATTTTAATTACAGTAATATATGCTAACAAAGTTGATATAAATTTAAAACATCCTTAAGCCCAAAATCATTGTTTGAATAGCTGAATATTATTTATGATGAGTTTTTTTGACATGAAATTAATGGTTGACCATTTTTTGGACTCAAAAGTGCTTGTTGCATGACTGGAACTTTTTCTTAATTAGCCTCCGTTTGCTGACAGCCCAGTTTCTTGGTCTGCCCGATTTTAGTTTCGTTCCCAGTTTTCAAAATATCCAAGTGGTCCATTGATATAATAGTGAAGTTTATTCAAAAACATAAAGTGCTCGAGTGTTTAATGGGATTTTAGGAGTGATTGCTCCAAGTGAATACTTGAACTGTTGCTTTCCCATTCCTAAGAGTTTGTTCTCTTTGAGGTCTCCTCTTTTTTTCTATTTTTTTATTATTTAAAATTTTTTTCAATTCTTATATTGACGGAAATAAGCCGTTGCTGCGTAGTTAATTAGACCCCTTGTATTTTAATAAAACAATCATTCAATAGTTTTTTTCTTTTTAATAAATTTTCCATTACATTTCAGTAAGTGATAAGTTGTTGTCATTCCTCCAGTGGCCGAATCAAGAGAAGATTATGAGCGTTTCTAAAAACCTTTGAGGGGTTTTTTCTTCTTCATTTTGGTAGGGTTTGGAAATTCATTCACAACTGAAAGAAGAAGGGACTTTGGAGAAAACCCTATATTTTTTGTGAAACCCTCAAGAGTGTTGGGCTAGCGTTGGCGAGCGAGCGGGCCAATTGAAACCCCACTCCCATTTTCTTTTAGATGAGCACATAAGGACGGCATATACAGTATTACTTCAGGGTTGTAATTTTCAGCCTCTAGGCTCTTTCCTGATTATTAGTTTTGCTTTTAAGGTTTTCAACCCACCTTATATTTTATAATATTTAAAGTGAAGCCGATATTACAGGCATCTACCCGGTTGTGACAGTCTTAGTACCTAATTGAAGTGATTAAATTTCTCATTACTTTTCAATATTTATTTAGGTCTGGGGGTGGGGGGGGGGGGGGTTAGGTATTTAGGGGGGTGGGCTTTTTAATATTTATTTATTGAGGTTAGGGTTATTCAGTGAGATGCGAGATTTAATCACTTTGATATTTCAATACCAATTTCTTTAAAAGGCGCTCCAAGGAAAAGATGAAGAAGGATGATTCTCTGACTATATTGTTGTCGAGATATAGGTATGGAATTTAATTCAATTATAGGCCAAAAGATACCGCAAAAGGGTGAGGGTAGGTTAGGTATAGAGATTGGGATATACTTAGATGTAAATCAATAAGATGGGAATAATAGTTAATTACTTTAAGAACAATGATAGGGCTCTTTTCTTTAAGGTGGTATGATCTGGAATGAGAGAGGGAGCTAATGACTCGGCGTTCTATCGGGAATGTTCCGAGTAACAGTTCCTTCAAACGGAACTGTTACAAGGTGGATGTATGAGTTTTGAGCCAAATTTTGTAAACTTCATAAACTTCCGTCAACTATTAGTTTCGGAGAAAAGTTTTGGGACAAATTATATTTATTATATTTCTTTAATTATTTAACTGATTTATATTATATTTATTTTTAAAAAAAAGTTACCCAATTTTTGGAATTTACGTATCTTCAAACGTAAACCAACAAGTTTTCAGGGGGTGGAGGAGAAAAAAATGTTTTTTCTTGGTCGATTACAGAGGTTTATTATTGTAAATAACAAGCCAAAATAAGATATACTCGTATGGCTATTGCCACTAGCGTCGTGCTGATTTTTTAAATAACACGTCCCACCAAACGCCCTCTCGTTTCAAATTCAAATGACAAAGATGGAACCCCATTTGAAGTAGAGGTAGAGCCTACTTATTTTTCTGCAATAAAAGAACCTCTGCAAGCGTATAGGTACCCACCTATACAGAGGAAAGTACCCACTTTCCCAACGGTCCTAATCATCAATCAACGGCGATTTCAGTTTCTTATTTTTGTTTCAGTTCTTTAATTTGTTTTCGATTTTTTTTCTTTCATATTACGTTCACGCTCTTTGCATTTATCATCGAGAATCATCAAATAAAAACAACACTTTCTATTCCAACAATATTTCATGTTATTTGGAATAGTACGTCGGTCTTTATAGACGTTTGTGCATGAAATTCTGCTCAAAACTGCATTGAAACATTAATAAACTGTGGTTAAAAATTGCAAAATAAGGGTAAACAATCGTTTAAATTCTAAAAATTTAAATCAAGTATAAATCAAAGCGTATAATATAGAGGTGCTTAAAATTATTTACCTCAAGTTTATCACCGAACTTTTTGCAGGTGGGCAAATGTATTGTTCCACAATGTATAGTTGTTTTTGACTTGTTTTCTGTTCTGCCTATAATTTTATCAACAGAAAATTTTTGAAAACGTATAAAACATTGAGTTTAAAGTTAAGCTGCACAACTGTGATGGATAGGAGTAGTTTCTCCTTCTCGATTCTTACAAATTTCACATCTAGGGGGCTATCAGCCTTCAGGATATCCTCTGGGTGTAGCAGGTTAATCGCCTCTCCCGTTTGAAGGGTCAACTACTACACTTCCATCACTTCCATTGTTACACGACTGAAGCTTACATTATATATATATATATACATATATAAATATTCAACATTGAAATCGGTTGAAATCGAGGTCAGTATTCTATTTTTGCGGCGTTAAAATTGCATCCATTATTATTTGATATTTTTGTTTTTTCGCGAAACCAAGACACGCCGTGTGAACGTCAAAGTACTTAATGGTTGGCTCGTTTTTGATTTTGACAATCTAGAAAGAGTTTAATCAAGATCGAGCGTGGACCCTACGAACACCACTCTTGTCAGATGGAAAACGGATAAGTTATTTGGTTGAGCTGAACGTTAGAACACAACAAGAATATTGAGGCGTTAAAGGGGGAGCCGTAAATCAACGAGCACCGGCTGGTGTACTATGGGACAAGACTTGGGCACAAACTTGATCCAGATGTAGTGAGAAAAACTAGGGGTTATCTCAGGACTTTTTTTTTTTTTTTTTTTTTTTTTTTTTGCACTATAAAGACTAAGTAAAATTTATTATTGAGAGGGTGATGTAGTACAGTTACACATACCATGGTTTTGGGTACCTAACGTTAGAATATGTGGTAAATCACGTGGAATGTGGTAGGAAAAAATAAATAAAAGTTTCTGATACAGTAAGCGGTCTAAGAAGCAACAATCATGCGTAAATCTACTGATTCCACCAAGTTTGGAACTAATTGGAATCTAACTCGTATCGCCAAATTTTGCCCACGCTAAATCGATACTTCACTATTTTAGGTAAGAATTGTATGTATATTGAGTTTTGGAAAGGAACATTTAGGATACTGAATTCATTCTTTCACAGTTAAAACTTTTTTTTTTTTTTTGCATCCGTCGTCCGCGATATCGTCGTTGTATCGCATCGGATCACTCTGAAAGTACTATCAACCTATTCAACACACCAATAATTGTCAAAACTCCATACTAAACACGCATTTATAAAATTTTCAAGGAATGTGCAGGTTATGCTGCTGCTCTGCGCCCATCAATCAAGCGTCATTTTCGCACATGCTCTATTCTTATGATCTCCCCCGAATTCAGATAGCAGTCGGGAATAACGGTTTGATTACGCCATATAAGTTTTATCACAATCGTATCTACAGTAGCTGCTGCGCATGCGCCAATCTCAAATCCTTTTAACAAGCGTGACTTCTATAGTTCTTGCTCAATTTTAATGGCCACGCCCAACTTGTCAAATTAATATTATTATGTATATTTCATATTGCTTCAACGACTTTTCCTGTCTACGCTCACCGCCAGCCCTTCCAAACTGGAATTTCGATAATGCGTTATTGGGGTGGATAAATATTATAAAATATTTCAATCACACCCCAATTATATAAATCGGACAGCAATTACTGTAGCCTGAGCAAATCGAATCTCGTCCACCCCCCTCCCTCCATCCCCCGTCTACTATATCGAAAAAGGTGAAGTTTTGTATTCGGTGAAGCAGGTCAAACTGGCAAAGATCCAGAACAACATCTGCAAAAGTGGATGTCAATCACTATCAAAGCCTCCCTTCACTTCCTCTGGTGTAAAAATTGTCAACTAGAAATGTGCCTAGAGCACAATTAGATGGACTACCGAGTCAAACGTAGTCGCTAATAGTTTCCTCATGTCTGTAACATGATTTTACTTGTAGAGATCATTGAAATGTTTGAAAAATATGCTTATTCTTAGAAGAAAAACCATTCAATCCCTTAGAATTGTATCAAAATTGGATGAAAACTGTGAAGATGTGCATACCTAAAGAATGTCAAGTGTCGAGTTAAGCAGGGTTCCTACTGATGTAAGCTCCTGATACTTCAATACTGAAAAAAGTCAATAGAGTCAAATTGCCAACAACAACAAACCGTTATTGACATTTTTATGTCTATATGCACCTGAGGAAATTCCGCGTACGGTCACGCGGACGGAAATGGAACATGAGTTACCCTTGGAAAGTGGAATTTGATTGGGATTACTTGTGGATTCCGAAGCGTTCAGCGTTATGCTTCATGCATCAAGCGATGAAAATGCTCATTCGTAGTTGCAGATTTGTCAGCGACAAGTTTTTCAGCACCAAATTATCACATTCAATAGTGTCTTCACGAAATCGACCAGCTCCATCTAAGAAGCTGGCAACCAACGATGTTAATCAGTAGTATAGAAACGTTTTTCGTCACAAATATTCAGAATGAACCGCGCTTTTCAATAATATTGTTAAAAAAAAAAAAAAAAAAAAAAATTGAAAAATAATCAATCATGTCCGTAAAATGGCATATTTTATTTATCTGAAAGTGTAGCTATAAGACCTTGCTCTCGATAGAATGACTTGTTACTGAAGAAGAATGTCTGACAAGAAGGGTGTGGGGCATATCTTCCTCGAGCCCGTAATATGAATGTTTGAGATACTTAATTTTAAAAGATAAGCCATGCAATCCATGAATATTTCATCAAGATCAAATGGAAACTGTGAAAGTGATGATAATTGGAAGCATAAAAACCAAATTACAGTACCCAGAAGTACTGTAATGTGATTTTCATGCTGAATTTGTTTTGTGGTTCATGATTCAATTTATAATCAACCAGACTTTCATTTTTATGTACTGTAATAGATATTTTTGCTGTTATTGTGACAATTTTATAATATACTCATTATAGTTTCTTCAGTTGCAGGTGACATGAAGCATGGAAAACTTAATGCCACCCGCTGGCTACGTGGCTGCCAGCGTTATCTTGTTCTTCATCGGTTTCGTCGGATTCTTTGCCAACTTGACTGTGATCGTCTTAATGTGCCGAGATAACCAGGTATGTCTATTTGTTAAACCAATCAAGCATGCTATAGATATAGATACATTAAAACAAATATTGTGGGGACTACTGGGGCAAAAGGAATATTTAAATGATTATCCCCGTGGAGATTTTTAATCGTCACATTATCTAGCTAAACCTTCCGTTGAGCCCATGGCTACAATGGTTACGGCAGTAACTGCAAGATTTTGTTTAAAGTTGAAATGACTCACTAGACCTTTTAGTTATTTTGCAACACCTCCCATCCGCATTAGTTTTTAGTTTTTTACACACCCTCGACATTTCTAGGCTCCATGAGGAATTCATTTACCTATCATGTATAATTATGGGTTTATATACGATCAACACAGATCAACGATCGTAGACCAACAACACAGATGGAGGGCTATTGCGCAAGCTCAAAATTGAAATTGGCTGATACACGTAAATTTCTGAGATTAATAGACCGATAGAGCTTCTAAATTAAATCCTATAATGTCTATAGTCGTCGAATGAATAATAGCGTGTGCGAGTAAATTTTCCGAAACAACGATTTAATATTGGTTCAATTGGTAAGTAGCGTCTCTGCGGGAAACGGTGAAAGCCGAATCTGAGCAGGTTACTTTTTAACCAGGTTATAAATAATAAATGATGGAACTATTTCTAAAACTTCAAACGTACAACCTAAGCCGATAGGATCATTGCTACTTTTGTATGATTCGAGGTCGAAACTTGGCATTCGAAGGCTTCATCCCGTCATAAATGATTACTCGCATGCGCCTTGGAACCAGTCGAAACTGAAGTTCCGATTATTCGATTACCTACTTACCAGGACCATGAATACCTCTAATATATGGTAAATGCTGTTGAATTAATGGTACGGTGTGCACATGTGCAAACACAAATCAAAGCCCTATTAGCATGTCCATAGGTATATTACTGTTTAATTTTGCATTCAATAATTTTGATTCGTACTTTGTTCTTCAACTACAAAACTTGAGGGAAGCTATAATGCCCATCCAGATCCCGTTATTCAGACGGTTATAATTCTAAGGTCTTGTTTCAAGTAATAAAATTATTTGAAGAAAAGGAACACTCCATGACGTACCCGTGTGGATTTGTTATATTGACTTACTCGTGTAAGAGAGGGTTGTCCATCACCTATGTAAAATGATAATACCTGATTAGGTTTAATAACGCTATCCGTCAGACAAGTATGGAGAAATTGAATGCGATTCCTTTTCTCAGGAGCCTTCATCCACTTTTCCACAGCCTGCACTGTTTCTCTGTGTTCAACCTACACAGTCAGATGGGAGTTCATCGATAAATCCTGACACCCAATTCGTTGATCAATGTTGCAATCAAACCTGCAAAGCGATTGTATCAGGAAGTGACGTTGCTCTCTATTAATAACCGATGAACGGAAGTTAGCTCCAGACGTTGACGTTGACGTTGCAATCCTAGTAATGCCCACTCAACTCGCTATTTCAACATTGTTCAACCATCCTCACTCTCATTTGGACTGAGTTGGTGAATATAACATGATAACAAGAACACCCACTAATAAACAATAATTATTATAAGACAGCTAAATTATCATTGCTGAATTGAGAGTTAGAAATGCCTTGAATAATATTAAGGCTTAATATCGAATAATATATAGGCTTTATTCTATCAAAATCTGTATTATAACATTGTAATTTGGGAACGGACCGTTCGATTACATAACTTAGTCGATCTTAGAAACGGAATCATGATTATCATGGCGATGTATTAAAACATTCTCCCCTCTGTATTTTTCACGTACTTAGTCCTCCGTCCTCCAGGTATTTTGGTGGTTTTTTCTTTATTTAAGAATGGCGCATATGTTCAACTCGCCCCAGCTCACGGTTCAGGACTGGAGGCAGCAGTGTGAGTGGTTTCTTCTCTCTCTCTCTCTCTCGCTCTCTCTCTCTCTCTCTCTCTCTCTCTCTCTCTCTCTCTCTCTCTCTCTCTCTCTCTCTCTCTCTCTCTCTCTCTCTCTCTCTCTCTCTCTCTCTCTCTCTCTCTCTCTCTCCATCTCTCTCTCTCCCTCCCCACCAGGACTAGACAGAGAAAATGAAAGCCCGGGACTGGATACATGTGAATTGCCGTCTCCTCTGTGACCTGGAGGTCTTAAACATTCTTTAACAAGGACTACAAACAGATTTTCCGCAAAATATGTGCAGAGCATATTTGAGTGCAGGTAAACTCTCCCAAATTAAGAGGTTTAACAAAAGCCGACGCTCCGTCCCTAATGAGCTCCGTTTCCTGTGAAAGGCAGATGATGATGTCAACTTTCCCGCTCTACCTTCACAAGATCATGTTTAGTTTGGAGTTTAAGACGTATTTCACTTTTCACCCTATTATATGGGCTATGCGAAACTCCAACTGTGGTAGGACAACCAACGCATGTGAGTCCTTCCATTCTAACGTTAATAAGCAATTCACGTGCCATCATCCAAGCATTTTCATATTTATTGAAGTCTTTTTGAAAACCCATATTAACACCTTGGTTATAATGAATAGTGTCCATGAGCCAGTTAATCCTCGCAAGAAAGTGGTCGAATAGTTGGCCAAGATCGACGAGTACATCAACGAGTACATATCGGGCCGAATGATAGGTGCGGATTACGTGAGAAACCTATCATCCCTCTACACACCGGCTTTCATTTGATATCCCACTTACGGACGACAGAGGCATTACTTCGGATTCTCATAGGTAAGCGCTAATTTTCTCGTTTTGTCGTCCATGAGCCGGGAAAGCGGACACGCGAACTAGTAAGAGTGTTGTCAATTATCCCCTAATATAGAACTACCTCGTTGTAAAAGCCGATAATCCTCCCATCGAGAGAATTGACACCATAATTGAGAGAGCTGACCGCTGTGGTTTCTATTCCATACGAATGAGGGATGTTCTCTTGTGCCAGTTTAATGCTTCATCTGGAATACCTCAGGGGAGTCATCTTGGCCCGTTATGTTTTTGTTATTATGATAAACAGTATGGTGGCAAGCATTACTCCTCATATACGTTACTTATTGTTTGCTGACGATTTGAAGCTTTTCTACCATGTTGGTTCGTAGTTGAATTGAGACTCCTTATAGCTGGCCATCAGAGAATTTGAGGGTTGGTGTGCACTCAATAATCTGTTCTTAAACCCTTCGAAGTGCTCAGTAATCACCTTTGGAAGGTCTGATACCCGAATATCCTATGAGTACACGCTATGTGGTGGACATCTGAATCTTGTACATGAGCTGGTTGACTTGGGCCTATCATGCGATGAACGGATGTCTTTTTTCGAGCCTATTCAGTCTTTGACTGGAAGGGCAAGTAAATTTTAGGATATAACAAGAGGAGTATTGGAGAATTTACGAACACGAATGCGATAACGTTACACTACAAATCCATGGTGCTTCCAATCTAAGAGTACGGTTCAGTGGTTTGGGCGCCTGGTTATGCTGTACACAAATACTGATTGGTGCAATTAAAGTACAAAGTCCTTCGATACGTAGCCTGCAAGTTGGGAATGTCAGCGAAAGAGGTTGATTATGAACGTTTGATGAAGGTTTCTAATAGTTTGCCATTGGATACAAGACAGACGGTGGCTAATTGTGTACCTATTTTATAAATGGATAGGATCGATTGTCCGGCCCTTGTCGTTAAGATTGAGTTGCATGCTCCTCGTTTATCAGCATGTCCGTCAACACTTTTCATGTCCCTATCTCAGCAACAAATTAACTCTTGCAGCGCCCTCGGGGATACGAGAAAGTGATGTGCCACACCCAACTTTGTAGACGTTTTCCCTTGGTAACTGAAGGCAGAGACTAAGCTTGTCAAATAGCCGTATGGAGGGAGGGAATCCCAGGAAGTACCATCGGCACGCCTCATCTGTAAGCCACATCCGTATAACCAGGGGAGTTGGTAAAGATTTATGTATTAATTTATTTTTTATATTTATTTTATAGTGGTAAAAAAACGGAAGGTACATGGAACAAGAGGGGATCAAAATAATTAAGAAGTTAGGGCAACAGAACAGGAAAGAATGACCAGGAATAAGGAAATGTCTTGTGCAAATCCTGGGGACATTTTTAAGATTTGACTTTCTCCAGCAACAGTAGACACATATCACGATGATTTTAAACAAATGATTTTTTTTAATAGTCAAATGATGATGATGTATTTAATTTCAATGTATCAAAAATAAACTAAACTAAGGTAAAATAGAAATTAAATTTCTAATTTGTTACTCAAGGTCATTCTCAAGATCATCCAATATTGAGGGGGCAAGATTTTAAACCTAACTTCGTTGCCCCTGTTAATAGAAGCGATGGAGTTATTTTCTTTCTTTCATTAGTTGTGTCTCGCGAAGTTTTTGTTCGTGCAGCAGTGCGGCGTTTTCGCGGAATAGCTCGCGTAAGTTATAGAACTTTGAATCGCTACTCGGTTCATCAACAGAGAAATGGGGACACACCAAATCTCGGGTTCCACTCCAGCCACAGTCCATCCCGTGCGCCTCTCGCTAATCAAGTCCCTGCATCCTGTACCTATTTGGCAAATTCTATATATTATTGGCTCTTTCTTTACGCCTCGATCAACTTGGGTATCAAGAGGCAGTGCTACATATTACATCCAAACGTACGTATACATTCAACATCTACATCGCACTTCTCGCCTCGTGCCTGTCTGGCGAACTGTGGAGCGTAGACCTCATCCCGTATCACTACCTAACTGCCGAAGCAAAAATCCAGCACTTCCGACCAGCACGTTCCATGCATCGTGGGCTCGAATCCCAGCCAGGCTTGAACATTTTAAAAAAATATTTTTTCTTAAACTTTGATCAACCCCAAGAGTGACTGATATTTTCAAATGCCTTTTAGGGAAGATTAATTTACTTTAATAATTTTCTTTCATTTAATTTTTTCGATTAAGCAATAATTTAAATTTACAAAATAAAAATTAATTTTCAAGACATCTTATGAGTACGCTTCCACTTCTATTTATTACCTGCTCACGAGTGCTTTGAACAGCCCAGGAGATTGTTCATTTTGGATCTAGTGTATATCCAACTTGACAAAATTTGGTGAAGAATTGGACGAATTGGATAGAATTGGATGAGTAGATTGAACCACCTCTGGATAGGGAATAAAACGAACAGAATAAAGAAAAATGAATACATACTCCTGAATAAGTTCTAATTTTCTCTTCGTCTATGGTATGCACTGGACCCTGAAATCATTTTGTAACTTAGTACCTCATACACCATGACGTAGACTGTCCTCATGATACTTTTCCCTCCGAACGGTAAACGTCTCTTAGCCAAAGTGAGAGGAACCGGTGCCTTTTATAACCGTATTGCCATAAAATTTGATAGCACTACCACCTGCTGCATATGGTACGAGTAAAAGAGCGCCGAACTCATTGTTTCACTTCTTGAAAAGATAGTAGATAGAATTTATTCAGGAAAGACACAATGCATACATAGGTACATTAATATTGCTAGTACAAATTCAGTACTTAGCTACTCGCTCAGCTTACTTTTCCAACGGTAGGCTTGGCCCCTGTTGTTGGATAATCGTTCGAAAATAGGTAGGTACCTATTAATTTCAGGAGAAGGTTTGAGATTAGATTTTTTAAATTCAGTCCGTTCTCAGTGAGAAAATCTTTGTCTGCCATCTCGTAATTGATGAAATACAAAATGGTGGCCTCATTAAGGTGGCTTAATTTGCCCATTTTAAAGTTTTTCTCTAATAATGCCTAAACCATACATCCTACAGAAATTTTTATACGTAGCGAAGTTGGAGAACATTTAAAAAAAAATGTTCTCAGATAAAATATGCTCGAAATGAACTTTGGAAAGTATTTAATACCGAATCGAATGAAGTTTGGCAGACCAATTGAATCAGATCAATATTAGAGCCGCTAGGTGATTTTGAAGGGCAAAAATCTAGACGGACGGAGAAGAGGACCCCACCTAAAATTAGTCTGATTTTCGATTGTGCTTGATTCTCTTATTCTAGAAGATAATTCATAGTTTTTGGGTCTTGCTTGGGTTTTTATGTTCTACAACTTTGCCACATGTAAAAAATTTTTTAGGATGTACGGTTGCAATTATTAGAGAAAAACTTTTCAATGAGCAAATTAAGCCATCTTAGTAAGGCCGCCATTTTGTATTCCACCAATTTTGACGAAGATTTTCTCATTCAGAACGGAACAAATTTACAAAATCTAATTTCAAACCTCCTCCTGAAATTACTACCTATTTTCGGCCTTGGCTCCCGGACTATAAGGTTTAAGCCCATCATTTTGAACATATCATAACTAACATCACATATGCGTCTACATAATCTACACATAGCCTAAATTTAATAATGTAATGCCTATTAAAGGTTATTTTTGACAAAATGCGACGCGATAACTTATTGTTCAAAACACTTCAATAGCTAAATTTTCAATTACACTATCACTCACAGTTGTTCACTTGACTGTGTCTGCCACTGAACTCTAATGTTTTCTACATTTAAAGTTGAGTCTACGGTTTTTAAGACCTAAGAACATGTACAGCAATTGGATAAACAAGCAAATGTCTTCAGGGTGTGGGAGATCGATAATTTAACAATGGTGATATCTACGTTATTTTATTGTGAACAGCCTCAAAATCGTGAGAATAATAGGGCTTTCTAATGAATCCCTAAACTGACAAGGTTTTTCGCCAAGAGTGCTGTAAGATTGAGCATCGATCAATGCCCAAAGAACAGCTGAAAGAACTCTTCAGTTATTATCATCATTCATAACCATTTTTACTCGTGGATCTGCTGACCAGGTACCTCACAAAGTTTGAGGAAATTAAAAAATTTTCGCTACCACTCTCGACTTTTGATGATTTGACAGTGATTGACGTCAGGTTGACAACGGCAACGCCGCATTGTCGTCGAGGATAACTTCTAAAGATTTTTTAGTGATTTCAGTCGATTCCGTGTAGCGAAAACTATTGAAAAGCTTACCATACTCGATGTTTGGTTGATTTGACGACTATCGTCGTCGAATCATCACCAAAAACTATTCAGCTAATTCCGGATGTGAAAAGTCTACCTAAAAAATTTCAAGTTGACTGCTCCGAAATTGCAGCCTGAAGCGTGAAACTCACACCAACGCACACATTATGACAAATAATGCTAATCAAGCAGACTTCGTTGGTCAATTATTATTTGATTTGTTATATCTCCCATCCAACAAAATTACTTTTTAAATTAGTGGACCAGAAGTACTACGACTGTACATAATATTTGTTGTGTAGATATATAACAATGTAACCACCGGACAAAAACAGTTTTCACGTGGGTTGAGGATCTGCGAAAAGCGGTGAATTGCTGCCATATGACAGGAAAAAGAATTTATTGTTGAAAGTAGGACAATTCTGCGCTGGGAGCTCTCCCACCCTGAGCATTTATATAGGGCGGTTTTCCGACTGATCTATTGGCGTTACAAACAAAAGGGTGATGAAGGCGGGCCTACGTCATGCCCGACGTTAAATCATCAGGGCATTCGGGATCATAGAAATTTTCTCAATGAAAAATTAGTAGGGTCTTGTCATTGAGACCTCATTAGATCTATTGTAACGTTGTCATGGCCTCTTCTTTCACAAAGTGAACGAGGTTTGTGAGCGATTTTGGTGGGATTAAAAAAGCCCTTCCAGAAGGGTCCGAGCTTAGTTGGCGCGTTAGCAGTACATTAGAGAGATTGTGCAAGTGCAGCCTTTCTGAAAACCAGAGAAGAGGAATATGTAGATGAAATCCATAGGCAAATCAAGGAAACGCATGCTCAACTAATACGTAGGTACCTAGTCACTTTGAGCGTTATCGAACGACGTATCTACGAACTTGAAAAATTCCATCATCTCACCAATGAAGTAGGTAACGGTAGCGATTGTCAAAGATGAATCGATATCTGGATAGATGTGCTAAAATGGGCCGCATTTCTGTACGAGGATTTAATTCTGGTTTCCCTAACTTAGATGAAAATGAAACATGTTTTGAATTTACAATGAAACCAATAACTATCAATCAATATCTACTGATTCTTCTCATAGGAAGGTGAAGGGGGGGGGGGGGGTTTTTCCCCTTACTTGAGCTTTCGTTTAAACTTATTATGAGAAGGATGATGTAGAAATGATTTCATATGAATATTTATGGACAAAATGATTGACAAAACAAATGACAGGAAAGTCGTTAACGTGAATTCATGTGTTGTATACCAGTTAAAAATCGTAGATGCTGATCGGAATGTTCGTCTTATCTCATTACTATGAGGGTCCTAACCTACGGTATGCGATGGGTCCAAAAAACACTCTATTCACAGAATGTGCATTCTGCTACCTTCATCTCTTTATTGCATATAAGTATATCACATATCTGTCCAGTCACTACCCATATTTTGACGTGGTACGCTAGGGGGAGTGGGTCACCAGAGGAACATTGAATAAATATGTTTTTTGCATATTTTATTTATCGAAATTAGACTCAATTTCCCGTCTTTAGGAAATAAGAGAATTGTAAAATCTTCGATACTTCATAAGCTACGACTTTTTAAAATCCAATGGGTGTATAGGCTGCCTCATCTTCTACTTCTTCAAACTTGTCCTCCAAACAGCTATTGCAATATTATTGTGATATTCTACTTCTTATTTATCTAATCCAAACTTTTAAATATAGGATAGAGAAGAGTGGAATCCGCTGAAACGAGGGGCTTTTTGATCAACTCGTGACGACCGGCGCCGCACAGAGCTGGAGTAACCCCTAAAAAATCTGAAAGTACAGTTTTTTCAAGCAGCTAAAAACGTCAGTTTTCAGTACAAAATAAATCCGTTGCTGTCTGAGAAGCTAAAACTTTGGAACTCACTAAGCTGTTTGCATATATCCATTAGATGATTTAAAAAAAGTAACCAGCTCCTTCATTTGCTACTTCGCAAGGATAAATAACAGAGACGCTAGCCGTTAGAAAAGCATTCATAGGTGTGCTCATAAAAGGACAGGAATGGCCAGGGTGTGTTCCGCCGGCCAGTACTTTTTTCCTCGAAAATTAACATGTAAATCTAATTATCCTGTAAATTGCATTACCGGTCAAGACCGGCTGAGGTGTCAATGCCGTATGAAACATTACCAGAAGGCGCAAACTTCTTATCACTCAACGAGTAGGTTCGTTCAATGAAAATTTTCTGTATTGAAAGAGAGTTGGAGATGTTCGAATTCTGCATCAAACGAGGCCACTACCAGCTCTTCAACTCTTTCCCTCAGTTTTTGGCTATTTTTAAAAAAATTTTGTGACCAACCACCCACTTGTTGAGGATTTCCATGGAAGTGAGTAGGTCCGGAAAACTTTGAAAAATCGCCAAAAATCAAGGAACAGAGTTGTGGAGCTGGGGCAATGGTTTTATTCGATGCAGAATCCCTTTTTCTACAACTTTTCTTTTGTATAAATAAAATTTGGGTCAGTTCCAAAACTTAAAAGGGAGAATGTTTTTCAAAAATCGATTTCTTGGGTCGAAGAATCTATTTTAGGTATACAAACACAGGGTATATTCAGAATCAGCGCAAAATGTCCTATACGAATGGAGCTAAACTTAAGTTTTTTACATACACAAAAGAAAAAAAAAACAATCGTTTCGCCTCATTGTGTGGTCGGAGGCGTGAAGTTGACGGAGCTGCCCTGCGCTTCAAAAACCGCTCTCTTGAGAAGTTGCTTTTATCCGAAACACTTTTCTCATAAACTACTTGACCAATTTTTATGATTTTTATTGATTATTTATTTATTTATTATTATGAACGGTCAATTTACAGAAATTAGTTGTTGCACAACGAACAAAAACTGTACTAATAAAAAAAAAAAGCAGATACACTGCAAAAATATATACAAAAAATTTAAAGTTTACTATTGAATCATAAACTCAGAAACACTGAGAAGAAGAAGAGAAGGCCACTGTTGGTGTTAAGTAATTGAGCTAATTTTGAGGCGAGATAAGCTGCTGGAGAAAAAATTGGAATCCACTGCCTAGAGGAAAGCGACTAATAGGGCGATGCATTCGGTAGTTGAATGAAGCAAATGGAGTGTAGAACAGAGTGGTTGAACGGGTGGGGTAGCATGGTACATTTATGTTGACTCGTGATAGGTGATAATGGCATTGAAGGCTGCCATTTACCAGTTTGTGGTAGAATGCAACATCCGCATCAAAACGGCGCTCCTCCAACTTTGGCAAATTGTAGGTAGATGCAAGGGTTGAAATTTGATGGTGGTTGGCTGTCTGTTGAATCTTGTAGCAGAGGTACCGATTTGAGGGACTCCTGCTGCACTCTCTTCCAGCGATCCTTATGCTCTTCGTAATAAGGGGACCATATAGGACTCGCGTATTCCATCGCAGGCCGCACCAAGGATTTATAATGGGCAGCGATAGCAACTTTTAGGAATCCGAGTGAGTTCAGGGCCTTCGAAGCGACCCAAATCCGATGAAAATTGAAAAATAAGCTTGTTACAAGGATTCGCGAATATACTACAGACACACTCACACTGACAGACATACAGACACGGAACCAAAGTTGTTCAGAATGGTCTAAAACGTAAAATGCGAGTGGAAATTTTGATTTTGGAGACCAACAATTTCTATCTATATGTAGACTCGGAAGCAAAATGAAAATACAAATAAATGCATACGAGTCTGCAACGCATTGGGACATTTTCATGTGTTTACCTATGAATGGTCAACGTCATTTCTGATGGTCATAATCATCGTTGTGGCCACTTGGGACAATTTTTTTCGTGACGATTTTTTTGTTATGTGCCATATGAAAGACATGAAAATGTCAAAACGTCTGGCAAGTTGGGTATGGTACGTAGCTTCCTCGTTTACATTTCACGAATGTATAGATCATTGAAACGTTTCAAATGTTTTCGAAAAATTCCATAGCGATAGAGAAACTAAGAAGTAGCGTGAAACGTCATAAATATTCAATTAAGAAACAAAAAAGTAGGTAGACTTACTCAATATGATTTACGTTAGCGTATGTGCAGAATGAACTGATGAGTAGAACAATGAAATAGGTATGGGACCATCTACAACCTAACCCACGCAATCACAGACGATTTAATCAAAACTGGATGAAAAATGTTGAAATTAAGGTGGTTACAAGGATTTCACACTGGCGCATGCGTTGTAGCTATTAATGGTACAATCATGTTGCAATTTATATCGGGTAATAAAATCGTCCTCTCCCAACTATCATCCAAATTCAAGCGAAATCAAACGACTAGGGTGTCAACAAATGGAGCACAATGAAAATACTTTTGCGCATGCGCAGAGTGAAGTATTGATTTTGTAACAATGAAGCTGATAGGGGACCATCTACAACCTGACCCGCGAATCACCTGACATATCATCCAAATTGGATGAAAACGGTGGGAATTAAGGTTGTTGCAAGGATTTATCACTGGCGCGTGCGCAGTAGCTATTGATGATACCATTATGTTGAAATTGGTATGGGATGGTTAAATCGTTATTCCACAGCTTACTATCATCAAAATTTGAGCGAGATCGGATGACTAGGGTGTGAGAAAACGGTGCCTATTAAAAATTACGTTTGCGCATTAATAGATTGAAGTATTTTAAGTCAGGAGCAATGAAACTGATAGGGAGCCGTCTAAATTTTAGCCCGTACATTCCCTGAAAATTTCATCCAAATCGGAGCAAAACTGTAGAGAATACTAAAAATAAAACTTGTTGCAAGGATTTCACATTGGCGCATGCGATGTAGCTATTATTGATACAAACGTGTTGAAATTGATATGGAAAGATCAAATTGTCATTCCCCAACAAAGATCCAAATTTGAGCGAGATCGGACGACTAGGGCGCTAAAAAATAATGCTTGGTGGAATTCACGTTTGCGCATTCGCAGTGAAGTATAGAGTTAAAAATGATGAAACTGATAGGGACCGTCTACATTTCCTGGAAATTCCATCTAAATCGAATGAGACTGTGGAAAATAAGCTTGTTACAAGGGTTGGCGGACACACGACACACACACACACACACACACACACACACACACACACACACACACACACACACACACACACACACACACACACACACACACATACACTCACACACGCAGACAGACAGACAAGGACCAAAGTTGTTCAGAATGGTCTAAAACGTAAAATGCAAGTTTTGATTTTTGAGACCAACAATTTTTTCTCCTGGAAGTGAAAACAATGCTTCCGCTACCTATATGTAGGTAGACTCGGAAGCAAAACCGATAGGTTGAGTAGAACCCGAGAAAAGTGTAGGAGGTTCTAAGGAACATGATACGATGGAACACTCCACCACCCTGACAGTGTCTTGTAAATATTCCTGTAATAGTACGGAGGACTTAATACGCCTCAGTTGCAGAAAAGTAATAGCTCTGTTCCTTGAGGCCATTACCCATTCCGATTGGTGTATTGGTGTAAACTAGAAGTGAACAACTATGCGGCTCTATCGCTGTATCCCCATTTATTTAAATATTGTATTATAAAGCTCTTAGTGATCCCCCGTGGTCCGAATGGGAGAGATTCCGATGCTATTTTGGCATTATTCGGTTTCTTCGTTAACAAATTTTACCTCATGCCCAGCTACCCAAAGTGGATGAGTTCAAGTACCAAAGTAGTTAATTAGTTTGTGCGACACGTTAGAACCTATGAACATGACTGGGAGATACAGACTTACTCAACATCCCGCGTACGATTATCAATATTTTTGAAATGGAAAACTTTGAAAAGTTGAAAATGGCAATACACTTTTTTATTCACTAATTTGAGATCTTTAGGAAGTAGTAAAACTGGTGCGAAAAATATTAGATGTATCGTAGCATTTATTCGTAAAATTGCTCCTGCGTAAACATGATCCAACGTCCCACAGTTGAATTAAGCTCTCACGTAACTCCAGGAAAGGGGTTTTTTCTCACATCGGCTTTATTTATTTATTTAATACGGGCATAGCCCAATACAACAAAATTACAATTTAATAGGTAAGTGCAAAACTAGGTACCTAAATAGAATTAAAAGTTATAAATATCCACATCAGAAGCGTTAGAAAACAAATTGATATATACTAATTTCACAAAAAAATTTCTCCACATTACACAAAATACACCCCCCCTTGGGTTACTGTATTATTAGGACGCACCTAAGCCGTGACAACCTTTTCAAATAATAAGTAGGTAAAGAAAGATATAGAACTGTTTACATTTTTCTAATATGATTATTGCTTTGAAGATGATATCTAACAAACGGTACCTCTTAATTGCGATATTTGAATAACAGGAAATCAACAATCATTTTTGAAAAAGCTGAAGTCAAAGACAGTGTAGGTTTTGGTTTATTATTTTCGATATGACCCTTCGTAATCGACAACGAAAAAAAAAAAAAAAAAATAAAAATAAAAATAAAATAAATAAAACTTTAAAAACCCTTTGAAGCCTTGAAAGCCTTTGACCTTAACCTCGCTATGCACTCCTCAACCCATCAAAGCCATTTCCCATCACCCTACCTTCATGAAAGCTTACCCTCCATGCTTCCTAATCGATAAGTGCAATTTTTTCATGGAAATTTCTTTTATGGGGAGTCAACCAGAATCTGCGTGACTTTTTTATTATTCAAGGAGTACGAACAAACCAAAACCCCGCCAGGGAAATGTAACTCGGTCAGTTTTCATCCCATGAAAATGATTCGCCACTCGTTTGTAGGCTCTTATTTCATCTCAATACATCACACTGTAAAATTCGCCCTCCCTCAACTCCCCAATCTATAAACCACTTAATTTGAAATGTGCATGATTTTCAATGTTTTAAATTATGTAGAGAAGAAGTCAGCGGTATTAAGAGAGTCTTGTCTTATTACTCTTCGTATATATCTAATTTTCTTTTCTGTTATTGTTTTCGTTTGTCTACTATTTCTTATCCGTTAAAAACCATACACAACCAGTTCATTCCTCGATTCACTATATTACATTTTTTCTCAGAACAACAAAGTCATGTTAATTTAGAAATTTATCATATGCCAAATTAATTGTAGTGAATTTGATTTTAGTTACCGAAGTTGTTTCCAAATAAATTAATTTATCCCGAACACACATAAAAAAACTAAGTTTTAACATTTGCTGCAGATCCGCAACACCCCCGGCCAACGCGACGTGTGTCTACTTTTCCATCTACACTTTTTCTGGTTAGTACCTCGCTTCTTCCTAGTTCTGAAATTTGCAACTTGAGTTATTTGTCCCTTGACTTCATTGTTCTCCAGATTCCCCACTGTTGTATAATATGTTGTCCTTTCTACTCTTTCGTTGAGTTTTGAATGTGGCGATGAATGTTTCGGTATTATAACTTGAATATTGTCTACCGATCCGCCTTTCGTCGAGTTAGCACTGTTGATCATTGGGTCATCTTGTGTTATTTTCAATAGTTGCTGTTCTGATCCCATTCCTCACTTTGCCTATTTTCTCTTCGTAAACCTGCATAAACGCCAGGTATTTTCTGTTGAAGTGTTGTGTTTTGCGAGCTTCCGAATCTCTTGGAGCTTTGAGGTCTTGACAGACCTCTCATGTTCAGCTTTTTTCTTCCATCAACTAATCACATTCCTCTTCTTGAGCGTCAAATCTTTCGTACATTGGCTTCATTTGAGCTTTTTTTGTTCGTATTCTTCGTTGGGATGAGCCAATTTCCTATTTCTGTCCTCCTAGTCTTTATGTAACCCTTGTCAATTGATTGGCTAGCAAGGTTGGGAACATTTTCTAAACACTGGCTCCCGTTTTATACGATTCTCTTACATATTGTTGCTAGTCTACCGGTAGCTCTTGGAGATTGATCTGTCCATGAAGATATGGATCTTGCTCTGAACTCTCGCTTTCTGGGCTCCTTTCATATATTGAGTGGTGTAATTTTTGAATTCCATTTATTCTACAATAGAGTTCTCGTGCATCCATTATAATATTATACAGTTGTCTTCTTACATATCTGTAGCTAGCAGTTAGATGTCTTCTATCAAACCTTTTATTTATTTGTGTACCAAGCAATATACTTTGTTACTTTATGTTGTGCTGACGGATCTTGTTCGATTGCTTCTCTCTCCTTGATCAGTGTTTGTAGCCGCTGCAATACTAGATGAAGTGGTAGCTCATCCATAACCAAGCTCTGCTACCAAAATTTGTCGTGGAAGCGTAGGTACTTATCGTACCTAAGCGTAGTAGGATGCCAGGTGACTGGACTAGGAAGCCGGGTATCGTTGCTATCAACCCCATAAGTCTGCAATAATCCTGGGTGTGTAGGTATTCAGTAAAAGCATCCAAATGGAACAGACCTGGCAAGTTAGGACCATCAAATATGATAGAGATGACCTGTGGCAAGCAATACCCGGGCTAAAAAGTGTGGCGACTAATAACATACATTTTAAGGCCACGACCACGTCATGGCACAGAGTGTGGTGTAGGAAAAGTGCCAAAGTTACTCGAGTTGGGCATCTTGGCTGGAATGCTCCGGCCTTAAGGGCTCTTACCTTAAAAAGTGGTCATTTTACGGGGCAATTTCTTTCAACCAACTCTTCCTTCCCCTTCTTCTTCGAATTTCCCCATCCCTAGAGTCGGAGTTGGGTGAACCTCGGCGTCTTCTCCACTCTTTTATTCAGTTTTTTGTCCTTTCCGATTTTTGTATTTTCTTTTTTTTTTAATTAGAAATCCTATCCAGTAATGTAACAAACCTTGAGAGTTTCAAAGTCATTATTAGTGAGGTAAATGGAGGGGGTAAATCCGATAGATCATAACGTTTTGGTTTAATTGCGCGAAAAATCTTGGATTTCATTGTTTTCCTCCTTTGCTGGAAGTATTTGGTCTCCCCCTGCATTGATTTTCAGTAAATTTAAATTTTATAATGATTTAGGGGGGGGGGGGGGGGGAGATGCAAATATATTTTCAATCTGATTCCGTGAATCTGTCATTGTTCGAGTTCACAATGTAAAATCAGTGCATACTTTTTTATGGTTGTGAGGGAGAAGGGTTAAGGGGTCGCTTGTTAAATATTCATGTGAGGTTTGTTATGTAGAGCGTATGTCAAGTAAAACATCATCTATTCGCCATTCAAATCAAATGGCTATTCGCCAAAATCATATACAATACATACATGCGTCGGACATCCCTGAAATGCATGCCTTCCATTTCATGTTTTTCAAGGTCACTTCGCGTCCACACAAATACCAAAATAACACACAATGTTTATTTTGTACTGCTAAATTACATCGAAATACAGTGCAATTTGGCACACAATGAATGGCTTAGATATTATTCCCACAATTGTTTGATCACATTTGGAAAATACATTTGAAGACCCTGACAACCAAAGTTTGGAAAAATAAACGAGCTCGAGACTTAGGATAAACCGCTGATTTATGACGATTAAACCAACCGCAGCCTCGGGGTCACTTGTACGTAAGCCATGTCTGCGACCGCACGACACGAAAAATGGGATAACGAACAGATGGGAAACCACATTTATTTCGAAACTGGAAGTATTTACAATAAAATATGAGTCTCACGAGCTATAGTCTTGATCCCCGCTGCTGAATGAGGTCAAGGCTGTTTCTATAGGTACATTTTAGGGAAACTCGGCCCTCCAGTCTCCAGCCTCCACCCCCTCTCCGCTACACCGTGTGCTTTGAGCCTACTGTTAAAACTATGGAAACATGGAACATGCTTTATCCACCAGCTGGCTTTCAGTTTTCAGCTTCCATCACTTCATTTTCTTTTCACATATTTATTGTTTCACTTCTATTTTATACTAGGTATTTGAGTGCACTAAAATAAACAACCGACCGTTTCTCTTGAAACGTTTGGGGACGAATTTCCGTTCCTAGATACCGTAACGCAACATTGCAAGGTTTTGGGGAAGTTATTTCATGCCTAAAACATGTTCTTTTCTCTAAAATATCTTTGGCATGTGAACAGTAGAGTTTAGAATCAGACTGCTACAGTTAGGAACACTTTTTTTCACCAATAAATTTATGTATTTTACTACTACAATTCGTTTTACTATGTATTGTGTTAGAGTAGGGCATATTTTATTATTTATAGGGTACTTTAATAATTGCCCGAATTACCTACTTTCGAATCTACCTTGGTAGCAATAGCATTCTATGATGACTTTCAGGAGATGGAAAAAATATCACATAAAATTCAAATAACAACATGTAGCTAATTTTTTATAGGACTATTCTGAAAAATCTTGGTTTCTCGTTTGTCTAACGGTGTATCACTCTGAGTATCCGTCAATCTTCGTAACATGATGAAATATTAAAACATAATCGTGCAATCCGATTTCGAAGAAATTGTCATGGATTATGCAGGTTTCGGCTATACTACCTCTTGCGAGTTTCATCATTGCCTTAACTTTAGTAGCCACTGCACTTGTGGGTACCTTCAATTCTGATATACGCAAAGACTAATTTATAGGACGATCGGCCAGCATACATAGGGTGTTTCACGAGCGCCCCCTCCTCACCCCCCTCCCTCTCTCTCTCTCTCTCCCCCTCACACTCTCTAAAATCGCTTACGTAACAAGGAAAACTTTTTTTTTCTTTATGAAGGTTGTTTTTTGTGAGAACCTCAAATATGATACTTGTGCATCCCGCGCAAGCGCGCAACCATGCGCAATCGACACCGTTCCTTGTTTTTTAAAATAAGAACCCCCTTTTTTTTGCAGATTGTTATTCTACGTAAAATGTGATGGAGAAATAACCCATCACTTCTTTTATTTAATAGTGCGCACAACGGGCGCATTCCGCTGTTAAAGTGTGCAATACCCCTCAAAAAGTGCACAATCAGTGAAATAGGTACTGAGTTTTTGAAGATATTCAATTGCCACAACATGTAATACATGATTTTGGGGAATTTTTCTTAACTACGTAATGACGGACATTTATTTCTATTTGCAACACCAGCTTGGAAACCTACCAAAAACGACCGAAATCGGACTTTTTTACTCATTTTCACACAACACAAAACTAATTAAAATGAAGTTTTCTCGGTGTTTTTCCAGGTTGGTGTTGCAAATACTAACAAATTAACATCTTTACGTGGCTCAGCATGATAAAGTACTTCAAACTCATGTATTACACTTGGCAATTGAATATCCTCAAACATTCAATATTTCACTATTTTTGCATTTTTCGAGCGGTATTGCGCACTTTTACAGCGGAATGGTGCCCGTTCGTACCCACTAAAAAAGTCGAGTGTTGGAATATTTCTTCATGAACTTTTATGTAGAATCCGAATCTGCAATATAAAAGAGGAGTTCCTTTTTGAAAAAACAGAGTTTGTGTCGATTGCACATGGTTGCGCGCTTGCGCGGGTCGCGTAAATATGATATTTCAGATCCACACTAAAACTACCTAGATTTAAAGACGTTACGTAAAAAGTTACGTAAAATGTTATACAGGGGGTGGGGGTGGGGGGGCACAACTCTGCACAATATCAATGGGACTCCCTTTTCAAGAAATTAAGTTTAACATTATTTGTACTGCCCATCGACGGTCAAGTGAGAAAGAAGTACCTAGGCAGTTGTTTGGGTGCATTGCGATTGGGGGAAATGACAGAAAACGCAATGCGTTTGGGGAAAAAAGGTAGGTAATGCATTAGGGGAAAGTAAAAATAGTAAAAGGCATGTATACTGCTTGTATTTGGGGAAAGTATAAATGTCTGAAAATTGATAGGAAGAAAATATGAAGCTAACCTTAAGCTCTCATAAAACCCCTTATTCATCAAAACTAGTTTTAACTAGTTACAAGATAATACTAATTTATGTCTCCTACTAATCAGAATTTTTACTAAAGGATTGACTAGGTACTTGTATTTTTGAGGATGATATTTGATTTTTTGAATGAGTCTTTGAGATGCGAGCGAAGCGAGCATCCAGACCAGTGATCTAAGCAAAAAGCCGATCTGTGTACAATCTATGGGTGTTTGTGGACGCGCTTACACTAAGGCTAGTTATTGACGAGTTTGACGAATTTCGGGTATTTACGGGAGCATATACCTACATAGGTTTTGGATATACGCCTTGTCCTCAAACGAGTTGTTTCCTTGGGCCCCCTTACTTTCTCCTTTCCCCTAACGCATTCCACTCGTTGTTTTATTGAGGTTCATTGTTGTTCTTCCGATGAGTAGCTACGCCTGTACAGATATATTTATGTAATGTTATACCGTAGGATCCGTTTAATAATAATCAGTAGACCAGTGATCAATACAGAATGGGTTTGTTTAATAATTTGCAGTGTTTTACTCCACTAACCCATGTACGACAGACGAAAACAACTTGAACACGAACTACACGACAAGGCTATTTCGTCCGCCGGTAACCTTAATTTAATTACCCACTCGCACCTCCAACGTTGCTGGACTGAGTATTCAATATACTATTCGTCCCTGAACCCTTGATGTGTAATTTAGGCTTCGTAACAAGTGTAAGTATGGGTGCGCAACTTCTAGAGTGATCGCCTATTGCTCAGGGTAGTCTTATTTGATTTGAAGTAAAGAAAGAAGGATGTAAAAGAATAATCTATGAAAATCTTTAATCACTGTACTTATGAATACATAATAAATCACTTCCCTACTTGAAGTCTTTGATTATGGCTCTAACGGCCACCAATTTTACGACAGAATGAAAGAATTTCGCTATACCTTTCACAGTGGTTGTCAATGATGGAGAGTACTGGAAGAAAAGGGTGCCCAGGTGTTTCCGAGTTCACAGGGTGGTGTGATTTGCAATGACGCACAGAGGGTCGGGTGTGGAGATTATGGGCCCCACATTCTCCCTGGTTAATTCCCTTGGGACAGATAACACGATTTTCTAGGCAGAGGCAATGCCAATGGAATACTAAGCAAACATTTCAACGGTGCTAAAGTACACATTTTAGCCGACAGCCAGGCTGTTCTAAAGCCCATTGCTTCCTTTGCAATATATTCTCGAACCTGGTCTGGAACTGTGTGATTATCCTCAAGAGATCGGCCCAGAGCAAGAAACTAGAAAAAAAACCAGTCATGCAGCATGAACGTATGAGCGAATTTTCGTATCTTACTATATTATGTTACATCGTTTTGAAAATTAAGGACTTTAAGGGAAAATAAATTGTTAACTACCAGTTGCATAGCAAAAAACTCTTTCTAAATGATATTTTGCGATTCAAAATGAAATTTTGGACTTTTAAATTTTTTGCAGTTTTTATAGATTTTTTAGCACATTTTTATGAAACTTTAGCACATTTTTCAGCATAATTTTGAACATAAATTTCTAAATTTCTATTTTATAGTTGATAAACTATATTTGAGCAATATTCTGCTAAAAAAATATAAATGTAACAATTTTCAGCTCTTTTTTGATATTTTTAGTGATTTTTTCAGCACTTTTTTAAAAGTTGATCAATTTAATGTGCTCAAAAAATGCTGGCCAACAAACTCGTCCTTTCGTTTGAAAAGCTTGATTTTTTGGCGCATGAACGGAATTTTTATCTCAATCACAAGGAAGGCCATATATATGCATTTGATTGTTCTTGTTCTACTGAACTATTTATATAATAAACTTAATTTGATATAAATTCCACAGATGAAAAGAAAAAAGAGTGATTTGATATTTCGAAAATAATCTTTGTCAAAAATAGAAGAGTGATTAGTTTTTCTGAATATATATATATATATATATATATATATATATATATATATATATATGAAACAGCGTTAAGCTCTAGGATTCGTCTCAGAATGTCTCAAAAAGGATTTCAATAAAGAAATGTTTTTTTGAAATTTTTTATTTTAAAAATTTCCGAGCAATAGCTTCATTTTCATCGAAAACTCGCAAATGGTCATGAGGGTAATGAAGCTGCTGACCGTCTTGCTAAAATAGGAGCGCAGAGTCTCTGCCTAGAGGACCAGAACCAATTTTTCGAGCCACCAAGAAGCTATTTTGCGACGTTCTCAACTAAAAAGTGAATGAACTAGTTACCAAGCTTAAGGAAGATGTCAGGTAAGTATGGGCTTATTAAATGGCCGTGGTTCGATATAAATAGAAGAAAATCGGGAAACTAACTATGGATACTTGTCACTTCCATGAAATATAAACAGAGGCTGCCGAACACATTATGTGCTATTGTGTCGAATAAGTATTATACCTAGCAAAATAATGTCAATTCACCCGTTGTTATTTTTATGGGGGCATATGCCGATTTGTTTCGGTTTGCTAAAACATAGTGGGGAAAGGTTTTTTATAAGTCCTATAAACTTGGCTTTACTATAAATCCTTTGAGTTGAAATAAATAACGTCCAAGCTTGATATTTTTTAGAACGAACCTACGACAATAATGTAATCTGTTTCCAATATTGCGGATGCTCCCTAATGGTGTGGGAAAGTTCCCGTTGAAATTTAAAAGACTCCGTGAAAGCAATCATTCGACATACATTATGAAACACTTACTCGAGTCGTTGCTTAATTGCATTTGAATAGACCGTGGTTCCTTGCTGAGATGGTGACTGTAGTTGAGCCAGTGTAATTGAATATCAAGATGCAAACTGCTCAATGCTGATATCTGAAGGGAAAAGGATATTAAGCCCTAACGACTGTATAAATCACATGTGATGTATCTGACCGTATATCATTCGTGGGCTGCGAGCGGTGTTTGATAAATAAATGTTTAAAATACTAAAGTATCGTTATTCCGGCGAAAGTTTACTATATAGTATAAGAATGAAAAATGTAATTATATATCTCAATCCGAATCATCATAAGTCTCCGTGAAATGTAAATTAATTCAGGTATACTGATTTTTAGGACGCCTCCAAACCATTCTCATTGTGTAGATACTTTTCCCTTCTAGATGAGCCCAAATAGACAGCTACCATTATACCTTAATGAATCGCAATAATCAGCTGAGTCAGCCCTGTAGCAAATTTAGTTCGTTTTTAACTTAGGATACTGAAATTTTGAAAGAAGCTTAACTGAGTGAATATAATTCTTCTCTAAGAGTCTATATAAGTTTGCGCATGCTCAGGAGCTGCTAATATTACGATCATCTTGAAATTGATGTGGAATGCTGAAACTGTCCTCTCCCAACTATCCCCCGAATTTGAGCGGACGACTAACGCGTGAGAAAATAATGCGTGATTAAATTTACTTTTGCTCATGCGCAGAGTGAAGTAGTGATTTGGCAATAATGAAATTGATAGGGGACCATCCGCACCCTAGCCCGCACAATCGCTGAAAATTTTATTAAAATTTGATGAAAACTATGGCCTGTCGGAAGGATTTGCGGACAAACGGACAGACAGACAGACACGGAACCAAAGTTGTTCAGAATGGTGTAAAACGTAAAATGCGAGCAGAAATTTTGATTTTGAAGACAAAAAATTCTTCTTCCCCCGTAAGAGAAAACAATGCTTCCGCTTCCTATAAAAAATAAATAAAATAAAATAAAGGTAGACTCGGAAGCGAAAGGCCTATAACCTTCAATCCCACGCTTCCCTTTGTTTAGGGATGCTAACTGTCCAGTCTTGGGCTAACGCTTTTGGTTTATTATTTTCAATAATGAATTTTGTAATCAACCAAGAAAAAAAAATTGTTGGATTTCAAGATGCTCAGAATCCAAAAAAAATTTAAAACAAAAAAACAAAAAATCCGTCCCTCCACCGTACGCTGTACGCCGTCTGAAGCTTTTCTCAAAAATTATTGGACCAAACTATAAGAAATTTGGCCTTCCAATCCTTCCCTTTGTTTAGGGATGCTAACTGTCCAGTCTTGGGCTAACGCTTTTGGTTTATTATTTCCAATAATGAATTTTGTAATCAACCAAGAAAAAAAAAATTGTTGGATTTCAAGATGCTTAGAATCCAAAAAAATTAAAACAAAAAAACAAAAAATCCGTCCCTCCACCGTACGCTGTACGCCGTCTGAAGCTTTTCTCAAAAATTATTGGACCAAACTATAAGAAATTTGGCTTTAAAATCATTTATCGGCCGGGGATGTGCCAGCAACATTGGCATCGCGTTTGATCATCACTAAAGGGTAGAACATAAGGGCTGAAATATTTAAAAATCGAGGTCTTGAAATCTTTCTATGTAACAGTATTGATTTTTTGAGTTTAATTCATAGGTATCCGCCCAAAGAATCGAACGAAACCACCCCTGTCGCTATGCGTTTATTCGTTTGCTTTAGACGAAAAAAAAGACATCATGGGAGTGAATCATAACCAGTAAAACATAGCAAAAGTCGCCTTGAAAACTCTGGCAATCGTATCAGCTAATAATATAATTCCAATGGAATTCTGACTTCCCGAAATCGAGTTTATTGTAACTTTTGTATCCTCTTGGGCTTGTGAAGCTTATGTAGGTAATCACCTACTTCAATTATATTAATTCGTTAAATGATTGATTAGTAAATACTTAGGAATTATTATTAATCAAATCATTATTTATATTACAACAGAAGGTTAATTACTTACGAATCTACCATGGTCGGAACGTTTCAGCCAATTTTCTAAGAAGCTATTGCAATGAATCCAAAATTGACTTCATGGATATTCATTTTGAAATTCGTTGAGCATAACGCTTTTTGATATGTGTATGTAGAGTTTGATCAAAAAGTTCTGGTTCTGTTCAATTTGCGCGCAAACAGAGGGTCGTTGAAACTTCTCGTTGGTCTAAGCGTTACTCTTTCTGAGTCACCAGGTTATTTTATAATGCTGTAATATTCTCAGTTCTCGTGTTATCCTGATCAGGTTTGAAACCTCCAAGGCTAATTTCTTCCCTAATCGACTCACGGTGCTAAAATTTAATGGAGCTCGTTTGCGACACCTCCAAAACAATTACGAGGTTTGGAGGATCACTAAATAGCTGATGGGGCCTCTGAGGCTAATTTCTCTCCTTTTCAACCTGCCGTTTTACTACGTTTTTTTTTTTTTTTTTTTTTTTTTTTTGACATTTTTAGAACAATTTTCAACAATCACTTACTATAAACCGTACAATTGTGAGGTTCGGAGCTATGTGAACCTTTTGGGAGGCACGATGCGCCTAGTTTTGATCATTTGCTGGATATATGTAGGGCTTACTAATAATTATACATCAATGATCTGCGTAGAATGGCTATCTAATCTCTATCTCTATTATTAATAAGAATGAAACTCCGTCCGTTTGTTTGTCGTGTCTATGCACGGCCAAACGGCTGAGTGGGCCGGATCTACGAGTGGGGGGATCTTTTTGGGATTTTCCGATAGGGTGTATAAGCGAATTTAAAATTTTCTAATCCCACCCGAACCATGGGCCGTAGGGCGGGAGGGGGGTCGAAGTAAGAATTAATGTGCGCTTTTTCCACTTCCCCGCTTCCCCTACCCCTCTAAACGGCCGTTGACAATTCCGGAAAAATACGGGTTTCGTAGGTTTTCCTACGAGGAAGACGACGGCGCGATCGGATCGCGAAAAAAGTATCGGGAAATGCGTTAAAAAAATGCGAGAGTACGGACCCGTTTTCTCGAAAAGTCCGCCGAAAAACTTGGTTTTTTCCCATTAAAATATACCCCATAAAGGTACGTTTTTCGGAACGGTTTTCGCGGGCGAAATACAGCTTTGATCCCGCCGAATCTGAATCCGAAGTCGGATATCGAAAAAAGTGACGGAAAGTAGGTCAAATTGGGAGGGGAATTGCGAGGGAAGCCTTTAACATCAGAAATTAATTTTGCCGTGTTCGCGAGAAGGCTGTGGGAAGACAGAGGTCTTTGGGGTTCAATAACTCAGGTACAGGTTTCTGTGTTTGGGTGTTGCGAGCAGGTACCTTGCGAGCGAAGCGACAGCCATTTCAACGGAATAAATTCGGATTTTTTCCTACAAATATACAGCAATACCTTGCGAGCGAAGCGAGCAACATCCCCGAATAAACTTTTCGTGGTTCCACGTAGTTTTATAAGATTTGATTTGTTTGTAAGAATTCCCAACTGAAAAAAACGTCTGCCAAGTTGGGTGGGCAGTATAACTTCCTCAAGGATATACAGGTATACCTTGCGAGCGAAGCGAGCAACATCCCCTAATAAAATTTTCGTGGTTCCACGTAGTTATATAAGATTTAATTTGTTTGTAAGAATTTCCAACAGAAAAAAAACGTCTGCCAAGTTGGGTGGGCAGTATAACTTCCTCAAGCGAGCGGAGCGAGCAACATCCCCTACAGAAGTTAAAACTACCCTTAGAGATCTACCGTTTGCGAGCAACATCCCCTACACGTTTCAATTGTAATACATCGCATGTATACAGCCACACTTTGCGAGCGAAGCGAGGAACATCCCCAAATGAACTTTTTTTGTGGTTCCAAAAGAGATTTAATTTGTTTGTAAGAATTTCCAACAGAAAAAAACGTCTGCCAAGTTGGGTGGGCAATATAACTTCCCCATTCGCCCTTCTAATGGCCTACCTTTAAGTATACATCCCCTAATAAACTTTTCCTGGTTCAACAACCTCCAGCTCCCTGGAAATCACGTTCTGAAGCCTACCTGTACAATCCCCCGCACCTATTTAGCTACCTCTTTAAGTAATCACCTCATCCCAGCCGTTGTACACACTAACTCATTTCAACGGAATTTCATACGGGTATTTCCCAACACCTATGCAGCAATACCTTGCGAGCGAAGCGAGCAACATTCCCTAATAAACTTTTCGTGGTTCCACGTAGTTTTATAAGATTTAATTTGTTTGTAAGAATTTCCAACAGAAAAAAACGTCTGCCAAGTTGGGTGGGCAGTATAACTTCCTCAAGCGAGCGAAGCGAGCAGCATCCCCTACAGAAGTTAAACCTACCCTTAGGGATCTACCGTTTGCGAGCGAAGCGAGTATCATTCCCTACATGTTGGGTGGGCAGTATAACTTTCTCAAGCGAGCGAAGTGAGCAGCATCCCCTACAGAAGTTGAACCTACCCTTAGAGATCTACCGTTTGCGAGCGAAGCAAGCAACATCCCCTACATGTTTCAATTGCGAGCGAAGCGAGCAACATTCCCTACATACCAAACTTTGCGAGCGAAGCGAGCAACATTCCCTACATACCACACTTTGCGAGCGAAGCGAGCAATTTAATGGGGGGTCCGGGGGGCTTGCCCCCCGGCTGGACGTGGAGGCGAGCGTAGCTTAACTTGGTTTTTTTCCGATTAAAAGATACCCCATAAAGGTACGTTTTTCGGAACGGTTTTCGCGGGCGAAATACAGCTTTGATCCCGCCGAATCTGAATCCGAAGTCGGATATCGAAAAAAGTGACGGAAAGTAGGTCAAATTGGGAGGGGAATTGCGAGGGAAGCGTTTAACATCAGAAATTAATCGACCACGGGCCGCCGTTACACAACGTTGCTTACCTGAAGGGACCCTCACAGGGGGGTTCCCATTTGCACTTCTACGCAATACCTTGCGAGCGAAGCGAGAGCCATTTCAAATAATAAATACGGACTTTGTCCTACACATATACAGGTATACCTTGCGAGCGAAGCGAGCAACATCCCCGAATAAACTTTTCGTGGTTCCACGTAGTTTCTAAGATTTAATTTGTTTGTAAGAATTCCCAACATCCCCGAATAAACTTTTTGTGGTTCCACGTAGTTTCATAAGATTTAATTTGTTTGTAAGAATTTCCAACAGAAAAAAACGTCTGCCAAGTTGGGTGGGCAGCATAACTTCCTCAAGCGAGCGAAGCGAGCAGCATCCCTTACAGAAGTTAAACCTACCCTTAGGGATCTATCGTTTGCGAGCGAAGCGAGCAACATTCCCTACATGCCACACTTTGCGAGCGAAGCGAGCAATATTCCCTACATGCCACACTTTGCGAGCGAAGCGAGCAATTGAATGGGGGGTCCGGGGGGCTTGCCCCCCGGCTGGACGTGGAGGCGAGCGTAGCGAGCCGGAGCGGCTAGTACATACATAATAAACCTTTGTATAATATTTTGTAGGGTTTTGGAGTTGTCTCACCGAAAGCATAGAGGATGAGCAGCCTGAAATTTTAAAATCTTTGTTCCAGCATCGCGCAGATGGTTCTTTCAGAAAGAGGTTTGACTAATTAGGCGTGTTTGAAATAAAATGCTGGAAGGTGGAGGGGAGGGGGGAGTTTCAATCATTCAGCATGATCGTAAGAGCGAATTTTCTTAGATTATTGTATAATGTTATGTAACATTGTTTTGAAATTTGAGGAATTTGAGTGCTGAGAAATTTTATGGTAAATAACTCGTTTATTTACAAAGGTATGGATTAAAAAAAATTTGGATTTTTAGCAATTATGTATTTGGTTTTTATCGAATTTTCAGCAACTAATAATGAAATTCAAGTAGGTACATCTTCCGGCTCTTTTTTGTGAATAAATTTTTGAATATTCTAGCGCACCGTTCATGAACGTCTTTTGATTTCCATCCTTTCATTTGGAAAGCTTGTTTTTTTTTACACAAGAACACAATTTTTATCTCGACCGGAAGAAGAGATAGCGTCAGGAATATATATATATATATATATATATATATATATATATATATATATATTCCTGACGCTATCTCTTGCATATATATATATATATATATATATATATATATATATATATATATATATATATATATATATATATATATATATATATATATATATAAACTATAAACGAAATCCGTAGGATTAATGAAAATAGAAAACATAAACTCACAGGGTTTTTGTCAACGTTTCGCGTGATCGCGTTATCAAAGCCTGATGGCTGGTGTAGTGCGTCCACGGTTTGTTGCTGTTCAGCTTTCTTTCAGTGGCTCCGGTCCGGTTGATTGGCGGAGCATGATCAACCGTTCTTCTGGTTGTTGAGCACCCAGTGGGAAACACTATCGGGGATAATGAGATAAAGAACTGGTGGGAAGGGGAAAAAAAGATATATATGCATATAAATATATAGAATGACTCAAAACGGATTTCAATTAAGGCTTTTTTCGAAAAATTTGATTTAGAAATGTTTGAAGCCATTGCAATAACTTCATTTTCTACAAAAATTCGATTGAAAACAAATAAAATACCAAAACAACCTAAATCGATAGGTACTTTTAACAAGATAATCCGTGTTTAATAAGTAACAGGTAGTCTTGCTGTGATCGGATTTCAACACGAACTCGTACAAGGTTTTATCATACAATAAGATCTAGTCCCGAATAATATGGTCAAATTAAGTTCCTTAGCAAGAATTTAAATGAAGTTCTTCTCATTTAGATATTAAGGATCTAATTTTGTCCTGGTTGCAAATAAATAAGTGCGCAGTTTCAAGAAGAAATAATGCTCCCTCGTAGCTGAGAAATGAAATTTTCAAAGCCTACCCTCCGCCTTTAAGGTCCGCAGACTATGGTGTCGACGTCTAATGCATAAAGGATAGGGCGGTACAAGACCTTGGCTCAGAAGATTGAGAGGGTCCAGTTGTCCTCTTGGAAAGCGGAAATAGCCTGCAGCTGCTGCTGTGGTTTATGTATTCAACGGGTCGTGGTTGTCAACATTTTCCAAGTCAGGAGCGCAAAAATATGGGGACCACACTCAAAAGCGTGCTTGACCTTTCGTACTTACGACTCTCGTGTCTACGATAGGATTCAGTTGGGTTTGTTCACAACCACATTAAGTATACGTACCAACCTTAACGGTTGCATTTCCTATTTGATGTTAGTGCAACCATCAAATTTGTTACTTACTTTTCATAGCACTTTGAGAAATATGATTAGAAATTCGACAATATTTATAACACGAGAAATAATTAAAAAACTCCGCAAATTTTTACACAATGGTTTATTATTTCTGTGTTAGATAGCCCTTCTACGCAGATCATTGGTCTATAATTTATTGTTACACTTCGTATTTAACATATGATCAAAACATGGCGCATAGTGCCTCCGAGAATGGTTCACACGTTCACAGTTCCAAGACCCCGCAATTATAATTCTTTTTGCAAAGAAATGTATTGATTGATTGATATCACCTGATAATTTCAATATTGACATTATATCAGCTGATATTTACGAGGCAATTTTTATGTATTCCGGTACCACGATCTAGCGATCTTTGATGGAATTCGTAGCTTGACCGTCTAATCAATCGATTCGCTAGCAGCGCAATTTCTAATGCCTAGAACTAGACCCCAAATGCGATTTTTAACGCAAGCTTCATGAAGTTTGATCTTTTAATTTCGGAGAAAAGACGCAGACGGACAGACTTATTGGATTAGGTATTATTTTCGATAAATAATGAACCATTGTAATCGACCAAGAAAACATTTTTCAACACCCCCTGAAAATTTTACGTTTTAAGAAGAAGAATCCAAAAATTGAATTTAAAATATCCGCCCGTCCGCCGTCGACTGTCCGCGGCTTTTCTCCAAAAATGCTTTACCAAATTATATGAAACTTGTGTTAAAATTCACATTTGGGGTCTAGATGATCCTAAAAGCTCGGCATCAATTTTTACCAACCCTAAAGGGTTGTATTAAAGGGCTAAACATAAAAAAAATCGAGATCTCAAAAATTGTTTAAGTATCTGTAAGTAATAATTTTTTGCTTGTCAATGATAAATTTAATCCCACAGAATCGATTTAGACCACCCGCAACGCTGTAAGCTGTACAGTACGCTTTCCCCAAGGGCTTGAACATCGAAAAAACACCGTCTAATAGGGATGGGTATCGATACTCAGAATTTCAAACTATCGATATTTTCCACCTCATATCGATATTTTTGTAACGATACTGTGCCCTCCGATATTATTGAGTATCGATACTTGCATTCCGATATTTTGAAATATCGTGAATTTAAACTTAATTCAATTTTTCTTTGGTTGACTTTGTCAACGACTCCCGAATCATTAATTAGCCACTTGTTATGAAGCCACAGTTACTCCGGCAAGGAATCGACTTGGAGGAAAGTTGGTTTCCAAACTCATATTTTTAAAAAGTGTAGATGATGAGTGGTGGTAATTTCAAGTATATTTGCTCGAACGTTTCCATCCCTGTGACTATTTTATCGTGACGTGATTTTATCGTTTTGACATGATTTTATCTATTTGAGTAAATACATTTTCTTAGATGATTTTTCAATACAGTAATTTTAAATATATGAAAATAATATAATTTTTCCCAGATAATATATCTTTTACCATGAACTTTATTTTACCATGACCTCTAATCCATTAAGTTAAATAATTCAAACTCCGGTTGGAAATTTTTTTATTGGGAAAAAGGAAAAACTTATTCTTATCTTAGCAATATTGTGGATGTAGTATCGATACTCAATATTTATAAATATCGATACTTTGCTCAAGCTATATTTGGCATATCGATACCCTCAATCGATACTTTTGTAACGATACCCATCCCTACCGTCTAATTTCTACACGCGAGAAGACGGAAAAATTACGCGCTGCTCGCGGATCTATTGAATAGACGATCAAGCTTGAAATTCCACCAAAAATCGCTAGATAGTGATATTGGAATACATAAAAATGGCCTTGTAAATATCAGCTGGTATAATGCCAATACTTGAATTATCAGGTAATATAGTTCCAATGGAATTTATCATAACATTGCGAATCGAGTTTACTAGTCCGTGCGTTGTACCAATTAGTGAACTGTGTACCTAAATGGTAAATTCCATCTCCCAATGTGCTCCCAAGTTTACTTATAGGTAGCGGAAGCATTGTTTTCACTTTCCAGAGATTTAAAAGTTGTGGTCTCCACTACAATCAAACGTTTGTTGTTTTTTTACGGTGTTAAAATTTCCACTTGCATTTTACGTTTTAAACTATTCTGCACAACTTTTGTTCGTGTCTTTCTCTATATATATCTGTGTATGTCCGCAAATCCTTGTAACAAGCTTAATTTCCACAATATTCAAAAGGTTCTTATGAAATTTTCATGGTATGTGCGGGTTAGGGTAAAGATGGTCCCTTTATGAGTTCCCAAATCAATACTTCACTCGGCGCATGCGAAAATGTAAATTCCATCAAGCTTCATTTTCTAATGTGCCCGTTGTCCGATCTCGCTCAAATTCGTAGGATAGGTGGGAGAGGTTGCTTTGAGAATTCCCTAGCAATTTCAACATATTCTTATCATTAGTTCCTATCATTTTCCTTTTTAATCGAGCCTAATTTCAACATTTTTCATCTGATTTTGATGAAATTTTTTGGGAATGTGCGGATTAGGCAGTAAATGATCCACTACTTATTCCATTCTTGTCAAAGCATTACTCCATTTTGCGCATGCACAAACGTAAATTCCTTCAAGCATCATTTTTTACGCCCTAGTCGTCCAATCCCGCTTAAATTCGGTGCATAGTTGGGAGACGATGGTTTAATTATTCCATGTTAATTTAAACATGATTGCATCATTATTAGCTTCTGCGCATGCGCGAATATGTACTTCGAGAACAAGGTCTAGTTTTCATTTTGATTACTTTTCTGGCTCGTTGTGATCTGGAAAACTCTGCGAAAATTTGGCATCGACTGTTTGGTAAACAACACCGCTCTCGCGACCTGGCCATTCTAGAACCCGTCTTTTAAAACTAGTAGGTAGGTACTCAACGCTTGCCAACATCTACAACTGACATCAAATGGGCCAAGAACCTCGAACATCTCCATACTCTGAGAAATCATTTTTCTCAACCTTTTAATTATTCCACCAAGGACATTATTTAGAAGACAAATTCGTAAATCGATAGGCGATGAGTCCCATCTTCTGAGTGTTGCAGGTAAATCGCCTCAGCCCTCGGAAGGGGTAACTGCAACGTTCCACTCACCTTTTTCAAGGTGCGCTCTTGTATTTTTATGAAGTGTGGAATTGTTGAATTTCATTTGCAACACTTTCGTTTGATTTTTCTATTTCAACCCTTTAGCCATATTAGAAAAGTTATTACCGAGTAACACAGTGCCTCTGAAAGTGGAAACCGAATCAGAAAACTGGGATGTCTTTTAACTTACGAGAATCCACCATACGAAATCAAGACGCATAATAAGCTCTTAGATCTGTTTTTCAATTAATTATAGCCTCAAAGCCTAATACAACCTTTTGAAACTCTCCCGAGTGGAGTTCTGATGAGGAAAAAATCAGCTTGTCAAGTTCAAAGGGAACCATAATATCTCTTACGACTACAAAGAGCATTGAGACGAGAAACGAAAAGCCTGTGGCCAGAAAGGGTGAAGTTGAAACAGCGCAAGAAGGATGACCAAGTAACCCTGACGCCCCATCACTCCCTCATAACAAATTATTCTTTAATTTCCGGCAAAAAGAAAAAAAGTGAGAAATTTGTCGAGCTTACAAAATCGAGTTTATAATTAGCGATGGTAAATTGAAAAAATAAATAACAGCGCAGTGGGGAATAACTACGGCAAATCATACCTCAGTATTCTCGGCTATTAATTTGGTTCCACTCGTCATGATTTTGTGGTAAAGAAAAGGTTGATGATGAAAGTGAGTTTAGTAGGAACAATGGATTGTTTTCCCCGTGTTCTACTTCGATCCAAGGGACAAGATTCGAATCCAATTATGCAGGTTAGAATCAGAAGCACTTCTTCCTACGATGTACCAACACCAAAAGAATGAGTCCTTTAGCATTACAGAAATCATTAGACCACCAGCATTCTAATAATTTCGAAATGATCGTCAGCAAACGCAGAAATAAATTTACACACCGCATAAGTTACAGTAAATAATTGGTACACGACCTACCGATCTTCATATTGCATATTGTGCTTCCGATGTGCTATGTAATTATTGAGTAAATAAAAGGTAATATAATATGGATATCCAAATAAGTTTTTTCTGCTCAGAATAGTCAATGTTTAGAGTGTGATTATTTGGAAAAAGGGCACAGACAAACAATTAGTTTGCTCTACAGAAGAGAAAATAGGAAAAAACGAAATATTTATCGGAATCACTCCAATAGAACTACCACCGATCGTAATTATGAAACCCCGAAGGTTTGTTATATACGATATAGTAAATAGTAATATAACTATATTCGATCCATATTAGAATGGATCGAATTAAAATAAAAAGTTGCAGTCATGATGATCATGTGATCGAATTTTCTCATATAGCATATCAAACTATAATATGTTAAATCGTATTGAAATTTCGCAATTTCAGTAGAAAGAAATAGTAAAAACCAATTTTATTGCAAAAAACTCATACTGAATAAAATTCGGTGGTTCAAATAAAATTTTTTGATTTTTAGTTTTTTTTTGCAGTTTTCATGTTTTTCAGCAAAAATTTAAATATGTTTCGGCATGATTTTGTGCAAAAATTTTAAATGTCCTAGTTAATCGTTGATAATTTTGTTTTGTCTAAAATGCTGCTAAAAATTTTAAATTTAACAATTTTCGGTTTTTAAACAATTTTTAGTGATTTTTCAAGTATCTTTTTGAAATTTGACCAATTTGATGTACTCAAAAATTGGTTGCCAACGAACTCATCCATTCGCTAGGAAAGCTTAATTTTTTGGAGTGAGAACGGGAATTTTATCTCAACCCTAAGGAGAGTTATCGTCTGGAATGACACACATACAAATTAATACATTATACGTATTCATATATAAAGCGCAAACTTCACGACGCCTCAAAACGGATTTCAATTAAGGCATTTCTCAAAAATTTCGATTTTAAATTTTTTGGAAACATTGCAATACTTAGCTCCATTTTCTACAAAAATTCGCTGAAATAATTGGATTAGGATAGTGAAAACAATGATTTATCAGTATCCTCCACCCCCTCCTCATCACCATTGACCCCCCTCCATAATGAAATATAAAACTCTAAAACATGTTCCAAAAAAAAAAAAAAAAAAAAAAAAAAAAAAAAAAAAAAAAAAAAAAAAAAAAAAAACGGTAGGCACACACACACACACACTTTTTTTTACGGATTCGGTCTTGGAATAATTTGAAATAGACTTTTATTCGATTAATTTTTTGCTCATAATGAATCGTTCCAAATCTCATTGGATTAGCTCTTTTAGTCCGTCTCTCTTGTATACGAAGCCTTGTCTATCAGATAGGTTTCGGAGCGACGTCATAAATTGCTGCATACTCAGTCCTGTTTGGTAAAATCTGACGATCTGAGGTTGGATTGTGTGAATCAGCCGCTAGATGGCCCCTTTAGGTTTTATGGCGGTCAGAACAAAATAAACCTTACCTACCTACCCCAGTCATAGTTGACAATTAGACTTGAAATTAGCATTCTAATTGACAATAAATTTAATTAAAATTGGGTCACGCATACCTGTATACGCAACCGTAAATTCGTTGTCGAAACAAAACGCCATAAAAGTTTTTCCTAATTTAACTGCCTTATGGCCACTTTCACCAACAACATAAACGAGATTAAGTTAGAAAAGATTAACAAATAACGGAGATTCCAGCTAATCGTCTTTCTCCAAACCACTTTACGAGTTTAAACTCCAAACGAGGTGGCTTCAGGTTAATCTCCCAAGCCCCGGCCAGTTACACTTGCCAATCTCAGATTAGTGATAACAATGATATCGAGCAATATGGCCGCGCACCAATAGCTGATACCTCTACAGTTTGATTCACAGTTGAAGTTAATTGTTTTACATAAAAGATGCAAATATACTAGATTACTATGTATAACTTCCCACAACAGTGTAAAAACGTGCCTCTACTTCAGAAAGATATTCTACTGGGTATAATATGGTATTTCTCAACTTACCTTGCAACTGAGCGCCAGCCAAGAACACGAATGGATAGGTCAACCCGATTGAAATCACCAAATATTATAAAAAGTAAAATAACAACAAACAATATAAACAATATTCTATAAACAAACAATATAGGTACTATAAATTATATATTAAAAAATATTAATTATATTAAAAAGAAGTAAAAAAGAAATAACAGGTTTCACGTTTAGCTCTAATAAACACTAGCTAGTAACGAGGCAACTAGATAAAAACAGCGCGGGTAATAATTGGTCGTGGTTGTGATTCACTGCTTTATTGTCTTGATATGTCGGACACATGGCGGGTTTTCAAACTGTCGTTTCAAATTGTTGTTCAAATTGGCCAATCTCCGCGTACATAAGTTGTTGGTGAAAGTGGCCCTTAGGGCCGGTTTATCAATTATCTACATTAACTGCAGGATAGCTATACTGAGTATAGTGCTATGCTCCGGGTAAATAATGTGAGTCGTTTACCAATGCCGAAATACTTAGTGGACAAAATTATCCCTCAGATAAATTCTGTCTGGCAGATAGCGCCGTTAGCATCCTCATTGGTGTCCGTAATTGACAAAATAAGGGCGATTTACACATGGAGCTACCACAGAGTAGAGTACGTGCTACATTTTCTTCAAGGATCGACTATTAAAAACACGGGGTCTGACGTCCTCAACACAACAGTGTCATCATGCTACCAAGCTCGGAAAGTAAGAAACCACCACATTTTTGCTATTTGCTTTATTTCTAGAGAAAGAAATACATAAACGAATTGCGATATTGCAACCTGAATTATTATGAATGAATTATTGTGATCAGTAAGTTGTGGACTTAATTTCATCTTCGATCTGTGTTATAAAGTAAAGAACGGTATCTTTGTCCAACCAAAACCTCAATAAAAATACGCACTCGTTCCATTTTAGTAGGTGATCTAGTGATCTACACGGTCTATATAGGGTCTTCTTTTCCATTCAACGAATTATGCTACGATAGAATCTTCGGCGTTGTTGCTGTTTGAAGACAAATCCCCAAATATATCCATTGGAATGTAAGAAAATAAAGACAGTCAAACTTGATTCAAATAAGATTTTTGAAAATAAATTAACTTGTTTGAGGTTAGAAAGCTCTAGATATCTCATAAACCTCCAGTTATAATAGTAATCTAGCCGTCCAGGGACCAGATAAATTAAAACGCCAGATAAGGTTTAACTAGGGATGGATAAACACCCCACACTGTGTAATCTAGAGGATAACGCTATCCCTCAGATAAATCCCCCTTATCCATTGGATAAATGTGATTGATAAACCGGCCCTTAAAGAAATAGTTCGGAATAGTTTTTTGAAAGTTCTTTACAAGTTTCATTGTCGTTGTGCTTTCATTGTGTCCAGTACGCATGCCTGAGTAGAAGGCGATGACAGAGTTCACACCGGTACACTCATCACCGATGCCAATAGGTAATGAGTGGATTGAAGTCCCCTGTGACTTTAATTATACGTCACATTCGTCGCATTTTAAAACAACTAATTCTGTGTGTCCATGCCACAATAATAGGTAGTTCGGTAATCCTCTCAACTATGGATGTATGGAAAGAATAATACATGTAATGCAGTTATGTTGATAAACGCTGTCACGAGCAATAAAAACACGCAGTTACTGGGGTAGTATATATGTAGGATAGCTACATCTTGAACTATAAATGAGGATTATTTTCGCTTCAAGACCGGCGATGCCCAGTGCTGGAACTTTGGAAGAAAACCAGGAGCGGTGATTTATGCAGCCAACTATCAAAAAGAGGTTCTTTTGGAGGAGTAGGAAGAGGGGGGGGAGTTCAACAAGAAATACAGCCAGGTGGAATCTTTTATTTCCATTCTCCACATACGGAGAGCAAACGAAATGGAAGAGAAATTCCATCAATCTTTTCACTAGCGTTTCCACCACCGATTTCTTCATACGAACAACCAAAGTTCTAGCTTTGAATAGGAATTCGCTCAACATTCGGATGTAATCTAATCACGCAGTGATATAGTATGACGGATTTCACAAAACTTATTACTCCTAATATTTATATAGTCAAATACCAAGGTGCTGGCTTAATCAGCAGGAGGCTTCTGATAAGAAACTCGTATCAACATGTATATATGTTATTAACGATTCCAATTCCAAATTCCATTCCAACTGTTGAATTCAAGTTAATGAAATTTCCAAAAACCTTATATCCTGCTCGGAATCTCTTCAACCGAAAAACGTAAAATTTGAAAGTGGAAAATTCAAAACTCAGTATCTAGAGAGCTTTAATTGAAAGGACCCTAATTTTTTTAGTACGTCTCTCCTGAGAGGTAATATAAGCAATGCTTCGTGTATAAATACTACAGTGACGTTCCAGTGGTGCATTCGTTACTTACCAATAAGTTTATGTTAATATTAACAATGAATCTTCACGTGATGGTGAATAGCGAATTCCGTTTACCAAATGGATTTCCAATTGAAAAGTATTGCTTCATTACAAAGGCTTGTTGAGCTAGCAATGGTGGATCTACGCAAAAGGTTGGTTTACAAAGACAATGAACCTTTTGATTGTACGTTACTGCGTTTTTCTTCTTTCTACCAATAATATTCAACTTACTACGTGTTCTTTACTCAATTGGTCTTTAATTGTAACCAATTTTAATCTAGTGAAATAATGCCATGTTCTCAACATTTAAGTAATCTGACAAAATTGAGCAATTTCCTCACCAGGATTGCTAACCAGATATTTTAGCGAATTGTCGTCGAAAATGAACCTCCCAAAATTTCAAGATGAAAATTTTTGAAAATCATTCAATCAATATTCTGAATTAGCTTTAAAAAATCGCTAAGTTGTACCTAACCCCCAGTAATTTTTTGTGAGGAATTCAAATATAACATTTTCGCGCAAATGCGCTCTAAAATGCGCAAATGCGCGCTAAAATCTGACTCTACGTCACATTTTATGAAAAAAAAAATTCATTTATTCGATTGTTTTTGACCGCGCGTAACCCGTTAAACGAGTGAGTGAATTGGCGCGCAGTAGTAATTTTTAGCGAAATTGACAATGACCGTAGAGTCCAAGTGTGGCACATGATTTAGCGCTATTTTTCAACGCTGAATCGAGCGGTGGTATCCGCTTTTCGATTAGCCCTCATTCAAGTACAAGTATTATCAAAAGTATCCACTCTCTAGGTGAAATTCGACCAATTTCACTCTAAATCGCAAGAGAACAACAACCACCTTTTTACCGGAAAAATGAGAGGCAAATTCAAGTAAATTGATAAAATTTTATTCTTTTGATTAGATCAAATCATTTTGTTCATCATCAAATCATCTTCCTTTTCAGCACCATTGCTCAAAATGACCGCCATCCTCAAGTACGCACTGTGTGATGCGCTTCAAAGCCATTGAAGGTCGCCTTCAAAAAACGTTGAAAAGCGGATATCACCATTCTATTCAGCGCTAAAAAATATGTTAAATCATGTGTCACACTCGGACTCTATGATCATAGTCAATTTTGCCAAAAATCACCACTGCGCGCAATATTCATTCACTCGTTTAACGGGTTTGCACTAGGTTAAAAAATTGAGTGAGGGGTAATTTTTTCATAAAAGGTGACGTCAAATCTGAATCTGCAGTAAAAAATAGGGGTTCCCATTTAAATGTAAGATACAAAAAAATAATATACATGGGTAGTTCTACAGAAATAGGGAAATTTTACCATAATTTTTTCCTGAAATGACTTTGTCGATTCGAAAGTTTTTTTTTCTAGTATCCCCTTTTTATATGACCAGGAGTGGATAGCCACAAGATCGCTTCATAGATGTCAATCATTTGGCCTGTACAGTTAATTATCGTAACTAAGCATGACAAAGGAATGAGGAAGGTGACAAAGGAATGAGAAAACCAACTCGTTCATGTCCTTTAAAATATTTTATTGTCCAAAATAATTCAGAAATTTTCTTTTTTTTTCAATACTGCTACAAAATCAGGTTTGCATGACTTCATTCAAAATAACTAGAAATTAATGGTGGACAAGAAGATAGTCAATAAGGCGGCATTTCGAAGCCCTGCAAACAATAAAAAGAACGTGGAAACCCGTATCCAGTTTTCTTAGGCCAAAAAAGAAACGGTAACTTAAGTGCGAAAACCCCAAACAAAGGTAACCAAAACGTACTTTACCAACACCAATAGACTGTACTAACACTAAATAAGAATTCAGAAGAAAATATTATCCCCCCCCCCCCCCCCTTTTTCTCAATTTCCTTATTTCTTCGAAAAATCTTCCTTCATTGTTTCTTCGAAAAATTCTCTGGATAATTCCTAAACCACACATTTGACCAGAAGTGGATAAACTGACTAGGTAGCAGGAATAAGTTTTGAACACAAGGAATGTAAAGGCACAAATGTTGGAAGGTGAGATCAAAATGTTGGCACGAACGAAAATCGAGCGAACGAATGGAAGATCATAATTATTAGGAACTTAAATAATACTTTTCTCTAATGCCTACATTAAAAGGAAAAACAATGCTCATTTTTCTCTTTAGCATCTTAATTTTAGGCATTGGTTAATTTGTAGGATGTCGTGCTTGGAAATCACACTGTAATCGTTGTCCTGGAGAACGAATTGAGTTGATGAGCCCTTCACACTCTTCATACCCTGGACGCTAAGCTCTTCAGATTCTTGAATGATGCACACGTATCTGTAAGGTTCCGCTGAGTGTTTGCTCGCTGCATCGAACTTTACCAATACATGGGTACCAGGGCCGTAGGAGTTTGTCATCTATCTCACCCGGTGGATTGACTGGTGGATCCTCTTCAACAACGCACTCAGGTTCATGGAGGGCTACTTCAAGTTGATCGTAAGGGACTCCAGCATCATGAACTGACAAATCTTCATAAAGTATTGTTCCCAGACGGAACCTGTTGCACTGCAAGCACGTGAGGCAGCTCAGAGACTTCATAATAAGCAGGTTGGGTTCGCGTACAGAATATATCGCCTGGTGGACTTGCATAGTGCCCTTGAAAGGTGTGATTTCAATGGGTAACATGGATATGATTGCAGATATCTCTTTCTCATATATAATAATATAGACGCGCGTCCCTCCTGCCCTCATTGATACAGTTTTACAAAACAGTTTGGAAGAAATAACGTTGCATTTGTTGAGCAGTCGACATTTTCTCGGCAGATTTTGGTTTTTGGACAGGAGATTTTGAATCACACGTTTGGTGTTGAATCACACGTTTTGGAAAACAGCAACCTCACGTCCTCATGGTCAGTACAACTAATAACTGGAAACGTGTTCAGCTGAAAGGGACTGAACAGGTTACAATCGATTTTGCGGGATACCGCAGTGTTGCCACCACTAGGAAAAGTCGTTCAGCGCCTTCTGTGCATGTATGGCGGGAATTTCAAAAAATGACAAAGGAATGAGGTTTAAAATGGGGGACATGCATAAATGTGATGCTGGCAAGTCACTGACCTAAATTATTGATTCAGGCCATTTCGCCAGGATAGAACTGATGTTTTTTAAACACATTTTATCTCAAGAGAACAAATTTGAAGGCGAAAGTAAATCTATTTGAGACAAGGAAAAATGAAATTTGTGAGCCAGGACATGACAAAGGAATGAGAAATCAACTATAAATAATTTCGTATATATTCATACACACCAAATTGAGCGCCGTGGGATGATTTAAGTCATTGGGACTAATACAGCCAACCTCAGAAAATTTTCTGAAGCCGGAAAACTCCAAAACTAACTGCAAGAGACGTCCGGGACATGAATTTCCCTATTTCTGTAGAACTACCGACATATATAATAATATATTTTAAATATAACAAAAGTCTGTACTCCCACAACAATCTGTACAAGCCCCCTTATTATTGTGTATATATATATATATATATATATATATATATATATATATATATATATATACAACGGTTTTTAGTTCTGGCCCAAGCCAAGCCATACCTATGTAATTCGAATCTTGCTAAAGTGTTGAATGATTTCACATTTGAAACTAATATTATATTCTTTTACTTGGTGAAAGACCTTCCACCACGTCCAAACCAATATTGTACCACATGATTAGGACCCAGCCCCTGGGTAGAAACGTTGTGGATAATTATGATTAAAACATGATTTAAAAAAAACCACTCAAGTCTAGTTTGGTCAAACTCAACCTCCAATTATATATATATATATATATATATATATATATATATATATATATATATATATATACAGGGTGGTCCTTAATGAACGTACCACCCTTTCAATTTCGTTGGTTGTGGAGAAATCAAAAAACTTGTCGAAGTAACCTCCCCTTATTTTTTTGCAAAAAATTCGAAAATTGCAGTTTGAAGCGTCGCGCATGCGCGCAAATGCGCGCTGCGCGCACCAACTTTGTTTTTTCAAATGGAACTCCCCCATTTTTATTGCAGATTCGCATTCTACATCAAATTTCATGAACATTTTACTTCGACAACTTTTTTTTTCCACTGCGCGAAACGGGCGCCAGGAGCGTTCAAAGTTGCTAAAGTCATCAAAATTGCGCAAAACATGGATTATGGTAAACCCCAAGTGTGGCACATGACTTTACATTGTTTTTCAGCGCTGATTCACGTGGTGCTGTCAGTTTTTAGATTTAGCTCAGTTTTTTCGATTTTATAAGCTTAATCTACGTCTTTTGGTGAAATATTACAGTTTTTCCGAATTATCAACTTTGGCAGTAGATTTATTTTCCCTCGCCCTTTCGCAACCCGGGCTTGGGACCGGCTAAGGCGGGCTTAAAAATAAATCACACTCCTCGATAATTTTTCTGCTAAAATACAACAAAAACAATTCCTTCTTTTTTAAAAAAGAATAAAAGAAAAAAAATTAAGAAAATAAATCGTTCACAGTAGTCGTTCAAATGGACCGCCGTCGTCCTCCAAACAGGCGGCAGCTCGACGTTCCCATTCGGTGGTGACTGCCTCGAACGTAGATGCCGGAGATACCGAATCGCAGGCGTCGATGATCCGCTGTTGCAATTCGGCAGCACTTGCGATAGGAGGGAGGGAGGCGTCGTAGACCTTGTTCTTCAGGTAACCCCATAAAAAATAATCTAGTGGAGTCAAGTCCGGAGAACGGGGTGGCCAAGAAATCAGGCTCCGATTGCCAATCCACCGAGAACGGAATCGGGCATCCAAATGGCGTGTAACAGCCCGTGCGTTGTGGGCAGGACAACCATCATGTTGGAACCACATTGCCTGCCTGGTGGCGAGAGGGACGTCCTCCAACAATTCAGGCAGAACCTCCTGGAGAAACTGAAGGTATCTCTCCCCGTTGAGGCTACCACCGGTCAAGAAATGTGGCCCAATGAGGTGGTTGCCGACCAACCCACACCATACATTTACCGTGAAACGCACCTGGTGTCTGGTGGAATACGATAATCGTGGATTCCCGTCAGCCCACGTTCGAAAATTCCAACGATTGAAGAGTCCATTGTTTGTAAATGTGGACTCGTCGGTCCACAAAAGAGCGGTGGCCAAGTGTGGGACCTGTTCGCGGAGCGCCTCCATGTGTGCGAGGAAAAGCAGCCGCCTTTCCTTATCCCCTTCACGCTGGCCATGAACGACATGAGACCTAAATGGCCTCATGCCATAGGTGTGAAGGACCCGATGAACTGTGGTTTTGCTGCAACCAACTACTCGAGCCGTCTGACGTTCGGAAGAGTGAGGATTTTCCCGTTGATACAGCAACACGTCCAAATCAAAGTTGAAGGAGCGTACAGCGGAAGGTCTTCCGGGTGGACGAGGAACGTCAACTCTGCCCGTGCGAACAAAACGGCGAACCGTTCGTAATATCGCCTGGTGGTGAACCAGCCGATTAAAACACTTGCTGACAAGCGGCTGCAGTTTTTCGAGCATTTCCGTCGTGCGTGTAGTACAACCGCACCATCTCGGTCAGTTCGTTTTGGGTAAAACGCGGCATGATACGCACTCAAGAACGTTCACAGTGAGACTATTAACCGGATCAGTTGCTTCTCACGATTAAAGACAAAATAAATATGATAACGGGTACAGATCAACTTGGAGTTGAAGTCGTAACGTGAGCGGTTAGTGACGTCTCGTCACAAAGTGCAGCAGATAAGCAGTCCGAGAATCGAGAAATCCGAGTTGTTTACCTCTTGTGATTCAATCGTATTCAAACGCTTTTGGTACCATAACATTCATGATTTCTCAGAGTATCCTTCTGGGTGCAGGAACCAAGCCACTTTTTTCTTAAAAAAAACGACCATGTTTCCGGCTGTTATTTCGGATTCATCAAGTTCAATAAAAAAAACACCACGTAATTTATTTTTAAGGCCGCCTTAGCCGGTCCCAAACCCAGGTTGCGAAAGGGCGAGGGAAAATAAATCTACTGCCAAAGTTGATACTTCGGAAAAAACTGTAATATTTCACCAAAAGACGTAGATTAAGCTTATAAAATCGAAAAAAACTGAGCTAAATCTAAATACTGACAGCACCACGTGAATCAGCGCTGAAAAACAAAGTAAAGTCATGTGCCACACTTGGGGTTTACCATAATCCATGTTTTGCGCAATTTTGATGACTTTAGCAACTTTGAACGCTCCTGGCGCCCGTTTCGCGCAGTGGAAAAAAAAAGTTGTCGAAGTAAAATGTTCATGAAATTTGATGTAGAATGCGAATCTGCAATAAAAATGGGGGGGTTCCATTTGAAAAAACAAAGTTGGTGCGCGCAGCGCGCATTTGCGCGCATGCGCGACGCTTCAAACTGCAATTTTCGAATTCTTTGCAAAAAAATAAGGGGAGGTTACTTCGACAAGTTTTTTGATTTCTCCACAACCAACGAAATTAAAAGGGTGGTACGTTCATTAAGGACCACCCGGTATATGTGTGTGTGTGTGTGTGTGTGTGTGTGTGTGTGTGTGTGTGCAATAACAAGGGGCTTGGAGCTACCAGTACAGACTTTTTTTTATTTTTTCATTTTTATTATTTATTTTTTTATTTTTTATAAACTAAAGATGGGTAAGTAGTGGATCTACTCCAGCAGTTATTGATGTGATACTTTTCTTCCTTTGAAATCGAAGTTTTCTCACAAATTTTACGTGTTGATTCTTTTTAACCAGTTTGTTCAATAATGCTCCGTCACCCTTTCTGTCAGTGTTTTCACTCGTATACTTGCGCCCTTGTCCTTCCAAACCTGGGGTATGCATCTGTTGTACGGTCGCCTCACTACGAATTGCTCACTGCAAAATTGGAAAGAGTCATGAAAAAATTTCTCATGCATATCGTCTTTAAACTCCACATTCCGTTTGATGAGGTTGACAATGATGGAAACCTTCATTCACGTGAGGCCGTCGAAGAGTTGCTGAGTTCCTGTACAACCTCTTGAACGGTTCCATACACAGCACATTTGATGATTTTGAATGAATTCGAAGACACAGTTGTCGGATGAATCGTCGGTGTCTCAGTGTTTCACACGATCCCCCATGTTCTATCAAATCCCCTATATTTATTATATTTTGTACTATTCGCGAACTTATCAATAAATAATTTGATCTATCATAGTTTTAAATGTATCTAAATGTATTTAAACAATTTGTACTGAACTTTGAAATGTATTAGGAAATTTGGTTTTACCCGTATTTAAAACTATTGAAAAAAGTTTCCATGAGTCGTTTGTTTCTAGCTAGCCCAAGAACCAAGAATACCACGGCGAAATTCGAACTCGCTTGTTTCTGAGAGAAGCCCAGAAAAACGACGCCAAACAAAATACACAGTGACCAAGGGTAATTAATCGATGAGGGTTTCCCTGAACGTAACATTTCTGCCGTGCACAATTCAAATAGTCCTTAGCTTGATTGAGGGTCGTACGAATGACGAGGTAAAATTTGTGGATCAACAGTTGTTAGCCGGAAGAAGTCTTAGTCAAGGAAAGCCACTGTGTTTTGAATCATAGAATGAAGTTGTTAGGAAAAGTGATGTTTACAATCTGATTCGACTACAGGTGATTCGATATTGTTTTCGTTCAGAAATTTACACGGTCTGGTCCTTGATGGATTCCTGAAGAAGAAAAAACTTTCATTTATCAATAAAAACCCCTGCTCATATACTGTTGACGTTTTGGATACGAACTTGAAATGGGAATAGCATGTAAGAAAAGAAGAATTAGCTGTCTATAAAGTTCAGAAAGATCACAACTTGGCATACGCAATGAATTCCTGTTATTATACTGTAATACTGTAATTATTATTATCGCCGTTGTTATTGTATTACTGGTTTTAAGTTAATACGAATGTCCATTTGGACTTATGCTATACAGCCATGGAAATGAACTGAAAAAAATTATATGAAATTGATACAAATATTCCACAGCAACGCGAGATGCATAGTGAATGCGCTATGGCATATTCGGATTTAAGATCTCACCCAAAGAACTAGAAGTAAAAAGCATCGGCGATGTTATTAAAGAAGAAGAAGAAAAAGAAAGAAAGAAAACCATAAGCTACAAGTAGAGGCTTCTCATATATATACCTACAAATCTTATTGACAACGCCCAAGTAACTTGACGTCTGAAGAGGACCAAGTCTCGGGAAGTAAAATGCAACAATAATATTATTCTGCAAAATCTCATACCATATCTAGTTGTTGATTACGTGTACTTACCTATGCGAACTAATAGATACCTGACAATAATATAATATTCCAATTGTCGCTCAGAAAATTATTTTACAGACATTGGAGGGCAATCTTTCGATACTTCACTCCTGGTTGGATCTATAAATTTTTGAAACTATAGGCTACTTGTTAAAAATGAATTGTTACATAATTAAGTCTGAAGAATGAACCTAACAGAAATGAACTTAGGTTGGTACGTATCAAGATTTGCTTCAATAATCTAATAAAAACCCCGACACCGAATCCACGATAGGCAAGCTACTGGAATTGCTTCTGCTGGGAAATCAAAATGGGAAAAGGTTTTGGAAAGATAAGATGCATCCTCCGTTACTAACGGATAGAGGGTATTCAAGTTACTTTCCCAGTCACATCAGTCCTCAACTCGCGTCTTCTATTATTCACATCTTCGCAGTTCTTATTATCTCTTTTCTGAGTTTCGGCGAACTCAATTGGGCCAAGACTTCAGCGGTCTGTTATGAAGAAAAAAGGGGTAAACTTTAAGCGACCGTCCTTCCGTAAACCTTTCAGAGCTTCATCACAAGTAAACTTCCTCGCTGAGATACCGGGTTTTCCTTCCTTCGTTCGGGGTTACCAGAGCGCTGGGAACCCATCGGCAAATGAATTCCTAGTCAGCGAGATGAAAAATTACATGCATGTCATCTTGAATATCAAAGGACCTCTAAGACGTGGAATAAAGGGCTTTATCAGACCTGTAGCTCCATACTTCATTTTCTCTTATCTACTTCTTTCATACACGTAGCTTAGTTGTTGTTCACGATGCGTATGGAGAACGTAACTAAATTTGTCAACTTTGTCCTAGCGTCAGTGACTTTGTACAACTGTCCTTATCGGCTCACAACTGAGTGATCAGGCATAACACAAAGACGTCTCTTACGGAAAAATACGCTATTTACTTCACATTGCCAGCTTGAAACGCAAATTTAGATCTTGCCAGAATCAATGCAGCAAGAATAAAATCTCAAACTGATAAAAGTTGATTACAGATTACACAATCACAGATACGGATAAAATGAAATATCTCTACGGAGGCAACATTCAGATTAGTCTTTCTCAGTCTTCTCTTGATAATAGTTATGTTTCTTGATATAGTAAGTATAACCTTTTCCAGTTCAATAATTTTACTATTTATTTCAACTGTATTTGGCCAATGTTAGCTCACTCAAGATGAACCGTAGAACAATGTTCTACGGTGGTCACACGATCAACATGATAGTGGTCAACCCTGCAGACTATACTTTAGGAGAAAAAGTTCCAGTCATGCAGCATGATCGTATGAGCGAATTTTTGTAAAATATGGTACAATATTATGTTACATTGCTTTGAAAATTAAGGACTTTGAGGAAAAAGTAATTGCTAACTACCTACCAATTTTATGGCAAAAAAAACTCTTTCTAAATAGTATTCTGCGATTCAAAAAGAGATTTTGGATTTACAACTTTTTTTTGCAGAATTTATCAATTTTTCAGCTCAATTTGGTGAGATTTAAGTACATTTTTCAGCAAAATTTTGTACACAAATGTTTTAATGTTCTATTTTATAGTTAATACACTTTATTTGAGCAATCTTCTGCTAAAAAATATAAATGTAACGATTTTTGACCAATTTAATGTGATCAAAAAATGCTGACCAACGAACTCATCCTTTCGTTTGGAAACGCGCAAGAACAGAGCCTTTCGCTTGATTTTTTGGCGCAAGAACAGAATTTTATCTCAATCCTAAGGAGAGTTATTGTCTGGAAGGACGCATGTATATGTATACATATGAAACTAGGATTGGTTATACAGGGATACCTACATAAGAGTAGTTCAATCTGAATTTGGACAATGTTTCATGCAAATATTACCGATTTTTACACCTTGCGAACGGCATTATTTCGATTTTTGACTGATTTTTCAACTTTGAAATTTTTGAAAACTTGATACATATTCTTATAGAAAATTTTACGCTGATTCCGAATATACCACATATTAGTATGCTGAAAAAATTATTTCGCACAACAAATCGCAAAAAAACAGGCTATTTTGAAATTTTTGACTACATTTTTGAAAATTTAAACCCGAAGATGTAATCCGATCATGCTGGCCAACGAACTTGAACTTTCGTTTTGTGTCCTTAACATTTTGAAATTTGTTTGAAGTTTCTAGCACAATTCTATGGACAGTTATGGAATGACACATACATACATACATAAAAAAATGCGTTAAACTTCAAAATATGATTCAGAATAGCCTAAAACGGATTTCTGCATACATTTTTTTCAAAAATTCCCATTCTACAAATTTTGAGGCTAGAGCAATAGCTCAATTTTCTTCAAAAGTTCTCTAAAAGGAACAGTAATCCACTAAATTCGAGTTCCGATTAATTACATGTACAGGTACCTCAGATGTAAACTGTCTGGAACACAAATCCCAAAATGAGTTATATTCAGCGAACAAATAATCAAAGGATTTGTCCCTCATCATGATGATTAAACTCTCTGATTAAGGTATTAATACCACAGAGGAATGGACAAACGAACATCGGTACTTGGGGCCAGAACACCATCTCCGAGAGTTTTAATATACCTACATCTACATCTCTGATGAATGTAGTTTGAGCAAATGGAATTACACAAAGCATTTACAAACATCCTTTCACAAGCGAACTTGGATGGTTTCGGTAGTGAACCTTCCATCTCGTCAACGCATGTGAGCGAAACAGGCGTGTGTTGTTATGACGCAGCGACCTAATTTCCTGGCATCGGTCCGTTTGTGGAAATACACTTCTAACAGGTGCGGATGTGGAGAAGAGGTTTTCATTCCAGTCGTCAATCCTCCCGGCTCTCTCGTGTTTGCTTAGTTTGTCATGGTTTCACCTTATATTTCATGATAAAATAGGGGAACCTGCCCAGTCTGTGGACGATTAAGACATAGGCAAGCGAAGTTTCAATTTCGTTTTTAATTTTTTTTATTTTTTTTTATTTTTAACACAATTTAATTCCTCCCCCTTTTTGTTTTTCGAATGCCTTCTAGTATAATATTCAGATTTTGGAATGGCCTAAAGTTAACTATATTTGTGGCTCATACTAACTGATTTCAAGACAAATGTGGAAAAATTGCCATTTGCCAGTGTGTGGACAAAGAATTTCCTGGCTGTGGGCAAATGGTATCCAGTGTGTGGACGCTCAACTTTTTTTGACGAAGATGTCTGGTTTTTCATGGTTTTATCCTAATGGGCGAACGACACAATTCAGGATTAGAAATATTATATTCAATTAAAACTTTCAGAGTTTTAGTCTTAAATAGTCTCCAGATAATATGGTATATTATAGATATCACATCTAGAAGTCTAAATTAAAACAACAAGTTCCAGTCCTGCAGCATGATGTATGAGCGATGCAATTTGAGTAGAATAAAAGAAAAATCGTATTTTATGTTAACAATACAAACATTTGATCCAGGATCAATATTGAGCGAGAAAAAGCGATTTTTATGTAAAAATTGGGCATTCTTAACATAAACGAAACTCTAGACCCTGACACCTACTAATCTGAATTTGTATTAAAGGATTGACTACTTGATGAATTTTGAGATGCGAGCGTAGCTAGCATCAAGATTACTGATCTAAGAAAACACCATTTCGACGCTTGCATACGAGTCTGCAACACATTGGGACATTTTATGTCTTTAGTTGCAGACTCGTATCATCAAAATTTAACAAGCGGTTGCAGTTATGTTCACAATATCAATTATTGAGAATGATCACCTGAGTGTACACAATTATTCAAATAACCATGCTCATAACTCAGCTTGTTGGCCACGCACTTTGCAGTAGTTAACATATTATGGTTGGATAAATCGAGAGCTTTCGAACGAATGAACAACGAATTTAGTGAGATGAAAAACGACGAAGTACCATTTCCCTAGCAACGACTCGGTTGTAAGCGGAAATCATCAGAATATTTCCGTGAGCAATTTCCGTGACGTTTTTTTAGTTTATGTGCCATAGCAAAGACATAAAATGTCAAAAACTGGATTCTAGAGCCACTGAGCCGATCTGGGATCGGTCAGTTGTGTTCAGAAGTCCCTCAAGGGCCCACATACCAAATCTCAGAATCGTGGGATCATTAGGGAAAAAACTGGATTCTAGAGCCACTCAGCTGATCCGAGATCGGTCAGTTGCGTTCAGAAGTCCCTCAAGGGGCTACATACCAAATCTCAGAATCGTGGGATCATTAGGGGAAAAACTGGATTCTAGAGCCACGCAGCTGATCTGGGATCGGTCAGTTGTGTTCAGAAGTCCCTCAAGGGGCTACATACCAAATCTCAGAATCGTGGGATCATTAGGGAAAAAACTGGATTCTAGAGCCACTCAGCTGATCTGGGATCGGTCAGTTGTGTTCAGAAGTCCCTCAAGGGCCCACATACCAAATCTCAGAATCGTGGGATCATTAGGGAAAAACTGGACTCTAGAGCCACTCAGCTGATCCGAGATCGGTCAGTTGCGTTCAGAAGTCCCTCAAGGGGCTACATACCAAATCTCAGAATCGTGGGATCATTAGGGAAAAAACTGGATTCTAGAGCCACGCAGCTGATCTGGGATCGGTCAGTTGTGTTCAGAAGTCCCTCAAGGGGCTACATACCAAATCTCAGAATCGTGGGATCATTAGGGAAAAAACTGGATTCTAGAGCCACTCAGCTGATCTGGGATCGGTCAGTTGTGTTCAGAAGTCCCTCAAGGGCCCACATACCAAATCTCAGAATCGTGGGATCATTAGGGAAAAAACTGGATTCTAGAGCCACTCAGCTGATCTGGGATCGGTCAGTTGTGTTCAGAAGTCCCTCAAGGGCCCACATACCAAATCTCAGAATCGTGGGATCATTAGGGAAAAAACTGGATTCTAGAGCCACTCAGCTGATCTGTAATCGGTCAGTTGTGTTCAGAAGTCCCTCAAGGGCCCACATACCAAAACTCAGAATCGTGGGATCATTAGGGAAAAAACTGGATTCTAGAGCCACTCAGCTGATCTGGGATCGGTAAGTTGTGTTCAGAAGTCCCTCAAGGGGCTACATACCAAATCTCAGAATCGTGGGATCATTAGGGAAAAAACTGGATTCTGGAGCCACTCAGCTGATCTGTAATCGGTCAGTTGTGTTCAGAAGTCCCTCAAGGGCCCACATACCAAATCTCAGAATCGTGGGATCATTAGGGAAAAAACTGGATTCTAGAGCCACTCAGCTGATCTGGGATCGGTCAGTTGTGTTCAGAAGTCCCTCAAGGGGCTACATACCAAATCTCAGAATCGTGGGATCATTAGGGAAAAAACTGGATTCTAGAGCCACTCAGCTGATCTGGGATCGGTCAGTTGTGTTCAGAAGTCCCTCAAGGGCCCACATACCAAATCTAGGAAAAAACTGGATTCTAGAGCCACTCAGCTGATCTGGGATCGGTCAGTTGTGTTCAGAAGTCCCTCAAGGGCCCACATACCAAATCTCAGAATCGTGGGATCATTAGGGAAAAAACTGGATTCTAGAGCCACTCAGCTGATTTGGGATCGGTCAGTTGTGTTCAGAAGTCCCTCAAGGGGCTACATACCAAATCAACGTCATTTCTGATGGTCATAATCATCGTTGTGGCCACTTGGGACAATTTCCGTGAGCAATTTTCGTGAGCAATTATTTTCCGTGACGTTTTTTTAGTTTATGTGCCATAGCAAAGACATAAAATGTCAAAAGATTTAAAACCCGATCTCATGGCAAACAACTCATACTAAATAAAATTCGACGATTCATAGAAGATTTGGATTTTTAGATTTTTTGTGTGCAGATTTTATAGATTTTTCCGCAAATAATAATAAAATTCAGGTATGTTTTTCGGCATAATTTTGTACAAAATGTTTTTAATGTGCTCTTTAATCGTTGATAATTTTGTTTTGTCTGAAATTCTGCTAAAAATTATAAATTTTAAGATTTTTGGCGGTTTTTATCCATTTTTAGTGATTTTGTTAAGCACATTTTTGAAATTTGACCAATTTAATGTGCTCAAAATGTTCTGGCTAATGAACTGATCCTTTCATTTGGAATGCTTGATTTTTTGGCGCAAGAACGGGATTTTTATCTCAATCCTAAGGGGAGTTATCGTCTGGAATGACAAATATATATAAAAGCACAAACTTTAGGAGTTTTTGAGAATGAACTAAATAGAGCATGGAGAAAATGAGGTTCAAATGTGTGCTCGTGTTCATCTCTTTTCAATTCTCATGTTTATTAATGTGGCTTGATTAGCCCTCAAAAAATTATATATATATATATATATATATATATATATATATATATATATATATATATATAATATATATATATATATATATATATATATATATATATATATATATATATATATATATATATATATAAGAATGGTCTGGACCGGACTTGATTGCGGTTATTTTTTTTTTTTCTCACGCTTGGGAAGTCCCACACACTCTGGATCGATCCCAATAAGTCACCCCTCGATTGAGGAAGCCTAGCTCCAGAGGGACGTCCTAAAAACAAAAGTCATGCCCGTGTGCATAGTATCAATCCCCTTGTGATCCAAAGTGGTGAACCAGCTGAATAATTACAAATATTTATATTTTCGATAAATCGAGGTTCTCATAACTTTTGTTACGTGTAGAGAACTATTGGTGTGTAGGTATTCTATTTTATTTCAGTAATTTCTTCGTTAACTGGCTCTATCAGTGTAGAAATACAATAATAAATTAATAAATTATATGTCAAACAACAACTATTTACTATTTGTCAACAAAACAATTACTATTTCTGTACACCAGCGATCTGCGCAGAAAATCTACGTAATACAGGAACAATAAACCTTTGTGTAATTATTGGCAGAGTTTCATAAAAAAAAGTTTAGGTGTTGCATTACATCTTTCTATTCAAATATAGGATTTAAAATAACATGAATGAGCATGATTTCTATTTCATGTTGAAGAACTGAATATGAGTTGTGATTAATCCCTCATATAAGCTTAACCGCATACTTCTTTTGAACATTTTAACCTCAATCTTAGGTATCTATAAAGCCGAAATGGGTTTTTTTAGAAGCATATTTCAGCGTAAACCGTGAATGATTCAATTATTTTATTCACGAACTTAATAACTTACTTGTGAAACCGGATCGTAGGTTCTTTTTCGGATGTGGGTTTCAATTTACCTCGAGCTTTCGTGTGGTTAACTGAATCATTAAAAGTAACTACGTGACTCGTTAGAAATACAATACAAAACCGTATACGCGTCCGAATGATTCCAAACCTCATTCAAGAACGATACTGAAACTGGAAGCGAAAACTCGCGGCTGAGTACACTCAAATAAATGAATAATATATCCGGTCGATAGTTCTCTATTATTCCTCTAGGTAGTCCAAACAAACGTTGAAACATCAAGCCAGATGAATTCATTCTGCTTTCATCCATAATTTATGTTTTTTGAGATACCTTCCTCAAGGATAACACCGCATTAGATGGTAAGAGATTAATTTTGATGAGCTGTGCCGTTTGTTGGCGAGCCACAAAACCAGAGAAATGTGGTTGCGGTGGTGCATTACTTATTTCCATCGCTCGTCCACAAGTTTTCTAACCAAACGAAATAGACGTACGTACATATATATCCGTCTAATATTTTTACGAATCCAGTATTTACTGGGGTATTGCGACAAAAGGACGAAATTAACGTCATCACTCAAGGTAGGTATGTTTTTTCCTCACACAAAATCATAATACAATTAATTAATTAGTTTAAAAAAATCATGTCTCTGTTATTGGTGCTGAGGTGACTAAATCAGTGTGAGGCCTGAAGCAACTTATACAATGGCGTCCTCTGTCTGACGTCATAAATAAATTCAAAGGAATCAGTTTCGTAAATTTTGTCATCCTCAGTCCTACGAATTCAAAATTTCTTTTTATCCAAATTTATCCTCCGTTGTTTGCCCAAATTTCGTTCTAAACGGGGTGTTAAGTACACCTATGTTTAGTGAGCTCCTAAAGAGAATCTTTTAGTCATGTATCCTAACTGATTGTCAATTTCTGTATAATTTATACATCAATGTATTCGAATAATAAGAGAAATTGTGTATTTAGATACTTGGAAGAAAAAAAATATTTTTTTTTTATTGCACCGATTAATAACTTACAAAAATACAGATATAAATATTCAAAACTAATATACATCACTGAGTTTTGCTTATTATGACAAATACTTCACTTCACTACTTCACAAGAGGTAAGATCAAGTGGTTTGGTACGCTTAAGTCTTAAAATAATGTTAAATTTGTGGGAATGAGGAAGACATTCCCCACATTGTAATCGTGAACCCAATATCCATTGAACTTATGCCTACGTTGTTGTGTCAGTCCTTGCACTCAATTTAAAAAAAAAAGATCAGTACAGATCTGGGTTTCATTATATTTTAGACAAATCTTCCAAGGCATGGATGATCTAAGAACTTTCCCAACGGATATTCGACATATATGGGTTCCAAAGGCGTACCAGACTAAAACATCGATTATTTCCAAATATTTTGTAGTGTTTCCTGAAGCTGACGTTTTATGATGGGGATGAGAGGAATTTGATATAATTTTACTAGTTCTGATAGTAGCTCGTGTAACTACCCTCAATATCGTTGCACAAACATTAAATAACAGATAACCTTGCATAAGATATAGTACAGTGTTTGAAATTTGTGGGTTTGAAGGAAAATCTGATTAACGTTTTACCGAATTTTCATAGAAAATTCGGAAGCGCTTAGTTTGGTGGTTTATATATACATAGTGTGGAAGAAGAGAAGAACACATCAGGTAGAACTGCACCGAAAATGGAGAAGTACCTATTACCTAAGCCGCCAACCGCATTGTCCTAGCTAAATCCGTTGCCGAAATACGATTTTTGGTTTATTATTTTCAATAATAATCCTATGTGATCGTATAGCAAAAAATTTTTATAACCTATAATTATATATTATATAAATATAATTATGGATATTTATTACTTTTACGTGCTATACCCATATAATACGCCGCGCCAACCTGAGGGTGGTAAGTCATTAGGGGCATAGTGGAACGGAACCTGGGGAGTAGTAGAAAGGCGTCCGGGGCGTATCGGAACGGATATAATATATATTTTATATTATATGTTATTACTTTTACCCCATATAACATTTAACCTACCTTGAACACACTAGTATATTTAGTATATTATATCATACTATAGTATGTTACAAAAATAATTGATCCAGCCCATCTAAAATCCTTCGTTCTTCTCCTTCCCAAAATCTTCTCAGATAGTTAGAGCGAATCGTTTTTAAATTAAAATTGCATTACATGGGCAGGTTGGAGTGTGAACCCTCTGGATGAATAGCTGTTTGCTTACATTTCTACCATAGTGGGGTGTCGTCACCCAAGTAATTTCGGACGCAGAATCGACTGGGATAGTTCCCAGATGCTTTTGGAACCCATTGTACCCACGGTTTTAGTTTGATTCCTATAGAAATTAGCTCCGTGGATTGAATGAGACTACTCGGGTGGCTGTACGATCATCCATTTGCTCCCCATAGGGAGCGCAGCCTGTAACGCGAGAACAGAGGTGGATACTAAAAAAGAGACTGGCGAAAGCCCCAGAGCATGCTGGTTACTATAGCTGGCTATCTGATTCAGAAATAATAAACCATTATGTAATAATTTGCAGTGTTTTTTAAAATAGATTTTCGTTTTTATCTCTTGAGAAAACCACAATTTTGACTTAAAAATCCACATTTCACCCTTTTAAATCAATTTTTGCCAAATATTCAAAATTAGCATTAAATGTTCATTAAGAACAGATGATTAGCATAACAATGTAACACCTTTTTAACTAATTTATTAAAGAAACAAACGTAAATTCTTTCAGAAATTTGAATAACCTTTAAAAATTAGCCATTTAGCCACTATTAGTGTGAGGTACCGCACTGACTTTCACATAAACTGTGTCATTCAGCACTCTTTCCTAATGTATAGATAATTTTAATTTTAATTTGCTAAGTAGGAAAGAAAATTATACTTGATTGTTTTTTTATTTATTTATTTATTTTTTTATTATTTTTTATTTTTTTTATTGGGATCGAGGGTTTTTTGAAATAATACCCTCTCTGAACCTATGAGTTCGTAGCCGGTTTCCGCGTATTTATTCACGCTGAGTCGAATGGCACTTCAGATCTCTCCAAATCCGTTATAACCGAGTTTTACACTTTAATTAATTAGTTTCACCTCTAGAAACTCATACAATTGACCATAACAAATACTCTTAAAAATGAATGATGATGATGATTCGGAATGATTAATAATGATTTGACTATCTAATGCAGAAATAATAAACCGTTGTGTTTGCTCATTGTTCTCCTTTTTAAAATAATAGTGACCTGGATTTTATTTTTTAATGTGATGATTAGATTATATTGCTTCTACAAATTGCGGTTCGGAAACATAAACAGTTCAGTTAATCATATTTTCAAAAGTTCAGCGAGTGTTTTTCTTCCTTCATCGTGATTGTTGCCAAGAGTGAAACACAAAGCTTAATGACGAAGCGTCAGGTGGAGGAGATGGAATTAAATTAATATGCTCTGGTCTATAGCATTTGCTCTTCCTCGCAAAATTTTAATTAAGTATGATTGCACACTCACATAGCATCATTTAGTGAGGTTGTGGTTTCGGAGGAACCAAACTTATTAAACTGCTACGTCTGAATTAATCACAGTCAATAAGTTACCATTAGTTGAACAAGTAATAGTAAGTAGGACAGACATTTTTTAATGTATTAGAAATTCTTCCAGAACTTATTTATATTCCTACTGGTGGGATCATTTATATCATGGATGAATAGGAACTGAAAACCATCAACCCGAAAAGTTAAGAAATTTGAACATATTTCACCACCTTTAATTTATTTAGGTATTCATGCTTGAATGTTGAAATAAGTTTGATGATAGGAATAATGATGCCAAGTATTTTACTTTGGAAGCCACGATCGCTTTATTATGTGATGCTTCTAATACTTCGGTCAGAAGAACTGTTGCTCGGAACGTTCCCAAAAGAACGCCGAGTCTGTCAGCTCCCTTTCTCGTTCCAGATCTTACCACCTTAAAGGTAAGATCTCTCACATTGTGCGTATAGAAATTAACAATTATTCACACACCCCATTGATTTATATTTATATCTCCTCTCCTTTTGTTTAAGTTTTCGAAGCTATAGATGATGATGTTCATGTGATTCTGCCAGTTTACTTTAGGCCATGATTGTACATTACCTTTTTATAGTTCTTTTAAAGAATGAGAAGTTGAAATTAACTCTGTATATATATGTACTTGCACTTACTATATATATTTATAGTATAAATTAACTTTTAATGAGAATAAATTAATAACAGTGCTTTTTTTTGTTCCAGCTATGGACACCATTGAACTACATCCTCTTCAATCTGATAATGTCAGATTTCTCAGTGAGCATATTGGGAAACCCGTTCACACTTGCCTCGTCCATGTACCGCCAGTGGATATTTGGACACACCATGTGTGTTGCTTATGGATTCTTCATGGCTCTCTTAGGTAAATATACATCTAGGTATTTTCCATTGGAATCCTGTGTTGAAAGTATTTGAATTTCCTTAACCCATTCTATGCGGCGATTAAAATCGTTGCCTTCCCCCACAATGAAATGCTTTGTACCCATAAATGTCACATAAGTGGCCTGTTTCACCATTTCTGTTTGTAACTTCACCATATATACGTGAAATACCAATTGTTTCGAGTTTTTTCGAAATGACTACTTAAGAGGTCATCGATGTGACGGACAAACTCGGTTACGCATCACCCACAACGATTACATTTTGTTTAGCATTTTCTAATCAAACGGAATTTATTTCTAATCAAATCGGACTGTTTTCTTATCTATCAACTAATTGTTGCGAATTTCCGACGAAAATTGAAAGGATTGCAGCAGGTCCAACATTTGAAAGAAATTCAATTTTTAAAAAAATTTTGCGCTAGAATCACTTATTCTGAGTATTACTTGCATTGAAAATTAATTTTTATTGATTCAATCAGGTCGGAAAATACAAATTTTCTATATTGTTCATGGGGAAATGATACTAACGCATTTTCGTTGTTGGATTTCGTAAGTAGGTACAAAACTCGCAATTATGGTTGAAAAAATATCATTTCATTTTGCAACAGGAAATTTCAATTTTATTTTATAAACTAGATAGGTAGGTACAAACTAGAAAAATGTGTCTTATACAGATAAAACATATTGTTAAGTAATGTACGCATTACAGGGATGTCCCTACGTAACATTGGTGAGAGTTTAAATAAGAGAAAAAACAAAAATATCATGACTTTTCGGAATCACGCTCCCCCCCCCCCCCCCTCACCATTAACCTCTCCACCAATAGTAAAATTCCATCATACAACTTGCAGCACGCAATTTGAAACTCCTAACATGTTTTCCAAAACTAAACCGAATTCATAACTGAATAAAAGAAGGATCACAAAAATGAGATCCGGATGAGATTAATTAAAACATGATTTATTACAGTTACCCCCTCCTTACACCCTCTTCCGTAATGAAATTTGGAACTTCTGATATACGATCCAAAACTAGACCGAATTCATAGTTGAATAAAAAATAGTCACGAAAATCGGACAAGAATTATTAAAACATCATGATTTTTCAGTATTCACCCCCTCCCATAATTGGAAACGCCTGACATACGTTCCAAAACTACGTCGAATTCGTAATGGAACAAAATAAGATTCACGAAAATTGGCCGAGATTTGTAGCTTGGGCAGCGCATGAAAGAATCGGTAATTATCCCCTCCACCCCCCGCCCATCAACGCGAAAGCAAATCCGAAATTCCCAAGGTTTGTAGCAGATCTAAACTAATTTGGAATCGAACCAAATAAGAGTGACGAAAATTGGTTGAGAGAATTGTAGCCTGGGTGGCGTCGTAAAAATGTATCAAAAAAAACTACGTTTTTGGCTTTTCCCCCTCCATACTCCCTCTTCCATCCCGAAATTCAAAATTTCAAATTCAAAATTTCAGTTCAAAATTTCCGGGGTTCGTTGCACAATTAGACTACACATGGGATCGAAAAAATACAGAATATTGGAAATCGGTTGATAATTGTGGTCCAGACAGCTCCAACAAAATTTGTCACACACAAACACACACACCTAAGATTTTTTAACGGATTAGAATGGTTTGAAACGGATTTGTAAGCGGCTATTTTTTTTTTTCTCAGGCTTGGGTTGTCCCCCAACCCCCTGAATCAATTCCAATAGGCGTCGTTCTTGTTGAAGAAGCCTTGCCTCTAAGACATAGCTTTAGAGGGATGTCTTAAAAATTACAAGGGATCTTGTAAAGACACGTCCGATTATACCGTTATTACGGTTTGAAGTTTTTATTACTTAAGAGACAGACACTTAATTACAAAACAAGTGTCAAAGGATTAAATTGTTATAATTATATAATTTTTTCTTTATAATCTTTGTAATTGAAACAGTTGGTGTGTCGTAGTTTCGTCGGACTCCATTACCTTCAGCTTTGTGATGGATAGGAGTCGTTCCTCCTCGATTCTCGCAAATGTTACATCTAAGGTAGGGCTGCCATCCATCCCGATTTATCGGGACATGTCCCGATTTTCGAGGTGTTCCGGGCGTCCCGTCATGATTTTTGAAGCGTCCCGATTATTTTTTTTGCTGTCCCGACTTCGTCCCGATTTTTAAAGTAGTTGAATCTCCGAAGTATTTTGTAAGCCCAGGATGAAAACTGGATAAACCCTGCGTGGTACAGATGTCCTTCATTGCAGGTAGGTAGCCGGACACCTTTGACTATAGACTTAGGTCTATGTAATAGATGATCTAAGCACCCAAATGTGATATTTCGTTTTTTTTTTTTCAATAATGATGTTTCTCCAACTTTTCAATTCCTATTGTATTTTTTCCAAAAATAAAACTTAGTCGTTGTATTTTGTCAGTGACTTGAAGTATATCTTGTCCCGTTTTTGGTCCCGATTTTCTACTTTAGTTTGTCCCGATAGGTATGTCCCGACTTTTAGCTTACGCTGTCCCTACTTACGTCGAAAAGATATGGCAGCCCTAATCTAAGGGGATGTTACCTGGACTACCAGCGTTCATGAATAACCTCTACGTGTAGCAGGTTTGTCGCCTCTCACGTTTGAAGGAGGAATTGCCCTCTTCCATCACTTCTCGTTGTTACGTGTTGGCAGAGCTCGGTTTCGAGCCACCCCCTCGCCCTCACACAATGTCCTGCCCCCCCCCCCCCCCCCCCCTCACCAATAGGCAAAATGGCCTTAAACTAAATAAATTTAGTAAATTATCCTTTTAATGAATTTCAAGTACATTTTTCAGCATAATTTTGTACATAAATTTGTTAATGTTCTATTTTATAGTCTGTTAATAACCCTAATTTGAGCAATATGCTGCTAAAAAATTTGATTTTAACAATTTTCAGCCATTTTTTGCTATTTTTAGTGATTTTTTTCAGCACCTTACTTTGGAACTTGACCAATTTAATGTGCTAAAAAAATGCTGGCCAACAAACTCGACCTTTCGTTTGGAAAGCTTGATTTGTTGGCGCAAGAACGGAATTTTTATCTCAATTCTAAGGAGAGTTATCGTCTGGAAGGACACACACACACACGCGCTCGCACGCATACATACATATATATATATATATTTGGTATGTGGGCCCTTGAAGGACTTCTGATATATATATATATATATATATATATATATATATATATATATATATATATATATATGAAAAAGCGTTAAACTCGAGGATTCGTTTCACAATGCCTCAAAACGGATTTCAATGAAGAAATTTTGCAAAAATCTTTATTTTAAAATTTTCCGAGCCATAGCAATGGCTTCATTTTTTACGAAAATTCGCTATAACTGAGAACTAATACAACTAAAACCCCAGCCCTGCCTATTTAGAGCCCACCTTCAAACCCCCCCCCCCCCTCCCCCTACTTTATGAAGCAGGATAGATAGGAGTAGTTCCTCTTTCTCCATCCTTGCAAATGTTACAACATCTAAGAGGATGTTACCTGGACTACCAGCGTTCACCTTTGAAGGAGGAATTACCCTCTTCCATCACCTCTCGTTGTTACAGCTTCAAGAGTGTTATTAGAGCAGTTATCAACCGCTTTGCGTTTTAAACTACCTTCGTGACTTTACAGTCACGCCATATTCAGATTTTTACAAATATAGCTCAAGTTCCGTTGAATTCAACGATTGTGCGACTATTGTTAGGTTGCATGATCAGTGATTCCATTGCGGAGATATTTGGGGATAACGTTTAAAAATATATTTCTAATGTTAATACTTTTGAAGAAATACCTATTGAATTCTTTTATGCTGGGTGGAATAATAACAAGTATAATTATTATAACCATAAAAGGTATAATAAATGTACATAATTAGTAGACTACAAAAAAGGCCTGTCTGTCCTTGAATTGTTGTTTTATTATTCTCCAACGTTTCTCCCCACCAACCTTCAGGAAGACATATAAAATTCAACATTCAAAAAAAATAAAATTCAAAAATTTACTCTTATTTGATTGAGGGACTCCATACGGTTACCTACATAAACTTCTCTCACTGATAACTCTGAATTAAATTTTTTAGAGAGTTTTTGTTCTTCCCGTAATTTTTGACATTTTCATGTCTTTGCTTTGGCACATAAACTAAAAAAACGTCACGGAAAATAATTGCTCACGAAAATTGCTCACGAAAATTGTCCCAAGTGGCCCCACGATTCTGAGATTTGGTATGTAGCCCCTTGAGGGACTTCTGAACACAACTGACCGATCCAAGATCAGCTGAGTGGCTCTAGAATCCTTTTTTTTTCCCTAATGATCCCACGATTCTGAGATTTGGTATGTGGGCCCTTGAGGGACTTCTGAACACAACTGACCGATCCAAGATCAGCTGAGTGGCTCTAGAAACCAGTTTTTTCCCTAATGATCCCACGACTCTAGAAACCAGTTTTTTCCCTAATGATCCCACGATTCTGAGATTTGGTATGTGGGCCCTTGAGGGACTTCTGAACACAACTGACCGATCCCAGATCAGCTGAGTGGCTCTAGAATCCAGTTTTTTCCCTAATGATCCCACGATTCTGAGATTCGGTATGTAGCCCCTTGAGGGACTTCTGAACGCAACTGACTTATCCCAGATCAGCTGAGTGGCTCTAGAAACCAGTTTTTTCCCTAATGATCCCACGATTCTGAGATTTGGTATGTGGGCCCTTGAGGGACTTCTGAACACAACTGACCGATCCCAAATCAGCTGAGTGGCTCTAGAAACCAGTTTTTTTCCTAATGATCCCACGATTCTGAGATTTGGTATGTAGCCCCTTGAGGGACTTCTGAACACAACTGACCGATCCAAGATCAGCTGAGTGGCTCTAGAATCCATTTTTTTCCCTAATGATCCCACGATTCTGAGATTTGGTATGTGGGCCCTTGAGGGACTTCTGAACACAACTGACCGATCCAAGATCAGCTGAGTGGCTCTAGAAACCAGTTTTTTCCCTAATGATCCCACGATTCTGAGTTTTGGTATGTAGCCCCTTGAGGGACTTCTGAACACAACTGACCGATCCAAGATCAGCTGAGTGGCAACCGGGGCTTCTTCAGGAAGACATATAAAATTCAACATTCAAAAAAAATAAAATTCAAAAATTTACTCTTATTTGATTGAGGGACTCTAAATATATAATTAACGTCACCAGCGAACTAGGAAAAACATACCTACGGTTACCTACATAAACTTCTCTCACTGATAACTCTGAATTAAATTTTTTATCTCACAAAAGAAAACGATAAGTACCTAACTATTTATTTTTTAAAAATGTTGGATTTTATATTTTAAGTTTTCTCTCCCCGAAGAAGTCCCAGTTCCTGGGGAGAAACGTTGAAGAATAATTTAGAAAAATTCAAGGACAGAAAGGCCTGTTTGTGAAGTCTTGTTATAATTTGAACTGTCCAAATAAAGAAACGTTGCATAATTAGTAGTGTTCTATGTTATTTTTAAATCACCCAAACCATTAATTATTAATTGAATGAAGTTGTACAAATATTTCTGGCAACAACCATTTGAAACCGATGGTCGTGAAGTGATTTTGGAGCTTGCATTTTAACTGCACGCCATAAGTGACGAATAAAATTATTGTAGTAGGCCACGTTTGTTGCTCGGGAACATGAAGTTCACAGCACGTGACCAACAAGGGTCTTCTCTGAAAGCCATCATGCCACGGAGTAATTTGGTCGAAGGATACGGCTTCGTGATCAACAAAGGCCTTCTGAAGGCATACTGTTTCCATAATACTAACTAGATAGGTGCTGGCTTTCATAACAGGGAGGAGCCTTACGCGAAGTCGGGCTAACCTTCCAATCAATCCAATCAGCGAAACAACCTAAGGTCTATATTTCCCAAGGGTTCAACGTTTTCTGGATCCTTGCCGTCGTAAACAGATCGCAAATAACACTGTATCTACTGCAGTATCTGCAGAGTAGCTACTCGGAGGTAGACTTGTAGAAATATGTCTTATTGTAAAACCAGTAAAATGGAATAGCTTCATTCCCAAGAACTAAATTAAAATTGTTGCAAAAACGCTCATCAATAGTACCATCATAAGAAAAAACGGTGCGAATATTGCACACACATTTTTGATTTTTTTGCCCCTTTCCATTTATCAAGACAATTAAGCTTTCATTGACCTGTTAATTCGATTTAATAAAGGTGAATCTATATAAAAACAGACGAAAAAACTCCAATTTTATTTTGGTTTTTTTTTTTTCTTCCCCAGATAGGTATCTAATCCATTTTTACAAGACCAACCCCTGTCATCCCTTATAGGTTTAAAGTATCAGGCACGTCCCAGCAGGATGTGTGACATTTGCTAAAATTGTATATTGTCCAATATAGTTAAGGGGAAAAGCTTAAGATGGCGGTCCATGGTGTTTCTATTCGGTTTCGGGAATTTGAAAATTTAACCACTTAATTTTGAAGAAATGAGGGGGGAGGGTGTTGAAAAAAAATTCTACCTTCTCCTTCTTGGCATTGATGAACCGAAAACAACGCCGCTGTAACTGATTTTTGACCAGCAATACTGGTTCTTGATGAAAAGAATACCCTTTGACACGATTGATGCGAACATTTTTGAAATTCAGTTGTGATACGCATAGGTACTCATTTCCAAGATGTAGTTACTATCCAATCCAAAAGTATTCGTAAATCGTAAATTCTTGAATCGATTCTTATGAATATATCGCCAAGGGAAATCATTTCCAAAGCTACTAAAATGTTTCGATCCGTTGATATACCCTTGTTTCCGACGAAAACGCTGCTAAAACATATACACATCTTTTTTTTGGAAATAGAGCAAACTAAGCTTTCCGAATTACATTATCAATGTACATATTTTTTCTCGTTTCATAGGTATCACGTCGATCAGCACGTTGACTGCCTTAGCCCTAGAAAGGTACCTGATAATCAGCCGTCCACTCAACCGAAGAGTTCTGACGAGAAAGTCAGCTGTACAAGTTGTCATCGGCGTTTGGGCCTACTCGTTCACTCTCACCGCACCACCACTCGTTGGGTGGGGGGAATACGGTCCAGAAGCCGCAAATATAAGGTGAAGAAATATACAATACTTATCTATCACAGGGTGTACAGATAACTGAGAACCTCCCACTTATTTTATCTAATTAGGGGACAAAAAAGTTAACGTCATACTTCATAATTTTTTCTGTAGAATTTCAAAAAATAACAAAATTGTGCACTGGACACTTTTGTAAATGTACACTTGTATAGTGTACAGATGTAATCGGAACCTCCAGTATTATCATAGTTCTGGAATCTAAGTAAAATTTCATGGAAAAATGACAGATCACACTATTTTTTTACAAAGCTCAACAAAGAAGCGCAAATTGTGCATTAAATGTAAATAATTTTAGTTTCTGTAAGAATTAGATTGCCTTTTCTGATACATAATGTTGGGCATTTTTTCACGCTCAATCACGTTGTGATGTTAATTTATTGATATTTGACGAACCATTTGAGAAAAATACCACAAACCATCCACAATCTCATTTTGAACAGTGAAAAACGCTCTAATGTACCTTTTTTTCGGTTTTTTTTTCTAGAATGTGTTGCAAATATCAATAATAAACATTGCTATGTGATACAGCGTGGTGGAAAATGCCACGTTAGGAGGGCTGTATAGCTTCCCCACACATTGTAACATGAACGTATTGAATTAGTTGAACAACAAATTCCGAGTCGGAAGATTGAATGCAAAATATAACAATATCTAATACAAGTGTATACATGCTGGAATACAAATTATTGATTCATGTTTGCATGCGCGGAAATTTATGAAGGTTGACCCACAAAATAATTGAAAATGTCATAAAAATTGATACCTATGTTATTCTCGGAGTGTCGTCGAATATTTGTTTTGCGTATGCGCTATTGTTACCGATTATTCAAGCAAATGCGATAAAATACATGGGGTATCATACAGGACTCAACCACTCCTCGAGTTTGAACGAAATCGGACCAATACTAGTTGATAAGAAATAGACGTTATAAGAAATTAATGTTAGTACTTGCGCACAGACTACCATTCATGCAACGGCAATGGAGGTTGTAGGGGACCGCCTAGAAGCTAACCCGCACGATCTCTGAAAATTTAGCTCCATTAGATTCGAAGTTCTCCTGTGTCAATCAATGTTAGTTTCGCGCATGCGCAATGGTCATTACTCCACCAATTGCGATATAATTTATAATGCATTATTCTAGAACATACGAGTGTACTAAACTACATACTACGTTTGAACGATATCGGACCAACAGATTTATTTATTTATTTATTACAATTTATTTATTTACAAAGGGATAATTTACATCCCTTCACTAAAACTAAAACACAATCAACCTAAATGAGAACATATTCACACGAAATAGAAATAACATAGCACCTATAATAAAGAAAATAAGGAGATAATAACCATCATTTTGTGTATCTATATATAATATATTCATACAGGGAAAGCTAATTTTTTAATTAAGTGTTAACTTGGCACAGCGGTCAGGAACTAGACAAAAGTTCGGCTACGATGCCGACGAAAACCCATGGTGAAAAACGATACTTTGAAGCACCAGAAAACCAAAAATTCAAACCCCAAAATCAAAGCGGTGCATCTCCAAAAACGGCGCATGGATTGAGAATGTATCGGTTACAACATTTTTTGACGTTCGATTATGACCCAAGCGCAACGATAGAGTGGTTCAAAACGAAAAAAAGTTCTGGGATTTCTTGTCCCCATTGTTTTTTTGCTTCCTCGGTATGTCAGGATGACACTCCTAAATTTTTAGCAAAAAATATTAATCCTAATCACTTTACCTGGGTCGATTTTGGCCAGTTATCGACCGCTATCGTAAACCAACCTCTAAATTGGTGCCGAGGTGATGATTTGACGGACGGATTTCAATTTTTTTAGGTCAATTTATGGGTTTTCGCATGCGCTGAACGCGGTGAACTTATTTATTTTACGCTCCGTCCACTAGTTATCCGGTAAACTGGCAGAGGGCGCCAGTTTATTTTACTTGATTTTACTTGAAGATAAGTAAAAATCGAAAATTTCACCGAAAATGCTGTCGCCTGGTAAAAAATTGTACTAGAAACATGCTAAAATGGTCGGATAATATGCTTTGGCATGTTCTGAACATGATTCCGTTTTTTACTATACTTTTCCGCCGATGATTGCTGCGTTTATCGGCCATAAATCTCAAATTATTAGTAGGGTAATAGACAAATTCACCCTAATTTCACCGGAAATTATGTCGCGTTGATAATTTAAGGTTCTGAAATACCTTGTGCCAATAAAATTTAGTATTTTCCAGGATACTCGGTACAAAGCCGTTGGTAATTCAAGGACTTGAACCGGCATTGTACTTATTTGCCAAATATAGCGGCAAAATGGAGAAAATAGCTAAAATTTTCCAATTTTTCTGTAAAATTCCTTACGTTCCATCAGTTTTCCGGGGTCAAATTCGTAGTTCTGAATTGTCTGAACTGTGATTGGATCGTTTGAGCGTAGGGTTAAATATTGTCAGCGGTATCGGTCATGTGTAAAAGCTTGTACAATGGTATCGGGTCGTTAAGCGAATAAGTACAATGCCGGTTCAAGTCCTTGCCAAATTACCAACGGCTTTGTACATCCTGGAAAATACCAAATTTTATCGGCACAAGGTATTTCAGAACCTTAAATTATCAACGCGACATAATTTCAGGTGAAATTAGGGTGAATTTGTCTATTACCCTACTATTAATTTGAGCTTTATGGCCTATAAACGAAGCAATCATCGGCGGAAAAGTATAGTAAAAAACGGAATCATGTTCAGAACATGCCAAAGCATATTATCCGACCATTTTAGCATGTTTCTAGTACAATTCTTAACCAGGCGACAGCATTTTCGGTGAAATTTTCGATTTTTACTTATCTTCAAGTAAAATTAAGTAAAATAAACTGGCGCCCTCGGCCAGTTTACCGGATAACTAGTGGACGGAGACATCCTGACATACCGAGGAAGCAAAAAAACAATGGGGACAAGAAATCCCAGAACTTTTTTTCGTTTTGAACCACTCTATCGTTGCGCTTGGGTCATAATCGAACGTCAAAAAATGTTGTAACCGATACATTCTCAATTCATGCGCCGTTTTTGGAGATGCACCGCTTTGATTTTGGGGTTTGAATTTTTGGTTTTCTGGTGCTTCAAAGTATCGTTTTTCACCATGGGTTTTCGTCGGCATCGTAGCCGAACTTTTGTCTAGTTCCTGACCGCTGTGTTGGGAGGTTGGGAGGATTTTCAACTACTATAAACAACGTGGATCAAAATGAAGATATCCTGAAGAGCTGTTCAAAAAACGGAAGTTAGTGAAAAACGTTGTCTATTTCCACGAAAAATAAAGAGTTACAATGTTAAATCGATTTCGACGGTTAGGCCATCATCAGTAACAAACAATAGTTATTGTTTGTTACTGATGATGGCCTAACCGTCGAAATCGATTTAACATTGTAACTCTTTATTTTTCGTGGAAATAGACAACGTTTTTCACTAACTTCCGTTTTGTAATGGGTTTCCACAACTTCATCGCGAGTGATTTAGTTCGGAGCTGTTTAATTTGTGAAGGTGAAGCGGTAGTTACGTCGACCGTGTGGAATAAATCATTGGCTGATCCGAGCATCCTAACAAGAAAGCCGTTGCCTCCATAGTTTTTCCGATGGTAATCCGGCTTAAATGGGACACGATTCCGTGTTGATCGAGGCGGCACTCTAAAGTTGACAAGAGCCAATAGCGAGGGAGCATCAGACTCATTTTGGACAATATTTGTCAACGTAATCAAATCAGTTTGACGTCGCCTTGGCTCAAGGGTGCCTAAATTTAAAATACGTTTCATTCCCTCGGCATCAAACTCGTCCAGTGCGTCTGTCTTCAGATAAGCAATTCTCAAAAACTTGTTTTGCACTCGCTCAATGGAATGGATGTGAGTGATATATGCTGGACTCCATATTTCCGATGCGAATTCCAGATGACTGCGGACTAAAGAGCAATACAGAACCTTCAAGGGAGCCAAACACCGAAAAGGTCGAGAGGCCCGATAGAGGAAACCGAGTTGTTTGAACCCCTTGGATGTCACATCTAAAATGTGCTTTGAAAAGGAAAAATCTGATTCAATCGTGACTCCAAGGTCCCTCACCCTATTCACTCGCGCCAGAGGTATATCGTTGATCTTGTAATCATAGCAAAAATTTAAAGTTGAAGATGAAGAATCGACATTATAGGAAATTCACGTTTGCGCATGAGTACAGACTACTTTTGATCCGACGGCATTGAATATTATAGGGGACCGTATAAGAGCTTACCTGCAGAACCCCTGACAATTTCATCGAGATCAAACTAAAACCTGGTATAGTTTTGGGCATGACAAGGATTTACCACGGACAGACATAAAGACATCAGACAGACAGACGGGCTCGTTACTAAAATCGACCAACAAGCTCTGAAACGCGAAAAACAAGTGACTTCTTTCATGAACATAAAGCTTTCTTACCTTCAGTAGTGAGGAAGCAAAACAAAAAATCTTGTGTGTCACATAAGGCAGTTCAATGCCTATAAAAACTCGATATCTTGCATTTCGCTTTTATTGTGCAGGTTCTTGCGCAATAAAAATTATAGCTGTGGATCATTAGAAAAACTTCTGCCAAGTTTTTGAGCAACATTCAAAAGTGTTTTGGCGATACCGACATGATTTTTTACAAAGATTCGTGTGCACGTTGGGTTCATTTCACCATCACTGCAGATAATTTTGGATGTGATTAAAAAAATTCCAACTTCGAAGAACAAACATTTAAGAAAATGTTTTTACCGAAGAGAAATCACACAGAACATTCGCCAAACAACAAATTGAAAAAAGCGCAACTTATGACTATTTCTAAGAGAACAATACGTAATTCCAGTCGTGTTCAACAATAATGAGTAAGATTATTCACATTGAAAAACGTCTGCCAAGTTAGGTGTTGCACATACCTTCCTCGTTTAACTATCATGAATGTATGGATCATTGAAAAGTTTTAAATGATCTTGAAAAATTCCATAGCGGAAAAGAGTAAATCAAGAAGTAGCGTGAAACGAAATAATTGGTAAATTAAGAAACGATAAAATGATACTCAATATAATTTATGTTCGCGCATACGCACAATGAACTGATTAGTTGGAACAATGAAATAGGAACGGGACCATCTACAACCTAAACCGCGTATTCACTGACCACTTCGTCAAAATCGGATGAAAACTGTTGAAATTAAGGTCGTTACCAGTATATCACATTGGCGGATGCGCAGTAGCTATTAATGATACAATCATGTTGAAATTGATATGAAGTAATTAAATCGTCTTCTCCCAACTATAATCCAAATTTAAACGAAATCGAACGAATAGGGTGTGAAAAAAGGAGCATAATGGAATATACTTTTACGCATGCGTAGAGTGAAGCATTGAGTCAGGAACTGCATTGTTTGCCTTCCTCCCTCCTCCCACCCTTCTCCCGCCCTTGAATAGTAGTAAATTCATCTTGATATAACGGCCAAACTTTTTTTTCTCGATATTTTTTAAAAGTCCTGATTTTCTAGTATGCTTTACCCATTGGTAATACAAGCTAGGAGCCAAATTTTCAGACCCCTCCTTCGCCCAGCCTTTTCTCTACAACTGTCCGAAGTTTAGGGGTGTGCGTCTAACACTAACTTTTGTTTTAATTGCTCAACCGTTATTGTGCCCAAAAAAATAAGTAAGGTGGCCAATTCTTATGGTAGATCGTCTGCTCTTTCTGATAGTCATGTCTAAATTTACAAACAACTTAAGCTTCCTCATGAAAACTCGAAATAAAAACTTCTTTTTCACATTTCATCGATTCCGCATTTTTTGAAAAAAAATTTTTTGATCTTAAATCATACCTACCAGTATGTAGAATACGAGGTTAAGAGGACGTAATGGGCAGACAAACGGTTTGTCGCCAGAAGTACTTAATGTACGGCCTGTACTCCCAAAAAACGTAAGCTTCCCCATGAAAACAAAAAATAAAACTTCTTTTGCACATTTCATCAAATTCGCATTTTTTGGATAAAATTTTTTTTACCTTAAATCATACATATCAGTATGTAGAATACAAGGTTAAGAGGACGTAATGGACCGACAAACGGTTTGACGCCTGCGGTACTTAATGTACGGCCTGTACTACCAAAATAAAAGAAAAATTGAATATTCATGATAAAATTTGCATCTATCTGAAGTGCCGTCAAATGTGAAGTTAGTTCTAAGCAAATTTGCTAAACTGGGGACTTTACAATGAAAACTCAATTTTTATTTTATTTAGGCAGTACATTCCGTACATTAAGTACCGCTGGCGTCAAACGGTTTGTCGGCCCATTACGTCCTCTTAACCTCCTCGTATTGTACATACTGATAGGGATCATTTAAGATCAAAATATTTTTTTTTCTTCAAAAAATGCGAAATTGATGAATGTGAAAAAGAAGTTTTTATTTTGAGTTTTCGTGAGGAAGCTCACGTTTCTTGGCAGTACAGGCCGTACATTGAGTACCGCTGGCGTCAAACCGTTTGTCGTCCCATTAAGTCCTCTTAACCTCGTATTCTACATACTGATAGGTATGATTTAGGATCAAAAAATTTTTTTTTCAAAAAATGCGAAATTGATGAAATGTGAAAAATAAATTTTTATTTTGAGTTTTCATGGGGAAGCTTTCGTTTTTTGGGAGTACAGGCCGTACATTAAGTACCGCTGGCGTCAAACGGTTTGTCGGCCCATTACGTCCTCTTAACCTCCTTGTATTCTACATACTGATAGGTATCATTTAAGATCAAAATATATTTTTTTTTTTCTTCAAAAAATGCGAAATTGATGAATGTGAAAAAGAAGTTTTTATTTTGAGATTTCGTGAGGAAGCTCACGTTTTTTTGGCAGTACAGGCCGTACATTGAGTACCGCTGGCGTCAAACCGTTTGTCGGCCCATTAAGACCTCTTAACCTCGTATTCTACATACTGGTAGGTATGTTTTAAGATCAAAAAAAATTTTTTTTTTTTTTAAATGCGAAATTGATGAAATGTGAAAAAGGAATTTTTATATTGAGTTTTCATGGGGAAGCTTACGTTTTTTTGGGAGTACAGGCCGTACATTAAGTACTTCTGGCGACAAACCGTTTGTCGGCCCATTAGGTCCTCTTAACTTCGTATTCTACATATTGGTAGGTATGATTTAAGATCAAAAAATGTTTTTTTCAAAAAATGCGAAATTGATGAAATGTGAAAAAGAAATTTTTATTTTGAGTTTTCATGGGGAAGCTTACGTTTTTTGGGAGTACAGGCCGTACATTAAGTACCACTGGCGACAAACCGTTTGTCGGCCGATTACGTCCTCTTAACCTCGTATTCTACATACTAGTAGGTATGATTTAAGATCAAAAATGTATTTTTCAAAAAATGCGAAATTGATGAAATGTGAAAAAGAAGTTTTTATTTCGAGTTTTCATGAGTAAGCTTAAGTTGTTTGTACATTTAGACATGACTATCAGAAAGAGCAGACGATTTACCATAAGAATTGGCCACCTTACTTATTTTTTTGGGCACAATAACGGTTGAGCAATTAAAACAAAAGTTAGTGTTGGACGCACACCCCTAAACTTCGGACAGTTTTAGAGAAAAGGCTGGGCGAAGAAGGGGTCTGAAAATGTGGCTCCTAGCTTGTATTACCAATGGGTACAGCATACTAGAAAATCAGGACTTTTAAAAAATATCGAAAAAAAAAGTTTGGCCGTTCGCGTGAAATGACCCATATATATTTAACTACAATAATTTACATTTCATTTTATTTAATAAATATGTGCCCTTAAATAGAGTTCTGCGACTAATGACCCTCCTGTTTGAAGTGCGGCTTAAACCATTAAAATATTAAAAACATAAAAATTTATAGAAAATAACCTACCTATTTCGGGGTAAACTCTAAAGGAAAACACTAAAGAGAAAAAGTTGTCACGTACATAACTTCCTGATTTACTAAGAAAGAAGAAAAGAAAAGCGTGTTTAGTGGATTTTACGTTTGCGCATATGGCGTCTGATAGCAATAAATTGTTGTTGACAGGAGGCCGAAATGAATAACTATTTCTACAAATACTTCGAATTACTTATTCGAATTGATCGATACGATATATATATATATATATATATATATATATATATATATATATATATATATATATATATATATATATATAGAGAGAGAGAGAGAGAGAGAGAGAGAGAGAGAGAGAGAGAGAGAGAGAGAGAGAGAGAGAGAGAGAGAGAGAGAGAGAGAGAGAGAACCGACTGGGATCGCGACGTGACTAGGACTGACCAATTGCTTGGGGAAGAGGGGAGGAACATTTGATTGAGTGTGCTGTAACACAATTTCGCTTGCAAGTGGAAAAACACAATAACAACGGAATTTGTCGTGGACATCTTGAGCCACATCCGCACAATTCCACTGAAATTCATCGAAATCGGATGAAATTTCGCATCTACTACTCATATGACAGCCAAAAACGTTATGAGGACCATTTACGTCCAGTCTCGTACTATTTCTGAAAATTCAATAACCAGTGGAACACATATAATGTAATAATTCATAGTAGTTTAGTATTCACGGATACCCAGACAGAAAGACGAGCAGACAAAATCGAATATAATATTCTTCGGGGATGTCCAATGACATGAAATGATTAGCAAATATTTCACTTCTCGAAAGTGATCTCAATGCTCTGCCGTACCAGGTTCAAGTCGGAAGCAAAATTATCTCTTAAGTACGGAAACACCAGTGGCTGTACAAATTGCTTTTTTTAACTTTTCTTCGGTCGTTCAACTTTAGGAATTCTGCTAATTCTGGTACACCTACTAAATCTTCTTAGTTTATCTTTTCAAGGTATGACTTTTGAAATTTGATAACATTTCTCGATTTCCGATCAAAATATATAGACTTAATAAAATATATATTATATACATGCAAGTGAGGTGTTGTTTGATAAATCATTAGCTTTCCTAGTGGTAAACGGATTTGAATGAGCAGAAAATTAGAATCCAGAAATGATTATCCTCAGCGCAACGATTGCTTCTTCATTAATACCTATCGCCCATTATTAAAAAAACCACAACTATGGATATCGATTGAGGATCGTCATTGGTAAGCACTTAGGTAAAAATTTGAGCAAATCTCTTTTTTTTTTTTTTTTTTTTTTTTAACAGCCTTCTTTTTTAACACCTGATGTTTTTAGACATTTTTGAATGAAGTAGGTATATAACTAGACTGATGTCCGAGTAAACAGACTACAATAACCGGTAATTCATACCTTTGAGAAACAGTTGCTTATCATGAGAAGTGGCACCCTGAACTCTTTGGTTGGTTCTAATTCAGTAATTGTTCCTTTCAAATGGAACCTTGAAATATGGACATTACTAAACCATCCGCTGGTAATTATCAAAGTATGAACGGCATGTTAATGATTCAGTACGTGTCTCAAGTTTCAAGGACTGGCCCTTGGTAAAACTAATTTGGAGATAGCTTTTCATTATATATTTTTAGTTCTCCACTTTAAATGTAACTTTTGTTAAGAATTAGAGTTTTTCGGTTTCTCGCTTGTATAATTAAAGTGGCAATAATAACATCTTTGGTTTGACTAAAATTAAATCTTATTATACCGACGAAAAGAAAAATCGTGACACGGGGAATTTTTCCTAGAACGTTGAGCCACCGCTAAGTTTTTAAAAGGCGAGTCAAATGAACTTTGAAGCGCTGAATAATTTATTCTCACTTTTTGTCTACCTTGATGATAATAATAAATTGCTTACCACTATTCCCACATTCCTTCATTTGAATGGGACCTACATTCAATATCATACAGAGAGCGCCAAACAATCCGGTAGCAAGTATTAACTGAAACAAATGACTACTATTAATATAGATTTTGTTAGTTTTTATTTATGTATTATTTTCTTTTTAATTGGCTATCCCTACACGAAAACATACGCTTCTACATATCAATATTGTAAGTGGGTTATCCATCTGTTTGTGCGTAGGCTCTCACTAGGAATCTGGTTGCTCCCAAAAGTACGTAAATGATAATTAAAGTAGATAGAGTTGATCGAAACAAATATATGGAGATAATGAGGGACCAAGTGATTTCAACCTAACTATGAAATTATGTAAATATATTTTATCACATTCAAAACATACACCTTCGAGAAGAAAGTATTAGAGTAGATATTTGAAATGCAACATTTAATCCTTCAGCTTGGTATCGCAGTGTGGGGTACGACATCTTATTTAAAAATAATTCAAATTTCATAAAACAATTTTGAACATTGCCTAGGTTAGCTCCATTAAAGAGTACGATACGAACTAAATCACTCGCGATGAATTTCTGGGACCAATTTCACTGGAGAAAACTTGAGTTAATGTAAAACGTAGTAAAATTCCACAGATTAGCAGTACTAGATCGAGGTGTTCTTTACCTCGATTTTCAACGTGAGGTTTTTCCTATTCAAAACACCACTTTCTCATTTTGAAAATACTTTTGTTCGAAACTTCCTCTTTTTGGCTGTTATCATTTGAAACATTCCAAGTATGATTAACATTAACTAGTTATAGTTATAAAAATGGGGGGGGGGGGGGGGGGAGTAGTAAAGTTTTACCTATTGAAGAATTCTGTAACTAAGATGTCGTGAAATTTAATAGATAGTAAAAAGTTATGTAGGTACATTTCGGCAAGAAAGCATTCTATTGATCAGCAAGTGGATTATACAGCGTTTTCATTCAATCAATAAACCTCAAAAATGGGTAGTTGTTTTCATGAGTCACGTGGCGCTTCCACAAAAAATTTACGAAGGGGAGGATAAAGGTCTTGTGTTCCTCCTCCGTGTAGTTTTCTTGTCATAGCACGCCAAGTTGATTCGATTGACCGTGCGTTGGAAGTGTATTCCCGTATCCACAAAATACACGTCAGATGTCCAAAGTTCAAATGGGTTAGCCTACCGTAAGCTCGCCACTTATCTAACATGATTGTTGTCACTGGTAACGTTTTTCAGTTGTTATCGGAAGCAGTGTTTGAATGTCTCTTCTGTTGTTTGAGCTATAATCAAATCGAAATTCGAAACGTGCAGAGGGTGATACAGAAGAAATAAGTGCCTTCGAGAAAATCCATTCGAGTCCACTTCACTCCATCTATTATGGGCCAAGAAATTGATGAAAATGAGTTCGCTCTACTGGAGTTACCAATGTGGATGGGGAGCTTTATGATCTAAATCACAAGAGGTACCCAAGTCTCAACCTTCCAAACTTCATTATTGGTTGTTGAGAATCTGACAGATTACTGCGAGCAGTGGGAGTACGCCACCCATGTTTTAAATGAAGCAAGGAAGCATAAGAACGACTCGAGACTACAGCGCTATCAAGAAGTAATTGCCACATTGCATCCAAATCAGCAGCGAGTTCAGCTTCAGTGTCTGAATGGCTGATGGTCCTCCCAAAAGTGACAGATAGTTTCGACTTGTCTTTTCCTCAATTTTAAGAAACACTAGCATTGCGGTACAGCCGCACTTCAATTGAGTTGCCTGAGTGTTGGAAGGATGTTAAATTTTGACATTTCGCATGCCTTGTAAAAGGGGCTACAATGCAGTACGTGATGAAACGGCTATGCTAGCGCCAGCGGATTTGGCATGGGGAGGGGCTGCAGTAGAACCTGCAGTGCGAGAGGCTGAAGACAGAGTTCCAGAGTTAATAGCTGTGTCAGTTCCCGTCAGAATCCAAGAGAATGTGCTGCGCGTCCGTCGCTTCGGCACCAGGCGTCATTCTCACGTTGTTGAATTGCTGTGGGTTTCGATAGATGGGGATCCGAGAACCGGAAAACCAATCTACTCCGAACATAGCACTCAAATGCTACTAGTACGAGTGGTATCTCTTATGGGATACTGTCACACCCTCTCTCTCTCTCTCTCTCTCTCTCTCTCTCTCTCTCTCTCTCTCTCTCTCTCTCTCTCTCTCTCTCTCTCTCTCTCTCTCTCTCTCTCTCTCTCTCTCTCTCTCTCTCGAGGATTTAGGCCCCACTGCACCTCTGGGGGGGAGACCTAAGTCTTGATAAGGTAGCAGAGCGTGGCTACCAATTACCTCTCAGGAATGATCCTGAAATGAGGTGATGAAAGAAAAGAAAGAAGAATAAACTGAAATTATGGAACGAAATTACCTCTCAGGAATGGACCTGAAATGAGGTGTAGATGAAAAATAAAGCACAAATGGAAATTATAAATGAGAATTATCCCTCAGGATTTACCTGAAATAGGGGTTAAATAGAAAATAAATTAGCACACGTGCTGGAAATGAAAAAATAGAGTAGGGATCGTCCCTAACAGCTGAATTTAAGCTAATTAGGTAACGCTCAAGCTACCACGTGACAATGGGTATTAATTTCTTCAAAATTGGTCACCCATTATCACATAGCTGATATCAAGGTGGAAGGGGGGAGAGTGGGAGGCCGGCGTTCTTCAATAACTTCATAATCAACGCCGACGCCGCTTGTCATACTTCCCTAACCTGGGAAAGAGTAGCTCGATCAGAAGCAGTTGAAAACACAGGGAATATTACCAAGTAGCCGATGATCATCGGGGTCCTTTCACCCCTCTACTTCGTTCAGTGGATGGAGCGCTACACTACGAGTTCAACGTGTTTCTGAAAAGGATAGAGCCCACAACTTAGGCTCAAGACTAGGCTTAAGACTTTAGGACTAAGAAAACTTAGGCTGGACCACAGTCAGAATGCTAATGGCCATCTTAAAGGTGGTCTCTCAAAGGATTCATGGAACACGAAGAAGTTTGAGTCACTGGGGATGGAGGATAGAGCTGTCACGTGGTTGAACTCGTTTTTGAAGGTTTTAAAGACCTTGTTTTTGTTTGCCGTTTCAATTGTTTTGTCCACTTTTGATCCCCGGCTACCCTCCCATCATCTAACCAATACAATTATGTCGATTTTCAGATTATAGGTACAATGAATTTAAGGTATATTTTAAGCATAACTTTGCACCTACATTTTTTAATGTTCTAGTTCAGAATTAGTAAACTTTTACCTACTAATATTCAGCTAAAAAATATGAATTTTAGATATTGAAAGAAGAAAAGCTAAGCGAAGATTTGTACACCTCGATCGTGGTTTGGTAAGCTCTCCAACTGAATTGAAATCAAATAGTCTGCTGGTGTAAAGGGACAATGAGTCCTTTCCAGTTTGTTTCCTTTTTAGCGAATTTTCGTAAAAATGAAGATATTGCAATAGCTCAAAAAAATTTAAAATAACATTTTTTGGAAAAAAAATTCCTCATGTTATGAGGCATTCTGAAACGATTTTTGAAGTATATATATATATATATATATATATATATATATATATATATATATATATATATATATATATAATATAGTACAATAGTAATATTATAGTTATATAATATAAGAATATTATACATATATGTATAGATATATTTGTAAAATTGGAATTTTTTCTCGTACTTCCCAATAGATAAACACTGGCTCCTACATTTGGTCTTAAAACATTTTGCTAAGTTGGAATCAAATCTCGGAATGACGAGGTGATGCACTGTTTGCAAGAGAATTCGATTCACACTGAAATTTATCACCCCCTTTACTATACCCATGTGTTAAATATGTATTTTATAGTTAATTAGATTTTGATTTTTCGAAATATATTATAATCATCCTTTTGCTATTTCGGTTGAGGCATGATATCAAAATTTAGTTAGAAGAGTAACTTATGACTTATCAACATTTTATCCATTTCCGGAATATCGGAAATCACACCAACTTACTTATTGGTTAAAACCTGTAGAAATAAACCTTGAAGTGTGAATGACGCTGAGAATTAAAATACGTGACAGTAGAGTATCTGGATTTCCTTCTATCTCTCTATTCGAGACTTGACCCTAGGAATGGAAATAGCAGCACGGTCAGAGGGTCCATTCGTTGATCGGCTGCCTTGGGACCTCGCATTCTTCAACGTTACTCAGGAAAATTCCTTATCCGTTACTTCAAATTCCAGTTGGATACCTTTTGGAATTGAGAATATAGAAGAAAGGAGGTCGGAGGAAAATGACAGAGCTCAATACTGTAGAGGCTACTTGATCTGCATCTGGATCAGAAACGCACGGAAATCTATATCAGTAAAAATCAAATACCTAATTATGTTTGTTTGTCCTTTATGCGCGACCATAATTATGAACCGATTTTGAGGCTATTTTTCACAGCTTTGCTGTTTTTCATTTTGATGCTCTTTGAACACCAGAAAGAACGCCAACTCGGATAAACGACTTCGTAATTAAAGAAAAATTGGAAATGCGTCGAACTTTTCACGTCAAATGTGGATGTGGTGGGTTCACGCAAAAATAACTTTCGATAACCAATTCATCGATACCAAAATGATTTTGGTGGGTTGAGCCGAAGAGTTTTTATTCGTAAAGATAGATCTTTAAAATGTGATATTTAAAACGCCTTATTAACTGTAGCAATGTCGGGAATAGTTTTAATGTAACTAAGGTTATACCTATTGAGATTAGGTAAAAATTGAAACTTAATTGCTGAAATTTCAATTAAAGCCTTTTTGGGACTGCTGGTTAATCGTTATATAAACAACTCAAAGCTTGTTTCTATCTATCTATATTTGTATCTATGTATGTTCCCAATAGACGACTTAATGGCTGGACCGATTCTGAAGAGGGCGGTCGTAAAATGATCAACGAGTTCCGTAGCAAAAAGTAGGCTAGGTCTGAACAACCAAAACATCCTTCTACTTCATAAATGGCGCTACTCTTCGAAACCTATTTGTTTAGTTCCCAAACGGTGGTTCGTGACAAGAGGAGACGGTTTTGCTACGGGTGTTCTGAGTGAAAGCATGGGTTGCATCATCGATAGTTGATTGACGGGAATTAGATACTTCGCGCAAAGCACGAGACAGAAAACTGATTTGTTTGGCTCCCAAAATTTTATTATGGTTGCCAACACGCAGTTCGGGGCCTTTCTTTGCGCGTGTTTGGATTTGACGATTTCGATCAGCTGATTGAGCTAAATTCTCTCCTGTTCACCCTAGGAATTTGAAATTTGATAGGGTGATTCTTTGGGACATTAAGAGACGATTGCAACTATGGGATCTTTCCTAATCAGCCGCGTGAGCAAAACTATCTCCTATTCACCCTAGGAAGATGAAATTTGATAGGGAGACTCTCTGGGTCATTAAGATACGATTGATTTGATGGGCTTTTTCATGATCTGCTGAGCGATCTAAATTCTCTCCTGTTCACCCTTGGAAGTTGAAATTTGACAGGAAGATCGCTGGGTCATTAAGGGACGATTGAAATAATGGCATCTTTCCTGATCAGCTGTTTGAGCTAAATTCTCTCCTGTTCACTCTAGGAAGTTGAAAATTAATAGGGAGACTTTGTGGGTCATTAAGATACGATTCATTGAAATCATGGTCTCTTTCTGATCAGCTGAGTGAGCTAAATTCTTCTCGTTTTCACCCTAGAAAATCAAAAGTTTAAAGAGCGACTCTTTGGTACATTAAGTGACGATTCAAGTTGAAACCGACTAATATGTTATACGTTGGTGAAAAAACGGAAGTGAATTGAAGACGATGTTTTTTTCCGCGAAAAAATAAGCGTTATTTACATTGTTAATTATGTACAATTTTTTTACAATAATTGTTACAATATTGTTGTACATGTCATCAAAATTTTTGTTCCATGTTATCAACATGGCAACGAAGAATTAATTCGTTGAAATTGACAACAATCCTTAGAGATGTAGTTCGTATAATTTACTCTTCGTCACCTTTCACAATAATTTTCGATCAATCTCCTTCATCAATACATCCATCGTATAGTATAATAAAATATGGACCGCACATTTGCTTCGATTAAGTTGCATTGCTGTGTTCATTCCGGATCTAGGTAACACAGCTCCCTTCCTTCCTACCAGCACTCAGCTAAAAATCCTTTGTGATTAGAATAGGTACTTTGTAGTATTTCTTTAGAGTCTACGATTCGGATCATTGAAATGCTCTGAATGAATTTCTGATCCAGGAAGAATCTATCAGACATGATGCTGCAAACTGATCCGCCACAAACGCATATTTTTCAACGAAAAAAATCCCAAAATAATAAACTATGGTTTATACCAAAAATTGAATGAGTTTCGAAGAAAAATATGTGTACATATGTCTTACTTTAAATAACCTTTGATGGATAAAATTTGTGAATAAGCTGATGATACTATGTTGACTGTCCGTACTGAATTGAGTACGGTCAAGTGTTGGTTTGATGTAGCAACTGAGCACCTACTTGTTAGGAACAGCAAAGTTGGCGTCATTAATTTACCTCCTTCATCGTGAAGTTGACATTTTTCCATGGAAGAAAAAACTGTGAAACCCGTGTGAGGTTAAAATTACGTAGTTTTCGGGACAGGTTTAAATTACCCAGAGAATGAGAACTTTCCTACCCGTTCACCTCTAAACGATTATTCTAAACAGATATACGAGAGGAAAATTTATCTGAATAATCCCTCGGGCTGCCCCTTCTTTCTCCAGTTTATAAATTTTAGTTACTCGTAATAGAAATTGATGTTCTCCAAATAAATCATTACCAAGCTCACTTAAAGGATTGCTATGAAGAATTTAGAAGGCAGTGTTTGATCCATTAAAGCCGGTAAGAATGTTTTGGTTCAAACAGCAACAACTCAGATGTAACCATCATTATCCTGACAGAAGGGGTTGTTTTTTCTAATTCAACCTCTGTTTTTTTCATGAGATCATGATGGTAAATATTAGGCCGCTTACTTTGGTTTATTTTACTCGTCTCTGTCAACAAAAGCCTGAAGCGAAGTATATCTAAAAATATCTGCATTGCTGGTTATGAAAGTCCGAATTAGTGGTCTGGTAAACACTGTGTTCCCTGTTAAAACTCAGGAGCAGAATAAATTAGCTTTCCTTATTAGGCGAACAAACGAAACAAAGGATGAATAATACTGCGCATAGAGTAGAATTCGTGTTGACTTGTGAATGTTGTTTCTCCATCTTCGATGAGTTACAGGTATAACATTACCACGCATTAAATGGGAGAAACGGTTGAGCGTTGGCAAGTATGATCTATCCTCAACTCCATCTGAAATTCAGTTCGCTCCAGCAGAAGTGGATTCCAGCTCCATCTCATGCGATAATTCCCCACGTGCATTGGTTTGCTCAAGTTTTGTGGTAAATTCTAACGATAGACTACGACTTAACAGTATTGCTGAACTTTTGTAATAATTGGCCGCTCAAGCTCTCAATCTTCCAATACCTTGGGTGCCCTAAATTACTGTAACGCACAAATGCTGTCATAACAGTAATAGTAGTACAGTAGTAACAAGAATTACCGTAACCAATGCTGAACAACATGGAGAAAATCGAACATTTTCCAATAAGGTTTGTTTACGCTCTAAGGTATGTTTTTTCTATAATGCGGAATCCTTATATATAAAACTCAAAGTTTGTTTCTATCGATCTATCTATCTATTGTAAGCTGGTAGATTCAGGGGTTACCTTGGGAGGGAGACAAAAAGCAACGGGATTCTAAATAGAAAGGGAAGAGAAACGCGCCCCCAATCCTCCCTTGACAGCGGGGACGGGTCTGCCCCTGCCGAGGAGCCTGTAGGCGGATGCCAACACTTTGTATGTATGTTCCCAATAGACGGCTAAACGACTAGACCGATTCTGACGGGAGCGGTCTTAAAATGATCAGCAAGTTCCGGCGCACAACATAGGCTAAGTTTGGACCCCCAAGACTTCATCCTTCTACTTCATAAACGGCATTACCCTTTGCAACCGATTTGTTTGGTTCCCGAACTTTTGTTATTACGGTTGCTAACAGGCGGGTTTATAATGAGGCGGAAATTCATGACAAGTTGAGAAGCCTTGAAGGGTTGCTACGGGTGTTGCGAGTGAAGCATGGGTTGCATTATTGATAGTTGATTGATGGGAACTAGATATCCTGCGAAATTTTAATAAGGTTGTCAACACGCAGTTCGGGCCCTTTCTTCGCGCGTGTTTGGTTTTGACGATTTCGATCTGTTAAATTCTCTCTTGTTCACCCTAGAAAGTTGAAATGTAATAGGGTGACTCTTTGGGACAATAAGAGCTGTTTGAAATTATGGGCTCTTTCCTAATCATTTGAGTGAGCTAAATTTTCTCCTGTTCACCCTAGGAAGTTGAAATTTGATAGGACCACGAAATGAGACGATTGAAATGATGGGCTTTTTCATGATGAGCTGAGTGACCTAAATTCTCTCCTGTTTACTCTAGGAAGTAGAAATAGACAGGGAGACGTCTCTTTTATGGTCAGCTGACTGAGCTAAATTCTCTCCTATTCACCCTAGGAAGTCGAAATTTGATAGCGTGACACTTTGGAACAATAAGAAATAATTGAAATTAAGGGCTCTTTTATGATCAGTCCTGGCCTGATTTTGCTATTTTATGCTGTAATTTGGCATGCAGCCTCCGTAGTTACGAACGCAGTCTGGATGTCGTTATTTCAACAGTCCCACCAACTAACCCATACAGGTGTGCCTGTGCAACGCACGGGTATCCTTCTATCTTACGAGTATATTTTATACTGATAGGCGAGCATCATTTAGACCTGTAGGCAAGCATCATTAATAATTGTGGAAGCATCGAGTAGAATCCACCACAATACCCATGTCATGAACCTTTGTTACCGACCAAGATAAATCATTGTTTACTACCCTAAATTCTGTTAGTTGCCATTTCAAGATTAGTGGATAGTATTTATGTATAAATATAAATTGACAATATAAAAATCCAAAATTTGGAGAGAAAAAAAAAAATCTCAAAAGTAGGAAGTTTGAAGTGGTTGTGGGTTTTTTTTTTTTTTTGTTTATCATCTTTTTTTCTCTCTGTTTGTTCAACAGAGATAACATTTCATGTTAATTTCAAGAGTTTGAAAATTTGAATGCAAATTATAAAATCGGATTTATATGGTCTGAAGGGTACCGCATCCCATTTAGTCAACCACAACAAAAAAGCATGGTTACGATAACTTTGGAATTAATAATTTGATCAATTTCATTTCAGAGATTGGTATGACTCGATTAGGACCGATCGATCTAGGTATTTGTTTTCTACAAGGAAGCAGAACCTTCAATAGAAAACACGTCGACACGATTGGTAATCATAAATGCCGTGAACATAGTAAAAATTCCTACACCACTACGACTATCAAACCTCGTCGTTTAATTACAATGGAATTCTCTTATCAAGAAGTTGAGTTTACGATAACTTTACTATCATATGAAAAGAGTAGTGAAGCGAAGGCAGGAGTTTCATTTTACTTCATTAATTTTTTTCTCGTTAAGTGCTAACATCTATATAGGTCATAATTAGACAATAATGAAGTTACATTAGCTGTGTATGGTATCACTTCTTCCGTATTATTAAACTTCCTGTCGTTATTAATTTTTTTCTTCAAATATTTAAGTCATTTACTCATTTGACTGGTGTTTCCCTTTTGATTGTAATATCATTTTGGTTCATCATTTTGCAATAATAAACGTTGGTAATCAAAAAGAAGAAAAAAAAAAAAAGTGTTAAACCCCTTTCCTTCCTCTTTCAAAATTTTAATGGTTTACGTTTCAGGTTGCGTAAAATCCAAGAATCGATGAAAAATAAATCCATCCATCCTCCGTGTACGAGTACTGTCCGTAGCTTTTCTACAAAACTACTGGACTTAAGTTTTTGAAACTTTGGTCTAAAATCCCCTATCGGTAGATGATGGCTCTGAATTATCTATATCACTTTCGATCAACCCTAAAGGGTAGATCTGGGGGCTTAAACGCTAAAAAAATGAAATTACGAAAACATTAGAAAGAAGAATAATTTTTATTTTTACCTAACACACCTAATTAAAATTAATTTCCTCTCCGTAGGTGTCATTATATATTATTTATATAATATAGCATAGACTTCATCTAATGACTACAGTTATCTGCGTAGAAGGGCTATTTTGAACCGAAATTATAAACTTTGTTAATTAATTGGCACCGTTTAATGATTCGCGTGGAACAGGATGAGATTTGGGAGTTATTCATCCTCAGTCCCGTTATTTTTGGTTTCTCTCATCAACGGGTTTCAGTTTTTATTGCGTTTGATGTACAGATATATATTAGGTGGTACACTTGAATTAAAACAAGGCTCAATGTTTGGGTATTGACTGTTTTTGATTTTGTAGATTTCAGGAACTCATGTTTTTGGATGACACGACAATACATTTAATATCGAGCCCATCAGCTGACAATGTTTATTTAGCACTTGATGATATTTCGGCTTTTTCCTCATTGGTTTTTTGCTTAATTTCTTGTTCTTAACGTGTACTAGATAGAACCAAAAACTTGGAACTAAGGTCGAATGGATTAGTCGTGAAACCAGAGAATTTCTTGGGTATAATTTTGGATATTAGACTCTCCTGGTTGAGCATGTTGATTCATTGGTTTGAAAGCTGGTTTCGTACAACTTTGTTCTCCGTCGCACTTCTATCACCATTTCGAAACATGTTTTGTGATCAGTATTTTACCTTGCTAAATTTGATTGGAATGGGGTGTCTCAGTGACAAGATTTTCTAGGCTCAGAAGATTATTACATAAGTACCATTAATCTGCAATTTCGGACCGCATCAATATTGTGGACAGTTTTTTAGAAAAATGAATGCACTGATTGATTGAAATTTGTGAAAATCAGCATTAGTTCATTCGTGACTGGAGCGATGTTACAAGATAAAAAACAAGTAGATCAGTGCTCGCGAAGTGAGTTACATGATAGCGCATTTTCTTGTAAGGAGATCCGATTGAAATAGACGCTTCCTCCGTTGAATAGTAGACAAAGTGGATTTGGAGTTCACTTCGCTGATCAATGACCTCTCATGCGTCAGCATCTCCTGTTACATCTTTATCCTTGCCATATTCCTGATTTAATCCATACCTATTTTCATCAAAATCGTATGTCGGGAAGTGACATTTATAACGATTTTAAGAGGACATATAAACATATATCAACGGTAAAAGCTCATTGTTTTCCATACTTTATAACAATGTACATTGTTCTTTCATACGAACGTATTGTGCAGATACCTACACAGGTATACCTAATCAAATATTTATTATTCAAACGGAAAAGTTGTAGCATTTCACATTGTTTAGTTCTTACTCTTAACTTGGGTATGAAAGACGTATTTAAATTACTTATTCTAAAGCTGCGTTCCATTTAATACCCTAGCTTTCCAGTAATCATAAAATAAGTATTTTCATCTTATAATAGTTGAATATTAGAAGACACTTTTGCTTCCCTACTACTGAAGGCAGGGAAGCGTTGTGATCGTGCAAGAAGTTTAAAATTGTTGCCCTCCAAAATCAAAATGTTCACATCCTTATTAATTTGATCAAATATATTTGCACATATTTATATCAATTGAATGAATATCAATTATAACCACAAATATTTTCACACGCTTTTTACGTTGAGCAATTATCAGCATGTCATGTTTGTCTGTCTGCGTTTCCGTGGTATTTCCAAGTCACGCCCAAAACTGTACTAAGTTTTTGTCCGTTTTTGATGAAATTATCGGGGCTTTTGAGGATTGCTCCTAGATCCCCTGTAAATGTCATTGCATCGGATCAAGAGTAACGTGTGCGCCTGCGCAAACCTAAGTTTCTGATAACGTAGATTCCTCATCATTAATGAGTCCGATTTAGTTCAAACTCGGTGGGTATTTGGGTGAAAGTTCCTGGTTGGTGCGCTATGAATCTTATTGCTATTAGTTTAGCGTTACAACTATTACACATGCTCAAATCTTAAATTCATTGACACAGGCGAACCTCCACTACTGAAAGATCGAATTTGATGAAATTTGCCAGGTTTGTGCGGGTTAACCCCTATAAAATTACGAGTTTCAGGAATCGTAGACTGATCATAATGATTGCATTAGTATCAAGCGCAAATGTAAAACGAAATCTTGCATTGTTTACAATTTTGCGATTTTCAACCAACTCTTTTTAATTGTTTGGTTTGCACTTGAAACAAAAACATCTTATATATTAGCTTTAGTTAATTATTACTAATAATAAAAAGTGGCCGATTTTCCCCACACCCTACAATATTAATCTAAACGTAATGCATTTCTAAACTACAACGATCAATCTTATTTGTTTCAGTTGTTCCATAAGCTGGGAAGATAGGAGCACTCTGTCCACGTCGTACATTATTTTTTTATTCATCTTCGGATTTTTCGTCCCGCTTTTCGTCATTTGCTACTCCTACATCAACATCATATTCACCATGCGAGAGGTAAGCAGCACCAATCATTATTATGATACCCTTTTATTATACCCCGCATGCTTGCATTCCTCCTTACTGTCATTTATTATTTCCAATACATTGTAAACCTTTGTAATATATCAAGAAGAAACGGGTGCAACTACTCTCAATATTTATTGGTTTACGTTACAATATACGTAGATTCCAAAACTCAAATTAAAAAATCGACCGACCGGTGTTCGAAGTTGAAAATCACAGATTAGTCAAGATCGTGTCTGAAATCTCGTCATCATTTTCAATCTACACAGCGAGGGAAAACTGGAACTTGAAAAATTCTTACCTCAGATCATCCAATCATTATCTCAAAAACTTTTAATTAAATGTGTAGTTTTTCTTTTGGTTTTCGTAAAACTTGAGCTCCATGAGTATTAAGGTGATGGAACTAAAAAGAACATTGTTGTGTTTTGTTGCGATATTAGTTTAAGAAACTGTGAGCCGATTGAGTCTGGCGAAACAAAACTCGCGGAAAATTATAATTTCCCGCTAAGAGGATCTAGGGAATTGAGTTGGAAAAATTGAACTGAAAAATTTCTCGTGGTAAAACCTGAACTGATAATACCCTTCAAACAACCTCTAGTACAATCTGAACAAGGAGAGATGGAAGTTGATTATTTTCCCCGGAGTATTAGTATCACTGTCAAATAAATAATCAGAAGAAGTTCCAGTCATGCAGTATGCTCTATGAACAAATTTTCTAATTTAACTTGACTACGAAAATTCACTAAAAAAACAGAATTGAACATTGGTCTGGAGCACGTGAAGTCACTGTCGTAATGTTTGGTCAAAGAGAGGTAATTCCGCCCTTATGACACTGCCCAACTCGGATAACAAGGACAATGCACCGGAGCCAGTTACGTCACGTCGTCTCCTTGGTAAGGAAAGAAAACTGGGAAAGCTTTCAAATGGGAAATTGAAAAATCAGGAGTTCTATGGACACTGCTGGTTCGAGAGGTAGGTAGGTAGGTTGAACGGGCAAAGAACAAGGAAGTTGAAATGCAAGACTGGTCGCAGTTTTATTAGGCCAATCTCGTCCTCTCTCGGGCTTGTTGTTCTTTCCTCTCCTCTTTACTTTCCAGGCCCCTTGATACAGGCATTTCCCTTTCTACTCTTTTCATTAAGTGAACTACAAGTTACATAGATTGTTCAGACAAACACCTGCGACTCCAAGGTTCACCATCACATTATGCTGATATCTTACGTTGCTTGAACTTTCCGAAAATTAAAGCAGCTGAGCTACACTCAAAGTCATTAATGAATTATAAACAATCCTCGAGGTATAATAACGTGACTTGATAGTAACCAGACGTTATTATGTGTTTCATTAACGAAGTGAAAAATGAAGGTGAATGCCTTCATATATCCGATTGCATTATATAGGAGGAACATTAAGATACGAATGAAATCATGGTCTCATTTCCGATCAGCTTAATGAGCTAAATTCTCTCCCGTTTACCTTAGGAAGTTGAAATTTGATTGAGCCTTAGGAAGATTATAATGGCTATTGAAATGTTGTGATTTTCGCTGATCAGCAGAGGGAGTTATTTTCTCTCTTTTTCATGGTAGGATGAAACTATGGGCTCTTTTTTCATCAGATGGGTGAGTTATTTCCTCTTTACTCTAGGAAGTTGAAATTTTATAGAGAAACTCTCTGGGACATTAGCAGACGAATAAAATGACGGTCTCTATCCTGATCAGCTAAATAAGCTATCCTGTTCACCTTAGGAAGTTGAAACTTGGTGGAGAATCTCTCTGAGACATCAAGAGACATGTTTAAATTTGAATTTATGGGCTCTTTCCTGATCATCAGAGTGATTTCTCCTGTTCACCCCGAGAAATTGAAAATTGATAGGGAGACTCTCTGAGACATTAGGAGACAAAAGAAATAGTAGCTCCACCCTTATCAGCTGATTTAACAAATCGACTCAAGCAAATTCACTACCCGAAAACATACCTTTGAATTAATGTGTTTCCATGAAGAGGAGAAACTGGTTTGATTTTAGCGGATTTTCTTAGAAAATGTGACTATTGGAATGGCTCCAAAAATTTAAAATGAAGACTTTCGAACTATTTATTCATTTAAATCCCTTTTGAGGCATTTTGAAATGAATTAATTTGTATATAAACACTTTTTCATATATATATATATATATATATATATGAAATTATGAATTTTTTTAATATCCTGGACCCCCCGGATCTTTTCTCTTTTGTACTGCGTAGAAAACGAGGATAATTTGCTATGCAATTTATTAATTGCATATTATCAATGCTAGCGACGATTAATTAATTAACTAATTTTAATTACATAAAAAAATGGATATAAAAAAAAATTTGGATACAAAAAAATTTTCAAGCCTGGCTGGGATTCGAACCCACGATGCGCATGAACGTGCTACTTGGAGGTGCTGGATTTTCGTTACGGACGTTACAAAAAAAATTGTTGGGGGTCGGCCTAAGAATCGCATAGCAATTCACACAGCAGCTTGTCCCGGATACAATCCCGGCAAATAGCCGTGGAGCCTCTCCCACATATCCTACAGGCATGGGGCAGCAGCCTGCTATTCATTATTTCTCCCCCGGGACCTCCGATCTTCTTGAAGACTTGAAAACTGAAGTTTTGAGGCTCGAGGAGCAGGAAGACCACATTGATGGTTATTATGGTGCTTACCTGCAGGATCTGATGAGGAGGGTCTAGATGGCATGGAGGGCGAGGTTGTGGTCTATATGCAGAGGATCCCACAGGTTGAGGAAGCGACCATGGCTGGGCATAAAGGAGTGGTTCCTCGAACATTGGTGCCCAGTGGAGGTCTCAGAGCAACAAGAAAGCGGGTTGCTTGTGGAAGAAGCATTCGGCTTTTGTAGCTGCAGAGGTACTGGAGCGAGCTAGGGATGTTTGTGGGCTAATGAGAGCCACTCTTGAGTGCACCTAGCCACAACTCTGGTGAGCCAGTGGTACCCTCACCTCCCACCAGGGATTCCTTGGGCAGCATTATGTGCATACTGGTGCTTCGTAACGGGCGCCTAAGTGTCATGCGTAAAACTCCACTTCTGCTGGACCTGGTGTTTCCGCCCGATGCTGGTATAAAGCACCAAATCCAGTTTAGCTGATCATCTTCAACCTTCTGCTACTATTGGGAAGTCCCCCAATCTCTATATCCTCAATAGTTTCCCGCCACTTTCAAATGATTCTGCATCTCGCTTCTAAGCGGCTGGTGTCATAGGTGACGTTCGGAGAGCATTTTGGCCAGGGGACGGCACAGCAGAAAACCTAACAGCTCTCCAAACTGTCATTTCGCTAGCTCACATCAAAATACGGCAGCTCCATCTTGCCACTCTGATGGACATTGATGAAGCCTTTGGTACTGTAAACCATTTTGCTTCATCGATTTCCTTTGTGATGTCAGGGCCCCAGCTCATTTAATTGAGTATGTTGCCTTTCTGTACCATGAAAGCGTGACGGTCCTCGAGGCGATATGACAGTGGATGTGGTCATTGGTCACATGGTACGCCACAGTGATCCTCTGTCACCGGTCGTAGACACGGCCTTAGGTAAGCTGCGGGAAAATGTGGTGCGGGAAAAGTGCCACAGAGTTACTCGAGTTGGGGATCTTATCACCACCCGCTTCCTTTCATTCCACGCTTCCTCCTCCTCCTTCTACAACTTCGTTCATCCCTAACCTGCATCGAATAAACCTGGGAGTCCTCCCCACTTCTTATATTCATTTATTTATTTTGAAAGTTAATGGTGTGCCTTTTCACCTTTAAGGAAAGGTTTGTAAAATAAAAGAAAAAAAGGGTAGGTTTAACTTCTGTGTGTGTGTGTCGCTTGAGGAAGTTATACATTCTAGACGATAACTCTCTTGAGGATTAAGATCGAAATTCCGTTCTTGCGCCAAAAAATCGAGCTTTCCGAATGAAAGGGTACCTATTTATTCTGTTGAAATTGCTCGTTGACCAGTAGTATTAAATCGGTTTGACCAACTTAATTTCAAAACATGTGCTAAAAAATCTCTAAAATGACTAAAAATTTGTAAAACAATAATACATTTATATTTTACTAGCCATTCTTATTAATAACTAGCCGCTCCGGCTCGCTACGCTCGCCTCCACGTCCAGCCGGGGGGCAAGCCCCCCGGACCCCCCATTAAGTTGCTCGCTTCGCTCGCAACGTGTGGCGTGTAGGGAATATTGCTCGCTTCGCTCGCAAAGTCTGGCATGTAGGATATGTTGCGTATGGCATTTAGGGAATTTTACTCGCTTTGCTCGCAAACGGTAGATCCCTAAGGGTAGGTTTAACTTCTGTAGGGGATGCTGCTCGCTACGCTCGCTTGAGGAAGTTATACTGCCCACCCAACTTGGCAGACGTTTTTTTCTGTTGGGGAATTCTTACTTACAAATTAAATCTTATAAAACTACGTGGAACCACGAAAAGTTTATTAGGGGATGTTGCTCGCTTCGCTCGCAAGTCCGTATTTATTCTGTAGGGGATGCTGCTCGCTTCGCTCGCTTGAAGAAGTTATACTGCCCACCCAACTTGGCAGACGTTTTTTTCTGTTGGAAATTCTTACAAACAAATTAATTCTTATAAAACTAAGTGGAACCACGAAAAGTTTATTAGGGAATGATGTACTGCCCACCCAACTTGGCAGACGTTTTTATCAGTTGGGAATTCTTACAAACAAATTAAATCTTAGAAACTACGTGGAACCACGAAAAGTTTATTCGGGGATGTTGCTCGCTTAGCTCGCAAGGTATACCTGTATATGTGTAGGACAAAGTCCGTATTTATTATTTGAAATGGCTCTCGCTTCGCTCGCAAGGTATTGCGTAGAAGTGCAAATGGGAAATCCCCTGTGAGGGTCCCTTCAGGTAAGCAACGTTGTGTAACGGCGGCCCGTGGTCGATTAATTTCTGATGTTAAACGCTTCCCTCGCAATTCCCCTCCCAATTTGACCTACTTTCCGCTCGCAAAGTATGGCATTTAGGGGATGTTGCTCGGTTCGCTCGCAAACGGTAGATCTCTAAGGGTAGGTTTAACTTCTGTAGGGGATGCTGCTCGCTTCGCTCGCAAACGGTAGATCTCTAAGGGTAGGCTTAACTTCTGTAGGGGATGCTGCTCGCTTCGCTCGCTTGAGGAAGTTATACTGCCCACCCAACTTGGCAGACGTTTTTTTCAGTTGGGAATTATTACAAACAAATTAAATCTTATAAAACTACGTGGAACCACGAAAAGTTTATTCGGGGATGTTGCTCGCTTCGCTCGCAAGGTATACCTGTATATGTGTAGGAAAAGTGCCACAGAGTTACTCGAGTTGGGGATCTTATCACCACCCGCTTCCTTTCATCCCACGCTTCCTCCTCCTCCTTCTACAACTTCGTTCATCCCTAACCTGCATCGAATAAACCTGGGAGTCCTCCCCACTTCTTATATTCATTTATTTATTTTGAAAGTGCCTCTTCACCTTTAAGGAAAGGTTTGTAAAATAAAAGAAAAAAAAAAGTGTGTGTGTGTCATTCTAGACGATAACTCTCTTGAGGATTGAGATCGAAATTCCGTTCTTGCGCCAAAAAATCGAGCTTTCCGAATGAAAGGGTGAATTTGTTGACCAGTAGTATTAAATCGGTATAATTTCAAAACATGTGCTAAAAAATCTCTAAAATGACTAAAAATTTGTAAAACAATAATACATTTATATTTTATTGCCAACATTTAGTCAAAAGAAGTTTTATCAACAACAAACTTGAACATTAAAAAAAAAAAATTCACAAAAAATGCTAAAAATGTTCTTAAATTTTATTAATTTTTTCTGAAAACTACAACTACTACTACAAACAACTACACTATAAAACAACTACTTTTTTCTAATATTCCACATTATTTTTGTCACACAACATTATTTTAAACTAGTGTTTTTCTCTCATAAAACTAGTATTTAGCAATTTCTTTGGACTCAAAGTGCTCAAATTTCATAACGATACAACATACCTAATAATTTACGATAAATCGCTCATACGATCATGCTGCATGACTCAAATTTTAATAAGTACCTACTTTGGATTCTACTAATCTTAATGTAAAACCAAGAAATTTTGTTGGAGGGTTAACATTTTTCTTTCGTGGTCAGTAACAGAGATTCTTTATTAATAATAATAAACTACAAGTGTCTGCGAAAATTGTTTAACCTTTTGGCGGAGCTTCACTTTATAATTTTTACCTTTATAATTTACCCCTTCAACCATTGTAGGTAGCTATTAATTGAGCTAGAGTGAAATTAAAAAGACTGGAGACAGGTAAATGTTTCCAATCGAACTCTGGGAAATTCATAATTTCTTCATTACGCTGTTCGTTCCTCGCCGTTACTTACTCTGTGAAGAGGCGATTGAAGTTTGTCAATTTAAAAGGTTAAGCAGGAAGAGATGACTCTTGAGTCCACGGACAAAGTCATTAGGTGCCGTGGACCTATCACAATACCGCTTTCATGCCCGTCAGCCCTAATGATGAGAACGACGGGCTAATGGAGGATAATAATGAGAGGTTCACAATAGAGCTCAGAGGGGAGGGTAAAGAAAGAATATCATAATTTTGTAGGACCTTTTGGAGAATAGCCGCAAACTCAGTAAGGCCAGGATACCTCGATTTCACAGCGAAGTAAAACATGAGAGTAAACCAGAATGTTCACAATTCACAAAAATCAGTCCATTAACTACGAAGTTTTACCTGGGTTAATCAATTTCAGTTTTGCGCAAGCGCAATAGTTATTACTCAATAAATTGCTATATAATTCATAGGGCATCATCTCCGAATATATACCCAACTACCCTCTGAGTTTGAACGAAATTGAACCAGCAGATGACGAGAAACCGACGTTATAAAAAAATTCACGTTAGCGCGTACTCACATGTTACTAAAGATACGATAGCAATGGAAGTTATAGGGGACCGTATAAAGCTAATGAACAAAAAATGTCATCGAAATCAGACTAAAGTTTCGAATAGTGTTGGGCGTGGCTAGGATTTACCAATAACACACTGACAGATAGACACGAAACCAAAATTGTTCAACCAGCTCTGAAATGCAAAAAAAAAAAAAAAAATAATAATAAAATAAAATAATAATAATAAATAAATTTAAAAAAGTGGGAATTTTGAGTTTGGAAGACAACATTTTTTTTCGACTTCTCGGAAGAACACAAACTTTCCCGACCTTTGGAAGTGTGGAAGCGGCATGCCATATACTTGTGTTTATTGAACAATATCGAATGGACCAATGAAATAACACTAGTTAATCACAAGTACCTATCCCCGATGGGTTTTTCGGGCTTCAATACACAACCAATTTTCGCGGTTTTTTTTTTTAAGAAATTAATTGAGATATTTTCCCAATTTTTGACTTCTTGACAATCTAATAACATCTACAAGGAACAAAGGCTGTAAAAGGAATTTGATGAAATAAAATGAAAAGTTTTTACGTAAAGTTTCTTTCACAGATATTAATATTTGAAAGCCACTTATACTGTTTCTTTGTTTTTCTTTTACTATGTCTGTAGTTTACCAGTTAGATATTAAATTTCAATTTAAATGTTACGTACTATATCATAATTATATTAAATTATTTAAGGTGGGTTGGGTTGATTGGGCTTGAAAAATCAAGAAGACGTCGTCAGCTAGAGAAATTTCGAATATTATAATTATTTTATTTCACATTAATGATTCAATTGATTGATTGATGATTGAAGCAGGGAATATACAAAAAAAGAGCAAGCAAACGATAATCATCAGTAACGCTTGCATACTAGTCTGCAACACATTGGGACATTTCATGTCTTTAGTTGCAGACTCGTCTATTAAAATGATTACCTATTAAATGATTTAACCACCTCTTCACAAATCAAACCGTTCTCGCAATATTCGGATCACCTGCTATGAATCAAATCATCGAAACACCAGCTCAATGAAATCATCAGAAATTAACAAGCGGTTGCAATCATGTTCACAATATCAATAATTGAGAATGATCACCTGTGTGTAAACAATTATTCATATATAACCATGCTCATAACTCAGCTTGTTGGCCACGCACTTCGCAGTAGTTAACATAATATGGTTGGATAAATCGAGAGCTTTCGAACGAATGGTCAACGAATTTTGTGGGATGAAAAACGACGAAGTACCATTTCCCTAGCAACGACTCGGTTGTAAGCGGAAATCATCAGAACATTGAGCATAACGTAACGTAACGAAACAACGAAAATTTGGTTGTGTGCCATAGCAAAGACATGAAATGTCAAATGGAATATCTACGTTTGTAATAACATCACTATGAATATTAAAAAAGTTAGTCTCCGCAAAAAATTAAGTCATTAATTATAATTACTGTACCTATCAATGAATAATTGATAATAATCATAATGAATTATTGTTATTGAAACAAAAAAAAAACACGGAATGTGAACCAACCGGTTAAAAACTTTCACGAAATTATGTAACGAAAAAACGACATGCGATACCGATGAACTTTCGCTAATAATATTGATAAGTTATTTAATTGATAAGTAGTTTGAAAATGTCTATAGACAAAAGCGCTGCGTTTAAAAAATACAAAAGTAAATAAAATCAGTTGACTCCATGGATTTCGTTAGCCCTAATTGTTTCGATTCGTAAACGTGACAAATTAGCGAACGAACTTTAAAAAACTACCATATAAATACTATGCTTACAGTTTTTTTCTTTTTTGGAAAATATTGAAATTTGCTGAAGAAATCGATAAGAAAATCAAAAGAAAGTTACTATTCTGAGAAACTGGTCTTAGCCGGTGATAACATGAGAAAAACATGGGCTGTGATAAATGAAGTCTTAAATAGAAAAAGTAGTTCAGTTTAAAATAGTGAATTCTTAAGAGATGGGTAGTAGTAGTGTTTGTGATATTCTGAACAAATATATTGTAAATATAGTAAGAAAGTAGCTGCAAAATGTGCTATAAACCCTTTTCCTATTAATATTCAGAATCCAATAGTATTTAATGGTGAGTTTGTTATTCGCAAAATAGATAAAAATGGTTTCATTAAAATAAATCAGATGAAAGGTAGGTCGGAACCTGGTATTGATGGAATACACCTCCACGTTATAAAAAAAATATGCGGATCTCCTTTACAAACCTTTAATTCGTGGCTTCAATTTATATATAAGATCTTGTGAGTTCCCGGAAGCGTTCGAACTTAAAAGGTTTGCCCATTATTCAAAGAAGGCGACAAAGATGATCCTGGAAGTTACTGTCCAATATCAATAATGAGTTGTGTAGGGAAGATTTTAGAAAAATGGATCAAATTACATCTTATAATATTCCTGAAGTCAAATAGTCTGATTTGTGAAGGACAATGCGGATTGACTGGGAGAGGAGTTGATCAGGCTGTATTTGATTTGTCTAGTAAACTTTATAAGCTGAGAGATGAAAGGAAGAATGGAATTCTGATTTTGTGCGATCTACCGTAGTATTTTGACACTATTGATAGAGAAACCTTACTTTATAGAATAGAATGTGTGGTTATCAAAAGCAAGGCCTTAAAGTGGTTCGCTAAAAATTACCTAAAAAGTCCTAAAAGTTACCTTTCCGGTAGAAAGCAGGTCTGTTGGTGTATATTCTAGTAAATCCATGGAAATTGATTATTGGGCAGAGGAGAGAGAGCTTAAGTGCTGCATTAATTTTGATTTACATAAACGCCTTACCCCGTAGTTTAGTAAACTTTAGAACATATTTGTTTGCTGTTGACACTTCGGTTCTAGTCTCTGGTAATTAATGGAAGGCGGTTTTTCATTATGCTCATCACGCACTAGATATCCTTTGCAGTTGGTTTTCATGTAGATTATTAACCCTAAATGCAAGCAAAACGAAATATACGTTGTTTGGAAGCAAAGGAGAGGATACTTATCTGTTGCCACGCGAATTCGTTCCTCATCGTTGTGATGTCTCATCTATGTCTATTTGTGTACTCCATTGGACTGCGTTGCGAGTCATCGTTATATAGGTATTACAATAGATGAAGATTTGATATGGACGATGCACATTAATGTTATTGATAAAAAGTTGAGAGGATTTCTTTACGTTTTTTATTATTCCAGGAAAGTTTTCAAGAGGGATAAACTCAGATTTCAATATTTGGCGTTTGTACAGCCGATTATTCAGTACGGCATTGTTGCACGGGGAGGGGGGGGCACCCGGACGCATTCGGAGAGAATTGATGTTATTCAAAGAGATATATTAAAAGCAATAATGTACCACGTATCTATGCCACTTCTTTTTTTTTTTTTTTTTTTTTTTTTTTTTTTTTGAAAAACTGAATTTATTACTGGCAGGAACATTTCTGTCAAGAACACTAGTCACAAGAGCTTTTTGATTGCTAAGTAAGGGCAATAACAGCCACTGTCATTTCCTGTAAAGTTCGGCTACCTTTGGAATGGCCAAAAATAATTTTACTGACTTAAAATTTCGGGGGAATTGATTAATTTTTTTTTTAATTTATTGGTAAGAAATGTGAGAAAAGGGTCAATTTCGGATAGGATTTATTTTTGGAGATTCCCATTTGACGTTAAATGCCCATACACCCATTATGGGGTTTTTCCCTTAGAGTGTAGTGGAAGGAAAATCATAATAGGGGTGGATATTCTCGGCATATTTTTGATATTAGCAGCAACTTTGGTGTAAAATACGCTTGTGTATTTTTAAGGAAATTTTCAATAACGTGCTGGCGGTTAACATTTGTTTTATTTTTTTAAATTCTACTTATGATGGAACAAGAACTTGCAACGTGTGAGTGGAGGCGGTTGATTACTATACTGAGTTTTTATAAAGTGAATATTTTACTTAGGGATACCGTTTTCCAATTTTTTGAATAATTATGACGTCATTGCATTCCCCACTACTGAGCGGAAACTCTCTCCCTTCTATGACGTCATAATTATTATTTATATATTTATATATGTAGTTTATAATTTCTTTATAATTATAATAATTTATATATATATATATATATATATATATATATATATATATTTTTTTTTAAATGAAAACTTTATACAACATCGAATTGTGAGAAAGTGAGATTAATAGCAAAATTCTTAGGATGAAACCCATTTCCTTTAAAACAAAATAAAATGAGTGCATGCATAATGTAGCCTTTTGTTAATTTATTGATCTGACAAACTAACGAACTCGCCGCCATCCAGTTTGTCATAACGGAGCGAGTAACTTTACCCCAGAGTGTCATGACATATTTTATAGTCGAAAGTTAACTTACATCGCCTAATGATACTCTGAATTACCTCTCATAACCGTATTTCAAAAGTTCTTACAAGGAAGTCTAGTCATCTAGTTCAATAAAATACATGTTTTAAAAAACAACCCTACCAACTCTACCTTACGTTTAACAATGAAATACAAGTGTTTTATTTTTAAGCGATTTATCTCAAGTCGAATGAATAAAAAGTGCTGAGGCGCTAAAGAACAATTTTATTAACTGATTCTGTTTCAAGCCAAGATACCTGATCCTCACTAATTTGGTTTCAAGAGTCTCAAGATACTTAACGTAATTTGTTTCCTTGAGCCGTTCTCTGAACGTGAGTTTCATTTCCTTAATCTTCATCAGGTATCACTTTCTAAGTTATTGGTATGGTCAAAACAGTCGCCTTTAGGATGTGAATCCGATGTCGAAAAATAATTATTATTAATTTAGTCTCTCTTACCTAGACTAAATTTAGTCTCTCTTGCCTAGACTAATAGCAATATATATGTACGAATATAATCCAGTAATCTAATAACTAGTTACACTACAGTTATTTGAAATGTTTGTTCTCAGAATATGACTGTCAAAGGGAGAGTAACGAAAGCAGAATCGCGAGTTGCAGGAATGATATTCACGATGATATTCGCCTTTTTCGTCGCTTGGACGCCGTACGCCATTCTAGCTCTGATGATTGCGTTCATGAACACTGACATCAGTCCAGCTGTTGCAACAATACCAGCTATATTTGCCAAAACGAGTATCTGCTACAATCCTATCATCTATGTCGGACTCAACTCACAGGTAACTTGTCAATTTGATTAATTTAGAAACGATTAATGGGAAAGGGATGTAGGGTCGTTCGAGGTAGGGGCGAGTTCCCTCCGGATGGACGTTTACAACCCATTACCCAGCCATCCATGCCATCTTGTCATTGTGCTCGTGTCAAGTATACAACTAAATATATGTAGCTAAAGTGTCCACACAAAATGTGCTGTAAACCTTACAAATACACCTCCCAAATATACTTCAAACTCCTTCCAACCTAGAAGAATTTTTAAGAGGATCGTTACTTAATACCAATGCCTGTTCCCTGGGATATTCATGAGGTTTCTGATTAATTTCGTCAATAGAAATATCCTGACTGCAATCATCAATATTAAATATTATGTTGCTTTTTATACCGATAGTAAACACACCTATGCATAGGGGACAGCTGAAATAAAAAAGGCTGAAAACTTTTACACAAAGCTTTATTATTTATGTATTAGGTAGCCCTTCTACGCAGATCAAAGGTCTATCATTATTGAACCCAGTCAGTAGTTAATTACATCATCTAACAGCTGATCAGGGTGCCTCCGTACCTCGAAATTATTGTCTAGGTGTCCCGAAGGAACTCCATATTGAATTTGAGCGCCGAACGCATAAGGAACAAAACTAGCCTGAGGTTCCTCAGCAGATTAGAGCCCGTCCATACATTGTAGGTAATTGTATTTTGAACCTCCTACAGTAGCTCCGTTACAAATTTCAGTACCGTAGGTTGATTAATAAACAAATCAGACTTTTTCATCAATATGTTGGAAACAACCATCAGAAAATTACAGCAATTAAATAAAACATCTCCACCTTAAAAGTCTCTCTGATCTAAGAATATCGACGTTGACTTACTTAGTAGGTAGGTACTACCAGCTGAAAATTAATGAAATAAATTCCTACCTTGGTTTCACTTCACTTGTCCACAAACTCGCTTTTGTGAAGGACGAATTCAATAGGAATTTAATAGTCCCTGCAAGCTAATTTTACAAAAAATATTCGCATAGCCCGGAGATAAACTGAGCTATTATCTCACGGCCTAGCAACATGATTTTTGACCCGAACACAACTCATTCGGAAGCGAAAACGTATACTGGTATGTAATGCATACATTAACTGGTCGTGACTATGTATTTTGAAATTACGATTTATTCTTATATAGACGAAGCCTTGCCTATCTGACATAGCATAAGAAGTCCAAAAATGCGATTACGAAGGTACCTATCCGTCACTGTTAATAATAAAGAACCTGATAAACGTCTACTTTGTGCATCCTAAACTAGATAAGGATTGACAGGTCAAAGCGACCAAAATAGCCTGCCCCAGGCCTGCCCCAGTTAACGGTATAAAGCTGATAGCTACATACATTCTACGCCAATAACGGAAGAGAAAGAAGCGATGAAAAAATCATAGGGCTCGACGTATTGCTTGTCGGTTTTTGAACAGACTGAAACCTCCAGAGAGGTTCTTTAAGCTGGTCCATCATTCGCCCTGCTCGAGTGAGTGAAGGATGAAAAAATGACGTTGATAGATGTATACCTTACAGTCATTATTTCAGCTTCGTTCACAGGATATTGTTAACCTATGGCATGGTGGAGGGGGCTGCATCCAGTGAGTTACATGAATATAGCCCCATTTTTCTCATTTATAACTCTTGACTCTCAATCCATAATCAAGGCTCCAAACTCATGGAACTGTCTATCACGTGTATCAGTCTGGCATCAAACGAACTGTTGGTTCTTGCTCGTCTCCCTAATATTGTAAATACAAACACCACTGCGTAATATTGAAGTGATACACCAACTAACGTAAAACGTTAAAATCGCATCAAAAATTTTCATATTCAAATCGCAAATGGCCGAATGTTGTAGCATACAGCATTTTTCCAGGGATCTAAATAACAATGTGCAAAGCCATCCGAGTGTCCATTGCTGTGCATTTTTTTCTGAACGAACATTTAATCATCGAACTGGAACGTATTCTAGGTCAATACCCATTCAGCTATCTTCTCCGGAAATTTTTGGATGGGGTATCTGGGTTTTACTGTAGAAAACAAGTTAAGACATGTAGCCCTTCTTTATGAGGTATTTCCATGTACAGTGAGTACAATCAATTTATTGTCGCCAGAATAACACATTGTATAACTCTTGTACCACGCAATACCCTAAGGAAGTGAAGACAGAAGCATCGCAAGAGCAAAATAGTGAGGGCGGGAAGTATGATGAAAATCCCAACTGAACCAAAAGTTTTCCCGACTCAAAAAGGGGAAATAAAATGAAGAAAATGCATGGTATCACTTAAATAAATCGCCAATGGGGTTGTCAGGGTGAGACGGATATAAGTAAAAAGGCTTCTTTGAGTGTTTTATTGCTAGCTTTCGAACATCAACATGTCATCCTCAGGCGTCTTCGTTTCTAAAAACACGTACAATAGGTCGTTACAAACTATGACTAGGAAGATATAGCACTTAGGAACTTGCCTAATATACAGAAATTGATTCCCACATACCTGTCTAGTATTCTCTCACGCTGCGCCTCTGCTCCGCGGCCAGGTACATCAGTCTCCGGGGGGGATGTTTAATTTCTTTGATTTCCATAGGAATCGCTGTCAGTCCGGAGGTTAACCTCTTGGGTTGTCTGTAGAAGGAGTTTAGGGTTGATTAGGCTTATTAGGAATCAATTTCTGTATATTAGGCAAGTTCCTAAGTGCTATATCTTCCTAGTCATAGTTTGTAACGACCTATTGTACGTGTTTTTAGAAACGAAGACGCCTGAGGATGACATGTTGATGTTCGAAAGCTAGCAATAAAACACTCAAAGAAGCCTTTTTACTTATATCCGTCTCACCCTGACAACCCCATTGGCCATAAAAGCCCGACGGATGCATCAAGAATCAATCAACTTAAATAAATTATAGCTGCTAACTACAGTTGATATCTATTTCCTGTAAGTACCTTTTTAATATACGTAACACTTCTGTAAAATTACTATTTTCATGTGTTTTCATTTCAAAATTTGGCAACATATCTTTTGTAGTAGGATCGCAATATTAGTTATAGATTAAAAGAATAATTATTGTCATTATTCGAAACTCGAAAAATGTGTAAATGATTTGATAAATCTTCCAGATATTATTAAAAGCACAAACCGATTTGCTCATTAGTAAATCAGATATACATGTATATTTGTTGAATTGAAACAATAACTAAACAATTAAGAAATGATCAAAAGAAGAAAGAAAATTATTAAAACTTCTATCACTACACGGTTAGTGTTGAAAGAGTTGAGTTTTTATTGGAAGTGGATAAGCCGGATTCAGCCCATGCTTGTACCGTACCAAGTCTTCTATGTCAAGATTCTCTGCAAGACCTTTTTTGCATTGTATATGAAGCAAGGGGCGTAGACACTCACCAGTCACAGTAGCTTTTAAACTACGAATATTTTTCATGTGTTTCAAACTACTGAATGTTCTCCATTGAATTACTTGAGTTCGGATGAGCGTGAAAAACGTGTTTGAGGAAACTACGAGTAGACCGAAATTGGAGTAAAACTCCGTCAAGTACGATTTTCTATATAAATCCATTTTCTAGATGTAACTTAATTGGGAAACGTTGAGGGAATTTGGGAAAATTTGAACGAAAAATGTTTGATTCATGCACAAAATGAAAATAACTCTAGTCTTTTATAAATACCCGGTACCTATAGTTCGGAAAATGAGGATAGGAATAGTCTTAAAAATAGTTTTCGAATTAAGGGTTTTATTGCCACCTCCCAAATTTTCCCAATTTCTCCCAAGTCGGTGATAACTGACTGCCACTATAGCGACGCCCCTGAGTGCAGGGAATCTTTAACGAATAATTGCTGACTCCGGAAAATACGCTGAAGGTAACAGTCTACGTATGTTGAGACTCTTTCTGTAACGCATCCGAAACTTGCTGCTGTTAGGCGTCCAACTCAAGGCTGCTCTCAAAGATTTAGCTTATTCCCATTGGCGAAGGACTATCAACTCTCATGATTACCCTAAGTTTAAAATTTTACGTAATATGACACCTGATCAACCTCTTAAGGAACTTATGACGGGCAAGGATCAACTACTTCCCGACCAACAACTTTCACTTATACCATTAAATCAGTATTTGACAACTGCCACCCTTGGTTATTGTTGAGCGAAGTCATTGCTTGTCAACTACCACCTAAGTAGACAAGAGTCATATATCGTCATTTCAGTACACGGACTATTGATACGAACATAATGAAATTGGTATGGAATAATTAAACAGTCTTTTCTTAACTACCCTTCAAATTTGAACTGGATCTTACCTACCACTAACGTCAACGTGAAAAAATTATACTTGAAGGAATTTGAAAACTGTAGAAGCTAAATGTGTTCAAAAGATTTTGGATAACATAGCATTATTAGCTTTACGAATAATCAGCACACTGTGATATTATAGGTTTTCCCACTCAAAAATTTATTCTGAGTACTCTAAGGTATATCACTTGGGGTAGGGGTGGCATTATTACTTTGGGAAGGGGTGACAGATGTCACACGGGTGGCAATCGTGAACATTTTTATGCGGTAGGTGGCAGTTTACGTTTGTCCCTTATGACAATGGAGTGATAGAAATGTAGTAGTTTTCCCTTTAAAGGGGAGAGACGATTTACCTGCTTCACGCAGATGATATCCTGAAGATTGAATAATCTCATGAATATATACAGTTTCAGCGTTTTCACGGATCGAAAAGGTGGAACTACTCCTATCCATCACACACTGCTCCAAAATTTAAAAAAATGTGGCCTTACTTCTGATCTTCCCGAGTCATTAAATTTTTATGTAAATTCGCTAAACCAGCTTACTATTTAGTTCTTCTTCAGCTCCTAGTCCAACTCTGGTTTTACACGGTACACTTTAAACTGACGATTTTTCTTTCAAATGTCTGACTCGTGATGACATAATCGCTGACTTTTCAAAAATAAAATCCCAGACTGTTGGGTTAGATGGTGTATCCCTTCATTTGGTTTTTAAAAGTTTGCTTATTGCTGCACCTTACAAACTGCATTTGTTCTATTATGCCGTTACTAGTTCCCAATTTCCCGAAAGTTGGAAGGAGGCATCTGATACGCCTATTCTAAAATGTAACGCTTCACAAAGTAGTAAGTTGATCTGCGTCCCATTATCATTCTCCCAACTTTCTCAAAAGCCTTTGAAATTTGTATTATTGATAATATTATAAAATGGATGCTGTACTTTCTTGGTTCTTCTTGATCTTACAATAGCTTATGGTCCATTAATCACACTCTGCTTCTCACTAAGTTCATTTGAGTTTTTTGTTTCTTTTTTAAGTTCTGAGTTCAGTTTTGGTTCATTTTTCCTCTGAGCGCTTCTAGCCTTTTGGAATCTTTATTGCGTGAATGTACTCAATCTGTACCTATGTTTAAGCAAGGTTCGCTGCCACAGGGTAGCGTGATGGGACCGTTAATATTCTCACTATTCATTTATGATATGTCAGACGTAATCAAGTACCTTAACCCTGCTAAAACCCAAGCAATTATGAAGCTTTTACCTCCTTTGAACATCTGTTACTCATCCTTTACCCTATTGCATTTAATAAGTCTATTAAAAATCTAGGGTTTTTTTAACTCTACCCTCACACGGTGTGATCATATTACCAAATTGACCCGAGCCATATATTGCTTCCCAGTCTACCTAAGGTAGCGGAAGCATTGTTTCCACTTTCAGGAGAGAAAAAAATGTTTTGTCTCCGAAATCAAAATTTCCACTCGTATTTTACGTTTAAGATCATTTTGAACAACTTACTTGGTTCCGTGTCTGTGTGTGTGTCTGCCGTGTGTCCGCAAATCCTTATAACAAGCTTATTTTCCACAGTTTTCAACCGATTTTGATGAAATTTTCAGGGAATGTGTGGGGTAGATGGTAGACTGTTCCCTATCAGTTTCATCGGTCTTAACTCAATTCTTCACTCTGCGCATGCTTATACGTAAATTCTACCAAGCATAATTTTTTCGCGCCCTAGTCGTCCGATCTCGCTTAAATTTGGATGTTAGCTGGGGGATGGTGATTTGATCGTCTCACATCAACTTCAACATGACTGTATCATTAATAGCTACTGCGCATGCGCCAATATGAAATCCTTGTGACAAACCTATTTTTCACAGTTTTCATCCGATCTGGATTGGATCCTATTTTGAAGAAATTGTCAGTGAATGCGTGGTTTAGGTTTTAGATGATCCCGTACCTATTTCATCAGTTCATTCTGTGCTGGTAAATTACATTGAGAATCATTGTTTCGTTTCTTAATTGACCAATTATGACGTTTCACGTTACTTCTTGATTTACTCTTTTCCGCTTTGGAATTTCTCAAGAGCATTTAAAACTTTTCAATGATCAATGCACTCATGATTGGTAAACGCGGAAGCTATGTGCCAGACCCAACTCGGCACACTTCATACTCTTCGTAAGCTAGCATTCTGCACTCTGTTCCATGTTAGGCTGAAATTATCCAAAACACTTCTTCCCCAATTTATTTACTGTTGCACATTATACATTTGATCCTTGGGTTCTATCAGTGTTAGGCGTCTGCATTAACTCCCTTCAATGTATGTTTAGATATGCTTTTCGTTTGAAATCTCGTGGGCACGTTTTCGCTTATTCAGATTGTCTCTCAAGGACACTACCTTAGTGTCCAGCAGCTTTCCTTCATTTATCATTTTTAAGCCACTCATGATTGTTTGACAGCATACATTACCTCATTTTTTCCACCATGTGGTTCCAATAGGTCCCACAACATAGAAGTTCTGCGCCAATTTGGTTTGTCTATGAATCGATCGATATCCATTGCGGGTGTGAGGGCTTTTAACGCTCTCCCGGCGGCGATTCGTTGCGCCCTTTCATTTGGCGACGTCAGGTCAGCGGTAGAGCGCCATTTCCTTACCAAGCATTAACTAACTAACTTCTACAATCCCCCCCCCCTCTCTCTCTCTCTCTCTCTCTCTCTCTCTCTCTCTCTCTCTCTCTCTCTCTCTCTGTCACATTCTCTCTCACCCTATCTCTCTCTGCTTCATTAATTTATTCATTTCTTCAAATTATATTTAAGTAGGTATATCTTACCTCTCATTTTTATACTTTTTTTTTTTTTCAAAGTATAATAGGAACAATAGTTTTTATAGATAATAAACACTATTATTAAGAGTTAATGGGTCAGGCGGTTATGGTTTATTTACTGTTGGAGGGAGGTAAAACCTGGGCAGCTAGGTTCACTGGGAACCAAATATTCGATTTCACTTGCACTCAATCCTTCTTTTATTTCATTTCTCTTAATAAATTCTTTGAACCAGTTACCAATTGGTTTGTTGGATCTCTGTTCACTTTCTCATAAAACGTTGTTTGTCTTAACTGTCTCAGGGCCTTTTGCTGGATATCCTGTAGAGATTTTGTGGTAGTGAATACGGAATGGAACAATCCTATCATAAACCAGTTTTTTAGATGTCTTCACTCAACCAGCTTTCTTTGTGTCCAAGATGAAAAGCCTTCCGGGTCTTCTTCATCTCTATAGATTCTTTGCCCCCAAACGGAGAGTGAACGAGGATGAATGCTTGATGTTGTCGGGAATGACAGCTTTCGTAGTAGGCTCCAAAACATTTGTCCAACGAAGGGATGTGGTACAGACGTGATGTGATAGCAGACGTGGTTGATTGATGGATGACCTGTGGTTGTCACTAGTTGGAATTTTGGAATGAACTTCCACAGGTTACCAACGTCCACTTCAGGTGAAGATACTCAAGGAATCTGAAATGCCTCTTTTGACCAATGTTTTGGAGTGCAATTGTCGAAGAAGATGCCAGAAACATCAAATGATAGACAACTAAGGTTAGCTGAATTAGCTCCAAGATGAGTACTCGGAGCAAATCGTCCTCCAGACCATGATATCAATAATTAGATGCTTGAGTTAGCTTCAGAAATGGTCAATCATAAACCCACGCATTCCTACATAGATACTTTCGAACGGTCGAGCTAGAGGGTAAATGTCAGCACAAAATTGTGCTTTCGGTTCCTTAGCAGGGGTTTCAATCAGCGAATTTCGATTTAGAAATGTTTAAAAATCTATAAAACTGTAGATGCGATTTAATAAGAACAGTTTGAGGTTTCACTTTTAATGAATTTTTACACGCTGAGTTGAATGAAATCAATCGTGCATTAGTAGCTTAAATCATTCCTGATCTGAGATGTGACGAGTTTTACGTTTTGGAACCTACTGTTAGGTAAGTTAAGCAGGCAATCATACCTCCTTTTTAATGACTAACAATTTATTTTTAAAGGCTTAATAGTTGTTCATTAACGTATTTTTACAAGATGAATCCAACCAGAGTATAAAACTGTCTGGCTCATAACAATAGAAAAATGGCCAGATCACCACTTTAGTTTTAGTCCAAATTTCTCATTAGCATTAAAAACAGGTAGTAAATGAACGTTGGAACGTTTTCTACTCCATTCCTGAACCAATGTGGAGGACCTGGAATCAATGTCAAATTCCTTGGAAAAATCAATCATCACGAGGGTTTTAGAGCACTTTAAACTATTTGCAAATATTAAAGAAATTTAGAAACACGGATGAGAATCTATGTTTTTACTCCTAGTTATCTATACATATGAATGTAAGCGTTTTTGTGGGTGTGGGTGTCAAGCGTAGACTCCAAAACGGCTATACCGGTTTCGAGGTGGTTTTTTCCTGAAATTATAATCGAGTTCTTGTCACGGATATATTCAAATCCCCAAAACCTTTCGTAGCATAATAAATCGGGAAAAAACCTATCAACGTCGTCCGAGTAAACAAATGTGTAATTGGGAAATTAAATTTCGGTGGTAAAACTTACTCAACCGAATGTCTGCAAATGAAAGGTCCAGGGAAATAACCAACTAAGTCTTTTTTTTTTTTTTTTTTTTTTTTCCACAACGTAAGGTTTTGACATATGTATGAACGCAGAAAATGAAGCTGCACGTTTTAGTAATTAGAAACAGGGGGAAAATCAACGTTGTCGGGCGCTACAAGGTACGGAATTTTCGATCTTCAGGGAAAAAAACCAACTAATATATAAGTATAATATACTATAAGTCCTCGCGGCCAAAGCTCCAACGATCTCAAACGTTCACGCCGAAGCCACAACACCCGTGCTTCAGTGATTCACTAGATTCGTATAAGTTCTGCCTCTTATCTCTTTTACCTCCTTCTGCTACCAAAACTAATCATTAATACATGACTCCCTTCCCTTCTCGGGGGGGAAAAAAAAAATCAGCTCATACAGCATGATCGAATGAGCAAATTTTCGTAGAAAATCATATTATATTATGTTACTTTGTTTTGGTATTTGAGCACATTGAGTGCAAAGTAATTGTTAAACACCAATTTTATGGCAAATAGAGTCGTTCTAAATCATATTCTATGATTCTGAACAAATTCTGGATGTTTACCAGATTTTCAGTCTTTTAAATCGATTTTTCAGCAAGTATTAATGATATAAGAACATTTTTCACCATAATTTTGCGAATAAATTTTATAATGTTCTATCCATCGTTGAAAAATTTCTTATGACTAAAATTTTGCAAAAGAATTAATTATAACGCTTCGTAGCCGTTTTTAGGCTCATTTAAAAAAATGAAACCAATTTAATGTGCTCAAAAATTGGTAGCCAACGACCTCATCCATTCGTTTAGAAAGCTTGATTCTTTGGCTCAAGAACACAATTTTTATCTCAATCCTAAGAAGTGTTATCGTCTGGAATGAAAAACGCAGTTCGCGTTTTCATATGTATATATATTCTATTTTTGAGTGTTACAGTTACAGATGGTCGGAAAGTATAGGATACAAATAAATATAACTTACAAAATTGAGACGGCGAAATATTCTCTCAATTTCTTATATTTATGTGTTTCCTATATTTTCCAACCATCTGTAATACCTCAAAATAATATTACACACACACACATATATATATATATATATATATACATTTCATTTCATTTTATATATATAATTTCATATATGTATATATGAAAACGAGAACTTCAGGAATCGTTTCAGAATGCCTCTTTACGAATTTCAATAAAGAAATTTTTCGAAACCATCAATTTACAAATCTTGGGGCGATTGCAATAACTTCATTTTCTACAAAAATCCGCTAAAATTGGAAAAATGATCATTTAAAATTCAAGAAATAGAGGAAATGTGCGTTTCACATACACACCACAGACTTTTGCACCATCGTTCATCATACAATGGCAGTTTCTCATCCTGTGTGATTGGTAACAAACACGACAAGATCGTGAACAAAATAAAACAAGGGGAATTTGAAAAGCCCTTTCCCACCTATAATGGTAAGCTTCATGTTGATTTTTATTATTAGAATTTCTCGAGCAATAATTAATTTTTACTATAATTAAATCAACATCACAACACGGTAATACACAACATGGTTTATCTTTCAGGTTTGCTCAGACATAATGCGCTTTCCAAAATTTTATGGACCCAATGCCGTGAAATGTTTCAGTGAACTTCAGCATGACTGATGGAAAACTGTAAATACAGTATTTTTATACCGAATAAAACAGTTTTGAATGGTGGATTTCTACTTTGAGCCAAACAAATTTTATTAGGGTAAGAAGATTTTATCTGGGGTAACAGAAAAAATCCAGTCGCAAACATACCACATACCAGCCAAAAGATGCTATTATGTATTTCATGGTCTTATTAGACGTAATTATATAATAATTCTGTACGTATATTTTTCTAGCAGAATTGAAAAAAAATTCCAAACATTATAATTACGATCAAACGAGACTATACAGGCGCGTCGCGTATGTATAGCAAAGAGGAATTTTAGCCCCCTCCCTCCCCCACCCTGTTGGTTAAACACCGATTTTCATTGCATATACTGTGAGGGGCACCTGCTCTAAGTAACCCAATTCCAAATTTGTGATGTTAGGATGATTCTACATATGTTACATAAAACGATGCTCTTCTTCTTTCACCTGATCATTTTCTCCTCCATATCTACCAGTTCCCCTGGACCGATTCCGATGGAATTTTGGATGAAGGCCATATTTATCATGAGGAAGTGCCTTTTGTAGGCAGGGAAAGGTGGGGGTGATTATCCTTCTATCTCGAGTGGGGGGGGGTCGTCCCAGTGAGTGGGAGAGGGGGGGGGGCTCGTCCCAGTGAGTGGGGGGATTTGTTCGAAGACCCTCAGGGAGTGGCCACCGGGATTTGTGATTTGCCAACCCTCACCCTATTTATTGGTGGTGGGGTGGAGGCACGTTCAACCTGGGCATTATGATTGGTCGAGTGGGTGGATTTTTTCAGGGACCCCCAAAGGTTGGCCAGCAGATTTAAAATTGAGGGTACACTGTGATACCCTTTCAAACCCAGGGGTACACTGTCGGAGGTATCCCGAACATTTTCAGAGGTAATGGGTGGGGGGATGCTAAAAGTGGTTGGATTTCTACGGAATCAACTCCTATCGACACCGCACCACCCTGGGTACACTGTGGTAGGTATCCCGAACATTTTCAGATTGGGAGGATGGGGGAGGGGACCTAGGGTCGGCGGTTGGCGCTCGACACCACGGTCTTGAAGGATATTTTTCGAAATTGAGCAACTGGGCAACTGTTATATATTTTTCGGATAACAGCCCAATATCTACTTGGTTGGCTGTTGACGAACTACTTTACTCCAAGACCGCCAAAAATGTCTGATATCCCCAAAAAGAAGTTTCGAGTACGAAACATGCCTTGCCACAAATTGCATGATGTCATCCAATTTGTGACAAGCACACCCCTAGGGATAACATAACCTATTAACAGTCATTACAGTACAATGATTCCCGAACGGTTTGGCCGATTTTCGTGGTTATTCAAATCAAAACTCCCAATTCTCACCATGTTGCTGAAATGTCATCCTAACGGACCTACATACAATACACAAATCCCTCAGCCCTCATATTCGTCTGATCACACCCTTCCGTTGAAGGAAGTTTATCAGATTATCAGAACAAACCCATACAAATTGATGGAATCTCACTAAGTGTGGATGAGTATAATTACAACTTGAAGGATCACTCTATTCAGCTAACCATGAATTATCTTAGCTAATTTAGTTTTTATCTGATTTGAGATGCTGAAATTCGGAATAGGCATTCTCTGGGTGTAGAGGAATATAAATATGAAAAATCACTCTAATCAGCTGAGTGGGCTCTGCAACTCATTTTGTTCCTATTCTGCTTAGAGTGTAAAACGTTTGAAGGGGACCTCTTTGGGTGTGGTAGATTACAACTACAACTACAGAAACCTCTCCAGCCAGCAGAGTGAGCTCTGAAGCTAAATTAGTTCCTATTCAACTTGAGATGCTGCATTTCGGAACCGGTCCTCTTTGGGTGTGATAAAGAAGGCATGATTTCAACAAAAGGAACCATTAATTTAAAACAGCAGAGTGAACTTTGTACCAAATTTTGTTACAATCCAGCTAATGATGCAGAAACTCGATTTTCCGGAAGAGGTAGAGTAAATTTACTTCTTGAAAAATAACTCTAATTAGCCGTGTGAATTCGATAGCTTTTTTTTTCCTAACATGAAAACTGGAATTTGGAACGGGACCACTCTGGGTGTGGTAGTGTCATATTACGACTTGAAAATCCACTCTAATCAGCTGAGTAGTGATGGGACCGTAGATACCCTTTGCCGTGCCTGACGGGGTGAAAATGAGAACCTGTATCATATGGTGATGCAGTTTCCACGTACTCACGGTGGCCGCATTCTACGTCACGATGCGGTTGCCAAGCGGCTAGCAGGTGCTTTGTCATCTAGCGGTTGGGGTGTTGAAAGGGAGAGACTAAATAACATGCCGAGTTATCGAGGCAAGAGGCCGGATATCGTTGCCATCAAGCCCGATGGGTCTGCCATAATCCTGGATGTCCAGGTTGTCAGTGGCAGCGTGGACATGGCGGGCGAAAATAAATAAGTATGAAAGATAAATATGATCTGCGGCTAACGATTTCCGAGCTAAAAGGAGTGGCGATTAGTAACATGAAGATCATGGCCGCAACGGTGTCATGGCACGGGGTGTGGTGCGGAACAGCACCACGGAGTTACTCGAGTTGGGCATCTCGGTGGGAGGGCTCCGTGGTATCACGACTCACGTCCTGAGGGGTTGTTACATGAACTGTTGGTCAATTTATAGGGGCACTTCCTTGCATCCTGCTCTTCCTCCTCATCCTTTTGCAACTTCCCTCATCCCTAGAGCCGGCGGGCTCTCAATTTAATAGTGTGCCCCCTTCGCTTTTGAGGGGAGTTTCATTTATTTAAAAAAAATCCTTACAATTGAGATAAAAATTCCGTTCTAGCGAAAAAATCAGGTTTTTTAAACAAAAGGACGATTTTGTTGTCCATCAGTTTTTAAGCACATTAGATCGGTCAACTTAAAAAAAAAAGTGCTCAAAAATCATTGTAAATGGTAAAAAAAGGCTAGGAATCGTTGAATTTATATTACATATATATAAGCGAAATTTAGTAAAAGAATTGTATTAACAAAGAACATTACAAAATTTATGTAAAAAATTTTGCCGATCAATGTACTTAAATTTCATTATTATTTGCCAAAGAATAGATAAAAACTGCAATAAAAAGCTTAAAATTCAAAATGTTTTCTGAATTGCAGAATATCATTTACCACGTGTTTATTGTCATAAAGTTGGCTCGTATGATCATGATGAATGACTGGAACCTTTTTGGGTGTTACCGATGGAATATATATTATCCCCAAGAATCGAATGAAGTCTCCCGGAACTTGAAGAGTGAAATCAAGCGCGAGTAGCGACATCTTCAAATTACTGAGTCAATTGCTGCGTTTAACTAATGACCACTCGTGAAATTTAGTTAACTTACAAGAGTGTTAAAGAATCGGGACAGGGTAAAGATTACCGTAAAAACTATGAATATCGCACCAGCAGATATAATCCTAAGCTATTTTCTTTGTTAATCACCCTACGGACCTAAATTCTGCTTCTGCCCTGGGTATTTCTAGAACGCAGTTTTCTAGCTCAAAGGGGCACTGATCAGCTGAGGGATTTCTGAGCCTGATTTGTTGAACTTGTTGTGTCATCCTTCGTAACATCTAGAACACAGTTACAAAGTATGGAGGGGCTCTGATCAGCTGTGGAGTCTCTGAGGATAATTTCGTTTCTTTCCGACCTGCCTTTTTTTTTCGACATTTTTCTTAATTTCGACACTTACTAGAAGCATACAATTATGGAATCCTAGAGTTGTTTACGAGTTAATGATTTATGAGTTTTGATGAAATACCTTCTATGTACGGGGTTCACTAATACATTATAGACCAATGATCTGCGAATATCTGGTAGGTCTAAATACCTTTGTGTAATAATTTGATTTTTTTTAATGACTATATGGTATTTGATGATATTATAACTAGGTATATACTTTGTTCCAGTTCAAGAAGTCTTGGAGAATGCTGCTAGGGTGCCAACATTGCTCAGACCCATCAGCTGAAACTGGCCACCGGCACACCTGCCTTTCTTACTTTGGAAACTCAGTCGAGCAGACTCAGAATTACAGAACCACCAAAGTGACTCTTCTTGAAGTCAAGGCATTTCCTACCGAAACTGCTATATAAAGAGTGTAGAGGCTCAAACGGTATTATTAGAGATATTTTTCCGTAGTAATACAAGTCGGAGCGGTAAGGAAACTGTGATACGGTCTGCAAGAGTCCAATCATGGTTAGGTGGGTCCGAAAATGGGTACGAGACGCTGCATACAGTCATGTAATGAACACCAACACAAACCCGTAACACTAATAAAACGAGTGAAATCTAGACCTTGCATTTGATCTACTTATTGATATTACAGAATTTTCAAATTGAATTCGTTCGTTTTCAAAATCAATTCGTCCTTTAACAAAATTAATTCATCCTTTTTCAAAATTCGTCCTTCAAAATGAGGGACCAAATCTTGAAGGCAACCAGATAATGATATGCAGACACATTTTCCTATCTCGAAGAATAATTATTTATTGTATTGGTTTGCATAGTTAATAAAGATGTAATGGAAGAAATTTGCAACATTCGCAAGTAGGCAAGACATTTTTTTGAGAAGTTTGCAAGAAATTCATACAAAGCCATGAACTTTAGATTTTTGGTTTATTATTTTCAATAATGAACCTTTGTAATCGACCAAGAAAAAAGTTTAGGGGTGTTATTAAATTTTATTCATTTCTCTTCAGTAGGCTTCTATACCTATGCAGACACATTTGATACCTACCTAATGATTCGTTTAATAATAAGGACAGGTGTTCTGCGTAGGAGAACTATACAGTACAGAAATAATAAACCTCTGTGTAACAATTTGCTGCGTTTTTTCTTCTTTTTTTTTCTTCTCATCAATGCAGAGGCTGCCCTTAACGCGGCTCTAGGCATGAGGGAAAGCATATGCATTAAACAGTTGGTGCCTACAATAATTTGTGTCTGATGTGCGTAGATGGCAGGGGAGAAGATTTTCGCGCACTTGCATAAAGACTGCATTCCGACCGCCACTATTTTTGCGAGCCCCAGACACCACCGTTACTAAGATACCTTCAAGATTCGGTCCCTCTTTATGAAGGACGAATACATTTTGTAAAACGACGAACTCATTTTGTAAAAGAAAGAATTCATTTTGTAAAAAGACGAATTCATTCTGTAAAAGGAAGAATTCATTCTGTGAAAGGACGAATTCATTCTGTAGAAGGACGAATTCAATTTAAAAATGCTATATTTATATGAAAAATCCCACATTTCTTGAGTGGGGGCCTTGAAGAGATGCGTTATGCTAATTTTATTATGAAGTGAAATAAAACAGTTCTTTAGTATTTCTTTGGTAAAATTCTGTTGAATCCTATAGAATTCAGTTTTGGAGAAAGAATGAGCGATACCAAATGGTTTACGAAGTTCACAAATATGAAGACACTTATTTTCATCTGTTATAATACATTTTCGATTTGTTTACTTCTGACGATGAATGAACGAGGAAGTAAAGATCCCTCAGATATTTCTAGAAAGACCAAACTCTCTAAACAAGAAAAATAAACATATTCATAGGTAATGCTAATATTATGGGGCTCCCCTAATTGTGATTTGAAGCAGTAAATCTATTACAATCCTCGCTTCGCAGATTCACTGGCTTGGACGCGACCTGATTGATTATATGCTTCAACTATTCCGAAACAGAGGGAAATAAGATATCCCCCTACTCAAAACGTATTGTATTCCAGGGAAATCTCTGCGAGTGGACTGTAAATCATTTTGGTGAAAATGCCGAATAGATCTTGAATTTACTAGATGACCCCTCTTCTCGAGTATATTACATGATCCCCCTCCACCCCCACCGTCCTCACAACCATAAAATATGAGGTTTTATTTTTTATGAACAGGTTTTATGAAAACATTGGTTGAAAATATTGCAATATATCGATACAACCTCTACCCCCCCCCCCCCCTAACATCTTGTATCATCGAAATTGGTTTTGAATTGTGTGAATAAACTGTTCATTCCCCCCTCCACCACTTCTCCTCACAAAAATGATATCCTCAATATTTGGCTCTTCTAGACTAAAAGTTAAAAAAAAAGGATTTTGTTTTTTAGAATCCTCCCACTCATTGACTCGTTCCACCGATAGTAAATTTGAAACTTCAAAGGTTCGTTGCATAACTATGCTGAAATCTGAATCGAAAAAAAAGTCGCCAAAATTAAATGAGAATAGTGAAAACATCAAAAATTTTCACTTTTCTCCCTTCATTCACCCCCTTTCATCATGAAATTTGAAACTCCTGATATATGTCCCAAAACTAGACTGAATCGAAAATGGAACTAAACAAGAATCTCGAAAATATTATTAGAATAGTGAAAACACCACGATTGATCGCTATTATCCCTTTCAATCATCCCTTCCATAATGAAATTTGAAATTTCTGACATATGTTCCGGAACTGGGCCGAATTCCTAACGGAACGAAAAAAAAAAAAAAAAAAAAAAAAACGCTTGAATTGGTTGAGATTTATTGCTTGGTAGCGCATGAAAGAATCGGTAAACCCCTCCATCACCAGTCACGACAGCAAATTCATAGTTCTCTAGGTTCGTTGCATATAACCAGACTAAAATTGGAATCAAACAAAATAAGAACCTAGATAACCAATTGAGAAATTGCGCCTTGGGCAGCGTCGACAAAATTTGTCACACACGCACTCTCACTCACACACACATAGATATACACCTATGAGTTTTTACCATGGATTCGTTGTTAGAATGCTCTGAAATGGATTAGTATTCTGTTATTTTTTCTCGTGTTTTTTTTTTTTTTTTTTTTTTTTTTTTTATCCCACCACCCCTAGGATCAATACCATTAGGTCGTCCCTCTTACATACGAAGCCTTGCCTATAAGACCTAGCCTCAGAATAATGTCCTAAAACTGAAGTCTCAAAATTCGGTTGGTTAAAATGTAAATAGTGCAGTTGATTTCCCTTCCATGACTCATTCTCACCTTCAATCCGCCCGATAGGAGAACTCTCCAGATTACCAAAAAGATTCTAGACCCTGTGATCCCTGATACTAGATACTCGTAATTGATCACTGACGGAGATCTGTTGAGACCCTAATGGTTTTTCGAAATCGACGAATAATCGGTCCGGACGATCACCAATTTATTGTAGTTTCCGATCCTCAAAACACCTCAAAATTTTCGACAAATTATACAACAGAGCTGCCTAATTTGTAGAAAAATCTATCTTTAAACAATAACCCCTTAATTTTCACAATTAGACGCCTCGTCGTGATCATTGCAAAAACTTACGCTGTTGCCTGTAGAAAGGGCTGAAACTTGAAGCTTTGAAAACATGTCTTTTTACCTAACATGAAGTGTTGATAATAAATCTTTTCTACAATAGCAGAACGGTAGGATTAATTTCTTTGCTCGTAGGTTTTTTTCTATTCTCGCAAACACTTACCAAAAACTCGTACTTACGTGCTAGGTAAATTAAAACTCAAGCACACTGCCGGAATGTACGGGCTAGAGTTATCCCGCCTCGACGTCCCTACAAATCGTGACTAACATCTGTGTGATGAATATTTGTTTAGATATGCCATTTATCTGTGTCAGTTTCCTTTTAGCATTCGAAAATATGGTCATCCTCCTAAAGTTGTAAGTACATTTTTCCAGATGCAGAACATCGTTATAAACTACCAAAGATACCTAGTTCATTATGATTTTTTTCTGTGAATCTAACTCTGGATACATATAAAAGGCTAGAGCCAACCGTGAAATCTCAAATCAGCTTAATACATTAAAAATATTCTTTGTGATGCGAGTCTAAACGTATTATTAAGCTACAGGGGGATTTACATAACTTCCAAAAGTCCGACAATAATTTCATCAATCGTCAATTCAACGTCAACCTAAATGGTTTTCGCTTGATTTCCTTTGAATGACACTTAGGATTTCGAGTAATCAAAATCACTTGCTTAGGTACTTATACACGTCCCATAACTCTGTACAATAACGGGATCTGTTGTTGCCACTTACTATTAAGTATATGATCCTGTGGTATTATATTCTCTTCAAATAACGATGTGGCCCCAATACCGTTTTAATATAATGCGGTTCTGATACCCATACCACCGTGTTTAATTTTAACCCATATCATGAACCCCAAACTTAACGAGCTAGGCATTTCACAATAACCGTGTCCCTGTTGATTTGCTAACTTTCTTGCGCGACGCCTTCTTCAACTGAGACTAATTTCAACGGAGTTTCATTTCCCTTATTTACTCCCCAGCCCCTCTTCAAGGCTCTCTATCCCACAGGTAATATATCACAAACTCTGCACAGCTAGCGAAATAAGGAAAAGAGGCGGGAAAGATTAATTTCTCGGAAGTTATAAGCTTCAAGGGTGTTGACAATTGACATTAGGTACACCTTCGTAATGAGTTTTGCTCTTTGTTCTTGAGTCTGTCTAGGAGTGGATATTTTTTATTGGAGGATTGATTGGATTGCGGATCGATACTTGTTTGGAGAAGTACTCTTCGTTTGTGTGCAACGTGAAACGAAGTAACACATATAGGTGTGCACATATGCGGAAATTCGCTCTGTAAAATCACATACTGTTTCGTAGGTTCCATGAACCAATATTTATGAATTCGCAGTATTGATCCCAGCACACACCTACATGCTTTAGAGGTTTTGGATTGAATGTAAAGGTCTCTTAACTTCCAAGTGTTCCGCCTTTTCGACTTTACCTAATTTTTTAAATGTGGCCTCATCTTCGAAATTTACCATTATGTCACAAGATAACCGCGAATGTCATATAAACCATAATCTAAATAAAATTCGGTTACTTTACTAGGGGATAACATACATGCCTGATTCAAATATCGTTGGTTTCGGACGGATATGTTGTTACATATTATTGATGCAACGGTCAAGACATCAGTCTTAAAGATCATTGGGTCGAAACTCCGTGGTGTTGGAGATGAAAAGTAGGTACTGTACAGCATTGAGGGGTCAGTCTACTTTTCTTCTCGCTGAAAATAAGAATCGACATAATATAATGGTTTTCTGAGGGTTCTACTGAGTCCTATTCTTGATCTTGAGAGTTTGTGGGGGAGGGAGTAATGGTCTCTTCAGGAGGATGTAGGGCATAATTTTTATGCTTGGGGTCCCCCAACTCTGCCTATCATTCTGGTGTAGGAACAGGTATCTGCTTCTTGCATATGCACCCAATGATGTGGGAGTATGGATTCGTGTGGATTTTTATAAGTAATGGAAATCCTCTCCTCTCTTATTTATTTTGCTAACAATAATTAAACAACACCCAATTAATCTATCCAAATATTCTCATTTTTTAAATGAATGACTATAGTACTGACTTTAAATGAATGACCCAATCTCAATAAGCCAAAGACCTTGGATGACTCCCATAATAGACAGCAGATGATTGCAAATCCATACTCCTACATAATAAGGAGTACCATTGTACTAAAAGTTTACTGAAATTAAAAAAAAAAAAAAAAAAAAAAAAAAAAAAAAAAAACTCCTACATCATTGGATGCATATGTAAGAGGCAGATACCTACACACCAAAATAATATGAAGAGTTGGGGGACCCCAAGCATAAAAATTATGCCCTACATGCTCCTGAAGAGGCCGTTGAGTGATGAAAGTACTCGTACTATACTAATGCTAAAACAGTATATCAACCATAGGGGAGACGTCGTCATTACTCCCTCCTCCACAAACTCACAAGATCATGAATAAGATGACACCAAACCAACCAAGAGTATACTATTCTGAAATTTAGAATGGAGACTGTTTGGGGCTTCTGAGTAACAATAACAAGAACAAAATCACTCGCGACGAAGTTGTGGAAACCCATTTCAAATCGGAAGTTAGTGAAAAACGTTGTCTATTTCCAAGAAAAATAAAGAGTTACAATGTTAAATCGATTTTGACGGTTAGGCCATCATCAGTATTGTTTGTTAATGATGATGGCCTAACCGTCGAAATCGATTTAACATTGTAACTCTTTATTTTTCGTGGAAATAGACAACGTTTTTCACTACCGTTTTGAACAATAACAAGAGTCGTCGAAACCTCGACTTGTTGAATACAAATTATTTTCTACTTTCTTGTATGATAATGTATAGCGTTCACTGCGAAATGGGCCAACAACGTACTGTTTTTACAATTCGGTACTTACAATGGATCATTTATGCATAATGATAATTTTTATGTACTGAGATTTGTTTGACAGTTGACTAAACCATGATTCAATGGTGTTTCATAGATAGAAAATTTAGACAAAGAAGAAAAATATTTGAGTGAATTCCAAGAACAATTACTTAGTATGATATTTTGTACTTCAAACCAGAACAGACTTATAAAGTTTCTCAAGCATTTCAAAATGAACTCATTGTAAACTTTTTAATAACTCTCATTTATCAACTTCCTAATTATAAGAACTATTTATGTTCAGAGTTAGTTATAATGACTAAATGTATGAGCATGATTTTATGACAGCGAGGTGACTAAACTCAACTTTCTAAATGATTTCGTGGATTTTGTTATGTGTAACTAATTATGAATCAAGTTTATTATTCATACATCTCTGAACCGTTTTATAAAGATGCGTCAAACTCATTGATATCGCTCAAGTCTCTCGAATTTATTTGATAATAAAAATATAGAGTTTGAAAGTGTCTGAAAGACGATAAAACATTCATTATTAATGAATGTTGAATATTATACGTTTCGTGTAATATTTTTCGTTAGTTCATGCCCAATTAACATTGGGGTTATGTATTTACGAAACATAAAAGTTTGATTAGTTCATATAAACTTTTCAGTGTATACCTGCTCCTTCAAACTCTCATTTCATTTCTGTCTTAACTTTTCGAGAAGGTTATCGTTGATCAAAATATGAAGATAGGTACGCTGCATTTTTTATAACTCTGTTCATGTTTATAAATGTTTCATAATACCTACATAGATATAAAGTGTTGATAGATTAGCTACTCATCCCATGCGCAGCCGTCCGTAAGATATTGATGTTATTTTAAAGTGATGAAAGTATAGGGTTTAAAATAGTTATACGCGTTCCTCTGTGATTTTGGTGTTGATCAGTTACATAAATCGAAATACCCAAGTTATTAGGCAATATCCGAAATTTTACGTACCACAGGATTACGCATTATTGATTTCAAGGGCAGTTTCAGACATTGGGGAATTTTCATGGTTATTTTTTACTTGCTCTATAGGAAGATCTGAGCGAGAGCTTTCAGAAAAGGTACCATTTTATGGGTATCTGACCAGTAAAACGACTCATAAAATTCATTTTTCTTATGACGGCAAACGGTGTTTTGAGCTAAAACTTGCTACAAGAAGGTTTGCTAGTCAGAAGTGTGAAATTCCAACAGGTGAAAGTTCCCCATTCAAGTATTTTTAATAAATCTTTGATAATAATGTTTTCATCAACAGGGATATGTGTTGTACATATTAACGGCATGCAATTTATTGTAGAAATAATAAATAATTGCATCCGCTTTAATGGTCTTGGAATATTTCACATTCAGATAGGAATGGGCTTTACGATATTTGCCAAACCGTGTGTTTTGATTAGTCTAGATTATTTAGCCTACTTACAACGGATCTTTCAGCTCATCAGTTCAGATTTAAGGCAAATAACTACGTCTGATGAATAATTGAAAAGTTTGCGTAGTTTAGTGGACACCTAAGCCTCGGACAAGGTAATGCAGCAGTTCTTCGAACCAGGATTAAGTTCTTTTTCGATAGGCCAAATGATGTCATTAAGCTCAATGAAGATCAGGTTTCTTGTTTAATTTAATTGTGCCGCTGCTGTTGGTGATAATTTATTATTAATAGGCGTATTGATTAAAAAAGTAGGAATCTTATATTGCAGTGTATATTATACATCGGAGTATTTCATTTAGTTAATTCATTTTTAATTTGGTTATCCGTAAATTGTAAGAGCGAGTTTTATGAAGGTTGTCAAAAAGTTCAAACGATTTATTGTTAATAAATTCATCTCATATTTTCACGGCTCCAGTTTTTTCCTACCTTTCACATCATATACGTATAAAACGTTTCACGCTTGCTCGTTGGTTGAAGTGGAAATATTAATAACCATCTAACAACGGCAGTGTCCCGGACGAATGGACATTCCTCACGTCAAATCATTGACCCCCGAAACTAACCCTGGAACGCCAATGTGGGGTGATCGGCATTCCAACTCCTCCTCGATGTACGTATAAGCTACTTACCTGTTTTAATTTTTTTGTAGAAACTTGAACAATTACCTCCTTGAAGAAAATCTTTGAAAGCTATGGCACAAATGTTTATTATTTATCAGATAGTCCTTCTAAGCTGATCACCGATCTCTAACTATTGAACGAAATCAATGATTCTGTGGTGTCGTTCCCTTCAACACAATAATTACCTATCTTATTTTACGTTAGATTATATTGCTACTGAACTAGGCATGGAGTAGCATGGAATTGTGTTATCATTCAAGATCGGGGGCCTGAGCGCATAAAGTTCAGTAACAATAACACATAGAAGTTGTATTCACTGTTTCGCAGCGCCCTTGCCGGGATTCGCCAAATTGGTAGCAACAAGCAACAAGCGTCATCGTCAAATACGATCGATCGGGGAATCTCTAAAATTTAACAATATAGGTAAGTGGTTAAGGGCAACTTTCACCAAAAACTTTTGTAAAGGAGTTTAGCTCCATTAGAAATAATCTCGAGGAACCTTGGAGTCTTTCGCTTGACCCAAAACTCATTTGGAATAACAGAGTTTCTTTAATGGAGTTTAGTGCTAACTGTCCATTGAAAAGTTGGACTCTTCTTTGTAGCCGGGACAATAAATCCGCCACATCAAAACAACCACTTCCCACCTGTTATCGTCCGGCTTCCATTTTAATTACTTATAAGATACTAACATATTTTAGACATTCTTGCACGAATTCGGAAGTTATGTATTATTATTTCTAGTTAATATAGTTGAGAATCTGTAGGGGTATACCATTTTTCATCCTACCACAATTTACCATCATCATTATCTTCACTCAATAAACATAATTATTTTCCTCGTGTCTTTGTGTATTGCTGTTTAACGGCAGTGTAAGTAATGAGGCTGTTTCTACTTCAATCTAGAGGTCGTTTTATTGTTCTATTATACAACGTATAGTAACACCTAATATTGATAATACTAATGAGGAACGAGGTTTGTTCCTCATTATGAGGGGCAGGCACGTTGAATATTTGCCAACAATCTGGATAGATACCTACCATCAACGAATACGTACCGACCTAGGTTTTTACTAGTTTTTAAACAGTTTTGATTTATTTAAAATGCTTACTCGCTTTAATTTATTTTTATACCAGTTTTATTAACCGAGCTACTAGGAACCTAAAGTTTGGGGTCGATTTCTACGTATTTTCGCGCTGAATGGAATAGTAACACTTGCTGATCTCACCAATCTCACATTTTTAGTTTTTTTGGTATGCTCAATATTGTGTATGATTTTAGGAATAAAACTGGCTCATTAAAGAGTAGAGTAAATTCTTGTAAATAGAAATAACATTTCTCACAAAAGCTACAAGGCCTATATCACTGCTAACGGAGATTAACAATAACTGGCCGGATTTCGGGAGTTTATGCTCGTAGAAGTTTAAGCTAGTAGAGTGCTCTGGTGAAAGACGGTAAGCTGGAATCTCCGTTACTTTCCAATCTTTACGACAATAACTCTCCTTAGGATTGAGATAAAAATTCCGTTCTTGCGCCAAAAAATCGAAAGGAAGTTCGTTGGCCGACAATTTTTGAGCACATTAAATTGGCCAAATTTCAAAAATATACTAAAAAAAAACACTAAAAATGGCTAATAACGGCCAAAAATCGTTAAATTCACATTTTTTTAGCATAGTTATGCGTAAAACCACATTCTCAACGATGAACTAGGACATTATAACATTTGTGTACAAAATTTGCGGAAAACGTAAAATAATTTAGTTGTTAAAAAATCTATAAAAATTGCAAAAAACTTAGAAATGCAAAGTCGTTTTTCAAAAACCAAATTTTATTCTAGTATGAGTTTTGTGTCTTAAAGTTGGTTTTCAACAATCTCTTTCTACAGAAATTGCTCAATTTCAATACAATTTATATTTTATAAGCAGAGGTAATAGGTAAGAAAATTCGCTCACAAGATCATGCTGAATTGATTGCTCTAATTCCAAAAATTGTATACTAAAAAATCACTAGAAATAATTTTAAAAAGGCTAAAAACCGTAAATCTTAAATTTTTTTAAGCACAATCTTATTTAAAGAAAAAAAAGTTACCTATTAACTAAGAACTAGAACATTAAAAATTTTATGCACGAAATTACTCTGAAAATTGTGCTTAAATTCCCATAATAGTTGCTGAAATATTGATAAAAATTGCAAAAATATCTCAATTGTGACACACAAAAATTTACTCCAACTCCCGCAACATTTAAACTGCAGCAGAAATTCTAACGAGCATTCCAATTCAACTAATAATTAGTCAGAAGGCGCGTTGCTAACAAACAGTCCAGGCACAACTTATTTGCCACACGTGATAATGAATGCGTTTTGTGACAATGTATGTAGACGCGTCGGCGCTTCGAGTTTGCAGTTTCTCAATTCACTTGGCAAGCTACCAGGAAAACTCATAAAAATAAATTAAAGGTCTGATTTAACCCTTTCAGTACGCCACCTCCGGGGAAGGTAAACGTCCCTCACTGAAACTTTTATTCTTTATTGTTTCAAATACGGGTGCTGATTTTCGATTGGAAATCTATTAATATCTGTTAGAACGCAAAAAAAAAAAAAAAAAAAATTTTTTCGATAATTTGTTCACTATGATGTCATATAATACATGATGTCGTCTATGAGCAGGTAAGGATTGAGTTATCTAAGCCCGCAGCACTATTACATCATGTGACATCAATCTGCGAGCGGGAAGATGAGCTTCTTGAAGGAGTAAGAATGTCCATTTTATGACTTCACATTCGGATTTAGCCCATTTCAAAATCTCTAGGTACCACTTTTCAGCGAAAAAAATCAATTTGGTTGGGCCGTAAAGCACACTTCAAATTTTCTTAGTAACTATCCGAAGACCCCTCACGAAGCTCTTTTTCAGAAAGTTTGGGTTTTTCTCTGTCATTTGGAACAATAAAAAATATCGACTCAACTTATTGCAACCCTCAACATACCTAAAACAATTCTTGGGTAACATTAACACAATCAGCAGTTTTTCCTTAAGATTTATTCCGAAAATTCCATCGTCAGCCGTTTTGAGTAGGTGGTATACCCCAACAGGTTTGTCTGAGCTGGGCGCTCTAATCCAGGGATGACGGTAAAATCCACTCCTCAAACAAATTGTAGTTAATAACATGGAATTTCAGTTTTTATCCAAAACTATCAAAATATTCAGGAAAAGCTTTAAAAAAAAATCCGGGTGAAAATCCTTCTATCTGAAATACCACCTATTTACAGTTTTATCTCAGATAACACCTTGCAGACGAAAAAAACGAACCCGGGCTCCCCTTTATAACGGTGGCCACTCCAAACCTCCCTCCTCTCAGTGCAACTTGGCTTTCGCGTGTGCCAAATGTGAAGTTTCCCTTATACGTTCATAAATTCCATAATAATTCATAATGGTTCCTCTCTTCTCATATATAAAAATTAAAAGTGTTTTTAATACTTTGTGCCCCACAATTGACCTACTCAAGAGCTTTTTGAGTGCAAGGAAATTGTTAACTATTAATTTTATGGCAAAAAAACGTATTCTAAATGATAATCTCTTATTCAAATAGAGGTTTCGAATTTTTAGCTTCTGTTGCAGTTTTTATCGATTTTTTAGCAACTGTAAATGAATTTAAAGTACATTTTTCAGCATAATTTTGTACATAAATTTTTGAATGATCTATTTTATACCTTATAAACTCTATTTGAGCATTTTTCTACTAAAATATATAATTTAACGATTTTTAGCCGTTTTTAGCCATTTTTAGGGTTTTCTTTTTTTTTGTACATTATTTCAAATTTGACCAATTTAATGTGCTCAAAAGGTGCTGGCCGACGAACTCATCCTTCCGTTTGAAAAGTTCGATTTGTTGGAGCAAGAACGGAATTTTTATCTCAATCCTAAGGAGATTTATCTTCCGGAATGATATATATATATAACTCGGCCCTTCGGGCCTCGCAAGGGGCTCCGCCCCTGGACCCCCCTAATCTACGAGTACTCGGCGCTTCGCGCCTCGCCGGATCTTTTCTCTTTTCTACTGTGTAGAAAACGAGGATAATTTGCTATGCAATTCGTCTCACGAGAAAAAAAAATTTTTTTTCAGGCCTGGCCGGGATTCGAACCCACAACCTTCGTCTCACGAGAAAAAAAAAAATTTTTTTTCAGGCCTGGCCGGGATTCGAACCCACAACCTTCGTCTCACGAGGAAAAAAAAAAAAAAAAAATTTCAGGCCTGGCCGGGATTCGAACCCACGACCTCTCGCTTCCCATCTCGGGACAAAAAACGTTACACAAAAAAAGTGGACATTTTAAAAAAATTATTGGGGGTCGGCCTAAGAATTGCATAGCAATTAATATATATATATAAATATATATATATATATATATATATATATATATATATATATATATATAAGACGATAAACTCTAGGATTTGTTTCAGAATGCCTCAAAACGGATTTCAATGAAGACATATTCCAAAACTTTGATTTTAAAATTTTCCGAGCCATTGCAATAGCTTCATGTTCTACGAAAATTCGCTAAAAGGATCCCAGTCGGCATCTTAAGGGAATCATGTTCTAATTAGTTGGATCCGGTATTTACCCCCCAAAGCTCCATCTAAGTCGAATTTTATTCCTATTCCCGCTTTTTCCTTCCCTAATCGCTAGATTCGTTCATTAATCCTTCTCTTCTTCAGGTACATTCAATTAGCTACATCTACCCTACCTTTACTCTGGAAATCCGATGTCCAAATGCTGCGGTGATGGACTAGTTGGGCCTCCTGAATTAAACACTGCAAGTTTAAATGATGTGGTATTACCGCGTACAGACCCGATTTTCCTCTCACCCTCAGTTTTTGTCTTTGTCTTCGCCAGTCTGACAGTTTGGTGGCGTAAATAGTGGTTTTTGTAGGAAGTGCTGAAAGCTTTTAGCTTCATGTACTGTTTCATTCTTATAAGACTTGCAGTATTTATAAAATATTGAAACCCTTGGAAATTGCATTCTCTAATACTTTACTCTCACTATGGGGGGTAAAAGGACGATTTTTATACTTTATCATGCAACCTTGCATTTAAGAATCAGTACGCTATATAAATACAGTACACATTATCCTCGCAGTAGACATGAATATTATGCAGTACAGCATGATTATATATATACAGTATTATATAGTATTTGGTATATATATATATATATATATATATATATATATATATATATATATATATATATATATATATATATATATATATATATATATATATATATATATGTATATATATATGTGTGTGTAGTATGTAAATTATCTTAATATACTTTGCAGATAGTCTTCAGCCTTGATATCTACTTGTGAATATCGAGACTTGGGATCCAAAAATTAAATAATTAATAATTATCCGGTTCCTTTCACATGCTCTTCATTCATGGTGGACTATATATACAATAGCTGCTGCTCGAAGGACCAATTCATGTTGTCGGCACTAATGCTAAACGACGAAAAAACTCAAAATAAGATAGGTACCTTCTCAATAGCAAACCTATTAAATAATAAGCACATTAAAATTATTTCGGTCAAATTTTCTCAATAGTTTTTGAAAAAACTTACCAAAACTTACCCAACAAATACCATAGCAACCTCAAAAAGAAATCATAAACTGATGTAGGTATTTACATAAAACTTAGGTAACGATGCCATAAAAGTTAACATAATTTATTTTCAGTTGGCGGGCCAACTCAGCTCGTGGTAAATACAGAAGGACTAGTAAAATGTAAAGGTGTGTTATTTAATTTAATTTATTTCTCCTCAGTAAGCTTCTACATCTATGGAGTTAATGTTATAATGTATCTGCCATTGATTAAGTTTAATACTTACAGACAATTGTTCTGCGTAGCACGTTATTGTAAATCTGAAATAAAAAACCTCAGCCTTTTTCTTTCAAATATATTAGTTTAATTCCGTTCTTGCGTCAAAAATCAAGCTCACTGAATAAAAGGTGGAGTTCGTTGACCAGCACTTTTTGAGCATATTAAATTAGTCAAATTTCGAACAATATGCTGCAAAACCACTACAAATTGAAAATAGTTCTAAAATTGTTAAATTCATATTGTTTTAGCGACATACTACTCAAATAAAATTGATCAAATATAAACTAGAAAGTTAAAAATGTAAACACGAAATTATGCTGAAAAAATTGCTCTAATTTCCTTAATACCTATCTAAGGTAAGAAATCGATACCTAATAACTTCAAAAAAGCTAAAAATTGTTAACCCATTTTTGAATATTGGACTGTTAATTTGAATACTTTTTAAAGTAATAAATTGATAGTCAATAATTTCATCGCACCGAACTGCCCTGTTCCCGAAGCAATTTACTAAATCTGTTGGAATTACAATCTCCATCAGCACTCCATGAAATCCATCCGACAGAATCCGGTGTGGTGGCAGGACTGCGTCTGCCAACAAGCCAAGCGGCGAACCTCGTTTGGCGGCCATTCTCGTTCCTGTGCTCGAATTCGACGACCGTTGCAGTACGATTTTACCATCCAGCTAATCCTAGCTAAATATCAAGCCATCTCTAACCATCTCTAATAATTACGAAGGTACTTAAATCCCTCTCATAATTAATTTTTCTAACGCCTCACATGTATACATTGGCGGAGCAATTGGGGTTTGCTCACTTGTTGGGCTGTGCATAGGTTAAATTCTCGTTTTTCGGAATCAGTAATTTGTGACTTATTACTGAGGGTAATCGAACAGTTATTTTCTCTGGATATGGAATTTCAGAAAGTTACGATGAAAAAGTCATAATCCGGAGAAGTCACATAAAACGGAAATACGATTTTAAACGAGGTTATGAAGTTATTGAACTTGACATAATCGAAATTTTTGGGTTGACTTTTTCGTGAATTACGGAATTCAGTAAGGCTCGAGCATGAAAATACGGCTGTGTAAAATCCCAAAGTACGGAATAACGGTTTTGAATAAATATTACGATGAGTACGGATGTTCGAAACGAGAAAAATTATTTTCGAAGTAAATTACGGAATTTCTCGATTTTTAGTACGGCGCCATCTTGCATACTGTGACATGGCGAGATGAATTCGAAGCTGAAACCATTGGCCCTCCAATAATACATCATGGTGGAAACTCTCGAGTGTGGATAAGTTTATTTATAAGTTTATTCTAAGTTTTAAACTAATGTAGAATTATGACGGTGTTGTCCACACTCAGAGTAAAATTACGAAAATACGATGCCAGATTGATGTGTTGGAGATGTCAATGTTTGACAGTCAGTGGTGCCAACTACGTTGGTTGAAATACGGAGGACACACGAAGTTTTGTTGGTAGATTACCATGTCTACGGATTTTTTGTTTTTCGTTAGAATTCGAACGTCAGTTTGGCTGAATTGCGGCAATGAAGGTTACCATGGTTTCCGTTAGCTCCGACTACGATTCGAAAATGTAGTTACTCAACATTACGATTTGATTTCGATATTTTATTCTATTGATTGAACTAATACGAAAATTTGAGTATGTAACTTAGAAACAAGAAACATGAATCGGACGAGGAATTGGAGATATCAGTACTACTTACTGTGATCACTAATATATCTAGTTTTTTATCATAATTTAAGCATAGTAGTAATCCTACTTATAATTAAGTTTATATTAATTCTGGTCGCAGTGGTGGACTATTTCCTTTTTCTCCTTCGTTGTGTTGAATGTTTGTATTGATAATTCTTGCAAACGAACGTTATAATATCTTGTAAAGTCAAAAGATCGATGAAAATTCAGTTGAGCTGAACGGAGCATGGATGTTTATTCGGCTGCAAAATAAATTCATTGTTGCTTGCGAATTGTACCTAATATGAATACGATTTATACGGTTTTAATACGCTATGCACACCCCAACATGACAAGCCAAGGCTGAAATAAGGTGGAATCACTCATAAGAATGACGAAGTACGAAAGTTAGCTAGAACTTTGTGCGAATGAGCGAATTATTAATTTACGATCTACAGTTCGAGAATGAAATACGATTTAATAGTACGGCAGTGGTGAGCGGATTTGCAGCGGGATAGTCTTCTTGTAAGCGTGTCGCTGGGAGATTAGATGGTCGAAGGCTCTGTTACCTACGCACAGCGCGCATGTCTCGGAGGGACAGTACCTTCTCTAAGGAAGCGAAATCGACAGACAGGTAGCGGGGCATATGTGATAACCCCAAGACCGCACTCCAATTAATGCGTGGCAATCGAGGCGCATTCAAATCCTAACACCATGTTGATAGAACGTTATGAGTGATTCCACTAAGGCTTAAATAAATCCGGAAATGAGATGTGTTTTTAGAACGGAGTACATAAATCCGGATGATACGAAGTTTAGAGATGTGTTTGTAGAACGGAGTACATAAATCCGGATGATACTAGGATTAGGGATGTGTTTATAAAACGAAGGTCGTGAATTCGGAGTAACTCGTCTCTTGGTTTAGTTACAGAGAACAATGAATACGGAAGAGATCAAGAGATTTATTAACGAGGAAGTCGAGAGGAGGGAAGTTGCGATCAGGGCTCGGCTTGAGACTGAGTACGCTCAAAGGTATGAGATGAGGCAAAATCAGATCAAACAGTTTGCGGAGGAGTCTGTTCTGAAATTCGCGGCTCTGGCTTCGATGACCATGGGTCCACCTCCAACATCGAGGTCAGAGATGGTGGTGGAAGAGCAGGGCTCTGGTAGATCTGAGGATGCTCCTCGCACACTTGAGGTTCCCCTAGATAATCCGGTTGTAAACACAACGGCGAGTGGATCTGACTCGGTGGGCACTTGTGCCTGTAAGATCCACAAAGAACCCGGAGTGGCCGCAAGGCCAATTACGAATTTAAAGTACGGAGGCAATCCACTGAAGGAAGGGTCGATCGCCGTGTGGAAACGAAGGGTAATGTTGGATTTGGCGAGTGGCGACTATCAATTTCTCGTCGATCCCAACATAAAACCGGCAGTAAACTACACGGAGAGAGAGCTTCATCAGTTGAAGTGTATCGTACTCTCGTACATAATTTCCAATATTGATCACGGTTTGCAATCGATGATCAAAGATGTGAACGAGCCATCAATTGCATTGAGCATGATTGAGAAGGCGGTCGATGAATACTCGATTTAACCCGGCGCTGGAAACAGTACTCGAGTTTCAAAATCGATTTGAGGGTCTTGTGGAGGGTATTCGGAGGTTCCCTGAGGCTGAGCTGACAGATAGGTCAATCCGGAGAAATTTAATTAATGCTATCTCGGAAGCATGCCCCAGGATAGCTGAAGATGCACTCCAGGAGAACTCTAAAATGAGGGTTCGGGACATCTTTGATCGGATGTTCGCAATGTATGATATGATGTCGGAAAATAGTAGGAGAGAGCAGGCTGTAGGAAAAGCCTTCCTTAGCAGGGGGCCTTCCTTCAGCAAACGGCGGAAAAATTCGACCCAATCCGGAGGGGGAAGTGGGGTCAAAAAGGCGAAATTGGTCTGCTATCAGTGTGGCATATTAGGACACACAAAGGCAGAATGTCGAAACGATAGCAAGATGTGCTATAACTGTGGACGGTTTGGACATCTGTCCATTGAATGTCGGCGTCCACAGACTGCGAGTACGAAGATGGCCCGCAGAAACAGTCAAACGAGTGACCCCATCCCCGTAATTAAACGAAGAGAACGAGCTCTCTCAGCTACTAGGGATAAGTCGAGGCCGGGGACTGGTCGTAACAACCCTCAAAAACGGAGTCACACGCCAGCGCAAAACCGGTTGACGACGGCGCAAAACCGGTTGACAAAGGCTGTGACTCGTAGTAAGTGAGGCGCAACTCCTCCCAGGGTGCAATTTGCGGATGTGGAGTCAGACAGTTCGGTGGCGGCAATTGCGACTCCAAGGGCTCAGACAATCGAAAAGCCAGCTGCATTACACTCCTGGGGATCGGAGGTGTCTCTGGCGTCCCTAATAGACAGCAAAAACTTTAAGTTAAAATTCATTTTGGATACTGGTGCTACTGAGCATATTGTTAATGATATAAATGTATTTACGATGATAACGGACTTGATCACACCAACACGGATTTCATGTGCCAACAATGCTAGGGACGCAGACTTGATAATAAAACAATCCGGAGATATTATATATTACAACGAAGAAAAACGGAAATTCGGTGTTTTAAAAGGAGTATTGTACGCACAAGACTTAATAGAAAATTTATTTTCTATTAGAAAACAAATAGCGAAAGGTTTATCGGCCTTATTGACGGATAAGGGAGTGATAATAAGTGATCCAATTTCGAATGAAACACTTAAAACGGGTTCATTTGATGGACGGTTTTGGTGGCTCAATTTCTCTCTCCCCTTGTCAAAACTTAGTACGGAGGAAAAACGGAAATTGTTGAAATTAGGTCACGGTGGATCGTTAATGACTAATCCGGAGAAACAACTAAAGGGAATTAAACGTAAACAAGATACGAATTTTGACGAAATTACAGATACTTGTTTAGGGGGGAGAATCACTGATCAACCCGGTGAAAAATTCATCAAAATTTCGGATACTAGTTTAGAGGGGAGAACTGACACTGATCACGGAGAAAACCCGGCTGAAACTTTACAATTACGGAATGACATAGGATTGGCATGGCATTACAGGCTTAACCATGCCTCAAAGAAATATCTCGAAATAGCTGGTAAAGTTCTCCCTGAATTAAAAAATGTAAAATTCGGTGTAAACATTCTCGATTGTCCTGACTGTAAGATGGCGAAAGCAAAAAGAAAACCATGTTCGGAAGTCAGACATAGGGCCGAAATACCATTTCAGAGACTGCACTCTGATTTAATGGGACCTTTAAAACCAGGAGCATTTAGGTCTCAGGCCAAATATATTGTCACATTTACGGATGACGCGAGTAGATATGCATTTGCTTACGAACTCGGAAGTAAAATGGGAGTCAATATGGCTTTGCTCTCATGTCTAAAAGAAATTAGAAGATTGACGGGGGAAACCACTAAGGTGTCAGAAATACGGACGGACGGAGGTTTAGAATTTAGAACGGAAGAAATGAAATTTTTGTTACATAGGGAAAATATATCCTTGACGGTTTGTGAACCATATACTCCTCAATTGAATGGAACGGCTGAAAGATTCAATTTAGAATTAGAGGAGACAATCCGGGTTAACTTGATTTCATCAGGAATTCCTACTCATTTTTGGGCATATGCCATGAGACATGTCGTGCATATACACAATAGGACGCCCAACAAATCGTTGGAATTCAAAACCCCGTTTGAACTGGCACTAAAACGGCTTCCGTCACTAAAATACATAAAACGGTTTGGCTGCGAATGTTATATTTTAGACACCCAAAGCACGTCAAAGTTCGCTCCTAGAGCTAATTTGGGTTTCTTATTAGAATGCGGTGAAACAGGTTACAATTTACTGCATTTCCAAAATAAAACGGTAGTGAGATCGAAACATGTAGATTTTGTAGAAAGTAGGACTTACGCGGATTATTTGAGAGACAAGTCAATTGCTAAATCGCCACTTGATCAAGTTGAATTTTCATTAGAAAATTCATTTAAATCCGGCTTTGAACAAGTGCAAGATGTCTCTGTTGAATCCGGACGAGAAACAGACAAGACATCAAACCCGGTTTCAATTCACGAAAATGATGAATGCGAATTTTACGAAGAATTCGATAATGCAGAAAATCTGGCGTGTTTCCTACAAAATTCTGCAGACGAATTAGGGGAGGACCCAATTACCTATTCACAAGCACTGGCTTCGCCAGACGCAGATGCTTGGTTAGAAGCAATTGAAACGGAGTTTCAGTCTTTGGAAAATTGCAACACCTGGAAAATCATTCTTCGAAATACGGTACCGAAAGGTGTGAGGGTAATGAAAACTAGGTGGGTTCACAAAAAGAAAACGGAGGCAGACGGTTCAATAAGATATAGGAGCAGACTTGTAGTAAAAGGCTTTGCCGATAATAATAAGTATGATATATCTGAAATCTACGCTCCAGTAGCAAGATTACCAGATGTCAAATTTTTATTAATACTTGCAGCCAAATTCGATTTAGATCTTGCTCAGTACGATGTAAAAACGGCTTTTCTAAACGGTTCCTTAGACAAACTCGTATATATAGAAATTCCCGATGTTTATGCAGAATACTTACAAACCGGTGATGATACAAAGAGTCATAGTGTATGTGAAGTACACAGAGCTCTTTACGGTCTTAAAGTGTCTCCAAGGAGATGGTTCATAAGGAGGCTGTGGAAAGAATGGATTTTAAACCCTATCCTTTCCAACCCTGCCTGTTTGTTTGGAAATCCGGAGATCAAATTGCTATAATGTTGTTATATGTCGATGATATTTTACTAGCAACAAATAGTAATCAAAAACGCAAACAAGTAAAATCTATATTAGAAAAGGAATTTTCGATAACTGATCTGGGAGAACCAAGAAAATTCCTAGGATTAGAAATCATACGAAACCGGAGGAACAAAACTATCGGTCTTACACAGAGGTCTCACATAGAATCGATGTTGAAGAAATTTGACCCTCATAGTGATAGAACGGTGTCTACGCCAATGATTGTTGATAGGAATGGAGTGAATGAAAAATTGAAACAACCCGGTGACTTGAATTCGATTCCTTACCGACAAGCTATTGGATCATTATTGTACATACAAGGGGGAGTCAGACCAGATATTTCATACGCTACTAATATTCTGAGTAGACGACAGTCAAATTTTACGATGGAGGACTGGCAAGCAGTAATACGGATAATGAGATATTTAAGAGGTACGAAAGATTTTGGACTTATGTTCTCCGATAAGGGGGATGGAATAGATTGTTACGTGGATGCATCCCTAGGACTCTCGGCCGAAGGGGGTTTCTCCACGACTGGTTACATCATCTACCTTTTCGGTAATCCGGTAGCTTGGAGAACTAAGCGTCAGAATCACATAGCTCTCTCCTCAGCAGAGAGCGAATTCGTTGCAATGAGTACGGCGTGCAGAGAATTAGCCTCAATACGTACGATGTGTTCAGAGTTAGCGGGGATCAAAATAATACCGACAATCCATGAGGATTCTAAACCGGCAATCCGCTTAGCGGAAGTAGATGATTCGTCTACTCTGAAACATTTGGTTAGGCTATCCTATCTTTACGTACGACAGGAGCACCGTAAAAGGAACATCAAAATCCGGTGGATATCTACTGATGATCAAATTGCGGACACACTGACGAAGTCACTAAACAAGTCTAGATTTATTAAATTTAGGAATTTGATGTTATTCCAGCACTAATCGGAATGTGTGTATGTGAATTGTACTGTTGCAGATCGAATTGAATGAGAAGGTTTCTTCTCATTCACTCCCTCAATTCTCACGATCATTACTAAACCCGGAGATACGCCTGGATACGGAGAATTTAATACGGAGAAGTGCCTGGATGGAAGCTTGGAGGGGAGTGTTGGAATTACAATCTCCATCAGCACTCCATGAAATCCATCCGACAGAATCCGGTGTGGTGGCAGGACTGCGTCTGCCACCAAGCCAAGCGGCGAATCTCGTTTGGCGGCCATTCTCGTTCCTGTGCTCGAATTCGACGACCGTTGCAGTACGATTTTACCATCCAGCTAATCCTAGCTAAATATCAAGCCATCTCTAACCATCTCTAATAATTACGAAGGTACTTAAATCCCTCTCATAATTAATTTTTCTAACGCCTCACAAAATCCAATACGATAATTTAGGAAAATTCGCGACTGAGACATTTTGTTGATGCCGTTAGTTTGTGAACAAGAAAGCACTTGGAGCAGCGTTGTAAAGAATTCAAATCGAAAAGGCTATGTAAAGACTTACACCAGATGTTTATAGTAATGCTTGAGACGGATCGGCAAAAGGCTTGACATTTAGTTGGACCGCCTGCAAGAGATCCTCGATTCCCTCTCAGTTGTTTCCAGGAACGTTAATCTGCGATAGTTTCTTCCATCTAATTTACTAACAACCAATCCCATGCCGATATACCAGTCAACTCATTCATTATATTATAGATCCACGCTCTGCAACGTATACTGACATCAGCACACTGGAAAATCGAACTACTATACCTTCGACTGCAGAGTTGACAGAAAAACTCCTTTCTTTTGGTCGATCTTTATGATCTTGCTTAAATGCCAAAGACAATAAACTATAATTATAAGTAAAACGAATTATTTGTTTGTTGATGGTATTCATGAAAATAACGATATTGATTTATCTTGCTATGGCACATTTTAAAGACCAGTGTTCCACCAGTTTTGATTCGCTTCTATGATGACGATCATTTTTCCTGTCAAAATTATAGCCCTTAGAGAGACTGATTGTAGTAACTCTATTACCAGTTCCATCCAACCCCATGAATGAAACACATGTTTGCTGACAATTATTGATATGATTCATGATTTTGTTATGTCCAACTTATTATTGAATTCGATAATATAATATAACGTTCAAGTTTACACTTTATTAACTGAATGATTTTAATACCAGTGCATTCGAAGATACATCACTGATTATTGAATCATTATAATTGATCGTTACAAGGGTTTGGCATTGCAAGTATAAAGTGTAGTATAATAACACAGAACTCCTGGTAAGCTACTTACTGTGGGCAGACAAATGAAAAAGTGCGAAAGAAATGCGTGATAAATCGAGAGCTTTCCAATGAGTGGAGAACGATTGTTGTCCGGAGAAAACTAAAGAAGTTTCATTTCCCCAGCAACGGCTAGGTTGTACGTGAAAATCAAAAGAAGAAGAAAAGTTGTATCTAGTTTTTCCTAGATTACATATATACATACATCATTCCATACATATTTCATTATTATTAGAGTTTGTAATGCTAAGTAGAGGCCGATGATGTGAAAAGTATGACGTGTAAGCTAAGGTTTGTTTATTTGACACGTTACGGGTAAAGACTCCATCGACGCATGTCATATTTCGCGTTGTTGAGACGACCGCAGAATTATTTAATTCGCATCCAAACGTTTCAGTCATAAATGTACAAAATTTCAATCCCTCATCTGAACGCAAATCGATGTTGAAATCACCTCAAATCACAACTGGCAAATCATACAGCTTGAGTTTGTCGATGAAACGAAACAAACCTCTAAGTTTAATCGAGTACGGTAGTAGATATCGCTCGAAGAACTCGATTTTATCGTCTAATGATGTTCCATTAGAAAGATATGTCACTGCAAGTAGAACACGCTCTCCGTCGATCGTAGTTTCTGCTTTGCATACATCTCCAATGTCTGTTGATATCACACTGCATTCTTCGAGTGCGGTTTTCTCTCGGTATGTTGACACGGTTGATCGTTCTGCCACACCTATGCAAAGAGCTTGAATCCGATTTCTTCTCGTAGATTGCTACACCACCAGCCATATTACCGTTATTGCGTTTATGTTGGTTTATAAGTGAGTAATTTTCAATTTCGATGTGTTCGGGGTCGGATAACCAGGTTTCAGAGAATGCGAGTAAACCATACAAAGGTATAACAAAGTCGGACCTTGTATCGGGCAAGTGCAATCGTGTTCACAATATAGCTTGCAATCGTGTTCACAATGTAAATTATTGAGAATGATCTCCTGTGTGTAAACAATTATTTAAACATTAACGCTCATACCGCAGCTTGTCGGCCACGCACTCCGCAGTGGTTAACGTAATATGGTTTGGTAAATTGAGAGCTATCCAACGAGTGGTGATCGATTTTTGTACGATGATAACTGGCGAAGTTAAAGTTCCATAGCAACGAATCGGTTGTTCGTGAAAATCATTAGAAATTTTTCATAACGCTTTTTTCGTCACACCGTAACGTCACACTTTTTGAGTTATGTGCCATAGTGAGGACATAAAATGTCAAAATGAACTAAGGTTTCGTGCAGCATAAGATTGAAACTGTGCTCCTTTTTCCGTTTGATGATGAAAAAAAAAAAAAAAAAAGTTTCCCCTGTGAAAGAACCTAAATTGGCCCAATTCCTCATTGGTAGTTGCTAATCATAGCTGGGCTTAAAAGCTTCTCTCTGTGAATGTTCCGAATTTTCCGAGATATTTCTGTTGAGAACTCCACTATGTTGCGGTACATTGGTTTATAGTTCAAATTCAGGGCTCGCTCGATTTCGATGCACCTAAAGTGATTTCCGTAGCTCACAATCACATCGTTTCGGATGGCCTGCGACGATTGGACTGTAAGATTGTTCCAGTCCATGGTGAAACCTACTGATTGAGAGATGCTGTCCCAATTCCCCCAATTTTTATTTCACCCAATTGAAAGCTTCTTCATTCTTTGGGTTCCTGTGAAATCTAATAAGCTCTCACTGGCAGGTTTTGAGCCATCGGTCGTCACCCATTTTAAGGATCCTTGTATACTTACTTTCAGCGGGAGACAGTAAGCATTCAGCCTCAGGAAATGATGCCCAGGTACTTCTATGGAGACGTAAAACGTTCTTGAGAAATAACATTTGATTTACCTCATACATCGGCAGCGTACAGAAGAACCGATGTCATGAGCGTGTCAAAAAGGATGAAAATCCTGTTCGAATGCCCCAGGAGTTGATCTAACCTCTGTCTGTTGCGTTTCAGTGTGTTCCGCGCTACAGGCCGCGATTTTGGAGCTATCAATTTGAAATTTGGTAGGTAGACTCAGTAGTGATATCCGATATTAGCTGTATAGTTTTTAGTGACGATACGGTGACAAGAACTTGTCGTCAGCGACGACGATCGTCGTTCATTCAATCAAAAATCGAGTTAGGTATCGTTTTCCATAGTTTTCACCACACGAAATCGACTGAAACTACTATAAAAGCTTCAAGGATTGTCCCTGACTGCTGGTTGTCACTGACGTAAGTCATTGGCGAATTACAAAAAATCGTGTTCGGTATCGCTTTCAATAGTTTTTTCCTCACCGAATCGAATGAAAGCGCTATTAATGCCATGAAAGTTGTTCTTCACGACGATTATCGTCAAATCTGCCGAAAATCGAATTGGGTATAGTTTTTAATAGTTTTCGTTAAGCATAATCGTGAATAAAAAGCAAAGTCGAGTACATTATACCATACAACAACTTTTTCAAACTTTGTGAGGAACCTAGTGAGCTGACCAACTAGTCTCTACAGTGTGTAACTAATTTAAACCAGAAGAAACATATTATGCTGTCCCAATCCGGAACGTTATCCGAATTGCAATTATATTTGGGAAAAGTGAACTACTATCACAGATTTATACCAAACTTTTCAATTTTGGCTATACCACTGAATACTTTAAGGAAGAAAAACGTTCGATTTCAATGACAAATACAAGAGGAAGATTTTCAGAAACTCAAGGACCAGATTCGAAATGCAGGGAGATTGGTTATTTATCGAAGTGATTAGCCACCGATGTTTCTATGTATGGGGTAGGTGCAGTGCTGTCAACACTTTACCCAGATAGGTCAGAGCATCCAATAGCATTTGCCTCTAAGACACTAAGTAACCACGAAGAAAACCACAGTCAAATTGAGAAAGAAGCATTATCAATCATATCTGGCGTTAAAACGTTCCACCAGTATTTGTATGGACGACCATTCGAGCTTTTGACTGACCATAAGCCACTGGTATCCCTGTTCAATCCTAACAATAAGCTTCCAGTACATACCTTAGCACGTTTGCAACGCTGGGCCATAACTCTCATGAGTTATAACTATATCATCAAATATCGATCAAGTAGTCAACACAGTAATGCTGATGCATTGTCCCGCTTACCAGCTGGTACAGATATTGAATTTGAAAAATCGGAAGAATCATGTGTTTGGATAGAAGAAAGATAGGCAGCGAGAATAAATACCTTCTCAATTGATGTAAAGAAATTAGTAGATGAAACTCTACTACTGACAGGGTGTTATTGCAAGTACTCAACTTTATATCACAGGGCTGGCCTGAGAAATGTTCAAATCATACGATCAAACCATTCTTCGAACGTCGATTTTCAATGTCTTCTCGGAAGGGAGTCATATTACTTGACGATTATCGAGTGTTTGTACCACAAATCTTGCAGCCACAAGTACTCAAGCTCCTTCATGCACGACACTGGGGAATCGTTCGAATGAAGCTAATGAGTCAACGGCATTGTTGGTGGTGCCAAATGGATGAGGATTCAGAGTGTATGGTTAAGACATGCCAGTCGTGTCAGGCTGTGCAACCTAACCTCCCGAAATAGCTATTGATTTATCCCGACACATAAAAAGCATGGGAAAAGGTTCACATAGATTTGGCTGCATTCCAAAGTTCAATGTGGCTTATAACAAACTGTAGATTCGTATTCAAATTTCCCATTCATCACACTCATGAAGTCACCTACATCGTCAGCTATCATCACTGCTTTGAAATGTATTTTACTAGGGGGAACTTTTGGTTAATAGTGAGCTGCATAATCGATTTTAGGTAAGCAACTTTACTGTGTTCACACCTGAATATTATGGAATGAGCTAAATGGTTCGTGTTATAATCCTTCAGTTTGGCGTAGTGCGATAACTGAATTTTAAGAGTAGCAGAAAACGGAGGTATGCAGAACCCGCAATACCGTCCGGTCTTGAAGGTAAGGTGAACCTATAACGCCGCGTTCGATCTTCACTGTTGCTTCGATGCCTTGGACGGGAGAGAGGTCGAGAAGCACCAATTGAACTGAATTATATACCTATACATGTTTGTATACCTAACTAAATACCTACTATGCTGTAGTAAACAATTAGTTATCTATGCATAACTATGTATTTATTAATCAGCAATAAAATATTGTCATCAAAATGAGTCCAGTAGACTCTCAACCGGCCACCTCGGGACTAGAGCTTGGCCGATTCCATTTCGGTCGGTTAATCCGATGAGCAGACTTCAGGTCTTTTATTTATTTTTTCACTGGGATGAGATTGATAGAAAAAATGGCGAGAGAAATTCGTTCCCTTATCGCTACTTTCCAGGAAGACGGTGGCGCACCGAGATAGACAAGATATGGAGAGAGTTGTTGTTTACATATCCCCACATTGCCCGCACACATACGCCGCGGAATGTGGGGCAAAAGTAATTGGAAAAAATTAACTATTTGTGAATGATTTTTTTTTTTTTTTTTTTACCGGCTGAAATTCATAGAAGAAAAAAAAACCAGTGAACTTTCAGGATGGCCTAGATAGGCACGCAAAATATGGAAAACAGATGTTGTTATCTCCTCCTCACTTTCCGAGAAAAATGTTTGCCCGCACACATACGCCGCGTAATGTGGAGCAAAAGTAATTGGAAGAAAAGCAACTATTTGTGAATTATTTTAGTTCTTTTTTTCACTTCCATGAGATTCATAGAGGAAAAAAAGTGAGATACCTTCCACAAAGGCCGTGTCGCGCCTGGGTACGCAAAATATGGAAAAAGAGATGTTGCTATCTCCTCTTCACTTTCCGGGATGGACGTGAAGTGTGAAGATATTAATACTTTCAGGGGAAAATAGAGAAAAAGAAAAGAAAATGGGTGGCCGGTTAAACCAAAGGCCGGTTAAAGCGGAGCCGGTTAAGAGAGAGTCTACTGTATTGTGCAACTTTCGAGATGTGTGGGTCAAAATTTATTAAGGATTGGTAGGAAGTTTCAGGTAACATGATTTCGTAGTGGCGACCTGTAAATGGGATCATAGAAATGGGCTAGAGAGGCGATTTGCATTTGAACCCTAGGGTATGACCATTTATGGGCTTTACTCGTTCGTTCTAAAACAATGACCCCCCCTATGACGGAAATTATTACGAAATCAGAATTTATCTATAAAATTTCTCATAATCAAGCCTGCCATCACTTAAAGATAAGTAATGCATGCATTACGGGGACGTCCCTATGTATGTGTTTTATATTATACTAGCCGCTCCGGCTCGCTACGCTCGCCTCCACGTCCAGCCGGGGGGCAAGCCCCCCGGACCCCCCATTAAATTGCTCGCTTCGCTCGCAAAGTGTGGTATGTAGGGAATGTTGCTCGCTTCGCTCGCAAAGTGTGGCATGTAGGGAATGTTGCTCGCTTCGCTCGCAAAGTGTGGTATGTAGGAAATGTTGCTCGCTTCGCTCGCAATTGAAACATGTAGGGGAGGTTGCTTGATTCGCTCGCAAACGGTAGATCTCTAAGGGTAGGTTTAACTTCTGTAGGAGATGCTGCTCGCTTCGCTCGCTTGAGGAAGTTATACTGCCCACCCAACATGTAGGGAATGATGCTCGCTTCGCTCGCAAACGGTAGATCCCTAAGGGTAGGTTTAACTTCTGTAGGGGATGCTGCTCGCTTCGCTCGCTTGAGGAAGTTATACTGCCCACCCAACATGTAGGGAATGATGCTCGCTTCGCTCGCAAACGGTAGATCGCTAAGGGTAGGTTTAACTTCTGTAGGGGATGCTGCTCGCTTCGCTCGCTTGAGGAAGTTATACTGCCCACCCAACTTGGCAGACGTCTTTTTCTGTTGGAAATTATTACAAACAAATTAAATCTTATAAAACTACGTGGAACCACAAAAAGTTTATTAGGGAATGCTGCTCGCTTCGCTTGCTTGAGGAAGTTATACTGCCCACCCAACTTGGCAGACGTTTTTTTCTGTTGGAAATTCTTACAAACAAATTAAATCTTATAAAACTACGTGGAACCACGAAAAGTTTATTAGGGAATGTTGCTCGCTTCGCTCGCAAACGGTAGATCTCTAAGGGTAGGTTTAACTTCTGTAGGGGATGCTGCTCGCTTCGCTCGCTTGAGGAAGTTATACTGCCCACCCAACTTGGCAGACGTCTTTTTCTGTTGGAAATTATTACAAACAAATTAAATCTTATAAAACTACGTGGAACCACAAAAAGTTTATTAGGGAATGCTGCTCGCTTCGCTTGCTTGAGGAAGTTATACTGCCCACCCAACTTGGCAGACGTTTTTTTCTGTTGGAAATTCTTACAAACAAATTAAATCTTATAAAACTACGTGGAACCACAAAAAAGTTTATTCGGGGATGTTGCTCGCTTCGCTCGCAAGATATACCTGTGTAGGAAAAAACCGGTATTTATTACGTTGAAATGAGTCATCGACTCCCTTCAAGATTTAACTGCGTAGGCTAAGTCCCTTCCCTCGCAAGGTATACCTGTATATGAGTAGGGCACCTAGGTGTACCTGCTCGCCACATTGTCATCGAACCCCAAACACGTCTTCCCAGAGCCTTCTCGCGAACACGGCAAAATTAATTTCTGATGTTAAACGCTTCTCCTCGCTTCCGCTCGCGATTTGACCAACTTAACGTCACTTTTTTCGATATCCGATACGGTCCGTACTTTCGCATTTTTTTACGCATTTCCCGATACTTTTTTCGCGATCCGATCGCGCCGTCGTCTTTCTCGTTTCAAAACCTACGAAACCGGAATTTTCCGGAATTTTCGACGGCCGTTTAGAGGGGTTGGGGAAGCGGGGAAGTCCATAAAGCGCACATTAATTATTACTTCGACCCCCCTCCCGCCCTACGGCCCATGTTTCGGGTGGGATTAGAAAATTTTAAATTCGCTTATACACCCTATCGGAAAATCCCAAGAAGATCCCCCCACTCGTAGATCCGGCCCACTCAGCCGTTTGGCCGTGCATAGACACGACAGACAGACAAACAGACAGACGGAGTTTCATTCTTATAAATAACTAGCCGCTCCGGCTCGCTACGCTCGCCTCCACGTCCAGCCGGGGGGCAAGCCCCCCGGACCCCCCATTAAATTGCTCGCTTCGCTCGCAAAGTGTGGTATGTAGGGAGTGTTGCTCGCTTCGCTCGCAAAGTGTGGCATGTAGGGAATGTTGCTCGCTTCACTCGCAAAGTGTGGTATGTAGGGAATGTTGCTCGCCTTGCTCGCAATTGAAACATGTAGGGGATGTTGCTTGCTTCGCTCGCAAACGGTAGATCTCTAAGGGTAGGTTTAACTTCTGTAGGGGATGCTGCTCGCTTCGCTCGCTTGAGGAAGTTATACTGCCCACCCAACATGTAGGGAATGATGCTCGCTTCGCTCGCAAACGGTAGATCCCTAAGGGTAGGTTAAACTTCTGTAGGGGATGCTGCTCGCTTCGCTCGCTTGAGGAAGTTATACTGCCCACCCAACATGTAGGGGATGTTGCTCGCATCGCTCGCAAACGGTAGGTCTCTAAGGGTAGGTTTAACTTCTGTAGGGGATGCTGCTCGCTTTGCTCGCTTGAGGAAGTTATACTGCCCACCCAACTTGGCAGACGTTTTTTTCTGTTGGAAATTCTTACAAACAAATTAAATCTTATAAAACTAAAACGAAAAGTTTATTAGTGGATGTTGCTCGCTTCGCTCGCAAGGTATACCTGTATATGTGTAGGACAAAGTCCGTATTTATTCTGTTGAAATGGCTCTCGCTTCGCTCGCAAGGTAGGCCTATGTATACCTGCTCGCGTAGAAGTGCAAATGGGAACCCCCCTGTGAGGGTCCCTTCTGGTAAGCAACGTTGTGAAACGGGCGGCCCGGGTAGATTAATTTCTCATATTAAACGGTTCCCCTTGCTTCCGCTCGTGATTTGACCGAGTTCTCGTCACTTTTTTCGATATCCGATTTCGGATTCAGATTCGACGGACCCAAAGCTGTATTTCGCCCGCGAAAACCGTTCCGAAAAACGTACCTTTATGGGGTATATTTTAATCGGAAAAAACCAAGTTTTTCGGCGGACTTTTCGAGAAAACGGGTCCGTACTCTCGCATTTTTTTAACGCATTTCCCGATACTTTTTTCGCGATCCGATCGCGCCGTCGTCTTCCTCGTAGGAAAACCTACGAAACCCGTATTTTTCCGGAATTGTCAACGGCCGTTTAGAGGGGTAGGGGAAGCGGGGAAGTCCAAAAAGCGCACATTAATTATTACTTCGACCCCCCTCCCGCCCTACGGCCCATGGTTCGGGTGGGATTAGAAAATTTTAAATTCGCTTATACACCCTATCGGAAAATCCCAAAAAGATCCCCCCACTCGTAGATCCGGCCCACTCAGCCGTTTGGCCGTGCATAGACACGACAAACAGACAAACGGACGGAGTTTCATTCTTATTAATAGTATAGATATAGACTAGCCGCTCCGGCTCGCTACGCTCGCCTCCACGTCCAGCCGGGGGGGCAAGCCCCCCGGACCCCCCATTAAATTGCTCGCTTCGCTCGCAAAATGTGGCATGTAGGGAATTTTGCTCGCTTTGCTCGCAAAGTGTGGCATGTAGGGAATGTTGCTCGCTTTGCTCGCAAATGGTAGATCCCTAAGGGTAGGTTTAACGTGTGTAGGGGATGTTGCTCGCTTCGCTCGCAAACAATAGATCTCTAAGGGTAGGTTTAACTTCTGTAGGGGATGCTGCTCGCTTCGCTCGCTTGAGGAAGTTATACTGTTCACCCAACTTGGCAGACGTTTTTTTCAGTTGGGAATTCTTACAAACAAATTAAATCTTATAAAACTACGTGAAACCACGAAAAGTTTAGTGTGGTATGTAGGGAATGTTGCTCGCTTCGCTCGCAAAGTGTGGCTGTATACATGCGATGTATTACAATTGAAACATGTAGGGGATGTTGCTCGCTTCGCTCGCTTGAAGAAGTTATACTGCCCACCCAACTTGGCAGACGTTTTTTTCTGTTGGAAATTCTTACATTCAAATTAATTCTTATAAAACTACGTGGAACCACGAAAAGTTTATTAGGGAATGTTGTACTGCCCACCCAACTTGGCAGACGTTTTTTTCAGTTGGGAATTCTTACAAACAAATTAAATCTTATAAAACTACCTGGAACCACGAAAAGTTTATTCGGGGATGTTGCTTCGCTCGCAAGGTATACCTGTATATGTATAGGACAAAGTCCGTATTTATTATTTGAAATGGCTCTCGCTTCGCTCGCAAGGTAGGTGTATACCTGCTCGCCTCGCAATGTTGTGACATCGAACCCTTCACGTCAATTCTTGAGCCTTCTCTCGTCCACGGCACAATTTTAATCGCTTTGCTCGCTTCCGCTCCCGATTTGACCAACTTAACGTCACTTTTTAAGATATCCGATTTCGGATTCAGATTCGGCGGACCCAAAGCTGTATTTCGCCCGCGAAAACCGTTCCGAAAAACGTATATGGGGTATATTTTAATCGGAAAAAACCAAGTTTTTCGGCGGACTTTTCGAGAAAACGGGTCCGTACTCTCGCATTTTTTTGACGCATTTCCCGATACTTTTTTCGCGATCCGATCGCGCCGTCGTCTTCCTCGTAGGAAAACCTACGAAACCCGTATTTTTCCGGAATTGTCAACGGCCGTTTAGAGGGGTAGGGGAAGCGGGGAAGTCCAAAAAGCGCACATTAACCGGAACTTCGACCCCCCTCCCGAACTACGGCCCATGGTTCGGCTGGGATTAGACAATTTTAAATTCGCTCGTTCCACCTTTCGGAAAATCTCAAGAAGATCCCCCCACTCGTACACTCCCCCCACTCAGCCGTTTGGCCGTGCATAGACACGACAGACAGACAAACAGACAGACAAACAGACGGAGTTTCATTCTTATAAATAATAGAGATTTAAAGCAACCCCTCCAAATTCCTCCCTCACAACCATTATAAATTATGAACTGCTTTTACGGATACATTACGGAATGACAAAACCACGAAAATATATTGAAAATACCACTAATTTGCTGAGAATGGAATCAGGGAGAGACCAAATACTTCGAGCAAAATAGAAAAATAATTAAATCCAAGATTTCTTGCACTTCTAAAACAAAAGATCGTGATTTATCGAGATTACCCATTAGCCCCACCGATAGTAAATTAGACACTCGTGATTTGTTGCATATCTGACAAGAATGATGAAAATCGGTCGAGAATAGTAGCTTGGGCAGCGCTTATTAGCATCAGCTATTACCCCCTTCCACTCGCTGCACAACTAGACTAAAATTGGGATTGGGCAAAAACAAACAAAAAATCACGAAAATCGGTTAATTGGTTGAGAATGGTTCGGCCAGTATTGGGCATAATCTGATCGTCGAATACGAATATGATTGTAATCACGATAATTATTCGTTGATTCTGAGTCAACTGCGATTATATTCGTATTCGTGTAATCGTATTCATCTATTGGTGATTACTCGAATACAACCCATAAAAATGCGCCACAGTAATAAATTTCAATAGGGCGTCCCTCTTATAATATGCGAAGCCTTGCTAATATTACTTAGCTTCAGAGGGACGTCCTTAAAGCGAATTCAACATTTGGAACCCAGCCTATTTGTCTCCAATCTATTTCAACAAGACGTCCCTCCTAAATTAATATGAAACTAATATCAATGTTCAATAAATTTGACACAAAAATCATTAGAAAATGTCAGAATAAGACTAAAAATTGGAAAATTTATTTATTTATTTATTTTTTCTTTTTTTTTTGCCTAATATTCCTCAAATAACATTCATCCACTATTAACTAGAACATTTGCAAATGTATGCACTTAATAATCTGGTGGGAGTCTGGATTCAAAATGATTTTGGTGAGAGCATCATTAGTCATCGTCCAGATTCTATCTCCTTTTGCGTATTAGTTGAAAGTAATGATGCAAACGAAGCCGGTATTTCTTGCTTACACCCTTTGACTTTGGAGACGTCTTTTCACAATAAACATCCTTGAATATCGAGGCAAGTTCTAATAACAAACCATGACTAAAGTAGCGGCGGTAATTTCCTTGCTATTCAACCTATGAAGCTGAAATTTGATATGGAAAACCCTTAGGACGTATAGAAAGAATTCATGAAGTCTAAAGCCCCCAGATCAGCTGAGTGAGATCCGGAACTAAGTTCTTTGCTATTCAACCTATGAAGATGAAATTAAAAATGGAGCGTGTTCCACAAACCTTTAGCCAAGGGGAAAGAAAAAGGGGGTCTGGGGCCTCTCCAGCGCAGGACCAAGTTTATTTATTTTATTAAATTTTTATTTATTTATTTATTTTATTTTTATTGATTTATATTTTTTATTAGCTAAATCTCTATTTTTGAGAAATAGATCGTGTGAATCTGCCTGCGAGGGTAAGAAAGGTAGTATCTCGTTATGGGTTACAATTTTCAGAGCCATTCGCTAGAATGGAATAAACCGGTTTGAAAGTGGACATGTGATTCAGGTAATCAATAGTTGACGGATAAGCCGCAGCAATTAATGTTATGTAATCTTGTTAAGATAAATATTAATTATATATTAAATAAATATTAATGTAAGTATTAAAATGTGGGGGAAGAGGAGGTAAATGGAAGAGGTAGTCAGGGGAACAACAGTGAGGAGCAAAATGTGGGAGGCAAGCAAAATCGTCCTTCGGGTCCTACAATCGCTATGGCAGCCTTGATAGCCCCATATCTTTTTATGTTATATAAGAGTTGGTACCGAAGTGTATCCAGCAGGGTGGTAGGTATTAGCCCGAGGGTTCGTATCACATATCTCAGGATCAAGCGGATCTCTTCCAACTCAAGATGGCGAGTTAATAAGTTGCCTAAAGCGATTTCTTCAGAACGAGATTTCATCCTCCACAAAAATACATTCCGAAATGGTAATTCTTTACAGTTTACTGCATGATTCCTACTACAGCTAATGGTATGTCTTAGCACATTACGATATTTTGCATCTCGGTCTAACCAAAGATAGTGGAACCATTGTTTTCACTTTCGGAAGAAACAAAATTTGTGGTCTCCAAAATCAAAATATCCATTCGCATTTTACGTTTTAGACTATTCTGAAAACTTTGGTTCCGTGTCTGTCTGTGTGAATCTGTGTGTGTGTGTGTGTGTGTGTGTGTGTGTGTGTGTGTGTGTGTGTGTGTGGGTGTGTGTGTGTGCCCACGTCTGGCAGAAGCATCCTGTACAGGCCAATGCTGCAATTGATATAGAGCGAGAGTGGCCCAGGCATGCTTCTGAGGATTTGCGGGGAATGGCAGCAGAGGAGGCAGAAGCTGTGCGTAATGGGGTACGAAATATTAATGTATTCCTTCAAGCACGTTTTCCCATGCGCACGCTTTCTGCCATCCAATCTCTTCGCCTGAGGCTCTACTATAAGCAGCTTGTCCAGGATGCAATCCTGGCAAAAGCATTGGGACCTCCCCCCCATCTCCGACAGGCGTGGGACAACAGTCCGCCGTTCAGCAATCCTCCTCCGGGACCTCCGGTCTTCTTGAGGATTTGAAGACTGAAGTATTGAGGCTCGGGGAGCAGGTAGGCCGTATTGATGGTTACGAGAGTGCCTACCTGCAGGAACTGGCGAGGCGGGCTGTTGAGAGGCCTGTTGGCTTGGAAGATGAGGTCGCGGCCTATGTACAGAGGATCTTCCCACAGGTTGGGGATGCGACCGTGGCGGGGCATCAGGGAGGACATCCTCCTGTGTCGGTGCCCAGTGGAGGTCGCAAAGCAGCTAAGCAAGCAAGGAGGCGGGAATACCAGCGGGTCCAGAAGTTGTGGAGGAAGCATCCGGTTCGTGTAGCTGCGGAGGTACTGGAGGGAGCTGGGGATGAACAAGTTTTGCCCCCACTCCAGGAGTTTGTGGAATTTTGGGAGCCACTTTTGAGTGCTCCCAGCCACAACCCTGGTGTGCCGGTGGTACCCCCAGCTTCCACCAGGGATTCCTTACGTGGCATTATGTGCACGCCGGTGCTTCATGACGAGGCACATAAGTGCCGTGTCAAAAACTCCACGTCTGCTGGACCTGATGGTATTTCTGCCCGACGCTGGAATAAAGCCCCAAAAAGTGTCAAGCTGCTTATCCTCAACCTGTTACTTCTATCGGGAAGGCCCCCGAAAGCGTTGATTCGTGCCCGAACCATCTTCATCCCAAAGAAAGGAGGAAGTGGGCCTGGAGGCTACCGTCCAATTTCAATATCATCGGTAGTTTTCCGCCACTTCCAAAAGATTCTGGCATCTCGCTTTCAAGTGGCTGGTGTCATAGGTGACGTCCAGAGAGCATTTCGGCCAGCGGATGGCACAGCGGAGAACCTAACAGTTCTCCAAACTGTCATTTTGCTGGCCCGCATCAAGAAACGGCAGCTCCATCTTGCCGCTCTGGACGTCGCTAAGGCCTTTGACACAGTTAGCCACTTTGCCCTGACCGATTGTCATCGTGGTGTCGGGGCCCCTGCTCGTTTAATTGAGTATGTTGCCTGTCTGTACCACGAAGGCGTGACGGTCCTCGAGGCACAAGGTGAGATGTCACGGGATGTTGTCATTGGGCGCGGGGTACGCCAGGGGGATCCTCTGTCGCCACTCCTCTTCAACCTGGTCGTGGATACAGCCTTGGGTAAGCTGAGAGATGAAATAGGGTTTGATCTCGCCCCTGGGGTGCGAGTAGGTGCATTGGCTTTTGCCGATGATGTCATCCTACTCGCAGAAACCCGCGAGGGCTTGCAGGTCGCCCTCAATGCCTTTGCTGAGCAGCTAGCCAGGTGTGGTCTAGTGGTCAACCCTTCTAAGTGTGGGTCGGTCTCATTGGTCCCGTCAGGCCGCCAACATAAGGTGAAGGTGGTGGATGAGGAGTGCTTTGTCTTAGGACAGACACCCATCCCCGCCCGATCCGTGTTGGAGGTCTGGCGGTACCTTGCGGTCGACTTCATGGGTGTGGCCACTATATCCACATGCGGGTAGACCTTGGTGGAGCATTAGCTCGTGTCACCAAGGCTCCATTGAAGCCACAGCAGAAGCTGTGCCTCCTTCGCACGTACTTACTTCCAAAGCTAACCTATGGGTTAGTCTTTGGCAGGCTTACTGTGGGGAGGCTGCTTGAGTTAGATCGTGAAGTTCGCTCTGCTGTGCGCTCTTGGCTAGGCTTTCCACCTGGTGTCCCAAGTGCTTACATCCACGCACCGGTCAAGGCCGGTGGGCTCGGTATTGTCTCTCTTTCTGCCAGCATCCCATCTTTATGCCCCCAGCGCCTGCTTGCCCTTAGGGGCTCGAGCTGGGAGGTCGCCCGCACTGCTGCTGACCTGGACTTTGTCCGGCAGCAGTTGTTGTGGTGCGATCGAGCAACACCAACTGCTCCAAAACCCAGCTCATCTGCTGAGTTCGCTGCTGCACTGCATGATGGTAAAGAACTCCGACAGTGCTCTGAATCCCCCATTTCTACTCAGTGGGTGGAATGGGCTTCAGAGGGCATTGGGGCCCGCGACTATCGCCATTTTCACGCCGTCTGGGTGGCTACGTTAGCCACCTCGGTGAGGTGTTCGAGGAGTAGTCGCAGGACAGTAGACACCCTTTGCCAAGCCTGTCGGGGTAAAAATGAGAATCTTTATCATGTGGAGCAGCAGTGTCCTTGTACTCACGGTGGCCGCATTTTACGTCACGATGCGTTTGCCAAGCAGATAGCAGGTGCTTTGTCATCTAGCGGTTGGTATGTCGAAAGAGAGAGACTATACCATAAGCCGAGTGACCGAGGCAAGAAGCCAGATATCGTTGCGATCAAACCCGATGGGTCTGCCATAATCCTGGATGTCCAGGTTGTCAGTGGCAGCGTGGACATGGAGCAGACCTGGCGGGCTAAGAAAAGTAAATGTGATGGAAATGATCTGCGCCAAGCAATATCTGAGCTAACAGGAGTGGCACCTAATAACATCAAGGTCATGGCCGCGACCGTGTCATGGCGCGGGGTGTGGTGCGGAAAAAGCTCCACGGAGTTACTCGAGTTGGGCTTCTTGGCAGGAGTACTCCGTGGTATCAACACCCGCGCCCTGAGGGGTTCTTACTTGAACTGGTGGGCATTTTATAGGGGCACTTCCTTTCATCCCATTCTTCCTCCTCGTCCTGCAACTTCCCTTATCCCTAGAGCCGGCGCCGGGTAAACCTGGGCGTCCTCCCCACTTTTTTATTTTATTTGTTTATTTTTCAGTTTAATGGCGTGCCCCCTCCGTCTTTGAGGGGAGGTTAATTAAAAAAAAAAAAATGTGTGTGTGTGTGTGTGTGTGTGTGTGTGTGTGTGCGTGCGTGCGTGTCGTGTATCCGCAAATCCTTGTAGCAAGCTTATTTTCCACAGTTTTATCCGATTTCGATGAAATTGTCAGAGAACGCGCGGGTTAGGTGGTAGATGGTCCCCTATCAGTTTCATTGTTGCCAAATCAATACTTCATTATGCGCATGCGCAAACGCAAATTCAATCATATTCCATCATTTCACTCTCTATTTGTTCGAGTTCGCTTAAATTTGGATGATAGTTGGAAGAAGATGATAGGTAAACGAGGAAGCTATGTGCCACACCCAACTTGGCAGACTTTTTTTTCTTAAATTTCTATTCATGACCTTCAGTTTATTGTTTCATATTTTAAAATACAGTGTTAATCGCAATAAAACAATATAAACTCTGGAATGCATTAATTTTTTATTTTTCACATATTTATATTTATCTATTTCAGAAATTTGAGCATTTTGACATTTTGTGCTTTTAGTTTAATTCACACGGAGAAATTTCACGTTACATTAGGGACAAGAAGAAAAAATTGAGACAAGGAATCCCAACGAATGGTGTTCCGAACAGGAGAAGCTCGAGTAGAGCGCAGCACGTAGGTGTTGTGGCATGTTGAATAAAACTCCTTTTAGTTAAAAGAACTATATTTGTATCCTTTCTATCCTTTTTAGAATACTAACGATCGTAATTAAGAACATAACTTAGGCAACCTGTTGCTGCGTAGTGGAATCGCCAAAGGCATTTACCTCATCGATTTGCTCTTCTTTTGTTGCCAATGACTGAAGTCGTGACGGACGTACACTGCTGAATTTTCCATAACGAGATGCTATATAGTAAACGTTCCTGAACTTTCCCAATTTCACGACTCTGATGAATAAAATATTAAATTATAAGTTTTTAAAATGGATTAGTTACCTCAAACAACGTCGAGAAGAGTAGAGGAAGAAAAATGCTGCCGTGCAAGGGAAAAAGAAGCCGAACTGTTAGAAAGTTTAACAACTTAACTCATCTTTATTCGTTAAAACAGTGTTTTATTCGAACTCGATGTCTGCATTAGAGTTTTTTCGCAGTTTCTTCGTGATTCAGATTGTTATGATAGAAATAATAATTTTGTTCACCGCTGTGCAAACAACGAAACAAATCAGAAACCTTTCTTATTGCTTTACGATGCACTAATGTGTTTCAAGTGGAAAAAGTCAAAATAAAAGTTTTCGAAAAAAATTTCTTCAGCACCGATTATATTTATTTGGAATAACCCTCTCTGGGTAACTCTATAGTCACACTTGAAAGCATTAAAAAAAAAAAAAAAAAAAACTGCTGTGCGGAACCACTAAGGAGATTATTCCTCTGAAATCTAATATTTAATTTTTCTCATTCTTCTGATCATCTTGGTTTGGACTGATATTAATTATTTTATTTTTTATTTTTCTCCTTATCAGAAATTGGATATTGAAAACCAGTGGTATAAAATTGTTAATTAAAAAAAATGTGAGTAGGTACCGGTTTATCAAGTCTCAAAACTAGAGAAGCAGACACTAATGCAAAATTAGAATTTTCAACTCGTTTATTCCGCAAACCTCTGCAAACATTAATTTTCTTTCATTTTCGGTTGCAATTTGCAAAATTTGGGACAGTAAGTTTTTTTTTTTTTTTTTTTTTTTTTTTTGGCCGTGAAACTTATAAGCCGAGTGAAATACGCCATTTATACCTTCCTAGTTTCTAAATATAGCATACAATTGAATATTCCGTGGGTTTTAATAAAATTAATGCAAAATGACCATACATTAGACAAAAATCATATTATTATTATTAGCTAACTTCATCAATGAAACGATAAGGCCTCACAATGATTTTTTTTCTTCTCAGTTTATCTCATGCCTATTAATTTTCGCTATTAGATAGGGCAATAGAACCGCAATATTCATTGCTAACAATTTCCGTGACTTCGGAATTTTTTCACCAAAACCCCCAGGATCGAATCACTGTGCGATGTCCAGTTTAGGGGCGTGAATGGGAACGCCAGTTTGCCACCTATCACTATGCAGTGGTACAAAACCTCGATTCATATTCATACCTGTACTATAACTTACCTGCATGAAATCATCAGGACGGATTTGGCTCCAGCACACAATGTGTCCGTTTTCCGGGGGATATCCGCTGTTCACTGTTTCTCAAGGTTTCATACCTTGGAAAAACCGCGCCACCACGATTATACAGACTAAACCAGCAAAAAACCGATCATAAGATGTGAGATAAATAGTAAACTAACAGCTTCAAACCTTTAATAGCTATGGTCGCTAATTCTGTTAGTTGACAAGCAGTAACATGCAATTAGTATCTACTTTTCTTCCATTTTATCATTTTGACCAGTATTGAAGAGGATAATGGTGCGGGGAACGGATTGATGAGCGAACAGCTGATAAGTGATCTTCCAAATATTGTGAAATTGTTTTCAATGTATAGCAAAGGCGCTAAGTAAATTTCTAATTTCTGCACCGTATTTCGATCGGAAGAGATTCCTCAGAAGAGCCTCTGAGGTCTCAGCCGATCGGGTCACCTCAATACCTTTCAATTGTATTCTACGTGTCTCAAAAGCTCTATATTTCAAATTTCATCGCCTTACGTCGGTAAGGACTGAAATTAGCCTTAGAGTCCCCTCAGCTGATCAGAACCCCTCTTTACTTGGTAATTGTACCCTAGATGTCCAAAAGGAGCTTCATTTAAGGAGATTACGAAAGAAATTAGGTTAAGGGGTCCGTCAGCCGATCAGTGAGCCGATCAGTTTCTGAGGAATTGTATTCCAGATATCCCCAGGGGAGTTTCATTTCAAATTGCAGCACGATAAGATTATTAAGAAATACATTAGCTTCATGGGTCCCTTAGTGTTAAGCACCTTCGTAATAGATTTGCGTAACTAAATTTCGTGGTGGTCGGACGAAAGGCTTACTTGTGATGAACATGTCAAAGTAGATTTAGACACCTACAGAGAGAAAATTAATTCAATTAAACAAACCATCAACTTTACTAGTCCCTCCGATCTAAGTACACTGATTTTGACGGAGGCATTCACCTAATGAAAATTAATGAGATAAAATAAATCACCTACCTACGCTTCACAAAAAAACGTGTTTATTCTCGTTTTCGTTGATTTTTATCCCTAACCATCTATGGGATCTATGAACTACTTGTAATTATTTGCTTTAAAATGTTGTGTACAACATGACTGCGATCAAAGGAAACCATTTGGATTTGATCCAGAAAATTTTATATTTTCCAAGGGATTAGAAGATTTTCCGTATCGATTATTTGCCCATGTGGGTTACTTAAAATGGATGATAAAACCTGGAGCTCAGAAAAACGGTTCCCGCTTCGAAGGGTTAGGAATTCTTATTAAAAATATTAACCACGTATGTCCCAATTTTTTGGGTTTAAAAATTTGGGATATTCTCTTGTTCATTGCGAGCTTGCGGTTTTGATGCGGTTTACATTTGGTGCTCATACCCAACACACGTTATTTTTGCTTCCGAGTCTATCTATATCTACATCTACATCTGACTGTCTGTCGTGTGTCCACAAATCCTTGTTGTTACGAGGCTTAATTCCAACAGGTTTCTACCTATTTTGATGAGATTTTCAGGGAATGTGCGGAAAAAGGAGTATACGGTTCCTTATCATTTGCATTGGTCCCAACCCACTGCTTAACTCTTCGCATGCCCAAAAGTAAATTCTATCAAGCATTATTTCTCACTCTCTGGTCGATCTCACTCAAATTTGAAGGATAGTTGGGCAAGTAAAATTTGAGCTTTCTTCTTCCCATTATCGTGGTTTTCTAATTAAATCATGAAGTGGTGGAAAGCAGGAGGTTCGATTGGTAATCTTGTTGGTTTTTAATTCAATTTTTGGTATTCGATGGATAAATTCATGGGTTCGATGCAGCTTGAATCTTCAATTTCTCGGGTGATTACATTTTTAATCTGGAATAATAAACCAAGACTAAGATTGGGGAGTGTTCCAATTTCTTCCTGCAGCACACCCTGCAACGGAGGAAATTGGTTAACTAAGTTATTCCGAAAAGTGGAGCTTCAGGAGGCTTCTCTAACTAATTAAAAGTTTCCAACCCCCTATTAAATACCAGACTTGAGGAGAAGAAACCTTTAAATATGCCTTTCAGACAATAATTTATGCGAGATGCTACCGTTTTTAGTAACGTACACTCGATCTCCCCCGACCGTTAGAAACCTCCAACGGGTTACCCACTGAAATTGCGATAGTTCGGAATAGCCTGCAGAGTATACTTGTAAGATGAAATGCTTATGTCCTAAACCTATATGGAGAGGACCCAAGCCCTTCATTATGTGGTTGATTATACCGAGCAAATGGAGAGAGAAAAGTCGGGTTAATTAAAACTAATCTATTCGCCTTACAAAATAACCGCTTTTCAACTGAATTTACCGCTCATCTGTAGAACAATCGGTGAACAAGAACGTAGCGTGCTGTGATCACACAGCGACCTTATTTTCTGGTCGTCATCCGGTCGGTAAGATATTAAAATTTTAAAGTTGAGTTTGAGTTTTCATCGCAGTTGTTTCTTCTCCCGGAACTTCCACGTCTCCTAAGTTTATGGTGGTTTCAACTCATTAAACGAACTTTTGATTAATAAAATACCGACATTATTATGAAATTGGGGTGAATTATGGTGTGTTCCATATGAAACAAATCTGTGCATAACCATTGATATTACGAATAGTAAGGGGTTATTGCACAAATTACTAATACAAAATTTGTACAAATATTTACTCACGTGCTGAATATGGCATACATAAATCGGAAATCCTTATGAACATGTTTTGATGAGAATATCTAAGTCAAAGGATCAACCGGAAATTTTGTTAAGCAAAGAAAAAAACGTCACGCAACCTATAAACAAGTTAGGTATTGCTTTCTTTTGATTTTCACGTACAACCAAGCCGTTGCTGGGGAAATGAAACTTCTTTAGTTTTCACTGGACAAAAATCTTTCTCCACTCGTTGGAAAGCTCTCGATTTATCACGCATTTCTTTCGTACTTGTTCTTCTATTCATGTCGTATTTTTATATTTATTTATGTTATAATGTTATAAATGGATATAGCAAACTATGCCGCTTGTTTTGTTGTCACTTGATTGAGAAGTTAATCTTGGTTACAGTAAAGACGCCCACCATAACAGACAATTACCTACCTTTGAATTCATATTCGTGGAAGTCGAGACTGGCTTACAGCAAATTCAGTAATTGTGTGTCAATAATTATTTTGTTCTAACTGTTATTTTATTTAGAACAATAAACAACATTTAAAATTCCCGGGTTCATTCAAATTTGATTCGAAAACCGGTGAGAATATTGGCCTCGGCAGTGTCGACAAGATTTGAAATACACCTATGGGGGGTTTTTTTCACCTAAACTGTGTTAGAATGGTCTGAAACAGATTTTTATTCCTTAACCTTTTTTCTCATGCTTGGGTTGTTCCCACCCCCCTGAATGAATTCTAATAGGCGTCCCTCTTGTTAACAAATCCTTGTCTATGAGACAGCTTCAGAGGGACGTCCTAAAATTCCAGCTCTGTTGTGAATTTCTCCAGTTGTAGGATAACATACATGAAACTAGGATCAGTGATCAAAATGCATTCAGAAATTACCTGACATTGTATATTTTCTACATAGTGATTAGCTATATTTTCTTCTGTTTTAGGTATATGGACTATGAGTGACATAGAGGAGCAGCTGCGAGATGTGTGTGTGGTACCATCTACAAATAGAAAGTTTGTGCTGTATGGAGACCCAGCGTACCGTACAATGGACTTATTGATATCGCCATTCCCATCATCTTCTTCTGAAGTTAATGCAGCCGATTTCAACAGGAGCATGTCTACTGTACGGCAAGCAGTAGAGTGGGGTTTTGGAAAAATCATTAGACATTTTGCTTTCCTGGATTTCTCTAAAAACCAAAAGCTGTTGAAACAAGATTTACCGACCATGTTCAAGGCTGCAACGCTTCTCACCAATTGTCATACCTGCATTTATGGTGGTCAAATTCCACACTATTTTGGGTTGAGACCTCCAACATTAGAGGAATACTTGCAATAGTATATATTTAATTAAATACAAAAGCTATTGTGAAACACAAAAGTTTTGTTCATTTTCAACTATTATAGTAATGATAGAAACAATTTTTTGATTCACTAATGACCAATTGATAAAAGTTGAGTAATGTGGAAGATAACATGAAAATGAAAGAAAAATAATATTTTTATAAAATAATTAGGTATATAATCATTTTGGTGATTTTTGATGATTAAGGAAAACGTTTAGTATTGAGATAAATACTTTAAAAAAGTATTCCAAAAAAATTTTGCTTCGTTCTTAATGCATTTTTAGTTTTACGTAACTTCGTAATAAAAATTTAATTGCAAATACAAAGCGAACAGAGAAAGTCATGGAGCATGACCGTATGAGCTCGTTACCTAAATATCAAATAATTAGCTGAATTGGAGGTACCTTAGTAATCAACAATCGAATAATGCGGGGTAATCAACATCATAGTGGAGAATAATTATCATATTCAGCACAGACAGTAACGACATGGGTGAAAGGGAACCAATGATGTAATAAACGAGCAATTCTTTAAAAACATATATTTTATTAACGATTCTGACGAGGTATGTACGTAACTGGTTCCACTGTAGAAAACAACTGAGGGATAGTTTACAAATAAATATTCACTAAGAAAACTTACTGAGATCTCAGCTTTAGGTAACTTGCTCTTATTTCATAATATATGTTGTTAAAAAAATGGCATCCTCACCTCTTTGCTTGATTTCGTACCAAAACATTTGCCTCTAAAAGGCTAGTATAATAGGAATACACAACAACACCACAACAACACCTATAAGCGGTAACTCAGGTAGATTACGTATTTTTCACATTTCAGCACATTTTGTTAATACTCGTAGTTAGACTAAGTTCTTACAACTCTTATTATAACAAATGTTACGGGAAATGGTTCAGTAACAACATTCAGAAGACAAAATAAATTCTGTTAACATCCACATAAATCCAAATTCAAGGCCGAACGATACGAGTATTGACAATATTATTGTACTTATAAAGAAAGTTCATAATACTGACGGCAAAATGGAAAAACATGGTTAAAATTTTATTAGGTACTACACACGGTGGGTGTACAACGAAACAAAGTTAAATCAAGGAGGATATCATACTTTACAACTGTTAGGAGATTCTACATTTAAGCTTAGTTACAACATCAACTCTTTAGATTTAATACTAAAAACATATATTTTAAGTACGGAATCACAATAGACTGGACGATTGGTTTAATCAAAATTTTTTTTAGGGACAGGCAATAACAACGCAAGAATTGTTTTTTGATTGTCGATTATGATTTCGAGTTTTTTTTCCAATTCACGTGTTTTTTTGTCGTTGTCTACGCCTACTTGAAAAATTTTATTTTGGTTGTCCATTAACATTTTCAATTTATTTTCTTCAAGTTCAAGCCTTTTTTTCTCGTTTTCGGCTTTAAGAATTTCTAAACTAATGTGTTGTAGTTGAAGATTAACCTCAGACTCATTTTTTTTGGTCATATGGTCTACTACTGACTTATTAAATAAAGCCTTCGTTAAAGTTTTTGACTTAGCAGCAGAACAATGGTTGGGTAAAGCAGTTGAGAAAGTAGCGGGGGATTGGATGAAAGGTGATGCACTGGTTTGGGGCCTGTTCACATCAACTCTTGACGCAGTATTTTTTGTGGACGCTGGTTCCTGGCTATTCCCTGCATCTGGCTGCTGGGGTAAGGTTGTAACCTCCGGTGATGGTGAAGTTTTCTGTTGTACTGGAATCTCGACGAAGCATTCCTCCGTCGGCGTCGGTTCTTCATAAATAATTTCAAATGTATGCTCAGAATCCTGGAAAAAATAAAAATAAATAAATAAATACAAATAAAATAAAAAAAAAAAATCAAATGAGATAACAGTATCAAAGCTTCTCGGTGATATATTGTCACATGGATGTGTCTTATGGCTCCCCTGATAACTTCATCCCTTAACAGCATACTGTATGTGAGGTAATCAGGAAGGTATTGAACTAGAGAGCAAACGCAACAAAGTAGTTGTTTGATGTAGTGAGAGTCACAACAACATATCTTATATACATCACAAAGCGTGTACCAAGGACCAGGGGCCTCCCACTTTAGGAAGGGAGGGGGAGCCTCTTGAGAGAAATTGAAAATTGAATTGAAGAAAATCCTTATTACCAATGTTATGAAACTTTTGTGTTAATACACCAAGTTGAACCAATTGTTAAAAATAAATAAAAAACAACAAAAAATTCCAGTCATGCAGCATGGTTGTATGAGCGAATTTTCGTTATTTATCGTATTGTATAATGTTAAATTAAAATTGGTTATGGGTTTTTAGCTTTTGTTGCAGTTTGCGATTTTTCTAAATGTTTATAATAAACTATTGCAATGGCCCGGAAAATTTTAAAATCAAAGTTTTTGAAAACTCCTCATTGAAATCCGTTTTGAGACATTGTGAAACTAATACCAGAGTTTAACGCTTTTTCATACATACATACATCTGTATGTGTGAGTCCTTCCAGATACAATACGAGAATTAACGAAAAATCGCTCATACGATCATGCTGCATGGCTGGAACTTTTTTATCGATGGATAAATATGAAACGTTTTTAACTCCAGGATTCGTTTCAGAATGCCTCAAAACGGATAATATTATTTATATATATAATTTGTTTTTATTCAACAATGAATTTATTATCGGGTTACAAAAATTTGGGATGTAGTGACCTTGAACAAAAAACCCCGCACCTATTAAATAATTTCTAACAATTCCAAAAAGAATTTGGATCTTGACCTTTTTTTAAGTTGTAGAAACCTTACTATAAATAATAAAATGATTATGATGTATAGACTTTTTTCGCTGTTGTCGATTTTGTGATCATATATGTATCAATGAAATCTAAAAACATTTTTCAGCACAGTTTATATACTTTTACAATGTCCTACTTTATATTTGGTAAACTTTATTTGAGTAATAATCCTCAAAATTTCAAATTTTGACGTAGTTTATCGGTTTCAAGCTATCTGTACTGATTTTGCTGATTTTTTATTTTTTTATTACACCAATATTTAATGTTATCAAAAAGGGGTACGGTACAAACTGATTTTCTGTTACGAAATGTTTGATTTTCATTTTTACAGAACAACAGATTTTTTTAATCTCAATCCTAAGGAAAGTTGTCTGCAAAGACACACAGACAAATTTATAAACAGGGTGTGCTTGTGGAGAAGTACTTAAATTTAACTTTAAATAAAAACCTATTAAAAAACTATCCTCTTACCTCCAGTTGAGACTGTTGTGAGAGAAAAGCTTGGGTGGGATTGTGTGGTTGTCCGATCACAGTATTTCCATCATTTGGCCATTGGTTGATCTGAAAAATAAACTAAGATCAGAACAAGCAGGTTTGACTTAATTTCTAGATTGCCAAAAAATGCAATACATAGCAAACGTGTGATTAGAAAGTACGTCAAGAAGACGCAGGCATGTTTATTTTAAAAAGTCTGCCAAGTGTGTACCCACAGCTTTCTCACATATTGAGTTCAAAAACTAACAGTATCTCATTGATATGAATACAGGCTAGAATGCAACATAGGACAAATAAATTATAATATATTTTCGAAAATGTTCTTCATTGAGATCCGTTTTCAGACATTCTGAAACGAATCCTAGAGTTTACTACTTTTTCATATTTATGTGTACACACACACACACACACACACACACACACACACACACACACACACACACACACACACACACACACACACACACACACATATATATATATATATATATATATATATATATATATATATATATATATATATATATATATATATATATATATATATGAGAGTCCTTCCAGTCGATAACTCAACTTGGAATTGAGAATTACTGAGACATTTTCAATGCCCATTGCTCATCTCTCATAAGAGAGAATGTAAGAGCGGTCTGCCGCGTTTTGACATTGAAAATGTCTTAGTCGGCGGGTCAACCGAAATTTGACTAGAGTGATTTTTTTTTTTCAATTTTTAATAAAAATTGTGGATTAAACACCCTTTTAAAATTCGTTCCGATTTCTGGAACACCCGGTATAACTTAAGGTTTTGAGTATGCAACCACCGCCTATTGCAGATCTTTTAAAGCGTCCGAACGAATCAGTCCAATCATCGGAAGCAACTGTCTTTCATTTTGGGACTTCATGATTCAAAGGCTTGAACTTACTCGTATCTCTCTATCTCTCACGAATTGGAGTATTGGTATGAATACTCTCACAAAATGAATTCCACGTTCCTTGAATTTGGTTTAAAAATTACAATAATGGAACCTTTGAAATCGACCCAGAAAAATAATTTGTGACCTTTAAACTTGAACCTGTGAACTAACAAATTTCACCCTAAAAAACACATAAAATTGAGCACAACAAATGAACTAAAAACGAGTTTGTTGTGGAGTAAAACTTGGTTGTAACGGAGTTGGAGAGATCCGCGAGTGTTACCATTCGATCCAGCATTTAAAAAAACCTAAAAACCGACCCCAAACTAGTATTTTCTTAGCGGGTCATTTTTCACGAAAACCCTCGATTTCATGGAAAAAAACCACTTATTTCAGCATACAAACATGCTTTTCTCTCCTAATTAACAAAGTAGAATAAAAATTGAATACATCGTTGGAATGCTCGTTGATGCAAATTTTAGGTTTACAGCATGAAAATTTCCATCCAGGACGTTTCGAGGGACAATCTTTGATAAAAATTAATATTTTCAAAATTTTACAAGTTTTTCACTTACGACTTATTTGTTACCCGTGTATTTCAATTACAATTTTTTTAAAAGTCATAATGGAGATAGGATATCTAACGCTTTTTCCAACGGTATAATCAGATTTGAGTTTTAGAAGGAAATTAAGGAAGTTATAACAGTTTTAGTGACACAAACTCGAAAACGCGAAAAAAATCTTAAAAATTAAAAAAGCGGTCTTTAGCATGAATTAAAAATATATGTTAAGGGACAAAAAAAGTCACAATTTAGAAGTAGAATCGAACCCTAGCCGGTGGTGCGAAACGGCGACACTCTGCATAGTACGATAATTTACGAAAATTCGCTCATACGATCATGCTGCTTGACTGGAACTTTTCCTTGTGCAGATTACCATATATTTTGAGAAGCTGAATCCGATTCAGAGGAGGTCAATACTTTAAAATACTCGGGACCATTAATAATGACCAAAAAATGGGTATTTGTTCCGTTTTTAGCTTATAATAAAAACGTATAAACTTTTATTACGAATCGCCTTCATACAAAAATAAACTAGATAAAATTTCCTAAGATAGCACTTTTTACGCTGGATCAAACATTCAGACACAATCGCGTGTTGCAAATGAAAGATTTTCCCTTGTAGGTTTACAGCTTCATGCTCTACGAGGACTAACGTCCACGAGGTTGGCTTGGGGTGGTTTGGTTTGTTAGGTGATTGGGAATAATGACATACTCGATACAAACTTTGGAAAGAATTTAATCTTGAGCGGAATGAGCTTTACCAGACTGAAATCAGACCAATATTAACGCCACTAGTTAATTTTGAAGGGCACAAGTCTCACCGGGGGGAGGAGAGGACTTACCCAAAATCAGCCCGATTTTCAATAGTTTGTAATTCGCTAATTCACTTATTTTAAGAGATAGTTCAGTTTTGGGATCAAACCTTTTTTTTTCCTACAACTTTGCTTTGTATAAAAATTTCTTTAGGATGTAAGGTTTAGGAAATATTAGAGAAACACTTTAAAATGGGCAAATCATAGCACCTTTATGAGGCCGCCATTTTATATCCCAACAATTTTGAAATGGCTGACAAAGATTTTCTTAATCAGAACAGTCTACATTTTCAAAATCTAATCTCAAAATTTCTCCTGAAATTACTACCTATTTTCGGCCTTGGCCCCTAAACTAAGTATGCAGGAAGAGAACTAATGGCGTTTCGAAGGGAATATTTTTCATTTTCAACGCGCGATTGTGTCTGAATGATTGTTCCAGCGTAAAAATTGTAAGGAATTAAACTGTAGGAAATGTTGTGTAATATTTATTTTTGGATGGAGGAAATTCATAATAAAAGTTTATATATTTTGAGTTGTAAGCAAAATATATCCACTTTTGGGTCATAATTCATGATTTCTGTCGTTTTAAAGCATAGACTTCCTCAGATTTGGATTCAGAACCTTAAAATACACGGTGATTCGGTTCAAAAATAACGTCTCGACCATTTGTCGATTTCACAGCCTAAATTACTAGACTATTTATGGTTATAATAAAAAGACAGGTAAAGTGTTGGCTTATTTTTTAATTAAATTAATTTCTCCTAGGTAGGCGTCTATGTATGTGCAGTTTTATTTTCATGAGGTATAATAGACTTCGTTTAATAATTATAAACGAATGTTCTACGTAGAAGGATTATAATACAGAAATAATACAGGTTTGTGTTATATCATGCAGAGTTTTATTCATCTACTGATATATTGGGATGAGGCGAATAACTACAAAACACACAAGATCAAAAATATATATTTATGAAATGGAGCATTAAGGGCTGTCTCAACCAAGTAGTTATTTACTATGAACAAGATAATTTTGACAAACTTCCTGGATAAGAATAAGAATGCTAGAATCCTCACCAAGTACCATGATAATCTTACCAATAATCATGAAGTAATTAATTTATATTATATTATCTAATATATTTTGAAAAATTGATGAACGCGGAACAGGTTTTAGCCTTGAAAAAACTGTTGGAAAACGTTGCAAACTCATTTCACAAAAATAGGGTGGAAGTAAGTGGTGATTTTCACATACTGGTTCCTGGGGCCATGATACTTCTTCGGTTTGGTACTCAAAAAGATCCCGTGTCTAGAATTTCCTCTCTGCCCTAAAAACATTTTTTCCATTTTCTGATTTGTTTTTCAACATTTATTATAATTGTATCCCTATCATTTCTGCCAACTTAACACAGGATCATAAATTTCAAAATGTTTAGAATCGATATGATTAGCTCAATGAAATTTGAGGATGAAGCATGTTCTAAGTTTTATCATTTTAGTCGTTAGGAACTAATAATTTATTTTATGGCCCCTTCCACCAGGGTTTTGACGGATAACTCCCGTCTCTGGATTAGATCCTATTTTTGCCTTGTGGTGGAATGGGCCATATAAAGCTCTTGAGCTTTTACCAGCCAACCCAATACGGCAATTCTATAGATTGCTACACAGCCAATAGTGATCAACAACTACGAGTATAAAAATTCCACATTATCGTTTCAAGAACATATGATTCTATTACCTTTCACATTCAAGCAGATAAACACACCCTTTCACACCAACCCGTCACACCAACTTAACTAAATCACGTAGGTACATAATAATCTTCCATCGAGATGGATAGATGATTTCCTAAATTAATATTTTCACAGAATACAAAAAAATATTTCATTGGACATTGGATATATTTTTCATGAAGATTTGGCCAACATGAGTTGTTTTCTATGAAATATCAAACACCTTTTCTTATTATTTTATTTATTAATTATTATTATCGTTTTTAATACCTCTGCCTATTTCAATTTATTGATCGAAACGTTCTCCTAATACTACTAGAGGCTCACACTAGAATCAACCATAGTGGCTAAGAGCAAAAACAGTAATAAACAGTTCGGCGGCTTGGAAAAGAATCACGTACGGACGTGCGGCACACCGTGGCACTAATTTGTCCTTGGATGTCAGACACTCCTATTTATATCCATATTTGGGGGAATTTAAGGGTGAGTCGCCCCGTAGTGTGAGTAGCACTGTGTTTGTTGCAAAATTTTTTGAATGTCTCTTTGAATACTGATCGATTTTTCACATCGTAAAAAAAGATAAAAAATATAACAATTTGGTTTTCCGTATTCCTCAAAGATCTATCGAATATCGATAGCGATGGGTTTTATTTTTAATGACATTCAGCATATAGCACAAAACCATAATTATAAGTAGAAAAATATATCACAGCATTATGATGTAATTATGTACATTGCCCATTTCACTATCACATTATAATATACCTACCATGTCAATCAACGAATGTATTAAATAGGATTACACTATTCCCCATCTCTGTAACACAAAGAGAAAAAAAAAATCGAGTGCTTGTTAAGAATTGAAAACTGAAATTCTAGTTCAAACAAGACCTAGTTTAAGCTTCCAGGCATTACCATATCAATTTTCAGAGGGACCTCAATGCTTTGAGTTGTAAAACAACATACTAATTAAAGGTAGATCAATTGAAACAAATCACAAAAGACATGTACATTTTGAAACACTTCTTTGTACTGAAAACGAACTCGAACGTATTTTTTGATACTTGTTTAATCATAAAATGCACGTTTTATGTATTAATAGTACCTAAAAACATGGTTTTCCTTTTTTTAGAATTTGCCGGAGATTGACTCCACTTGTACAGTTTTAGGCGTCGGTGACTTTTCTGGTGGCTGCCCTGCTTCTCCTTTTCTCTTGTAATAGAGGAAAGCGCCGAACCCACCCATGCCGAGACCTGTGAAGAAATGATGAATCTAAAAAAATTAATCTTGAAATTGGAATTGGTACAACTGAATTATTCAGGAACGCAGCTTTATAATATAAAAATTATTAGTACATTTACTTCTCCAAAAATGTCAACCCATTCACTAAAACTATACAATTATTCAAATTGATCTATTGTAATTTCTTAACAAGTCCCTTGGATTATATCATACATACCATGTATAATAAATAAATACTATTGTAATAGCTGATTGTACTGATAATAATAATGTAATAGAAACGAATTATGAATGCATATTTTATGATTTTATTACTCATGTATCGCTAAAATAAATGTCAGCCTTGAGAATTGCACACTAAACAACACCCTATACGCCTATGATTAAGGAACACCGTTAATACCCATTTTGGCTTAGTATTTTCAATAACTAACCTTTGTAATCGACCAAGAAAAAAATAATATTTGACACCCTCTCAAAATTCGTTGCTTTACGTTTTAAGATCCGTAGTAAAATCCAAAAATCCAATTTAAAAAAAGTCCGTCATTTGACGTCTGCCGTCCAGAGCTTTTCTCCGAACCTACTGGACCAAAGTTTATGAAACCAGGGTCCAAACCCGTATATGGGTCCTAGAACCTCGGGATCTCGGTTGGAAGGGTTGGAATATTAAAACATCGAGATCTCCGAAACATTCTAAATAGGTATAGTTTTTTGCTTGCCAATGATAGATATCATCCCAAAGAATCGAATCAAACCACCCTGATCACATTACATTGATCCGTTTTACCTTTAGGGCTAAAACTTTGACAGGAAAAAATATCAACGTCTCGTGTGTGTCAGATCTGCTAAGAACATAGTAAAATTCGCCTTATAATCTCCTTTAATCTATCAGCATATATAACCCTAATGAAATTCTCACTTCATGGAATATTGCTTATTATAACTCTTGTCACTCATAGAAAGAATAGTAAAGTGCAGGTAAGAGTTTTATTTTATCTCAATACTTTTCAGTTGGTAGATGCTTGCGTATACTTCTGAAATTCTGATGTGCTATAATATGGTACATGAATACCAGCTCTTGTAATGTACAGAAGGACAAAGTAAGTATAGGTGTGTTACTTTTAATAAATTCCCCTCGGTAGGTATCTATGTCTAATAATTACGTTCAATAATATAATAATACTAAATTACAATTAACAATAATATCTACATTTGACAATTATAGACCACTGATCTGCGTAGATGGGTTATCTAGTAATGAAATATTAAACCATTGTGTAATATTTTGTAGAATTTAGAAAAAACAGACGGTTTTTTCCCCCTGTTTCCAGAACTTCTTACATTCATCTTGAAACGTAAACCAGAAGATTTTGAGGGGGGTCTAATATATGTTTGTTGTTTTGGTCGATTACAAAGGTTTATTTTTGAAAATTGCAAATAAAAAACAGCGGAATAAAATACATAATATTTATACCTACGCTTCCCTGGAGCATCTATCTTTGACAAAAGCCATCATAGACTAAATTTACTCTGACCATATGGTCATTTTCTGAGGTAATTACGAGCATATCCAGCATGTTAATATGGATGCACTACAAGCGTCACAAGTTTGAAATGTTCCAAAGATAAACACACTGTTATCAATACACGGAAATTACTCCATCGCGTGTCTATACCTTCGATCTCCCATCTTCAGTTCAAAGGCTCTTTGCTGCGGGGATCGCAGTACGTTAGTCCGAACTGTGATAATTGCATGTCAGTTCTTATTTGAATACCAATTCATCAAACCGAAGATGAAGGAGGTTGGTAGGAAATATTTTGTGTGGTTCAAGCTTGAATTGGAATACTTAAAAAGCCCTGAACAACTTTGGTTATTTTGAGGGATGAATGACGACGAGAAACGCTCTATTTATGTAACTTTACGGAGCTGATCAGTCAATGCCTCATACGTGTACAAAGAAAAATTACGTTCGTGCAGGATGAAATCAAGATCGAATATACAATTTCTCACTTTGATATATAACTACAGGATATGCCGTTTCTTTGCTTGAAAACCTTAAACTATGAGAATCATAGCCAAGAAACTCTGCTTAAACAATATTCTGCTAAAGAAACCAATTTTAGGGCTGTCAACTAATTTTTGCAGTTTTTAATGGTATTTAGCACTTTTCAAATATTCATCAAAATGTTGTACACACACATCAAAAAATATTGTATCTACTCAGATATACCTACTACTTTAGAGATGATAAAATTTATCTTGAAAATAGTCTGCTATAATAATACATTCAACGACTAATAGCAGTTTTTTCACCTTCTCGAGTGAATATCTAAGAGCTTCTTGAAATTTGATTACTTTTTTTTCTTTTTTTTTTAATTAATAGAAAGTTTAATTCCAGCTGGCAAAAAGAAATTAAAATGAAATTATGGATGAATGCTGCATCAAAGTATGGAGACTTTAACTGAACTGTCACGAGGTTGCCACAAGAGAAGCTTAAACGGGTTATGAGTGCACAGACAACAGTGGTACCTGCAACTCGTATTCCCTTAGCATTGACCTTGCATTAAACCTTACTAAGCAAGGTTAGATGGGCGAAGCTGGCTTTTTGCAGTCAACGCAGTAATACACGACCTCTACTATTCCAGTGTGGATCTGTGGATAAACGTATAGCTATATCAGCTGTCTGCTTAGCCCATATCACAGACTAACGGAGGCACTATGGTCCCTAACATGGAATGATACTGCAAAACGGTATTAGAAAACGATCTATATTCCTCCCACTGGTTAACCCTTTTGCTCCCTGTTCTTTTCCAAACAACTCCACGAGTGCATCACTTCTGTTTAGATAAATTATCCTCACCGATGTAATGCCAATATTATCAACACTTTGATTTGAGTTTAACACAGAAATAGAAAGAAGATGGGAAACGGAGGGACGGAACTTTTTTTTTTTTTTTTTTTTTTTTTTTTTTTTTTTTTTTACTGTGAAGCGTATAATTGCGGTGTCCTCTGGAACTCGAACGGTGTGAACCCTTTTGGGAGGCACGATGAGCCAAGTTCTGTTCATATAATATACCTAAATGGGGTTTAATAATTATAGTCCAATGATCTGCGAAGACTCTAATACAGAAATAATAAACCTTTGTGTAATAATTTGCAGCGTTTTTTCCTTTTTTGGATTCTAATTGGAAAAATAAAATTTTTCTTGGTCGATTACAAGGGTTCATTATTTAATACCTATAATAAATCAATACGAGCGTTAAAAAAAAAACCTTGAGTCTGGATGATTTAGCACAACAAATAACATAAGAAACCAAGACCACTCCTAAATTTTATAAAGTAGTGTTAGGTGTACAGTTATAACCATGATTCGAAATTCTATGAAAACATCAGAAATTAACAAGCGGTTGCAATCGAGCACGCACTTCGCCGTAGTTAGCATAGAATGAAACCAGATCCTAGAGAAAAAATAATCCAGAGAAGGGATATCGTCTGACAATGAATTACAAGGAATATATAATTGTACATGAGTGATTAAGACACTATGATTTGATAAAAGCAGAAAAGCTAAAATCCATTGATGATTTTCGTTCATCGGATTCTTCAATTCCCAAGGCTACTGTCCTGGGCCTCCAGTTTGATTCTCAGGTTTTTCATTATTCGGTCATTGATTAGGCAATATGAATATTCCCGAGTGCAGAAGAATCCCTCTTGTGGGCGACCAAGTTTGAGTTCTGATGAAACTCGACAAATGCTACTGGTTTTTGACCGATAAAGAGTCAGGTGGGTGTGTGTCTGTGTGCGCCCTCGTGAGTGTGTGCGTATGCGCGCGCTTGCTTGCTTGGTGCAGTGAGAGAATGTGGTGTCCTGGAAACGAAGAAAAATGGTGAATCGTGGTGGTGAATGTTGTGTTTGTGTGCGAGCTTGGTGCTGTGAGTGAATTTGTTGTCCTGGAAACGAAGGAAAATGGTAAATGGTGTGGTGAATCAAACGAAGAAAAGTTTTTAAAACTAGCGCAGTCCGACATTATAGCATAATTCCGTTTAGAAAACGCAAAAACTAATACACAAAGGTTTATGATTTCTGTATTGGATAGCCCTTCTACGCAGAACACCTGACTATAAATATGAAACGAAGTTTATTATACATTAGGTATAATAATATATCTGCATCCTATCTTAATATATCTGCATAGGTTTAGACACCTACCGATGAAAAATTGAATAAATTACATAACACACCTAAACTTTACTATTATATAACACGAGTTGAACCACCAACTGAAAATTGATAAATATAAAATCAATAACCCACCTTGGCGTCAAAAGTCCTTCTACAGGCGACATAAGTTATAATAAGCCCGGTTTCTTGAAGTACCTAACAATTCCATTGGAATTATATCAGCCGATCCGAGCGTCGTAGTCAAGGCGGTTTCCACCAGTTAAGATATGCTCCCGTGTTATTTATTTATTTTTTTCCCCCCTGCTAAAGTTCAAGCCCTCAGGAAGAGCAAACGAATGTATGTACAGCGACCCGAATGGTTTCATTCGATTCTTTGGGAAGATGTCTAGAAATGAGACCCAAAAATTTGCTCTTACCTTGAAAATTTTAAAGCTCTAGATTTTTCAATATTTTAACTCATAATTACTACACTTTAGGGTTGATAAAAATTGGTGCTGTAGACTCACACATCCACGACCTATGTACGATTTTTGAGCAATGTTCGGTCCACTACTTTCGGCGAAAAGCTTCGGACGGCGTTCGGCTTTTTATTCCATTTCTGGAATCTAAGTATCGTGAAACGTAAGCCAACAAATTTTGCGGTTTAAAAAAAATTTTTTTTTTTAAATTGATTACAAAGGTTTATTATTTTCAATAATAAACCAAAATTCTGTGTGTACATTAAATTATGTCTGTGTAACAGTGAAAGTGAGAAATTTACACTGCCATTTTGAGTTGGTATGTGTACTATAATATTACATTACATAACTATTTTATTGCATACATGCGCAGCATTAAGCTGAAGGGAAGGATGTCCAACTGTTTGTACCTAAATTTTAATTGATTCTGAAGCTTATGTACACGTAACTATTGTGAAGCGTGGAGAAGCATGAAGCGGTTCACATTCGCTTGGATTGTGATAATAATAGTTTCTGTGAGTATACTAAGTTAGAAGCATAGTCTCACACCTATTGTAGATAGTTGTTCAAAGATAATCAACTTTGGTCACGGTGCTTGTCAACCGTCAACTTTTACTGCGTTTGTTTCCTCACCTGCGGGACCAGCACAATTTCTGAAGCAGAATGGCTTTGTTGATTTTGCGTTTCATTCCGAATGCTATCAATTTTCGACTGTTTGTACGCTTTCCACGTTACCCTTATTTGCTTTGGTCTTTTACGAACGCCCAGTGTTATTTACGGACTACAGAAATCGTTGCAAATTATTACACAAAGGTGTATAATTTACGTGTTAGACGGATTCTGCGGAGATAGCTACTCTCATTATTTGTTTTGCATCCTTCATCCTTATGTGGTGACATTAAATTAAAAACCTATTAAAGATTTAGCAAATAATGAGCGTCGCTAGTAATTCACACTTCCTAATAGTCTGACGGTGATGAAATCCATGTGAATCTTTTAAAAGTTAACGCAAATGATTCTTGAAAATTTCTTGAAATTTGGCGGAAGCCCTAGATAATCCTACTGAAAAAAAGAATAATTTTATTATTGGAAGATACATTATTACTCGTTACAGATTTTGCAAATAATTACGGATTTTTCCAACGAATTCTCCATCAGCTCACCATTTCGGTCAGCAGGTCCCTTTTAGTCGAACCTCACATTATTCTTAATACACGCTTACTATCCCCCACCACTTCTCACTATAATCACTGTATTTCACATGGTGAGAGTAAGTATTATGTATGTTATAAGTGCCGATTCCTATTAGATTCCGCTTATAGAAAAGGTCCATCCTATCCTTCTATGTGCCCACAACAATACCTTTTCTGGTACTTGGACGTACTTTTCCCGTCAGTTGTACACTAGCCCCCATTACTGGTACTATATTGTCCACTGTAACTCTCTAGTCTCTCAAGGTGGACAGATAATTTCCTGTGAATCGTTCGGGGATGAGAAATACTGAAGGAGCGTGCAGAGTTTCCTGTTATGGTCGATTCAGAAGAAGTGGTGGACGGCCAAAATAGGAAAGGTTAACCTTACAAGTCCATCATGAGAGACTAAAAATAGGCAACAAAGAAGCTATGGACTTCAACTAACAGTAATAGGGGCGGGTGGGACCCGGAGGGCATGTAGACTGAAATGTAGGGCTGGTGGAGAATATCTAAGGCATTCACGATCCATAGCGGTGAGCAAGTAAATGCCAAATGAAGAAATGAGATATAATAGTATTTAAAGGAAGAAAAAATTGTGTTCACTTACCCAGCAACATCATCACCCATTTACTCACGCCAACGATCTTCATGACACGGAAGAGGTTGGCATTGAGTATATCAATGAACTTTTGATCCAACTCCAGACCCTGTAATTCAACATAGAATTAGAACGGAATACCTTACCAATGCATCATTAAACGTACCACTCTTACACAACTATTTACCAATCCTATCACAATCGAATCTAATATAAGAGTCAGTCAAACTCACACAAGATCTTTGTTATCCATTCTATGCGAATGGTTAAAATAAAGTATTTTCATGGTTAGAGGATTCAACGAATTAACGGCAAGTTAATTATAATGCAAACATCATAAATAAATAATGAAATAAAAATAAAATATATTTGCACGTTTTCACTAATGATTACCTACAAACCTATACGAACTAAATCACTCGCGAAGAAGTTGTGGAAACCTATTCCAAAGCAAAACGGAAGTTAAAGAATAACGTTGTCTAATGGGGCTCCGAACTAACAAGGTAGTGGGCGAAAGACCCAAGGAACATGGTGGTTGACATGACTTTCCCCTTAGTGATACATTGCGTTATCCCTTTTCGCTCTACGATTCGTTCCTCTCACCATCAATCTCATCAATACTAGTCATAAAATGAGAACTATGTTATTAATAAATAAATTATTATATATTAAAGAAACACCCAAGCAAACAAAAACTGACAAATCAACAAAAAACTGGTGACCGACACAAATGCCTTCACAGCCAACAATAAAATAGCAAATCGGTAAGGTCATTAACGTGCTACGCTCTATCTCGAGCTTATCATGTTTGGAGCCCCACTCCACGAAAATGAAGACACTCTGTTAGATCGATTTCAACGGTTAGGTTAATATCGTCACTGTTTTTCCTATTTTTCCTATTTTATTTCCGTGGAATCATACAACGTTCTTTTTTAACTTCCGTTTTTTGTTGAAATGGTGTCACAGAGTTGCAAAACCCACCATGTTAATTAGCTTCAATTGTGTGGTTAATAAGTACAAAATAGGAATTAGTTACCAAAGTGGGTAAGAAAAGTTGTGAATGTGCAAAAGTGCATCACAAATGGGTTTCCACTAGTTCGTCGCGAATGAATTAGCTCGTATAGAAATGTAGGTAATTATAGGTGAAAACTTGCAAATAACATTTATTTTTATATCATTGTTTGTTCGCATTATAATTGTTTTGCCGCTACTGCAAAGTCTTAGTATTCTCTCACCAAGAAAATACGTTGTTTTTACTACCTATTCGCTTAGAATGGTTAACAAAGAGCTTGTGTGAATTTGACTAACTCTTTCATTGGATTCGATTGTAATGGGATTGGTAAATTGTTGTGTAAATATGACTCGTGCATCAATGTAATCTAATTATGAGTTTAATAGAAGTAAACTAAGAAAAAAGTCTCCAAAGTTGGGTTGACGCATAGCTTCTTCGTATCCGTTAAATGGCTATAGAAATCATTTAAATTATTCAAATGATTTAAGAAGATTCTACGGTGGGTTCCTTGGGAGTTAGAACGCATTGCCGAATTGATCGATTTTGCTTGAACGATGTTCGATAGATGTTACGCTTGCGTATGCACAAAAGATACCAGTGGATCGAGAGTGATTGCGTTCATCGAATACCATCTACTGTCCATGAAAATTTCAATGAAGTCGGTTGAAAACTGTAATAAGAAGGATTTGAGATTCGCGCGTGCGCAGCAGCTATTAGTGATACGTTGTTGATGAAACTCATCTGGGTAAACAAAACGTTATTTCCCATCTACCCTCCAAGTTTAAAAAAGGTCGAAAAAACAGGCCCAGAATTTTCGTGCGCATGCGCAGTGAAATCTTAATTCGCGAGTGATGAAATTGGTGGGGAACGAATACAAACCTGCACATTCTCTGGAAATTTCATCATAATCGAATGAAAATTGTAAGTTATGCTCGTTGCAAAGATTAGCGTACACAAGCACACAGACACGAAACCAAAGTTTATCTGAATGAACATAAACGAAAAATGCGATTGGGAATTTCCATTTTGGCGAGAGAACAAATTTACATCCCGCAAAGTGGAAAACAATGCTTTCGCTGTCCACCATATCCCCGATCGAGGTAGACTCCGTAGCGAATTGAGAGATTCCCCTATAAAGATGAAAGCATAAATCATCATAAATTACAGTAGATTCAGCCCTGACAATTTACACAACACTTTGGCCAGCACTTTCCCGAAAAGTAGTTTGTTGTTGAAGAGTTTTCAACAATCACGTAACAATCCGTATACAGCTCATATTACAACACAAGTTGTGGCTTATTACAACAATTATAATATATAACTTATTATATTATATATATAATAAATTATATAACAACTCATATTGCAACAACACTTCTAATAATCGTCTAAAGCAAATTGTTTGTCATATAAAACAAAGGCCCAATAGTATTCCTCATTAAAGGTACTGAGAATTCGAGCCCGAGGCCGTTTCATCCTCTCCGTCCACCAACAAAACAATAGCAGAACAATGTAGAACAAACTAGAAGCACTACGTCTTCGCTACTAAGTGACTAAGTTGAAACCTACCTCCGTGTTTGCCGCCAGAGGGATTTCCTAGAATATAAAGCATTATATTCAAACATAACAGTTCAATCTTCCATTCGATCCTTTTATTTAGGTAGGTACCGAGTTCAACTATTTGGTGTAACATTGATTTTAATTCTAAGGAAAATTTTGTAAATTCTTTCATCAGTGGATAAATGAACCTGGATACATTGAGCTTTGCGAATGTTATGAGAATATCTCAAAACTAGCTGTAGTTTTTAAATAACACTAAAGCACACTATCCATTGTAAGCCCCCAGCTCGACGTGGAAAATCCTTTAAGAATCGCTTGCTTGCCTCAACTACTGCATTATAAATTTTTTTGAAACACAAAATGTGTTTTTGCGATCAACAACCGGTCAAAAACCGATACGAAATTATGTGACGAAAAAATGACATGCGATACCGATAAACTTTGTAGTTGTTCAGCAGTTTATCTCAGTGACTATCATCATATGATCCGGTTTTTAGGACGTCCCTCAGAAGCTAGGTCATACAGGCAAGGCTTCGAATTTAAGAGGGACGACCTATTGGAATTGATCCAGGGGGGTAGGGGACAACCCCCCAACCCTCCAAGCATAAGAAAAAAATAACCACATACAAATCCATTTCAGACCATTCTAAGACCGAATCCGTGATAAAAACCAAATGTTTATGTCTGTGTGTGTGACAAATTTCATCGACGCAACCCCGGCCACAATTCTCAACCGATTTTCGGGATTCTTTCATTGTTCGATCCCAATTTTAGTCCAGTTGTGCAACAAACCTTGAGAATCTTGGCTTAATTTAAAAATGGGGGGGGGGGGGATAATTATCGATTCTTTCAGGTGCTGCCCATGCTCGTACAAATCTCGACCGATTTTCGAGATTCTTATTTTGTTCCATTAAGAATTCGATATAGCATATATATTAGGGGGTAAAACTGATAAATCGTGGAGATTTAACAATTCTCGTCCGATTTTTTTTTTTTTTTTTTTTTTTTTTTTTTTTTTTTTTTTTTTTTTTTTAAACTATGAGTTTGGTCTAGTTTTGGATGTTTCTGATAGTTTTAGGAATTTCTAATTTATTTAAGAAAGAGGGTGAATAGAGGGGGTTATAGTAATAAATCATGATGTTTTAACTAAAATCGTCAGATTTTTATGATTCTTCTTTTGTTCAACTAGGAATTTAGTCTAGTTTTGGAAGGTATATCAAGAGTTTCAAAATTCATTATGGAAGAGGGTGGATGGAGGGGGTAATAGTAATAAATCGTGATGTTTCAACTATTCTCGTCAGATTTTCATGATCTTTTTTTTATTCAATTATCAATTTGATCTAGTTTCGTAAATTATGTCAGGAGTTTCAAATTTCACATTTATGATAAGAATTTGCTCTCGGTGGAGGGAGTTGATGGGGGAGGGGAGGGGGAGTCTGAGAAATTGTGATATTTTTGTTTTTTCTCTTACTTTAACTCTTACCAAAATTATATAAAATCCATTCATAGGGACGTCCCTATAATGCATGCATTACTCACCAATATGTTTAGTAGATGTTATAATTGACGTAGTTCCCAAGGAATGCTTTAATTTCTAATGGAGTTCACCTACTTGCCAGTGCTTAAGGCCCAGATCACCTGATTAGCTCTTACAGCTAATTTGAATGATTGCGCATTCTTATTTTAGAATCCTTATTATAAAATGAGGTAACATTAACATTAAAAACGCAATAACTTTTTTAATTTCACACGAAGTATTGAAAAATAATTGACCGGAAGGGGGGGGGGGGGTCAAGGACAGGGCCACCGAGTTTTCTTTCTTCTATTTTCAATGAGATAGTAAAATGGTAATGTTTTCCACTCTGAATACAAACATGGTAGTATGGGAAGTAGTTTGGGGCAGAAATACATACAACTGAATTGTCATTAAAAAATAGGTATTCTTCCCTAGTACTTCCTTTCAATCATGGAAGTTTTATTTTGTGGCATAACATATCGGGTCACAGCTGTGTGAAATATTGGTGTGAGAATATCAGAGTATGTAGGAAGTGGGTCCGCCTCAAAACCAAATACAGTGAGTAGAAGAGAGAATTGCACCAACAGAGGAGCATGAAACGCGGAAAATAGTTATAAAAAACGAGGTATGTATGTAGGTACATCTATATATAATATTTTCTCGACTCCCCCCCCCCCCCCCCCCCCCCCTCTCTAGTTACCTACTCCATTCGAATTCAACCGAGCATACGAATTGAAAGAATAACAATACCATTCGCACGATATAGGATACGCGGTACAATACGATTCGCGGCAATATCGTCATCGCAGCTTGAGGAAAAATAAAGGTTTTCTGGTTTGAAGTTGTCCTTAGACTCTCAAGGACTTACAGATTATTTTATCATACATATTTATGGCTACTCAAAGTTTCTCTTCTCAAGTAAAAATACAAATGTGTTCGTGCCCATAAATGTTACGCATGTAATACACCAGTGTTTCCCAAACTTTTGAAATGTTTCGTGTCTTTAGGATAGTCAGGTATCCTAATTTTGTGAGCGAAGGTGCATACAAGCGCTTGGTAACTAAGAAAGCCTGGCCAATCTTTACACCCTTGCCTTACCAAAGAGCACTACTAGCCGAGATGGCTTCCCGACCTCCGTCCTTCAATCAGTGTTTTCTTCAGCTTGCGGTTATGGCGATAACGATTTAATAGAATTTTCAATGATATTGATAAGCACAAAAGAACCTTCAAACGAAATTTTCCCAATAATATTCCATAGTTGTTCAACTTATCACCAATTACAATGAAACCTTCCAAACTATTCAATTTAAACAAAAATCAAATAAATCATACATATGCTGAAATAAATTCCATTATAAACTCACTTGAGGATCAATTAGATGTCTACAAAGGCATAATTTATTACCTCCAGTCGTCCATGAATCGTATCCTTAATTTACTTTCCGAAATAGCAATATCAGTTACCTTTGGTAAACAAGGCGCCTTATACCCTAGTAATATAAGTACTAACGTTCTGAAAATCGAACTACAGAAACTGTTATATGATCTCACTAATGTACCAACCAAGGTTCAATGTAGATTTCGTAAAAACAAACTATGCCATTCAGCTTACAACGCTGAATGCTTAGACAACAGCGTGTAACGCCAACGTGCAATATTTTTAACTCCCGTCACAACAACTTTTTGTGTTGTTTTAAAAAGGCCGCCTCTGTTAAATAATAAAGCCTCCCACCAGTCATTTCTACATCGAATGCTAGATCCAATGTTCAATCACAAACATTGCTAGCCCCCAAGTGAGTCCGTTGTTTCGCAAGCTACAGCCGGAATTGAGTTAAACAACCTGTTAGAGCACTGATCAATTGGGCTTTTCAGGGCTTGTAACCAAAGCTTCAATTCGGAAAACAAACGAACTCTCTGGACGAGCTAGTGGGTTCCCACGTCTCAAAATTCACGCAACTGATATCAGCATTGCTCTTCAACTTTTCTTGCTACCAACTTTTGACTCATTTTCAATTTCCTCTGCCGGTAAATGGTATTCCGGTAGAGTAAGGTCGTCTGCGATATTACATTTTATTGTTATATTTGTTATATAACAAATTAAAAACACTGAAATCATTGGTAGGTAGCAAATAACATTCACGACAAACATTCAACTTGCTGGAAAAAGCGAAAATCACGATAATCAACTATGTTCAATTCCAGTAGCATAAGTTTAGTTCAAAATTATAATCCAAGCAAGCTTCGTACTGCCTTATGGAAATTTTTAATCTGCGAACTCAAAGAAAACCACTCTTAGCAGAAATATTGATTTCTTCAAACACTTGATTCAAGAAGAACTGTGGTGACTTTTTCTGCGGGATCTATTCACGAGGCTTTCGAGTCGGAATCCTTTTTAACTCAAAGAATGTAGAACGCCATCGAGAGGCTGAAAAAAATATGATCCCACCCCTGTCTGGCCTCTTGTTCCTGGAGCTCCTGTCGTATAGAATGCGTAATCAACAAAAAGTTTTAGATAAACCTTGTCGGCTTTATGCTTAGTACATTAAGGCTTGGAACTTTTTGCAATTCGTTCTTCAAACAGACTGAAAAGAACGCCTACCATCGGATTCAAAAACTTGATCATCGTTAATTCGACGAATAAAACGTACTGTTCTCCAAGTTGAAGGAAAAATGCAAAAATAAAAAGAAAAAGGATTTCATATTGGCGAATGCGCAGTAGCTATTAATAATACAATCATGTTTAAATTGATACAAGATGATTGAATTGTCATCCCCCAACGATCATCCAAATTTGAGCGAGATCGGACGACTAGGGCGTGAGAAAATGCTTGGTAGAATTTACGTTTGCGCATGCGCAGAGTGAGGCATTGAGTCAAGAAAGATGGAACTGATAGGGGACCGTCTAACCACTACCCCGCACATCAGATCAGATTTACATTTAAAATGGTGTTACGGAGGTCGAATATGAACAAGAATTGGATCTAGATGGCACTGGTTGTGGGGAGATGGACGTGTTGTTGAACGTCTAGTAGTAATTTATCGTTTTGAGCTAAAATATTGTGATGTGTCATGTGTGCTAAAATATTATAATGTCTTCAACCAAGAACGTCATAAAAACCTAAGAAGATTAGGAAAGTGAAGGAATGTGAGATCAATACTAATCGTCAATCGCTACAACCTTCGGGTAACCCTGATGAACGTATGTCTCAAACCTCAACTAGCACTCGAGCAAAACGTAAACGAGAAGAAACGAAACCCATTCAACCAGAACCACTGTTGTCAGACAATTCGCCTACAACGGAACGTCACAATTCCTCCGAAACGATTGACCCTTCAGACCAACCATGCTATTTGGGAACTTCCCAATAAAAAAAATAGTTCCTATAAACATGCTGCACAATTTAAAGATTCAGTGGGAACGTGCTGAAACTTTTTACACAAAGGAATGCTTGTCCGAAAAAAATCAAGATTGTGACAATCAATCAAGCCCTGGACGAACACACAAAAAAGACGACAGGAGTTGAGAGGTATGGAAAACCAAGCAAACTTGAATTTAAAAAAGTTAAAAACAATAATGGAAAAATGAACGAATTTTCCTAATTAATTTTACCTATATAAGTTTCTAACTTATATTGTTCAACTTAACTTGAGTAAATTGTTTGCCAATTAAAGTTGCTACGTTTGCCAATTATTTATATAGATTAAATTTTTTTTTAAACTATTTGATAAATATAACCTACCTAAATGTTGATAAATTTAACCTAAATTATTTGATAAATATGACCTAAATAACCTAAAGTACCGGAGCGTTGCATTAACTTATTAATCTCGGTAACTACACTCGTACATCTCCAAAAGCTAATTTGATCACCTAAGGTACGTCGTGTGAGTGTCATACACCAAAGATGGGTAAGGTAAGTCGTCTGATTATCATACACTAAAGACGGTAACGTAAGTCGTGTGTGTCATACACCAAAGATGGGTAAGGTACTTCGTGTGAGTGTCATACACCAAGGGTGGGTAAGGTACGTCCTGTGAGCGCCATACACCAAATATGGGTAATGTTTGTCGTGTGAGTGTCATACACCAAAGATGGGTAAGGTTTGTCGTGTGAGTATCATACACAAAAGATAGGTAAGGTTTGTCTTGTGAGTGTCATAGACCAATACATAATTGTGTCATACCTGATTTGTTCACCTAAGTTACGTCGTGTGTCATACACTAAAGATGAGTAAGGGCCATGTCATACGAGCGCTATTGCCGTCGCGCTGATAGCGTCGCGTTAAAAACGCTCCAACCCGGCAAAGGGGTTCTTATGGAGCATGTCCATACGGACGCTAATGCCGTCGGCGAGTCCGCGTTAGCCGGACGCTGGGCGCTGCCAACGCCGACGGTCGCGCTAGCAACGCGGCGCACGTGACGCTGGGACCCTGTCATACGGAGCGCTAGCGCTAGCGGGACGCATTTGCCGCGTGAGCACTGGCAGAGCAGCTGGTTTTGCCGCGACGCTTTTATTTTAATTTGTTGTGTCACGTGAATGAAATCAGAGTATTTTATTGTCAAAGCTGATTATAAAGATTTAGTCACGAATTTGAAGATTTAGCTTATTATGTTAGACTAATTGATAATTATTTAATATGTATGTGATAACTTTTTAAATATTATTAACACATAAAATGATTTTTAAAAACTCGTTAAAGCTCATGTCCTACGAGTTTTAAGAGTAGCACTACATTTAACAACATAACTGTCAATAAAAACTAAATTTATATTATTCTAATGCATATTTCTCCTTAAGGTAAGTTTCTTTGTTACTCTTAATTCAGTGCAGGATTCGTCTAAGGTAAGTTTCTTTCACTTTTATTCAATATTAACATAGTTACCTTAATGTTATGACCAGTCTCTCTGCAGGTTCTATACTCCTCTTCATCACTGTGTCTGTCTTTCTTATTTTCTCACACACGGCACTAAGGAGTTCGTCAAAAGAAGCAACCGACATTCGATAGTAACTAAAAAATTTATCTTCATACTTCCTGTGTTCCTGGAACATCAGATGAAACTGTCCTGTCGACAAACGAGAAGAAAGCACAGGATGGGTTCCCCATCGTCTTGGATCCTTCCGATAATATTCTTCATATGAATCTAAAATGTGCAAAAAGCTGACACAACCTAACTGGATGGTGCCAATCTTGGTAATAACATAATTGCCGCGACGGCAAATGCGCCCGGAAAACGCTACGTATGACAGGCACCTGGCGTTGGCGGGACGGCATCAACGCGACGCATTTGCCGTCACGTATGATATGCACTTTTTCCGGCGCTATCTCGACGCTATCAGCGCGACGGCAATAGCGCTCGTATGACATGGCCCTAAGGTAAGTCGTGTGAGTGTCATACACTAAAGATGAGTAGTAGGTTTTGTTAAAACAAAATTTTTCATGGGTTCATTATAACGCTACCGAAGAAAGCTGCTTCATTATTTTTGCTGCATAGTTACCGAATCGGTTGTAGTGTTGCATTTTTTCGGTCACAAATTTTTGAATGACCCCCAGCCCAAAAACATATTCATGTTGAAAAAAATCCGCTCCTCCGTCATACGCTGAGTGGTTCAAAACTTTTCTCACAAACTATTGAACCGAACTGTACAAAATTTGGCTCAAAAATCATACATTGGGCGGGGATATGCGGATAACCTCGACATTACTGCTCATTAACTCTAAAGGGTTGAATCTAAGGACTGAAATGTTAAAAAGTTGAAATCTTAAAAACTTTCGAAGTAAGAGTGCATAATTTGTTGGGCTGTAAATGAAACCACCCGGATTGGTTTACGTTCATCCGTTCGCTCACACTGAGGGCTATAATCTATAAAGGTGAAAAGCCTATCTAATTCAGGATGGACGATTCTTCTTCTTTTTAGAAACTTTTTTCTGAAACCAGGCGTGCTTGTCTCTTAAAAACAAATGAATGTCCACGTATTTAGAAAAGGTCATACATGCAAAACTCCCTGAATTTTTACATTTTCAAGGATTTTACTTTTTAGATTCTAGCAAACTCTTTGTTGATTTTATTTTTTTTTAATATCAACCCAGGGTGCAAGAATGAGAAATCCTCGTTGAATGAAAGAGGCCTCGAAAGTCATCCAATTTCCTCGACCCACCCACTTGAGAATCCTACAGAATGATATTCCCCTCAACGAATTACGAAATTATATTCTGACAATCTGTCGCGAGAAGCGTGATTCAATCACCTATGAATGTAACGCACCAAATCTAATTCACTCGATACCAATTTGTTGCTATGGAAGTTACTTTCTCAGTTCGCGCCTTCGAAAATCGTTCACAATTCGATGGAAATTTCTCTCTTTACATTATTAAATAGTTTTCCTAAGCAAAAGTTTGCCCTCTTAGCCTCCCCAGTTTATATATACATCATTTTCGTTTTTTGATTGCTCACTTAACACTAGTTTAATAAGTATCGTGAAAATCTCCGAGAAAGAGAGGGTTGAGGTTTCTTGCTGTTTACTTTCTACATAAAAATGCCTGGTAGAATACAAATTTATGATTACGGAATTCAGAGTCTGGACTGCTGCTCTGCTCTATTTACGCGTTTAAGCCAATCTAAGGGGGGGGGGGGGGGCTAATGTAAGGTTACCCATAGAGTGAAAACATTATGAATTCATAATAATGAGAATGCAGTAGAAGTAGGATTTTAACACATCGTTCTTCGTGCCGCTGGTCCGTTTACTCCGAAGGAAACCGTTCATCATAAAAATCGTACGCAACCCGCGGCCTCCGACGCGGATATACGTAGTAGCTTTCAATATTCTTGACAGAATTAGAACGAAAGAGGCCATAGGGGCAAAAAGCAACTGCTGTATGAAGAAAACGTCGAAAAGAGAATACGGAGAGGCGGGGATCGAAAAACAAATATACCGAAATAAGTCAGACTTTACCCCTAGGGGATGAACCTCGGGAAAGCTTATCCGCAGCGCCAGCTGGGCTTAGCACTTTATCAACTTCACAACTCACTCGTAATACCATTACTTCAGCACACAGAGGACTTCCATTTCCTCATCAGTGAGACATGTGTATAAACTTCATTGCCAAACATCCTCTGCAATGAAATGCAACAGACATCTAACCTATTGCCTTGATTCAAGATTATATTTTATACTCGCGTTTGAAATACGACCAACCCACTACATACCAGCCACTCTCACATATATTAGAGATTCGATACAGGATGTGATGTGCTAGTAATGGTTCAAAAATTAAAAAATCCCTTTATTTGACAAATGGTGTAGAAATATCCAAGCCGTTGTTTCATTGAACTATTATGAACGTATCGTCGAAATTTTTACACATATATAGCCACATATACTATGGGTTTTCAACTTCTACTGAACTGAAATGTGAACCTGAAGTTCTCAACTTCCTAAAACAATTCATCCTAAATGTTTCTGTCAACAAAAATCCTTCTTGCTGCTGAATTTCGATAAACAAGATATATGCAATTTTCAGAAAACGTATTACTATGGTCCAAAATTACTTCAATATGAATTCAATTTATCGAATCTATGATTGCGTGGGTGAACGTATAATGTTTATTATGAACTTACATACATTTTCTTCAACCCTGTCAAAATTATATTGAGTTACAGTCCGATTTTGGCGAAATTTTTGGGGATTGGGCGGGTTTAAGGGCTATTCGAACGATCCACTAGTAGATTCTTAGATTCTGTGACAAGGAGGGATGGAAATATAGTGGTTCCTCCTTCAAAGGGGCGAGGGAGGCGATTAACCTGCTACACCCAGATGATATCCTGAAGGTTTAATAAACCGTCAGGAATATCCCCAGCTGCACCATATTAAAGAATCGAGAAGGAGGGACTCCTATCCATCACAATTCATAGCCATCGGCCTAATAGAAGCCTGCACATGCATACACTCATGGTCCAACGGCGTGGATATTGATTAAGTTCCTCGGTGGGCTAACCACAACGATCCGCGGATTTCATCAAAATCTGCAGATTAATTTCAGATATTTTTCCATGGCAACAAATTCTGTTTTGCGACCGCGCAATGGCTTTACTAAAACTATTACCACACCTGCACCTAATTTCTCTGGAAGCCCCATATTCCTTTTACACGTAGGTAATGTGGAAGAATATAATTTGATTACTCGGCTGTTACCTCTTCAATCCACATGAGTGGTATCATTGTCGTTGGGAGCGACTTCATGAAAGAAATTTTCTTGACAGGGTGAGACTTTATGTTGAATTGCAGCCTCTTCCTCGCTCCAAGTGGCGTCCCGGTGATCTGTGGAAGCGAAAGAAACGTGAGTAATGAACAGCAATTATTGGAATATTGCAAGATTCCAAGCTGAGTTGAAAAAAAATGTTTACTTGACGTTGCGATACGAACAGAATATGACTTACAATGGTCCAACATTAAACATATCCCTACCACATAATTTATTTATTCATTTTATTAAGCTCCATTAAACAACATCTGCGTGAAACATAATAAAATCAAGCATTTTTGTTTATCATTTTCAGTAGAAAACCTCTCTACCTAATCGATAAAAAAAAGTGTTAAACGCCTCTCCAAAAAATTTGTAGGTTTACGTTTCAAGTTGCGTAGAATATAAAATCGCTCCAAATTATAACCTAAATTTCTTATGATTTTGAAAGCCTTTCTACTCAGGTCATTGCTCGACAATTATCAAACTTTTTTTTTTAAATTCCATAAATAATTTATTTTTACTTTCTGCCACATTTCAGAGGTTTGGGGGATCTTCAATGGCCCGATCATCAGGTAGGAACCAGTATTTTTTACGTCATCAGGACTGCCGCCGCTCGATCCCCCAACGCCAAGATTCATCAAAGTCTTCCTTGTCCCTCTTAATCTGAGTGATTCTTAATTTATAATAATAACTATCAATTAGAAACAAACAATCATTACTGCAACCTTGAAAGTTTTCGAGATCTCGATTTTTGAATAAGGATTTCAGCCCTTACATCTACCATTAGGGGTTGATAAAATTTATGTTGAGCTTCTAGGATCAACTAGAACCCAAATGTAATTTATAACCCGAATTTCATAAAATTTTCTGAAGTTTCGAATTATTAAACTACTATTTAACTAAACCAAAACCACCAACAAAACGAAAACTTAGAGCTTGGCGCCTCCCAAATGGGTTCACATCTTTACAGCTCCAAGACCCCACAATTGTACGCGTTTTAAAAATGTCGAAAAATTTAAATTCAAAATGTCGGCAAAAACGTTTTGAGCTACCAATTATTCTCTGAAATTTTTCGCATTTACCAAAAAGTGTAAAATTGTGGGGTCCTGGATTTGTAAAGGTGTGAACCCTTCTGGGAGGATCGAAACGCTGTATACGCGGTTTAATCATCAAAGACCCATAATCTGCAAAAGGGCTGTTATCTCAAACCGAAATATTTGTTTTTGTGATAATTTGCAGCGTTTTTCAACTCCATCCGACCAGGTCAATGTCCTCATGGAATGTTTATTAGCATAACTCGAGCGAACAACAGAATTTGCTCCGATAGCACGGCCGATCAGTTTACACCTCAGCTAATTGAACTACACTCTCAAACTACACCGGGTCGCCCTTCATCAACATAACGGATGAATTAGTGGCCATCGGTTTCAGAGATGGACACTACTCGTATCCCAATTACGGACGAAAATTGTATTCGCAGGGCAATTACAAATAGGAATTTCATTCGAATGGCTGTTTTCTGTATAATACTATAAATAATAATTTCTTATTAGCAGGATCTGGAATGTTTACGAATATTCATCGATATCCTTACCATTCAGACGTTTTTACGAAACATCGGTATCCGTTCGTAAAGTTTTTTAATATAAAAAGTATGACAAGACTTTACAAAAAAGGCCTTTCTGTCCTTAAATTGTTTTTTTTTTTTTTTTTTTTCTCCAACGTTTCTCTCCAAACGAAATTCGGAATATCGGTTTCCAACTTCCCGAATTTTCTCCCGTCAGGGCTTCCAGAATAAAAATTTGGCCTGCGAATGAAACCCTTATTCTAAATACGAATAGTGGCCATCTTTGATTGATAATGGATACTTTTTTGTTATATGAATACACTATTAAAATTATCAGCTTTAATTTCAAATATAATTTGGCAAAATTAACTATCTACTCGTAATTCAAGTCCTGTGCCTGACAAGTGGCATTAAAATATGTAATAAATAATAATTTTAGAGCTAGAGATTTCGGTAGGCAATACTCAATTTCAAATGAACTTCCAAGAGAGGGCGTACTGATACGTATTACCTGCTGTTTCACTCTCGTCTAATAGCCGCAGTAGAGTATCGAAAAGATAGTAGAACCTTACCACTTACTAGAACCGAAACCTTACTAAACTGTTCGAAAACCAATCATTACTGTTTATTATTCTATGCATCACTATTCATTAATCTTAGTATCGTATCTTTTGAAGTGCATACTGTGGATCGTAGGAGATGTTAAAACAATAGGACAGTCAAAGGCCTACAAAGGACTATTATTGTACCCCCTCCGCTCCGCCTTATCAAATGACCCATTTCCCTGTGATGGAATTGTTAGATGTGGAGCCACTGGGTATGAAAACGGTTTGCATAAACTGCCAAAAAATAAGCTTGATTGCACATTTCAGCTCTCCGACATCCGAAATTACCCTACATTTGAATCCCGCCATGTTCCTCTCTTTCGTATTCCATTCCTCAAATTAATATTTTCGACGATTCGCAAAACAGTTTTAGAATCACGATCTGAACTTCGTTAAAAGCTGCACAATTGGACAAGATATACAGCAGCCGATATGGTGGTGCCTCGACTGGTTGATTTTGTCCTTGGAATTTCTACTGGGGGCACGATCAGAAACTATTCTGGCAGGAAAGCACTCTGTGGCACCACCACTCGCGTCTTCGTGAGGTCTTTTCTTCCTCTGTAAAGGTGCCCCCCCCCCCCCCCCCCCCCCCCCCCCCCCCCCCCCCCCCCCCCCCCAACAGACATTCTTTGTTGCAAGTAATATAATTTCTCTCAGGTTCGAAAACGTTTTGTTCTCGTGGATTTCGTTTCGCCTACTATTTTGCTATATTCGTTAGCAATACACGATTCTACATCAAGTTTGTAACTCCACGGGTTTTTAAGAGTGAAAAATGGGATCAAAAAATTAGGTTTTTCGAGTTTTCTCTGAGTAGGGTCGTGTGGGGTGTCGTCCCATTCCTATTCATGAAGATTCCTATTCATGTAGGTTTGTGAATTACCTTTTTTTTTTTTTTTAGTGAATAGGTGAAAAATATCGACAACATATCTGGGTATTCGCCCTGGGTGTATAGGCTTAGTTTAAGACTGAATACCTATCATGGTTTAGGCCAGAATGAAGGACCAAAATGGGTCTATTGGCTAAGTAAATAGCTGAATATTGTTGTTTTGACCCCATGGGACTCCCTTGAGGCGAAACCACGATATTTAGTCGTTTACTAAACCTTTCTACTCATTTCGGGCCTTCCCTGGGGCCAATATTACGATATTTAGACATTAATTAGCCTAAACTCCGATTTTGGGACTCAGCCATTTACATACTAAGCCCTATCAGGCCCACCTTAAAACGAGTACCACGATTTTTCGTTGTTCTTTCTTAGCTTTACCAGACCTCAAAGGAAGTCTCCAAGCATTATTTTAGAGCATTTCCTGTTAGTTTGAGCAAAAAAATAAGACTAGAACGACGAAATTGTGGAACGAGATATTTTCGGGCTAGAACGGTTCGGGACTGGAACGTAAAAAAAAGTTCCGGGCTGGAACTGATTGGAACTGGTGTAACGGGTTACTGTAGTGCGGAACTTGACGGAGATGATACGGAAAAACTTTCACAGCCAAATGTGATTTTGTTTCAATTTGGAAAATATATTTTAGCTGGATTTTGAAAAAACGTACTTTCAGTTGTGGCAAGGGGGGTGAAAAAAGTGTCATTATGATCAAATCATATCCAGGTTGACTGGATCAATATTGAATTGAATAGATCAATACCTATTGATCATGTTTATCATATGTCATAAACCAAATTTATCACATTTATTGAATAGAATTGCAAGGTTTTTAAATTATTTATTTATATGTTGTGAGTGTTTTTGTTTACAAATGGGACAAATTTTATCGCTGTTATACATTGTCTTCCAACTCGTTAAGTAGGTATGTCTTACCTCCTTTCTTCATTGTTGAAATAAGAATGCAAAGAAGTGCTACTGAGAATTCTTGAACTGTGTGAACTTTACTTTTACAACTTTTCTACACCTCGTTAGCCAATGGTTATTCGTAACATCCTGTTTCACCCCAACTTTCAGAGTCCATTCGGAGATTATCGACTTGTGTGACTTCGAAGTTTTAAACTTCTCTGGCTGATGACAACCGCTCCAACCAAGCTGTTATGAAACTTTTGTCTGGCAGTGAACTTTTATATTCTTCAGTTTCGTTCCAGATAGGACGCTTTTCGTTCGGAATATGAGGTCATCGTTCTAGAATAAATTACTATTTTCTAGGACACGGGAATCTTTAGAATAACTATATACTCACAGGTTCAAAATTGAGAAAAATTTGATGTTTTTCCTCTTCTGGATGAAGCCCTTCAACTTCATCGAGGTAGCTTGGGTCTGCTAAATAGTAGTGAGGAAGCGTCAAAATTATGGGTGCACCTGAAACATGTGGTATGGATTATTTTTATTGCTACCTATTCAAATGAACTTGAAATAACAAAACCACTTACTTAGCTACGAATTTCTTAGCTGAATTGAACTTATTTTAAATACTAATCTGCAATTAAACAAAGGTTTTTTATTTAAAGCATTTTCATCGATGATTTTTAGTACACATTGATAAAATTTAGCTATATTTTCCAGCATAAGTTTGTGCATAAAGTTCTTAATACACTAACTCATATTTGATAATCTTATTATGATTAATATTCTACTAAAAAATATAAACGTCATTATTTCAAACAGTTTTTTGCCATTTATAATATTTTTTTCAAAACAGTTTTTAAATTTGACTGATTTATTGTTCTCATAAAGTGCTGCCCAACGGACAGCAATTGCTTGGTTTTATGACGAAATAACAGATTCTTTAAGTCTGGAATGACACACAATTTTTGTTTCCACTCCCAAAGACAAAGACTGAGGGGGCACTCCATTAAATCAAAACAGAAAAAATTAAATATAAAAGTGGGAAGGACGCCCAGGTTTACCCGATGCCGGCCCTAGAGATTAAGAAAGTTGAAGACGGGAGAGGGATAAAAGAAACTACCCCAATGAAATGACCACCATTTCAGGTAAGAGCACAAAAGGATGCGGGTAGCAGGGGCGGCCGGTGAGGGGGGGCATCGGGACATTGCCCCAGTACTTTCGGGAAAATAGTCACAAACTAGAACGAAGCCTTTACAAATAACTCATCGTTTCAAATTAGAACAGAAAAGGCTTTAGCTCCATGCTGTGGCTCGAAGGTGGATGCTAGAAGGAATAGGTTTATGCCAAGGATCCATCTACCAGCGAAAAAGTACGTAGATTGCGATATCACTCTATTGAGAGGGAAATTTCGTCGATTCAGGTTAAACTGTGAAGGGAAATAATTGGGAAATAACAGGCAAGGAACGGGAAATAAAGGGCAAGGAACGGGAAAAAGAGGTCAAAATGGGATATTTCCTATGATTTTCGGGGCCGTGCCCCAGACAGGGTTTCAACTTTTCTAAAGACCGTAGAATGACATGTACGTCATGAGTGGTTTTCACTAGAGGGGTTTCTGTTTATTCCGTTAGCCAAACTGATTCTCTTCTGGTCATTCCATGATTCAAGGATGTGAACTACTTCTAGTTTCATTTTTTCTTTTTCTCTGTGATATCTTCCCTACCATCCATGCTAAAAGTTCTAAACTACAACAACCTCTAAAGAGTTAAAGAAGTAAGATTCAGCTCCTATGTTACATCCTTACTTTTCTATTCTATGATCGAGAATCCTAGGTATTCTGCTTTTTTAAATGTGAAAATGTGTTCATATTTCTCTAATACATTTCCAGTTCCTATAATATGCACGTCTAACCTTTGAATAAGGATCGGTAGATTGTATGTTAGTATGTTGAACAAAAGTACCTGGCGCCTGATCGGAATAAGGATTTGGGACTTAAGGTAAGTTTCCTTCATATTTTATTCCATATTATCGTTTGTACATACCTATATATTAGCTTTGTTTTTACTTACATTATTAGAAGTAGGTAGCAATATTTCCATCCCAGTCAAACACTGTGGCGAATTTGCAATCAAAATCCTCTACAGATGGTAATTATGAGGATATGGGGATTAGGGTGTTCATTAAAAGTTTGGGGATAGACACCCCCTCACTTGAAATTACCACAAGTTGCTAAAAACGGGAAGGGAACTCATAAATTTAACCCTGAAATTTATAGCAAATACGAATGGATCACTGGGTACACTAGAAAGAATGCTTTGTTTTGTTTCATTGCTTAATACTAATATTAGGTGGAGATGGGTTGTGGAGTCAGAATGGTGTGACTGGTATAAAACATCAGACAGATCGGATTAAATCTCACGAATCTAATTTAAAAAATCTCAATAACGTCACAGAATTAGCTTTGATTGGCCGCACAAACATAGCTAAATAGTTAGATTCAGCTCATCAACTTGCTATACTAGAAACACAATGAGCAAGTTGACAGAAATCGATAAATACTTTCTGAAATTATTGATTGCATCAAGTTTCGTGGTCTTTATGAAGTAGGATTCAGAGGCCACGATGAGAGAGATGGTTCATTGAACCGAAGAATTTTTCTGGGCTTAGTAACAAAATCAGCCAAAACTGACGACATTTTGAGGTCACATGTGGAAAAAGCTACAGTGTTCAAAGGCACCTCCAAAACCATACAGAATGAGTAACGAAAACGTCTCTGATCAATATTTTCAGTAGAATATTGAACATTCTGGATGTGTTGCATTCATGAACCATCCCCCTCCTAGGTTCATGGTTGCATTGAAGAAAAAGGTTATACTTAAGTGAGTGGTGGTTGTGGAGTTAGACAACATTTCTATAGCTTTTTGAAACAATTTTTGATTGACGCATGACGTCACACTCCCATCATTTCATCATAATTTAATTTGAGTTCTTTAATATTCCTTCAGAATTACTTCTCCTAAGTAGTTGACTAGTGCAATACAATCGAAGCCTTGATAATTTTTAATACTTCTAATAATAAAGTAGTGTAGGTGTTTCTCTTGTTAGGATTGACGATAAACAGCCAGTTTTTAACACAGAATGTGTTTTAGCCATGGACTAACTAGCCGAAAATGGAACGCGGGATGGTAACGAAATCTGTGACGGATGATTTTCACGTACAACCGAGTCGTTGCTAGGGATATGGTACTTCGTCGTTTTTCATCCCACAAAATTCGTTGACCATTCGTTCGAAAGCTCTCGATTTATCCAACAATATTATGTTAACTACTGCGAAGTGCGTGTCCAACAAACTGAGTTATGAGCATGGTTATATAAATAATTGTTTACACACAGGTGATCATTCTCAATAATTGATATTGTGAACATGATTGCAACCGCTTGTTAATTTCTGATGATTTCATTGAGCTTGTGTTTCGATGATTTGATTCATAGCAGGTGATCTGAGTATTACGAAAACGGTTTGATTTGTGAAGCGGAGGTTAAATAATTTGAATAGGTAATTTCTATACTTTACACTCTAGGAAGCTCTAATTTCGTTTGTAGCCTCTTTTTTTTTTTTTTTTTTTTTAATTTATTATACACGGGCATGTGCCCAATTACAATGTAAATTACATACCGTGAAATATATATATTTGAAACATAAATTCAGATAGCAACTCGAAGAGCTAAAATTAATAAACTATAGGTAAGTATTTATATCTTAAAACAAGAGACATTAAAAAAAAAAAAAAAAAAAAACAGAACAATTAGCTATACAGCAAAGAAAAAGAAAACTTCAATTTAGGGTCCGCTTAAGTGCAACTATTGAATCGAAAAATAAATCAAATCTATCGCTCTTTATACTATTAAATGCTGATTGAGCCCTGCGAATCGGACTGTTGAGAAGGTAATTCGTTGGAGATGTAGGATTATAAAATAAAACATTACTTCTGGTACTGTAGGGAGGTATATGGAAATTAAGCTTTTGGAGTAAATGGGGACAATCAATTTTGTTATGAAATAGCTTAAAAACAAATAAACAGTCTGCAGTGTGACGTCGACTATCCAGGGTGGAAAGATTGCATTGTTGTAGAATATCCCTATAATTGAAATCCGAAAATTCTACACCCTGCTTGAAAGCAACATACCGTGCAAATCGACGATGTACTCTCTCAATACGCTCAGCAGCATTAGCATAAAAAGGAGCCCATACAATAGCGCCATACTCCAGAATGGACCTCACAAATGCGTTGTATAGGAGCACTAAAGCACTTATGTCACTAAAGTCCCTCGTATTTCGCTTTAAAAAACCCAGAGATTTCATTGCTTTCGCACAAATATTGTCAATGTGAGGCAAGAATGTCAGATGAGCATCAAAAAGCGTACCTAAGTCGTTGATTGACGTCACACGACTCAACCTCTCACCACCTATGCAATAATCGAAATGCAATGGGGCAAGCGATCTGCTGAACGTGATTGTAGCGCATTTATCAATATTGAGAAACAAATTATTTCTGTTGCACCATCCATTCAATAAATCAAGGGCTAATTGAATATTGTGAGAATCGGATTCGGATTTAACCATTGAATAAATCTTTAAGTCATCAGCAAAGAGCGAAAAATGAATATTTTCAGGAAAAATCAAGGATATGTCGTTGACAAAAATAAGAAAACAAAAAGGACCAACATGGGAACCCTGCGGAACCCCGGATGTGGTAGCAAATGGATATGAAAAAGAAGATTTTAGTTTCTCATTTCGGAAGCGATTGGTAAGATAACTGGAGAACCATTCAAGTATTTCACCAAAAAAAAAACCGAAAGCTTTCATTTTGCTGGTCACTGGCGAGTGTGGGACTTGTCAAAACATTTGGAGAAATCTGTATAGACACAGTCTACTTGGATCCCTAATTCAAAAGCGGATAAAATATATTGCTGTAAGCAAAGTAAATTAGTTATAGTAGATCTTTTACTTAAAAACCCATGCTGATATGGAGTAATGAAGCTACTGATTAAAGGTCTGATTTGACTAACGACTAAATTTTCCAAAATCATTGGAATACTAGAGATAGTGCAAATAGGACGATACTCTTCGACATTAGAGTTATCCCCTTTTTTTTGGAATGGGAGTAACAAAGGACGATTTCCATTTAGAAGGGAAGATACCAAGTTTTAGGGACCTGTTGAATAGGTAGTATGAAGGTAGAGAAATACTTTCATTACAAGACTTGAGTAAACTTGGGGGAATGCCATCAGGACCCATATCTTTGTTGATTTCCAAGGGCATAATTTCAAGAGAGATTAAGTCCCTGTCAATTACAAGTGAGCCGAGGGAAAAAGTCGAAAACGATGTATCATCATCAAGCAGCAAGTTGGAAGTAGGATCATAAACTGAGGAAAAGTGGTTAGCGAACAGGTTAACTATGTCCTCCTGCTTAGTAGCTGATGTGGTACCATAATACATTAAATTGGGCATGGCAGAGCTCTTGTGCAAATAGTTGAAATAATTCCAAAATTCTTTTATGTCTGATTTAAGGGAATTTTGAACACTATTCACCCAATCCTGATACAGACTGCAAGATTTGGATTTACATTTCCTCCGAAGTTCTGAATATATATCGTAATACGAATTCAAGTTAGTTTCTTTAAATCTGGCATGTACAAAATTTTTAAATTTGACCATTTTGATCAGCTCACCACTAAACCATCTCGGAAAGTCTGCATTTATTTCCCTAACTGGTGGTACAAACATTGATATGGCTTTTTCGAGGATTTCATAGAATTTATTAATAGCGTCTTCAAAAGGCAGGGAAACACAAAAGTTCCAATCGATGTTGAGAAAAAACTTATTCATCTCCAAATAGTTAGCTTTTTTGAAGTTGAAGCGAAATTTTGAGGGTATAGAAACATTTTCCTCTTCAGAAACATGACAAGAAATAAAACATTCGAAAGCAGGATGAGGTAGATCAAGTTTAACAATAGGTTCAGCAGGTTTTAAATTTATGTCAGATAAGGTGGAAAAACATAGATCGAGAATATTCCCATGAGGATTTTTTATATAATTAAATTGATACAGATTTGACCCATTAATTAAGTCAATCAAAGCTCTTGCCTTAGCGGACATAACCGAAACATTATCAACTGTGTTAGACCTTACATCCCATACCAAACCAGGTAAATTAAAATCGCCTACAATAAAATTTCATAATCGGGGTTCAAAAGAGTTATACGTTCAATCTCTTCGGAGAATTGGGTAATATGTGTATCGGACAAGTAGTCCGGAAAATAAATACAGCCTAAAATTAATTTGTAATCGGGTAGCAAAACAAATAGTTTAGGACATTTACTTGACGATGCTCAGGGTCCGGATCAGATGTGTGGCTCTTAAAGCTAATTTCTATGCTTTACACTCTAGGAAGCTGTAATTTCGTATGTAGCCTCTTTAGGACATTTACTTGACGATGCTCAGGGTCCGGATCAGATGTGTGGCTCTTAAAGCTAATTTCTATGCTTTACACTCTAGGAAGCTGTAATTTCGTATGTAGCCTCTTTAGGACATTTACTTGACGATGTCCAGGGTCCGGATCAGATGAGTGGCTTTTAAAGCTAATTTCTATACTTTACACTCTAGGAAGCTGTAATTTCGTATGTAGCCTCTTTAGGACATTTACTTGATAAATCGCTCTTGATTTATCACGAATTTATTTCGTATTTTTTTTCGTAGTTTCATACTATAACTATATAAATTGATGTTATAAATGAATTGTAAACAATGACGCTTATTTGGTTGTCACTTGGTTGCGCGACAACGCAAACACATTCTGTGTTTCAATAATTTCATCCGAAGTATGTAAATAGAGGTAACCGGGGGTCCAGGGGGCTTGCCCCCCGGCGAGGCGCGGAGCGCCGAGTTTTTATTGGTCCTATTGCAACGTATCTACGTCCATAATAATTTTTCTCAACTCTTTCCAAGTTAGTTCGTCACACCTAGTTCCATGAACATAATATCCATCGTAACCCAATAGTATAGTATCCACACCATCATGTAAGCCACAACCAACCAAAAAATACGCAGAAACGTTGCAATAGGACCAATAAAAAAACTGGCTGTTTATCGTCATTCCTAAAGCCGGTTTCACATGGAGTGGTACGAGCGTAACAACCGGAAAGACGGAAGGCCGGAAACCCCAGTGGAGGGGGCGGCGGAATGCGGCAGGGTGTTCACATGAAGCGGCACCTTGGTGAACGGAATCATAACCTTCCTACTGAAACCCTCTCTGATCTGAAACCTCTACTTGCGGTTATCAACATTCCTGTCCAATGAGCTTGCGCTCCGCTCGACGGAACGCGGCAACGGTATAAACATTTCTACCGCCGTCCGCAGACCGCCCATTCCGGGAACATGGCAGCCACCATCCTCAACTGTTGTCCCAACAGCCAATCAGATTGCGTTCAGTCTTTCCATCTTCCGGATATACCGCTCCATGTGAAACCGGCTTTAGTAAGTAAGTAGGTCCCTATAAGATAGTATTTTTAATTTAGTTTATTTAATTAATTAATTTATATTTATTTATCAATAATATTTAATGATCATGATTTATTGTCCATGGCATTTGACATAACCCAAGTGGGATTAATGTTTAGATCAAAATTAATTCACACTGAAAGCAAAACAAATGGATGAAAAACCGCCATGCTCTTTTTGACTGTCAAATAGGTAAATATTTTTGTGCCCCACTCCTTTTTCAGACCACCGGCCGCCACTGGCGGGTAGTGATACCAAGAAGCACTCCTGCCGAAATGCCAAATTTGAGTAACTCTATGGTACTTTTTCCGCACCACACCCCGGGCAATGATGACATTAGTCGCAATGACGATATTGTCATTTCTATCACACTTACTTGTCTTAGCCCGCTAGTTCTTCTCTCCACACCCACCTGGATTAAGGCAGACACATCGGGGCTGACGTCTACAATATTCGGCTCCTTGCCTCTGTCACTCGGCATGTGACCCTTTACCCAACTCCCAGCGCGTGTCTCCCTTTTAACATCTCAACTGCTGGAAGCATCTGCTATTATATGTGTATATACATATTGTCAGGTCCTATTCCTGAGGAATCCCAATTTCTAAATTACCACCAAGCGAAACAAACAGCTGGAAGCATCAAGAGACTTCTGTACTGGCGTGACGTGCAATCGTCAGTGCAAAACATTGCATTATAAGGTCACAATCCCCCTCCATATTGAAGTCCAAAAAGAATCATTTTTCTCCACGAGCCAATTAGAAACTGGGATGGATAAAAAGGCGCAGCAGAACCAAGAAGTTAGACGAACCTCAGCAGCGTCGCAGCATCATTGCAGCTTCCTTCGCACCACCACCCGAATTATGAAGAAAATTCATCGTAGACCTTGGCTCCCTCGCAACGCTCGTTCGAATAGTAGGTAATCTGGTCAGTCACTCAATCATTTTTATAGGTAACTTATAATTATTCAGCATCATATTATTTACTATTAGCTAAACTATACTTTTTCATTTCTTCCTAATTTTATATTAGGGGGTACACAAATTAATTTGAATGGTAATTACAGACGACCCCCACGAAAATAATTCATCCTAGTTGATGAAATGAATAAAACTCAGATGGCATAGCTATGCCATTGTGCGTTATGTTTCGTGCCTCTGATCTTTATTTTCAGATAAAAATAGAAAACCATCGTATTATATCTCATAATCTTTTTTTTTTTTTTTTTTTTTTTTTTTTTTTTTTTTTTTTTTTTTTTTTTTTTTTTTTTTTTTTTTTTTTTTTTTTTTTTTTTTTTTTAGTGTTGTTCCTGAAAGCCAGAACTTATGCTTAACTTGGAGTATAAACATAAATATCTATGCTCGCTGATTGCATTCGAACGAACTTTCGCGGTCCGTTCTTGTTCTTCTTGCACCTTGTCCCGCTTTCGTATTGCCAACGTGATTACACTTTCCTTTATTCATTGTAATTCGTCGTTTATTTGGGGTTTAATTGTATGATTACTGTAATCCATCCGTGTACCATTTAGGAATTAATTGTTCTCCTATTCATGTTACTCAAAGAGTCACTATAGGTTGGCAAGACTTTTATCGCATTCCAATTACGCATCCATGATAACAAGCAGATATATTTATTGTTGATATTTATTATACCTACTCATTTGGTTTGCAAAAACTGTTCCGTAGTGTTGTGCTTCAATAGGTACGAAATTGAAAAAGCCCCCGGCTCTCTGAGCTCGAAGAAAATAATTGCCGAAATACCTACACGCGGAAACTCATGGAATAATTAAGATTAACTCCTTCGCCATGGCCGACGATAATAATCAAGAAATTTCCTTACATATAGCAGGGATATACAACTCTTAATCAGCGGGGTGGATACGCTCGGAGCTGTGGTGAGCTATCTTAAAAATCCGAATATCACAGATGAAAATAACACCAGTAATTCTGCTATTGATAGCAAAAAGGAAAGATAAACTATTGATGGCTCAAACACAATTCAAATAAACTAAAATAATGATATAGTTTGAAGTTATATTAAATCAAAAATACGAAGAATAGATTCAAACATAGTCGAAAGTAAAATAAATATGGATAAGATGTTACAGGCATTGACCAGAAGCGTTGCGATGTGCCGACACAGCGCGACCTGGTTTTCCGGTCCCCGTCCGTTTGAAAAATAATAATTTATACGAGCAATTTCAACTTATTCGAGTCCAAGTTCCCACCGCGAATGTTTGCTCTCCCGGCTCCACCACGTCCCCCAAGTTTGTGGTGATAAATACTCGTAATTGTTGATTTGTGTACCTGTTCTATTTTAGTACCTCTTTGCAACCTGTGATGTATTTACAGATCAGTTGGTCGCTGAGTGGTGTGATATTCACACTGTAGTTCACCTCTGAGTACGTTAGCTGATTTACCTATAGTATTCTTGCTGGAGTATTTTTGCTTTTATACCTTCATTTATTCCTTTTTATGAGTTCGACGTTTTTCTAATGGTTGCTGTTGTATTTTATATTGTAGGCCCTGAAGAAGATGATAAATTTATCGAAAGCTTGGCGAAAGAGGAAGAATCATTTGTTTGGCCCCAATCCTGATGATTTCACGACATTAATACTCGTACTAAAATGAATAACGTTGAATAGTGGTCATATACGTGTGTGCTTTTATATATACAGCATATACCCGAATCACCCACATTTATTAACGTTACACTGGCGCCCAACAAAGTTCGTACTTTCACGCCGGAGGCTAGGATTCATCCTCATCGACATTACTCCGGATGTCTCCCATGGACCACTATCAAGGTAAAATTATTCCCTTGTCCGATGGGAATACTTGGTTCTTAGATTACGGAATTTTCCGCCTTCCATCGACTCAATATCTCCAGCTCATCATTACATTCGCAACTTTCATGTACTAGATCAAGGGATGGAAAACATTTTCTCCTCCGTAAACGTCGAGATGTATTTTGAAATGAAAACTTTAGTAAACCAAATACTAATGAGCCAGTTCGAAGCTCATGCACTCATGAATAAGGTTCATCTATTTCTAAGTCGATCATAGTTGCCGAAGCACCAGTACCAACCAACTAGATCAACCACAAATAGTTTAAACTTCTCAAAACGACCAACTAAACTTTCTAAAACACATCCAAATACTGTGCACAAAGTTAATTTTTCGAGCAGCACTACCAAGTCTGTATCACTGGCATCATCCTTCAAGCTTGATCAGACATTGTTTGACCCAGAGAGTCGACCTGTACTAAAATTATTACTAATTCCTCCATCAAACGAAAAACTGAAATGCAAAAACGAGAAACCAGAAGCTGTTAGATCAAGTCGACCTTCTACTCTCAAATATCCATGTCCCATTTGTGAGAAACCACATGGAGCAAAAAAATGGTTCTTTGTTCGCTTGTATGGCCTATGCTCGAATTGCTTATCTCCGGAACACAATTCAGAAAGTGTCCGTCGCAGAATGAATGTATGTATTGTAAACTACGTCATAACTCTCTTCTTCACGATTATCATGAAATAATTGTTAAAGAGCAGCGTTTGCCACTCCCTTCAGGTTGAGGTACATTCACTCATTCAGTCATAAATGCTTCAGTACCTACTACGACTACAATTCCGGATTCTTCCCATTCATTATCAGACCTCCATTTTGATCGCGAAAACTCAAAACTTTCAATACCATTTTAGAGATCTGAACCGCATGCGGACCAGCCATTTAAAAGAAAAGAGGACTGTTCTAATGGACTGTAATTTTGTTGTGAGGATTGTTTAAACGCTATCGACGAGCAGAAGTTTCTCCAAATCCAAAATCAAATTCGAAAATGAGAACTTCACATTCACTAAATCCGGCTTTCCTACAAGGTTCGGTATCACCTTCTCCAGATATCAATCTTTGTTTGCCCGAGATCGGGTGACTGCAAGGATATTGTGGGGGGGGGGCAGAGCTCGAACCTTGAATCTAACCGGAAAGGAGATGGTCTAGCCACAAGAAAGCACCGCGGAATGAATCTACGGCATTATTTTTCCTCCGGACGCATTGTTTATATTGTACATTGAACGATATGGTGATATAACCTTTCAAGCTTATTGTGTATTGTGTATTTTTCAACATTCCACCATAAACATGTCAATAGGTGAATTTTAGGATTTTGTTCAACATTGTAAAATTAATTTTTCCAGTGGAGTGGGGAAAGAATACAACACATGGAACTCCCTTCCCGTTTTAACCATATACCTGATTCAGGTATTTCTGAAGGATGGAGTGATGTTACGGGCGTTTACCAGAAGCGTCACGATATGGTGACACAGCGCAACCTGGTTTTCCAGTCCCCGTCCGTTCGGAAAAATATTAATTCATCCGCCACGTATCCCAAGTTTGTGATGGTGTACACTCGTACTCAAATAAGTAACGTTAATAGTGGTCATATTATACGTGTGTGGTTATATCATAACAACATATACCCGAATCACCCAATATTTATTAACTTTACAAATAGAAAGTTTACGTAGGATACGTAAAATGAATGTTTGATTTTTAAACTGGAAATGAATCAGAAAATATTACATTGGAAAAATTCAGTAATGACGTGTGCAAATTATTTGACTCAAGCTGGATTGTTTTCCAATTTTTTGGCATAAGTGGGTTTTATCCTATATTGGAGTTTTACGTAGAGAATGTCTGGGGAAAGTAGATCAGCTGTATACCCCACCCTCCAGTTTTAACTAGATACGATAGGATACTAATCTTTACGTCCAGCTATCCTGAATTTTTACTATGAGAGGTTGTAGACGGAGCTTACATTATTTTGGAATAGTTTAAACTACTTTAGACGGATTTCGGGTATTTACGGTTGTATAAATATATATATATATATATATATATATATATATATATATATATATATATATATATATATTTATATTTATATATATATATATATACCTTAGTTCGTTGATTATTCTTCTGAACTATATAAATATTTAAATTTCAAAAATATAAAGATGAAAGAATTGTTTGATATTTTGGCATAGAGTCAATCGAAATATCAAACCATTCTTTCATCTTTATATTTGTGAAATTTCTTAACTGTAATTAATAAACTATTACGTAATGTACAACCATTAAGCTCTCAGCGCATTGTTTCTGAATGCCTGTAAACGTAATCCCATGAACAAAATTTGGAAAATGTTAATATTAAAATTTTTGGAGCCACTGCGATAGCTTCAGTTTCTACGAAAATCGTCTAAGAGAACGTGTTACGTGTACGTTCTCCAGTACTTCGATATATTTCATAAAAAGAAGCAGCAACATGCGGAAAAGTTTAGGTTACAATGAAAAATGGGGTTGTCAGTGGTGGCGGAAGGCGAGACGTTATTATGTATTTTGCTCCTTCAGGACACGTTTTTACTTTATCACCTCACGCTCACAGAAGTAACATGGCGCTACAAAGGCCAGTTGTCATAATCATGTATTTACATTACACAGTTGGTACTTCGATGTTTGTATTTTCCACTGTACAGGTGATCACAAAAACAAAAAACAAAAAAAAACAAATGTCTCCAAGAAGTATCTTAAGTAGGCTGATGAAAAGTGCCAGACAATCATTTCTCACACGATTAGAAGAGCCGATTACCGAATTTAAAATTAGTCTTCCTCTTCTGCCATCAGCACCCAAAGGTAAGAAAAAATTAAAAATGTAAAACATTGGGAACAATTTAAGAAATTAAGTGATAAAGAATGAAATTATTTTGCCAAACATCATTCATTTCTATCTATAATTATTAAATTATCTTTCTTCGATTCATGTATGCATCTATGTTTGTATGTAAAGCGGCGAGCCCGCGAGGCACTCTTCCAGATGGCGCAACGTTTGATGAACTTTTATTTTTTTAAAGACGTTAAAGACGTGTTGTTTCCCGTTTTTGTGTATGTATCACATTATCACACATAGTAATTGTTATTTTTGTACTGTATGTATGCATGTACATACTTCTTTTATACAAGTATATTGGTATCTGTAAGAATGTAGGTATCTGCACTTCTTTTGAAATCTAACTTTTTATCATTCCAATAAAAGTTTGTTTGCAATCATTTTATTATATTTTCTGATATATATTTGTTCAGGAGTTGCATCAGAAGTTACAGAAGGTTTCAGCTGTAATCCATATAGCCAGAGAAGAGCGCTAGTCTGTATTTACAAAACGGTCACGAGTGCTATGATAGAGAGTGGAATAAGTTTCACATCAAAACGCTGCAAATGACTACAGAAAGGTTTATTATTTCTGTATTAGATACCCATTCTACACAGGAGACCTGCCTATTATTGTATGTAGTTTTCGACCAAAATCCCATATTATTATATCTTCTTTACCTCAATCACTTTCAACGTTTGACCACATGTTCGAAATCAGCGTTAAATTTAATAAATAATAGTGTCCTTTGATGCGCAAAATAAATTTCTCATCAAAGACTTCCTGCTAGAATATGAAGTAAGGAAAGTGTTTTCCGAGAACAAAACCCCAGAAGTTATTTGTTCAACATTTCTTTTTTTTTTTTTTTTTTTTGGGTGCTAAATCCGAACTTGACGTTTGCCCTCTGATCCGAGTCTGGCGTATGTTGAAAAACTGTTTTTAAAAAACCCAAAACTATCAAACTTTTTTATTTTTCTGCTTATATCTGGAAAACTATGCAATTTTTGAAAATGGCCATCATATAAGATTTAAAGTCGACAAAATCCTACGAGTAGGCCTCTTTCTTCTTTAACAAAACGTTCTTCTTATTAAAATGGGTTTCCACAACTTCGTCGCGAGTGATTTTGTTCGTATACATTCCTACCTGTAGACCCATCTCATTAATATCGGTTCGCTGATGATGATATAACCGTCGAAATCGTTCTAACTTTGTGACTTTATTTTCGTGGAAGTAGGCAACGTTCTTCTTTAGCTTCCGTTTTTTATTGATATGGATTTCCACAACTTCTTCGGGAGTGATTTAGTTCGTATACATTCCTACTTGTAAAACCATATCATTAATATCGGAATATTGGTTCACTGATGAAGGGACACTTTTAAAACAACAAAACCCACTGAATAGTCCTTCGTACGTGCTCTAGTAACAGTTCAGATCATTGGTTCCAAGGAAGGTACGTTTCCAGACTTTTGTTCCGGTAGATTCGCGTTTCATCCCGCCGAGCGACGACACTCACCATTGTCAGCTACACAAAGGATACATTTAATTGTTTGAGTTACGTACTACCTCGCAGATGTCACATTCTGAAACCGAACCAAAGCACTTGATCTGTACGTAACCCCCTTTGAAACAGATAGTATTTTCGGCCGTGAAAGGATCAGAGTTTCCACTTCCCCCAAAAGATCTTCACTACCACGTTTTAGATTAGCGTTTAGAACTTTCAAAATTCTGCAATTTCCTAAAGAGAGATTCCGTGAGAATAGCATCTATTGTAAAATAATGTTACAATAATAATGTCCAGGCTCTTTCAGGTTCTGTGGAATCAGGGGGAGGGGGGGAGGAGGCTCTGTAACTTTTCGAGAAATTACCCACAGTGGGCATTTTCCCCTGGAATAATTTTCCACTAACAGGCAAAACAACAGTAGTAAACTAACCAAGAGTACTCAGTTTCAGGCATTACCGCCAGAACCGCCAAGATCCAACTCTTTTGGTGGCAAAATGAATACAAATTTCTTTCTTTTTTTTCCACTTCAACATTAAGGACTATAACTCATGGATTAATTATATATTCATTACATGAATAATGAAAAATATAAATCAACGAATTACAGAGGTCGAGCACCAAAATCTCAGTGTAAATACACTTAACCTCATCTTGTAAACCTTATGACCTCCATAGGTGGTCAAAAGGTGAAAATTTTTCCAGAGTGGAGAAGAATAACTGTCTTATAGAACTCCTGGAGATATTTTTCACAGCAAAACATGGCGGCCTTTTTCGAGTTAGAGAGTTACAGGACACCTGGAGAAGTTCTCCCAGGCAAAAATGGCGGCGTATCTCCACTGTGGAAAAGTTTTCACATCGAAATAAAGTTAATTAACACCCCCTCCTGTGTAGTGTAAAAGTAGAAAATTTTCGAACAATAAAACTTTAAATATCATAACACTCTTAATAATTTACATCGTATTTACAACTTCTTATGATCAATTGACGCAGAATTTAATTCTCTGCCTCTTTGATAACCGCAAAAAATCACTTTAATATCACCGTTGACCTGCAAAATTCAAAAACCTGACATTTCCAGCCATGAAAACTTTAAAATGCAATGGCTTCCATATTCTCCAACAAATTATCGATTTCTTGTGACCATTCGACGCAGAATTCTATTCTCTACAACTTTTTTATGGGATAATAGTTTTTAGGAGATTTTTAAAGGCAAAATTTCGAGAAAAAATGCGCCTCAAGCTAAACGAACCCTTGGAATTAATTGTGCTGTGCCAATACAAGTACAATACAACTCATGTTAATATTATTGTCATATATGAGGGTCTAGGCTTTGCTGTAACCTAACTTGAATGTGTATGTGAGTGTGTGTATACACAATAAACGTATTGCAAGATGGAATGTATACAAATTTTTGTGTAACGATCTTGAATAAATGAGATTAGATCATAAATGAATGAATAAATCATAGAATCTGTCTTTGGAAATACCTAAGTAATATGCAAACTAAAGATTTCAAACAACTCAGATTGTATACTAAAGCTCAATACTAGTATATTTCTCAGAGCGATAAGAAAGTTAAAATTAGCAGCACGAGATATATCGTGACGTGCTTGCGATAAATAGAGAGGTTTCCAACGAATGGTGTATATATGAAAGATTTCTGTGGAGTGGAAAATGGGGAACTTATATTCTCCCAAGCAAAATGAAATCATAATACTAATAACATAATTATCCAAAACAAGGCTATACATTTTATTCATATGTGGAGGCAATTGTAGGAGTAAGAATGTAAAAGTTGACCTTGTTATACACAGATATTGGTATCATTATCGTATATAGTAATTATATTTTGATGAACTTAGTTTTGGCTGCCCTCTGACTCTTTTCGATGCAAGACCTAGCATTATTTAACGTCATGGACTCTATTCCTTCTCAAGTATATGACGTAATACCGGAAACGTACCTTATTCATGCAATAAATAGCAGAAGGAGGGTGGGGATGAAACAGGAGAGTTCACCCAAGAAAGGCGCAAGGCCGATGTGCATGCTCGTAGAAGACGTTGAGTGGGGTTTTCTAACAATGGCCACTTATGGGTCGAATGAGTTTGAGAGCATCTTCGGTTCATCGAGAGAAGCCATAGAAACTGGCCGATCGAAGTGCTCGAACGGATACCGACAGACAATGAGGAGGATACGGAGATCTATAGGTATGATAAAAAGAACCCGTTTTTTGCTGAACTGGGTGAATGATGTACCTATCAGTGATGTATAATGGGGGATCAATGCGATTGGGGGACCATAGAGAGAGGAGATTGGGGGAGATAGAGAGTGAGAGAGAGAGAGAGAGAGAGAGAGAGAGAGAGAGAGAGAGAGAGAGAGAGAGAGAGAGAGAGAGAGAGAGAGAGAGAGAGAGAGAGAGAGAGAGAGAGAGAGAGAGAAAGAGAGAGAGAGATTAAATAGCCGAAGGTAAAAGGTTTCGCTGTAGTTGTGTTGCGAGATAGCTATGTGAGTCTAGCGAATTTGAAGTATTGAATTTGACTTGTTGTGAAACTTGACTAATAATAACCTAGTTGCTTTAGGAGACAATAGAAGAACGGAGAGCTAAATTTTACTCCCAAATGCGAAACTCCTTGGGAAAAATTTCAGGAAGACATTCCAGTACTTTCGCCCCACCGGATATTGATAGAATTTTTGCACTGGAATGCAAACCTCCGTAGATCATGTAGGATGTTCTGACCCGGTGCCGAGGCCCCATTGACAGAGGGTAGGAGGACCTTTAGATCCGAAGAGCGGATCTTCGTCGGAATAAAGTGGTAATGGTCGTGTGAGAGATCAATTCAAAACAGAAGTTGAATCAAGAATGCCTGAAGACGGCCTAGCAAGTCGAGTTGATACAGTGCAATGTAACCCACAAGAGGAGACCCCGCACGCGTAGCATGATCGACTGTTGGCACAACATAGTTCCCACGGCTTTCTTCCCTAGTTGACCATGCTAGGCTGGCTTGCACTCGTTTATTGGTGAAAACTACCTCTTCTGCAAGTCGCGCCGCGACAGGTCTGATGGTGAATTCATTGATGAAAATTGTCACAAAATGAAAACATCCTTAGACCACAAAATTAATTTTAGTTACAATAGCACATACATTATCTCTTAAAGTACATGCATACATAACAATACATACATAGCATTCATAGCAAAACAATACGTGGAAAACTAAGAATCCTTAATTAATAGCTTTTAAATACAATTGGCCTCGAGTCAAATGCCATCTCCATGATTCTCAATATCCCCAGAAACCTGAAAAGTATACTTAAATACAAATAAATTAACCTTTTGCAAATTTTTACAAATCAATTTACCTGCACATTTTGTAATATCCATAGCTCCTTTCTTCAAACAAGTGGTAGGAGTGGGACAGTAGCATTTTTCGTCTTCGTTTGCGGACATATCACCAAGATCTGCAGTGTAGTGGTTACCAGGGACACCTTTGTATGTGATTTTATATCGGAACTTCGCTCCTAAAGACCTGAAAGTCATACCTCAATATTAACGAGATGAAATCATTTCAATCAAATCAAGTTTTCAAAATTTCCAGGAACCTATTTTTTACCCAAATGTTTTTTAGTTTAGAATAATTTCAATGGAACTGCTTTACTTTTAAATAGCTCTGGAATAGACAAGTCTAAGCAAGATTTTGGACAACGAAATTGTATAGTTCTAACCTCGTGTAAGGTCATGGTATTAGTTTTTTAAGCGATTTACGAAATTAAACCTCGAAAAATTTTAGCGATTTCCGTCTTTGTAGAACAAATAATTGAGCCAACATTTTTGTCATTTCATCTCATTCGGAAATCATAATTGCCCCAATAACTTTCAGTAATGATGATGAACAGCAAATAATTCTAAGAATGAAATTATTTTTGCGATACGACCTCGTACTACAGGGTCATATTCCATATTTGGTTGCCGCCTTATGAATTGTGCGAGCTAATTATGCAACGTTCAAAATATTTGGGCACGACCTATAGAATGCATGCAGGTCACAATATATATGATTTTTTCCCCCAATTTCATTGTTCAACTCTCCCATACACTCGGCCCACTGTGCGACGTCCTTCTGAGTGGATGGGGCTGAACACAGTCTCGTTATAGTGCAGCGTTACTACAGTTCGCAGTGCATTTTACTCTCACCCATCCTGAGTCTACTCGCAATCAGTTTCCACGGTACACGAATTGAAACGTGGATGGACTCCATGAACAGTCAAACAGCTTTCTACCTCACTTCATACCATCTCTCCATTCTCTTTGCACTCAATGTCCATACAGCGGAGAATGTTTGCGTAATCGAATTGATGCCGATCCCAAAACATATTTCAAATGCTAACAGCCATTTTCCATCAGAATAGAAAACGTCATCAAGCTCGTGTTGTTTTAGAAACACAACCCGTGGTTCTAACGTCAGGGTGCCTACCCTAGGTTCTATTTGTTCTTAATTTACGGTACCCGTGCCTGTACCGCAATTTACAAGTTTGAAAAACAGCAAAAAAGTTCAAAATCCAAAATCTAATGTTTGAATCGCAAAATATCATTTAGAACGAGCTTTTTGCCATAAAATAGGTCGTTAATATTTTCTTGTTCCTCAAAGTCCTCAATTTTCAAAACAATGTAACATAATATAGTACGATAATCTACGAAAATTTGCTCATAAGATCATGCTGCATAACTGGAACTTTCTCCCTAAAATAATCATTGTAGGTGCCTGATGGTAGCCTAGTGATGCCGTGATAGTATCTACTGTAATTGCTTAGTAATTTTTGGATTTATACCAAAGCATCGACACTTTGAAACCACTAAGAAAACAGCATTCAGGAAATTAGCATTGAGCAAACCAGCGTTTAGCCAGATGGCTAAAGCATGTGCAAGTTTTCAATAATTAAAGCCAATGGCTTCAACTAACTAGAAACCGGTTTTAAATGTTTCAGTACATTGTTGACAAACTTTTTTGACCCAACGTTTGCTAAAAAATATTAGTTAAACTATTTTTAGCCATTTGAAGCCATGTTTAGTGGCATTTTAGTGATCGTTAGCGATAATTTTTCGAAAATGGGGCAGTTCAATGTGCTCAAAAAGTGCTGGCTCACCCTTTCATTTGGAAAGCTTGATTTTCCCCGCGCTTGAACGGCATTTTTATCTCAATCCTAAGAAGGTTACTGTCTGGAATGATATACACAAGTACTGTCATATATATATGTCGTTTCGAAATACCCCAAAACGGACTTTGATGAAGTAGATGTTCGAAAATTTCCATTTTAAAATTTTTAGAGCCATTCCAATAGCCTCATTTTCCACAAAAATTCATATAATAAACGAGGGGTTTCAAAAGAAATCTATGGTTTTTGTGAAAGATTAACATCCACGAACCAATAAGTTCGAAGACGATCTTTTCGTATTTTTTACGCTAGCGAATCTCCGGGAGGCAGCACTACCCGATTTTCACGCCTGTAAACACTGAAAATCGAACTATTATTAAACAAATATTATGAAACGTAAAGCAACACTATTTGGGATGTTATATTTATTCGACTTCTTGGCCGATTAAAACTATAATATAACTCGGTTTGTGAATATTCCGGGAGTTCTGAATGTACAAATCCGAGAAGATCCACTTTCTTATGCATTAGGAAAAGAGGTATGGAGGCTGATGCGAAAACAACCGACTGCATGGTTTGAGATAAACTGCATGTTCATTGAAGCGCAATCATTTAGGAGCGTCGTTAGGATTCCTATATTACAGACTAATTAGAAAGTAAATTCTTGTTAAAGTGGATTATACTCCAGGTTCGATAGAAGAAACTGTAATTCAAGTGGGTTAATTATGAATATACTTTAAATAAACAATAAACTTTCAATAAAAGGCGCACAATGGTTTTAGTTGAAACTAATTTTAAACTAATCATCCTGGAGCAAGTTCCTAACGGATAAAACATCAAATGTACTAACATTTACCAACTTCCTTGACATTTACGTAAGTAATGTCACGAACGTCTCGGAAATTTTTGAAGCTAGGACGTTATTTTTAATGCGACATATGTAATATACAGGGTACATGTGATATACAGGGTCAAAAACGTCCCCCGCCCCTGCTAAAATCATTAATAATGGGTCAAAAAATTAACTTTTTTTTTTCAATTTTTGCACATGCGCAATAAACATCAACTTCGTTATTTTAAACGAGAATATTTGGAACACAAACTTGGGAAAACACCTCAAAATTAACCAGAACGTTTCTAACAAATTTCCACAAAGACAAAACGGTTTTTCGGTGTTTTCCCTGTTTGGTGTTTTAAATATCAATAAATGGACATCATTACGAGGTTCAGCAAGGAAAAATACTCCAAAATCACGTACTAAATGTGGCAATTGAGTATCTTCAAAAGCTCAGTTATTGCACATTAAGAGCGAAAATCCAGATTGCGGGCAAGAGATTAAAGTTGACCCAGGAACATAAAGCATATACCATTTTCAAAAGAGTCTCTCATTTTATTTTTTTGTAGCAATAATATCATTAACATTAATTCTTACTTCGACCCCCCTCCCGCCCTACGGCCCATGGTTCGGCTGGGATTTTAAAATTTAAAATTCGCTTTTACACCCTATCGGAAAATCCCAAGAAGATCCCCCCACTCGTAGACTCCCCCCACTCAGCCGTTTGGCCGTGCATAGCATGGACAAACAGACAGACAGACAGACAGACGGAGTTTCATTCTTATAAATAACTAGCCGCTCCGGCTCGCTACGCTCGCCTCCACGTCCAGCCGGGGGGCAAGCCCCCCGGACCCCCCATTAAATTGCTCGCTTCGCTCGCAAAGTGTGGCAGATAGGGAATGTTGCTCGCTTCGCTCGCAAAGTGTGGTATGTAAGGAATGTTGCTCGCTTCGCTCGCAAAGTGTGGCTGTATACATGCGATGTATTACAATTGAAACATGTAGGGTATGTTGCTCGCTTCGCTCGCAAACGGTAGATCTCTAAGGGTAGGTTTATCTTCTGTAGGGGATGCTGCTCGCTTCGCTCGCTTGAGGAAGTTATACTGCCCACCCAACTTGGCAGACGTTTTTTTCTGTTGGAAATTCTTACAAACAAATTAAATCTTACAAAACTACGTGGAACCACAAAAAAGTTTATTGGGAATGTTGCTTGCTTCGCTCGCAAGGTATTGCGTAGAAGTGCAAATGGGAAACCCCCTGCGAGTCCCTTCTGGTGAGCAACGTTGTGAAACGCCGGCGGCCTCGATCAACTTCCGCATTTTAATCGTTTCGCCTCGCTTCCGCTCTCAATTTGACCGAGTTATCGTCACTTTTTTCGATATCTGATTTCGGATTCAGATTCGGCGGGATCAAAGCTGTATTTCGCCCGCGAAAACCGTTCCGAAAAACGTACCTTAACGGGGTATATTTTAATGGGAAAAAACGTAGTTTTTCGTCGGACTTTTCGAGAAAACACGGTCCGTACTCTCGCATTTTTTTGACGCATTTCCCGCTACTTTTTTCGCGATCCGATCGCGCCGTCGTCTTCCTCGTTCAAAAACCTACGAAACCGGTATTTTTCCGGAATTTTCGACGGCCGTTTAGAGGGGTAGAGGAAGCGGGGAAGTCCAAAAAGCGCACATTAATTCTTACTTCGACCCCCCTCCCGCCCTACGGCCCATGGTTCGGGTGGGATTAGACAATTTTAAATTCGCTCGTTCCCCCTTTCGGAAAATCTCAAGAAGATCCCCCCACTCGTACACTCCCCCCACTCAGCCGTTTGGCCGTGCATAGACACGACAGACAGACAGACGGAGTTTCATTCTTATAAATAGTACTTTAAGAATGCATTCCACATACGTTTCATACAACGAACAAGTTACAATTTCCCATTAGTTCGCAAGAGATATTCGTAGTTTTGAGTAAATAAGCGTGCCATTTGCACGGAAAATCATTTCTAAGTTAAGAGGCCGGAGAGATTGCTTGGAAAATGGTCAATCAAAGTAGATCTGCCTGCTGTTAAACTCGAACAATCCAGTACTATGCGGCTCAACGTTTCGGGCTCTTGCATGGCAGACATCACTCAGTTCGGTTCTCGGTAGTGCTCCCTCCGATTTTGAATAAATGAGCCTTTGTGACGCATTGTCACTGCGACTATGCTGACTATGCTTTTGAAGAAGGCAGCCTTTTTACTTTTACCACTGCACCTATTATACCACCGTCTCAGCGATACTTTGGGGAACATATCCCTCTGGCTACATACCTTTGTAGCTTTCACCAGCTGAATAACAATTGAAAGCCTTTTGTCACAGCTAAGTCATCTTTTCCCTGAAGTTTCTATGAAGATCGGTTGGGGAATGTACTGTTGCGAGAATAACTATGATAGGACGGTTTGATGCTTATTTTGCGCTTGAGTCCGCTTTTTCATTTTCTGTACTGCCGATGTGACTTTGCGCCCTCTTCAGAGAAATTGCCGGCCTAACAATGGAAGTTTTCATGTTCTTTAGGGATTTCGCCTTCCAGGAAATTTCTGAGCTTGGATTAATATTTTATAGCTTCTTCAATGCACTTAATGAGTCGGATATTATAGTTCGTATAATTAATATAAGCCTGACTCGGGTGACGTTGAAATGTAGCCAGCGAGAGTCTCTTGGAAAGCATTTGACTTCGAACATCAAGAGGAGGTTCTCCCGGCTCCCCATAAAGTGCGTATAAGGGTATGGAAGTAAAAGCATCCAATGCGACTCTTAACCATTCATAAATCATCTACCTCAAGCTTTGGATATATTTTTAATTCAATTTTTTGGATTATATATATTTGAAGAAACATCACCTTTGGTTTCGATTAGTTCTAAATTAAATCAGTCACTGTAATCACGATCTTTATATATAATTCCGAACGGTCGTGGAAATTGTGAAGAACTTCGCGGTCCGATTTTAGTGTTAGACTGCTCATTCAAATCAGCACGGCAGTTTGTTGCAAAAGTGTCGCCGTTCGTCTCTGTACCTGCCTTGATCGTGATCTAGGCGGTCCTTATCAACGAGAGTTGTTTATTAGGCTGAGGCGGTAACAACAGTTGCCATCAATTCACAGTAAGTAAGAAACGTAGTGTAGTTACTAACATCTAGGAGAGTTATTTCTGAACGAAGAAATTGAAACTGAAGAACTTAGCGGACTTAATATATAATGCCGAACGGTCTTTATATATAATTCCGAATCAGCACAGCCCCAAGTTTGTTGCTAAAGTGTCGGTAAGTAAGAAACGTAGTGATGGGGTCTTTTCCGATCAGTTGAGTGAGCTAAATCCTTTCCTGTTCACTTTAGGAAGTTGAAATTTGATAGGGAGACTCTCTGCGACATTAAGAGACGAGTAAAGTGATGGGGTCTTTTCTGATCAGCTGAGTGAGCTAAATTATTTCCTGTTCACTGTAGGAAGTTGCAATTTGACAGGAAGACTCCCTGTTTATTAGGCTGTGACAGTAACAACAGTTGCCACGGTAAGTAAGAAACGGAGTGTAGTTACTAACATCTAGGAGAGTTATTTCTGAACGATCTTTGAAATTGTGAAGAACATCGCCTTAGCTTTGCACCAGGTCACATAACGCGGCAAATAGGTAGGACATATAAGTATCGTTACTATAATGTGCTGAGTTCCTGTTAGGTACTATTGTTATGCAAACTAGATTAGGGCTTTCAAAGCCCTAACAGGTCTCTAGTAACATACAAAACAATACTAAATCCCAGAATTCGTGGTGGTAGCCATTCTAACATAAGATATATATGAAAGGTAGTCCGTCTTCATCCAAAAATAAGTTATTTTTTTCTTAATAGGTACAGCTAGTTTCGCCGACAATGGACCTCATGGACGCCAGTCAATGGTCAATGGACGCCAGTTCATGTATGGTAACTTGCGGTGCCTCATCAGGTTCCTTTTATTATACATCGTTGGTTTTACGTGATACGTAACTATTTGGCGATATTAAACCTGGGGGAATATCTTGAAAGGGTCCGTTTGCTTGAAAGTGTCATGATTTTCCATCAGCAGTTGCTGTAGACATTATTTGAAGTTTGGGTACCACGTCCGAAGTTAATTGTAATATGTATGTAAGATTTTGGAAGAAGGATAGATTCATTACATATAGATTCATATAGATACGTATAGTTTCTTTTTTTCTTTTTTTTTTCTAGACGTTTTGAGCACAAAAAATGCTGTCCTCCAAACCCATGCTTTCCTTTGTTATCATCATAACTTTTCTTGTTTTAAAGTGTTCCTAATTGAATTGCGCCGCGCCGCAAATAGCAGAGAGGAGTCCTCTGAATTCCCAATACCGCCCTATCGAAGATTGATAGAGGGAGTGTTGGGAGTGTAAAAGTTTCCAAGGGTCTGGTAGCATGTGGTGGCACGTAAAAGTGTAGTTGGCTTAATAGGGATGGGCTATCAATTTTACGGGGCGTTGTAAAAAGACTATGTTGGCTGGAATCCAGGAGTACCATCCTTTCCACTGTCAACCCTCAAAGACGTTTCGTAATCAAAATTGAGATCTTTTTCCTCTCTTGGAAACGACGTATCGAGTGCAAAATCAATCGTTGAACGGTTTTTCGTTCAACTCGGAGATTGGGAATATCGCCAGAAAAAAACGATCGATTGCTATGAAATTTTAAAATTGTATCTTATAGCAGAATATCACTTAAAGAAATGTTACCTCCTAAAAAAAAAACGTTTAGAAAGTTATCAAATTAGTTCCGAAACATTTGATCAAACTCCGTTAAAATTTGTAAAAAAAAAAAAAACATACATATGCATTAAATTTGCAAAAATTGTTAATACTTCACTATTTGCAACTCCTAGGGCTGTCTATTATGTAGCCCTTTTGAATAGTCCCAGTAATAATAAGTGATTTTTCAGCGATATTCTACATCAATTTTGATACCACAGCAATAGGTACCACTCAAATATTTCAAAAAGCAGATCGGGTAAGAAAAACTCCGCACGGCGCGTCTCGCAAGGGGCTCTGCCCCTTGACTCCGCTGGGGTTACCCAGGGCCCCCATTTGCTTCCAACTTGAGCATCGGCTAAACAATGGGGGAACGTGGAACATGCTCCATTTCAAATTTCAGCTTAATAGGTTGAACAGCAAAATACTTAGCTCCGGATCTCACTCAGTTGATCTGGGATGGCTCTAGATTTCATGATTTGTTCCTAGACGTCCCAAGGGTTCTCCATTTCAATTTCCAGCTTTATAGGTTAAATAGCAAAGAAATTGGATACTCCGCTACGTCTCATTTTTCCGTGTCAATATTTTGTGACCCGCTTTTAGGTCCCGGTAAAAGCTTATTCCACGCTAAAAATAGACTTTTTTTAAACTTGATGTGCCAAAAAAAAAACGCTAGTCAGAAACTCGTAAACGAGTTCCACTATCCGCTTTACAAGCAGCATGTTACATGGATATGTCTTTGATTGGGGATTTTATAACGGTTGTCCTCGAGTTGTCCTCGACTGTTGTCAAGAGGATGAAAATGTTCCCTATGGAGTGGAGTAAATGATGCTATTGCTTTACGTTAAGGATATTGTAACCGGCTTATTAAAAATTTTTATAGTCCAATCAACTTAGTTTTGGCATGTAGCCAGGTACATAAGGAGGGGGAAATTGGTAGCTTGAGATGTGAACATTTATCACATAAATCAAGCGCTTTCCAACTAGTGGCGAACAATTTTTGTGCGATGAAAACTGCGGAAGTTCCATTCCCCTAGCAACGGATGGGTTGTACGTGAAAAACACTGAAATTGTGACACAAATTTTGCGTCACGGAAATTTTTGGTTGACCCCCCAGAGCAAAGACATATCCATGGTAAAACTAAAAATCTGCATACACTGGCTGTAATGTTACTAGTAACCACCTGCTCCGTAGGTACGTGCTTAGACATGGGAACAAAACGCGTTTCCTCACGAACATATAATGACGGCTTTTAGGACTTAACTCTGTCATCCTAAATAGTACCTAGTATTGAGAACATATCGACGTAATGCCTTACTTTTTACCAGAATACATAACTGTATCACTGCATGTGTAGATTTGGAAAAGTAATTAGTTCACCTTACACCCAGTACGAAATCGTAACTCGCAGAAGTCCTTCACTCTTGTTTTCGACACCTAATTTTTCCTTTGAGTTTATCAAATATTCTATTGTTACATTTTTACACAATAATGTAAAGAAGGTTGACAAAGTTGTAGGCCAAAATAATCTTACAATAGGTTCTGAAAGACGAAATGATAGAAAAACATCTCAATTTTTACAGCTTTTCAAAGTAACCTACCTGGGAAATTCATTGAATGGCATTTTCTAAAACTAATACAGTATGGCTTTAGAAAAAATTGTGTGTAGATAAGATTAGCCTAAGAATGTTATACAAATATAATGAAACGTTGGTCTAGACGAACCGTGGTAGGTAATTTGCTGGCTGAACCTCAATACCTCCACAACTTTATTTTGAGCCGTGCAGTCGAGAGACCAAACATTGTTTTAAAATACATTTTTCCAGTTGTTATGTAGTTATATGCAAGTTTTGTACACTTAACTCATGAATGAAATCTCATTAACGCATAATTTCCAATTAATGCGCTAATGCACACAATTATAGACGGAAATTTCAGGAGATTGGGTGATCTCAATTCGCATTAGAACACTCTCGTTCCTTGTAAATCCGAATGGGAAGGTGAAAGCGAGGTCTCACAGGCATAGTCTATCAAGGGGAATCACGTTGAAACCATTAGGTCCCACCCGATCTGTTAGGTAATTCTTCCCCTATGGGACTTCGCGTGAACTAAAGTGCCAATCCAGTGTCACATTCTCTGCTCTTCCGAGCATGGCTTCTGCATCTTGGAATGTCTCTTACACAAATGAAAGGAACGATCTCATTTCTCTTACATACACACTTGGTTTGATACACACTCTTAGCCTCTTACATATTCTCTTTCATATAACTGAGTCGTCCTCGCGGAAGCATTCATTAGCTGAGAAGAACTTGCTTATCTGTGAAGGTAAATAGATAGATTCAACGACACAAAAATGATCGTATGAGCGAATGTTTGTAAACGTCCTTATTATATTTATGTTAATTGTTTTGAAAATTGAGCAATCTGAATGCATTGATTATTGAATAACAAAATTCTAAACAAAACTCATAAGTAACATTCTAAATGGTGGTCTGCTGTTGGAAAAACGATTTCGGATTTTCGGCAGCTTTTGTCGATTTTTCTGTTCATATTAATAAAATTGAAGTATACTTTTCAGCATAATTTTGTACATGAAGTTTCGAATATTCTACTTTATTTTCAATAAACTTTCTGTGAGTAACATTCCACTAAAAAATAAGTGGAGTTTCCGAAAATTCGGAAAAATATTGCAATGGCTCCAAAAATTTTTTAAAAATGATTTTTTGTAATGGAAATCCGACTATCGATAAGGAAGGTGCTTATGCAACAGTTTATCGAGCGAGTAATCATACGCATCAACGAAGCTTTTCCATCAAACAAATTTGCCGCTGCAGCTCGCTGATTTAGCATCAATTATATATCAGAGTCAATTGAATGGTTCAAGCAAAAGCTATTTAGTGATACCAAACTAACAAATGATGGACGCACCATTCCAGGTGTATTCGGAGTTGGAATATTCACCTCCATGCATCATGCCTCAAAAATTGATATTGACTTGATGGAAGCAGTTGGGGTAGATGAAGTGCAGGATAGAAACTGGAAAGACCTCCTAAATGGCACTTACTTGCACTCAACCATCATTATCCAGTTTACTTCCCCCAGCGCCAACAAGCCAAACTTACCCAGCGTGGCATCACGATGAACATGAATGTGATATTTATGCTGTACGAACGCATAACAACGTCATCCCCCTCATGGCGGATATCACTACCGTCTTTTAAGAGGAAACCAGCATCTGTGGACGATGTTCCCGTCATATCAATTCATGAAGTCACGTCACACAAATTCATAATTTCGTAACTTTCTTCGTTAACTTCCCATTCGCTCTCATTCATCCGGCATTATGTATTATTAAAGTTCATATTATTTGCATTATTGAATTTTCTTCTCTTATTATTATGGGTGTGTATTAAACCAGGTCTCTATAGGAAATCACTCCCTAGCAATGGATGTTTATTGGTATCGCGCGACTTTCGTTCCAATATCATATAACGTTTTTCGGCAGTTAGGTCCCGGCTAAAGCATATTCATGTTGAAATATTGAATCTGTGGTGCATAACTTTAGTAAGATGTGTATAACAATCATCTAACCGGCATAGATCAGGCGAAAATGACACTATGTCTTCAGAATCGTCTATGAATGGAGGGAATATGGTCGAGTCCGTTCCCGACAGTGTGTTGCACTCGGGGCCAGCCCAAACGTCCAACTTCGTTTTGTTGTTGAACTTGACCATCAAGCCGACTTCTTTAGGGTCATTGATTCCTCGCTTCACTGTGAACCTTCCTTCGTCTAGCGTCCCGTTTTTCTAAACAAAACACAAATTACATAATTAAATAATAAGTTATTAAAATCTCCTTATTCCTATTACTTCCCTATTCCTATAGTTTCTTAGCACCTTCTTAGGGCCTTTTTATCATTTACTGGAATAACTCTCGGGTAAACCTCAGGTAAATACCTCAAGTTTACCTCAACCTATCGAACGAATTTTATAAGAAGTGCATCAAAAAGTTCAACTTTTTCCCGCCTCAGATAACCTCGTCTGTGGGGAATAGGGGTATCACAACAACAGCAATGATTTCCCCACAAAACAGCCTTACAACACCGGTATTTTTCGTTCTTCTTCGTATGTCTATGGGTAAAAAGTAGATACTTTAACACAACACAACAACCACAACAACACCTGTTCTTCCGGTTTTCCCAGAGTGGATAATTTTTTCTTTCTGCGTACGGAAGTTGTAGAGCATAAAAGACCCCAAGAACTATAAATTATCTACTAAACTACCAGAGTTTTACGAAAATTTAGCTAATTTTGCCTACAATCTATTTCTCCTTGATCTTTTTTCCTCAGTTTCTAGACTAGCATCCGGACCGAAAAAAATTAATGACTGAGGAACGACCTAAAAACGAAAGTCTGAAGAATTCTTCGTTGTATAACTAAAACATGGAAAATAATATGGTAGTTACCTCTGAAGCCTGAATGAAGTTCGGTAGGCTGTTCGAAGTTTCGATTTGGAGCCCCGAAGTGTTTGTTTGCTATTATAGCTTATGATACTTATTTGAAATGCGGTAGGTAGGTATGATCGTGTGCTATTACAGTATCAAATTTTCGTAGAAAATAAAACTATTGCAATGGCTCCCAAATTTTTAAAATTACTTCCTTCATTTTGTAAATTAATTTTTTGTAAAATGGTTGACCTAACGTTTTAGCGAATTTTCGTCAAAAATGAAGTTATTGCAATGGCTCCAAAAACTTTAGGATCAAAATTTTCGAAAATCATCTTCATTGAAATTTTTTTAGGGACATTCGGAAACGAATCTTATTGCCGATTTTTCATATAGGTTGTCGGTTCAAAGTATTGAATAACTTATCGGGCGAAACTATAATGAAAATGGCTATAAACGGTTATTTTTGTTTCCAAGCAGATTTTTAAACGGGTATTTTCAGAATTTTATTCAAAAGAAATTTATCAACCATGAAATAACATTTAAAAATGTGCAAAAATTGTGCTGGAAAATGTACTTAAAGTTTATTGATATTTGCTGAAAAATTGGTACCACGAAAAATGCTAAAAATCCAAAATATCCTTTAAATAATTAAATATTATTTAGAACTTTTTTTTAGCAATTAAATCCGTAGTAAACAATTTTTTTGCACTCTAAGCACTCAAATTTCAGAAGAATGTACACAGTAGTGTTTAAGCATTAAGAGATTAAAAATGTCAATAACATGTACGTGAATCCTTAAGTGACTTTGGCTGAACTTCGGCATAATTTAGCTTCTAATTCAGTTTTCTAGTAATTGTTTAGTTAGTTAATTGAGACTCCTGGCCTTTCTATCTAATACAGGAATAATACGCTTTGAAATATTCGCAGCGTTATTTGTCTTCAAAGGAGATTGCTGGGCTTCCATAATTATGGTAGATTAGGAAGAAAAAGAAACACCACATTTAATTCTAAGTCACCAGTAACCTTCCCCATTCGACCACACGATAAGTATATACTAAGTAGAGTTCATTTAATTTCTCTGTGATTCCTATAAAGCTCAGAAAAGCTTATTATTATTTATATGAAAGTAGATGAATGAGAGTTTCACTAGCAATAAACAGGAAATACTCGCCTTCTATTAAGCGAAATCCTGTAGCTGAATGGAAAAGCCCAGAGTCAAGAAAATGTACACTTGTACACCAACGCAAGCTGAACGGGGGAATCTACCGCTTTTTCCGATTCCATCCAGTTTAATCGGATACTCTGTGCTAACTCCCTCAACCATCCTATTTACTGTCACCCTTCACTTCCTCCCACGATTTATTTGCTTCTCTCTTCGTTCCTCTTTTGAACCGTTCGCACATCGCATTGTGCAGAGTGAACACTTTAATATTACGAGTTCCTATTAGTAATTGGATAATTTCCTGTAGATAGTATATATGATATTTGCTTCAAAATCGGTTGCTCTATGTTATGATTTCACTGCTGAGGAGTCAATGTAAGCAAAACAACAGTAGGTGAAACCTCCCACAAATTAAGCTAAAGAACTCGTGTTCTATTAGAACCCGGATCTCGCCATTTCACATAAGTTAGGCTTAGTGAAACTCCTACCTGCCTACCCGTTCAAATCGTAAAGTTTCATCAACGTCAACAACTTTAATTTTGGTTCACCGCTCCACTCAGGGATATTTTCAGTTTTGCTTGAAAACAAATAGCCGTTGCCACTACATATGTGACTTGCTAGAAGTCTTTCCTAGAAAAATTCTCCAAATTAAAGGAGCTAAGGTTTACTAGTTGGTCCGCAGACAGGGCTCACAAAGTTTGAAGTAACGTACAAATATTTGTTTTAAGGCAAGGATTATAAATCTAGCTATGAATGCGATCCAATTAGATGCAACAACCTTCAAATAACTATAACGACCGAAAATTTATTACGATTTTGAGACGTACCATCCCACGTCTTTGATGATATCACACCTATGTTGCTTCGGTTACAATTCAGATCATCCAAGAGGGCTTCAATCAATTCTATGTGACTGAAACTATTAAAAACAATACCAAACTCTATTTTTTGATGATTTAACAATGACTGACGTCAGTGGCGATGACGACAACGACACCTTATTGTCGTCAAGGAAATTTTTTAAAGCTTTGATGGTGGTTTCAGTCGATTCCGTGAGGCAAAAACTATTAAAAACGATACCAAACTCGATTTGAGTTGATTTGACGACGACAAGTTGCTCTTGTTGGATTGTTACCAAAAACTATACAGCTGATATCGGATGTCTAACGAGTCTACTTCCCAAATTTCAAGTTAATATCTCCAAAATTACGGAACAAACACGCTGACAAATGCTAGCGGAGTCAAAATCTCACTTTCATTCATCAATTAGGAAGTTGCTTACCGTACCAGCAGTAGGTATTATTCAGGTTATCAAAAATATTACAAAAATCAATTTGAAATTCGCCGTCAGCTGACACTTTCCAATCCATATCCGTTTCGAAATCACCTTTTAAAATTTAAAGGTCGTTAAAAACATCTGCCAAGTTGGGTGTGGCACATATCTTACTTCACACTCTTGTGTAGATCATTAAAATGTATTGATATGGTTGAATTCGGTGATGAAAATCATACGTGGCTATCTCAACCTCAATCCCTGAGAATCTAATCAGAACCGAATGTAAACTGTCAACCTTGTGATTGTTTCAGGACGTAGGTACACATTTGCGCATGAGAAGATGTGCAACCTTTGACCCGGCAATGATGAAGTTCTTGTTTGCGCCCAGTTAGTATTATTTCCAACTCACTTATAAGTAGGATAATTTCTTCTTCTTTACAAACATGCAAGCTCACAATGCACAAAACCTCATTTTCAACATTATTTATTTTTCCATTGTGTGTTATCATTATTTATTCGAATGGCACCCACTCATTTTAGACATTATCACCTTACTGATAGTGATTTAGCAAGGACATTGGCTACACCTGTTCCACTCATTGTTTAGATGTTTTGATGGTCTATTTTCCTACTACTGATGTGTTCATTTGTTTTCTGTGTACGACTGTTTTTTATGATATCTCGTTTATTATATACTTTTAGTTTTGATAAATTCATGCTTGAAAATCTCTCTAATAAAATGATAAACTGATAATACTGAACCAAGTATCGATTGGTTTTGTAACCAAGTGAAATAAATATCTTATTGGGGGGCCTTGCAGTGCACCTGTGAGTTGGGAGCAGCCATTTTACTATCACTTTAAAAAAATCTTATATTTCTGTTACTATATCTGTTATATACTATACTTCTTATATTTCTGCGATGCCGCGTTTTGAGAAACGATCTTCTTTATCGTTTCCCAAAACTTAAGACTGAAATTGTACGAGAGGACTCTACAGCACTTTTGAAACGTAAATCCCTTTTCTTTTATGACTTTGGTCCATGCGCTAGTTCTCTTTATACTCTTCTTCACCTGCCTCTTTCAACTCTCTGTTAAGAACATCGCACATGCATCATTTTCACGGTTACAGACTTTCTTCATCCTCATCAACATAATAACAAGTATACCTACTTACATTTCCATACTAAGAACTAAGGTTCTTGGTTTCATGCTGCAACATGTACATTCTAGGGTAACCACATTCCACAAATACCAAGTAATTCGCTGATCAATCAAAACTTTGGATAAATATCACTTGCCTTGACTTCTTTGTAGGGGCCACTTGAGTGAAGATAGAAGTAACCATTGTGATAAATGGGTTCGGAATCTGCTATTGAACTGCAATCAACATTAGTTGGAGTTGTCCGAAAGCTTCGTTTTGAATCAATTACTCATTATTTCCGTATGCACACAACTTTCTTTGATACCAAACTACCTCTAGTCCCAGCGGATATCTCATGAAATTGGAGGCCGTTGTGGCATCCATGTGGCAAAGATGGTAAGGCTCTTACAGGAAAATTCTCAAACGTAGTCATACCAACATATTGGAAGTGTTACAACAACTACTGCTCGGCATGGTCGCCAATATCATGCCCAAAGCTCTCACTCAACCCCACCTACACACGGCAATCCTTACGTGAGAGAGCTAAGGGTTAACAAAAGCTTCTTCTGTGACATCATATGGTACACAGATAGGCCACAAATAGATAAGGTACGGTTGCAGGAGTACACGGAGATAAATCCACCAGGAATGCTTCAACTCGAGCTGGGGAGGACACGGCATTATTCCAGGCAGAAATGGTGGCAGTCGAGGCAACAGCTACAGAGAGCCTTAGAAGGGGGCATAAAGGAGCCCACGTCCGCATCCTCTCTGACAGTAAAGCATCGGTTTAAAAGACGTTCTAACTCATCTACCCCAGTTCTAACCATCTCATCATGAGTGGTCTGGTGCTGCACGGACAGCTTTAACCAACGGCTTCGTCTGGATTGGGTGCTGGATCGTAGAACGTTACTGGGACCGATAGGATAGCTGAACTCAAACCTAAATTACTGAGGGACTTCTTAGGAAAAACTGTAGGAAACACTCTCATGTCGCAGATTTGAACTCTTTGAAGCACAAACCCCAAATTACTAGTCTAAGCGAACAATCAATCAAGGACTTCACATCCTTCACTAGATTAGTGAGTCTCTTTGATTAAACGTAAACTCACAGGACAGTACAGTAAGCCATCAGGCTTCCGCTTTTGGCACCTAGAATCTCCCCCCTGGCAGTTTTCCAATGCATACATACATATACATACCCTCTCTAACTTTGAAATGAAAAAATGGACATGAATTTCATTTTTCTGTGCTGAAAATTTGTCAAATCTAAAGATTTGTTTAAATCGCCGAATATTATTTAGAAAAAAGTTTTTGCCATACAATTTGTAGTTAAAACAATGTGTGTGCACAGAAAGTGCTACATTTTCAAAACAACATAACATAAATATTGATATAATGATACTTTACGAAAAATCTATCATATAATCATGCTGCATGACAGGAACTTGTTTGTGGTTTTTTCTCCTAGCTCGGTACTCAAGGGTTTGCGAACTCTGGTTTATTTGATTAACAGCTTTATAGTTCCTATACGATTTGTGAATTTTGTGCATCGAATTGGGGGCACCTTGCACGTTTGTAGACAATTTACATTCCATGAATCGCATTGACTCACTAGCTAGTTATACTGACCGGTCCAAAAAAGGAGAAGAGAAATAATTCAGGGCTTTTCTTGATCAGACCCTTGGGGTTGGCGTTGATCAGCGTACAAACGGCCTTCGGTCCGAATTCCTTGCTTGAGCAGTTTATAGGAAGACCGTCGAAGAGAATGTCCATCGCTCTGGCAGCTATGAACGGCGACGAGAGGTTGTTGAATAACGCTGGCAGCGCTTTCGCAAGCATTGGAAGAGCTCCCGGCTTGTCACGTTCCACCTGCGCGATCATGCTCTAAAACAAAAAACAAAAATAGAATTGAAAGAAATTTCTGAAACATGTCTATATGTATATAAATATAAATATAAATATAAATATAAATATATATATATATATATATATATATATATATATAGACTTCAATTTGACAAAGCCAAACGGCGAAATGTAAATTGTGTAACTTTTCCTAAAACAATTCTTTATGTTACAATTTTCATTGCTTATCTGTGCCAAGATATGTATAAATATATATATATATATATATATATATATATATATATATATACATATATATATACTAGCTGGTTCACCTTTGTGTTGCACAAGTTGACTTCAATATACGCAAGCCCCCTCTTAACCATCATCATATTTTGGGACACCCCTATGGATCTGATTCACAAAAGTCCTTACTTGAAAGTACTTACTTATAAATTACCTATGAGGATCAAACTACTGAGATCAACCCCCACTTCCTCTCCAAAAACCCCCAATATTTCAGATTAAAAATATTCTTGATAGATAACCCAAAAGAACGTTCAGACTAATCCAATTTCATTCGTCCGAACATCAGATCACCAGTTCGTTCGGTGATGGCCAAATTATTCCATTTAACCACCTCCTCCCCCCTCCCTTTTTTCCTTACCACAATCTCCTCCCTATGGTTGAGGGTAGAGAAAATTTTAATAGCCTGTGATTGAGGTTGACGTAATCTAAACATATTCGTCCAAGCCGGAATTGAAAATTTCTAAGTAGGCTGTGGTTTTTTAGTTTATCCAAACATATTTCATAAATCAGGTTCTCAGTTTATCCAGTGATGTCCAAGATACCTCATTTCACCCCCCCCCCCCCCCCCCCTCTAATAAAACACACCCTTTCGGTCCTTTTAGTTCGAAGTCGTATGTCTAGAGTCATGACTCTCAGTGATCACCCTAAGCCTTTCAGATATACTCTCATTGTAAAAGTCACTTTTCCTAGCAATACAGTCTATTCAATTAATATTTCTCATCCAAATAATAGAGTAACTCTATAAGTAACGTATTCATTTTGTCAATAGTAACATAGTAACGTAATTCCCTATTATCATTTTATTGTTGTTGAAAGTTTGTGGTAATTATGCAACCTTGTTAAAGTAACTTCACTTTCATTTCGCAACTACCTTAACTCCCTCTTGCAAAAGTAAGGAAGTAAGCTTGCATTTCACTATGTGTTCTGGTGTGAGTAACACGTTGCTTCAAAAATAGTACCTATATTGAGAAGACACCTTCAGTGACTCGAGAAAGAAACTAAGAAACACAATAATAGTCCTCAACTCGTAGCTCATTTGGATTAACACATAGGAAGTCACACTTTTCAGACATGGTAACTCCGATCTTCTGGACGCCGCCTGACGAAACTCCCAATCTCAGTCGTGGTAAGTGAATACCTTAATACTGTTACATACACATTTGATCCTAGTAACTTATTTCTTTCGGCTCAGCTAACAAGACCTCCATAAGAAACCCCATCTCACTACCCGGGTAACAGGTTTAAAGCAACGTGTTTTTATATTAAATCCTGTTTCTTATAACTTCCCCCTTTTAACACTAACATTTCTAGTTTGATTGGGACAGTAACACCTTTTGTACTCAGTGTTCCTCCCTTTCGACACAGCGGTAATTGTGAATTGAAGAAAGACCATTCCTACCAGCAATTCATCTCATTCACACCCGCTACTGCATATTATGTCCCATGTAGGTCCCCTATTGGAGTTCCCGTGGTAATCCGCCCCTCAAGCAAGCTATTTTTTGGCCAGACTGTTCCCATCTTCAATGGTGGCATCTTTCAACGACATAGTGACTACCCTGAAACACCTTCTAATTTCAGTAGTAATAGTGTCCTCCCTTCTAAAGTAACTCTTTGATTATTTGAGATCCCTCAACCAATAGAGCCCGCCTACAATAATATAGTACTATAATTTACGAAAATTCGCTCATACTATTATGCTCTATGACTAGAACTTTGGCAATAATTTGTGTACAATAAATTTTCACTGTTTCTTTATTTGGGCAGTTCAAATTATTACAAGACTTTACAAAAAGGCCCTTGTGTCTATAAAAACCTATTTAAGGACAGAAATGCCTTTTTGTAAAGTCTTCTAATAAATTTTTACGTTCAAATTTAAGGTAATAAAAAAAAAATTTAAATAAACATTATTCTGACATGAAAATCAATTTTGGGATTATATTAATTTGCCCTATACTACCATTTTAAAGACATTTTATTGAGATTTGAGCATATTTTGTAACTATTTTGTTCATAAAAACTCTTCCTTTCGAAGAAAAACGCATCCTTTATCAAGTTATTTTTTCCCTAACGTCTATGTAGTACCTAGTATTTAGGTAATGTGCTAGCGATCTGCGTTTTTATTTGTAATTGATATAATATTATTCCAAAAAATTCAAGAAATCGAGTATCTTATAACTTCTGTTATAAAATTATTGACGGACTAGTGAAGCGTAGGTAGGCGTTTTATTTTATCTCGCTCGCACGTAAACATGAGTGTAGATCAAACCACGCATAGCAAAATGTTGCGTTTCATCACAAAGATTTATTATTTCCCACAACAAACAGTGGCTCTGTGCCGATTATTATCTGTAGATAGTTTCAAGCAGGGCGCATGGGGTACATCAATAAGTAGGTGCATACATACAAGTATAATTACAAGGACGTTGCACCGACTGAAAGAAAATAAAATAATAAACCAACCCCGCTTCACTAGTCAATCTATAGATATTAATCTAAATTAAACATAAACTTGATTTCTTCTTCATATAAAGAATTCCGTTGTAAACATATCAGATGATTTGACGTTTGTTCTCTTCTTCTGCCAGAGGCAGCGCGAACGGAACTAACTGACAACCGTGCGATAAAATTAGATTCTATGAAATTTAATTTATCAATAACAAACAAATGAGCAGAAGGTAAAATTCTTATTTCGAAAGTTCTCGAGATCCTGTTTTCAATACTTCAACACTCTAATTTTACCCATAAGTACCAACCTATTGATCGAAAGAACAATATGAATCAACTGGGGACAATAGGTGACTGTCTCAAGCTTAGTCAATTGTTTACCATTGGCACCGTCTAAAATTATTCGTAGATCAGTAGAATCTATTATCTATAGATATGCACGGAAGCGGTAATTTATTATTACGGAACCTTTGTGTAATAATTTAAATTATCATTCCATATATTTTAGACTGACAAACAACTCACCCCCTGTTATACTCTTAAATGTATACAATTATCCTTTTTCAAAACTAATGATTTGAACATTATCGGATTTCAAAGAGAGTAAAAAAAAAAAAAAGTAAAGTAAACAACCATTCCAGGTTGGGGCTTTTCGTCCGACTGCCTCGGGCGTCGCGGACGTCATCAGCTGTCCTCCAAGGAGGATCCGAATTCGTTCTGATGATTACGCTTAAAGCTACATGCCTCGCCCCCTTGAGTGGAGAGGGGTTCGCCGTACAGAAGCGAGAAAATTACTTGGACGTCTGACCCATAACTGGGCGGTCACCCATCGAAGCACTCACCACGCTTGGCGTTGCTTGACTTCGCTAATCTCATGAGAAACGGTTCATTGCAACGCCTAACCCGTACGGCATTTCAAAGATATCCGGATCTTCTCTCCTCAAGTTATTTTTGAATTCCTCGTATTTTTCACAGTTGACAACTCTTCTTGTCCCATTCTTGTGAAATTCATTACCTATTGTTTTCTTAGATTTCACTGGGGATCCGAAATGAGGGTAGTTAGAGGATAACGATGTAAATGGAAAAACTGATCTCCAGATTAAATGGAACTGACTTTGTAGATGAATAACTTTGCCAAAAGACCGGTTGAAAAGCGTATTACTTCAATGGGAATAATTTATAAACTAGTCGTCCAACAGAACTGCCCAGGGGCGAAATGGCCATGTAACTACTGATATTTCTCTCGGATGATTTTTTTGTTCTCTTTCTCTCTTTATTTCTAAGTTACAACTCCATAATGAGTTCAAATAGCCATGACAAGTTTGAAGACTGAAACCCGAGTAATAGTATTATCATTTCATTTTATCATCGTTACATGTATTTGAAGATAGGTTACCTACACGATTTTCTAGCTACAAAAATATATCTTTTCTTCACGCAAAATAGTGAAAATATCATGTGCTGGTATGAATTGAACCGTTGCCAAGGGTTGCTTTCCAGATTTTCCAAGTTGGTTTTTGGTTTTTCAGCGTCCCTAGGGCCGTATTGAAAATAATTTATTCGACCAAATACAATTGTTCATCATCTTATCCGAAACATTCTATCATTTTTTTCTTTTCTTTTTCAAGTCTTAGAATTCTATGGTTTGTATCGCTATAGTTCAAGGAAATAATTATGAATTATTTAGTCGAGGATTCGGGAAGAACCACTTGTTCAAGAACCCACTAGACTTGCTTCAGCTCGCCCAGCGTCTGGAACAACCAAAAGTCTTGTACCGTCACCAGTCAGTACCTACCAGAACCGTACGATGACCGTAGACCAGATCTCAGAAAGGAAGTTGAAACAGTGGCAAGTTGGTAGTATGAGATATGAACTGACGGGTAATAAATTTAGAACATGAGAACAAAACGAATGGTGAAGATTTAGAGACCAGCTATTGGCAACCCTAGCAACGTTTGCTTGTGCATGAGAAGCATTAGAAAACATAACATGTACTGCAATACCCTAACCAATGTAGTTATATAGATTTGCGTAAAGAGTTTTGTGATGGTTGGTCGAAAGGATGACTTCTTCATCTTCATATACCAAGTACTGGCTACGGGACTTCATTCGTAGGTTTCATTAGCGACAATGAGTGTAGCATCCATCTGGATCTTCAAAGTGTTGCATCCGCTTCTGTATCCTCAGAGAGTAGCATTTGTTACTGTATCCTCATAGTGTAGCAACCGTGAGTCCATTTCTGGACCCTCATAGAGTAGCGTCCGTTTCTGGACTTTCAAAGTGTAGTATCCAATTCTTGATCCTCAGACAGTACCTAGCACTTGTTTTGGGATCCTCAGAGTGTAGCTTCCTTTTTTGGGTCCTCAACGTCCATCATTCATTTCTGGATCCCTAAAGTGCAGCGTCCGCTCCTGCATCCTCAAAGAGTAGCATTTGTCACTGGTCCCTCATAGAGTACCGTCCGTTTCTGGATCCTCGACGTTCAGCATCCGTTTCTGGATTTTCTGAGAGCAGTATCCAGTTCTTGATTCTCAGAGAGTAGCACCTGTTTTTGGATCCTCTGAGAGTAACATCTGTTTCTGGTTCGCAATGAAATAACATACGTTCCTCGATCCTCAAAGCGTAGAATCAGTATCTGGATCCTCAGAGAGAATACCATCCGTTTCTGGCTCCTTGAAAACTTGCATCCGTTTTTTGGACCACTGAAAATATTCTCAGTTTCTGAATTCTCAATGTGTAGCAGCCGTTTCTTGACCCTCGGAGTACTTTGGGGGGAGGTATAGAATAACATACGTTTTTGGATCCTCAACGTCTAGCTTCCGTCTATGAATCCGCAGAGAATGACATCCGTCTCAGAATCCTCAAAATGTAGCATCGGTTTCTGGGTCCTCCGAAAACATCTGGTTTTGGATCCTTGGAGTTTATTATTATTTTATTTTATTTTATTTTTATTTTTTTAATTATTATTATTTTTTTATTTTTTATTTTTTTTTTTTTTTTGGATCCTCAGAGAATATATCAATTTCTGGATCCTCAACGTCCACCTTCCGTTTCTGGATCCACAGAGAGCACCATCCGTTTCTGGATCCCCTCAAATAGAAGCATCCATCTCTTGACCCATAGGGCCAGTTCCACCAACGAGAGTTAGCTCCCGAGTCTATTGACACAGGATCCAGATAACAACCGCGAGTCAGTGTTTTCACTGTTACACCATCAATTTTTAATCCGAGTTACTGTCAATCAATTAGTTAGCATCCGAGTCACTGTCCTCAGAACACAAATTGGTGAACAACGGCTGATAAAAGTGGAGATACTGTATGTTTTGTCTGCCACAAATCCCCATTCCGACATTAAAATGAAAGAAAGTACAGTTTGGCGGCAAACATTAATCTCTGGTGGCAATGTTTGTATTTTGGTAGGTTATCATTATCATTTCAGACTTTCCACTTGACAACAACTTTCAAGTTTTTCTCGCTGATTTTTTTCGGGTCGTACAATAAACTTGCCTGTAGCTCATCTGGTTTTATTTGCAGAGCGGTAGCGGTGTAGGCAACATAAGATGCCCATGAATTGAGATGCCCCCAAAGAGTGGTGATCAAATTCCGTCAGATATGACTGCCAGAGCAACATTTCCCAGGGGATGGCTCCGTTGTAAGTGAAAATCATCGGAAAGAAATTTTAATAAGTAACGCTATAAAAACGGTCAATTTTTCCGTTTTTTGCCAAAGTAAAAACATGAAAATGTCAAAACCGTCATCCATCCGCATCTGTTTCAGAATTCTTAGCGCAAACATTTTTGGCATAATCATCGGCTTTATCGTGATTAAAAAGATCTAAGTATATGTCATTACAGGCTTTCAATTTCAATTCTTGGGTGGATGCTTCATCTTAAACTTATTTTGCACGATGTGTGCTTGGCAACATCCATGCCATAAATAAAAGTGAAAAAACCCGCAAGCTTATTATTTTTGCTCCTTTTTTTTCTTTTGAATAAGTATATTAATGTTTGTGTAGTATTAATATATTTATATACCTATTAGATATATTAAAACCTCTAAACTAAAATGTGTGTCCATCAACCAACAATCCCTACTTTGTATATCCTTTCAAGAGATATGCCTCCACTTAACAATTTCATATTCATAGGGTAAAAGACATATGGGAATTTCTCCAACTCGTAAGGATACGGTTTCAGTTTGAACCCATGTGGTTAGGATGTTTCAAATGGCGACATTTCATTTAGTAGTTGAGATATTGGGAAAATTAAAAGGACGATAAATGTGTGTGGTTAGGTCCCTCTTTTAACTGAATGAAATAGATAGTAAAATCATGGTCATCACATGCAAACGGGGCGATTTCTACAGTGAAATCTCAAGTACTACAAAATTAGTTCCTGCCACGATCCCTAGGTTCTCAATTAAATAGTTCTACAGATTTCTCGTGTTGAAAGGGTTCGCGGTTAGTCATGAATGGTAACTCGACCAATTTACATCCTATAGCTTCAAAGAGAGAGTGAAATTGTTGATTTCACAGGGAAAAATCCTTTTGCGAGATCACAAAGCATCCCTAAATAAGAATGAAGTTGGACGGTGTGTTTTCCCTTCATTTAAATTACATTTCTGTTTAGTACATGTTTCATAACGCTTTAGCTACGTTATTTTAGGAGCGCTCTCGATGGAAATAATGAATATTTACATAGCAATCATACTGACCCTGCCGACCATAAACAGTTTCACCAAATTACTGCGTTCATCATACTACGTTCCTATAGAATAATGTCGTTAAAAACGTTATTATGTTAGAAGATACGTATCTATAAAATATAGTTGTAATGGAAAGTTACAGGTAAGTATAATTTAGGAAATGCTAACTATTTTACATTCCTAAGGATTCCTTTACGGGATTTTCGACCCGCAAATTAGTCAAAGAAAATTCAAGCTACTCAATTAATCCAGTGAAATTTAAAATCCCTTTCTGATTACTATATACCTTCCTGTACAGATATCGATCCATCTTTGATGATTTATCGTTTGCAAGATAATGGGAATTATCAAATTCGTTCGTAATTTCTCTACTTAGTAGATAGTAACAATCACAAGAACTCGGGGGGAGCAAGAAAGTGGTACAAGATTAAAATCTAAACAGTGTTATAGGCATACACAAGTGATTCCATGTTTTCAATCAACATTTTCATCCGCATTTCAAAAGCCAGAAAAAATTCTATTTTAGCATTTCCCTGCATTTTTGAAGGAGCACTCCTACACGCTTGAGGTTAGGTTTGATATTTATTTGCATTTGAGACCGCAAAATCTATTGGTACACTGCTCAACATACCGGGTGCAATTTGCGTTTCTTGAAGCTCAGATCCCCCGCTGTAACCATTAAGTATTCAGAACTAATAAAAATTTTTAAAATTCCTCAGAACTTCTGAAGATATTACTAAACTACCGCATTTTCTGGGAGATTGGTGAAATTATTACGAAAACCACCTAATGTTTCGAAAAATGTCCCAGAGAGTTTCCCTATCAAATTTCAACTTTCAAACAAGTGTCATTAGAATTAGCCTTCATTTTTCACTTGGCTGATGAAACAAGTAGTAATCCGGCTTGGTCACAACCAAGTCTCGTTATTATACATAGATGATTTGTTACAGAAGTAAGTGAAAAAACTTTGTCAATTTCCACGAAAAACGAAGAGTTACAATGTGATTTCGACGATTAGGCCGTAACAAACAATAACTGGTGATGGCGTAACCATCGAAATCGATTTAACATTTTAATTTTTTATTTTTCGTGGAAATAGACAACATTTTTCTCTAACTTCCGTTTTGAAATGGGTTTCCACAACTTCTTCGCGAGTGATTTAGTTCGAATGACTTTGCATGTAGCTCAGCTGTTTTCATTTCCGGAACGGTTAAAGCGACGTGAGATTTCTGCCCATGTCGATAACTTTCCAACGAGTGGTGAACCATCTCAGTCGGATGAAAACTGACGGAGTTACATTTCCCTATAGGAACGGCTTCGTTGCAAGCGGAAATCATTAGAAAACTTTCAGAGTTTGAGACTGACTCTCGGCCCACGTAAAATGTAATATCAACTAGATCATGCATTAGCGTTATCAAAATCGTTCCGCACCTATATTGGATTGCAGTGAAACACTAGGAGTGGAGACTGCTCCAGTATCCTTGATTGGGACTGAAAGTGAGCAGTTCGCCCGTTACTGTTAACGTTTGTAGACAGTTGGAAGTTGGTGAAGGGTATTTGGAATTCCGCCAGGGGCTAATTGTCTCAACCTTCTAAATCCATGGTAAGGAGCAACCTCAACGTAGGGTATAGGTATAGAACTAGCAATGAAACGGGAAGGTAAGATCTGAGTTGAACGAATTATTTAAATGAAATGAGGCTGAACAGTTTCCTCTTATCATGAGTATACAATAATAGTGCGAACCTTTGCGCACGATAAATGAGAATAAATAAAAACTCTTGGGGAAAATGGATAAGTACTGGACTATAATTTTTTTAGAATAATAGATGTCACTATCATCTGCTATCAAACAACTGCAATAGTGAAAAGCAAACCGTGACTGTGTCTTCTAATCTAAATAGGGTTGCCAGAGTCAAGAATAAGAATAAAAACGTATCAAATGATTTTATATGTTTAATATTACATTAAAATTCTCACAGGTCTCCTATACACCCTGATCAATTGATTTCCCTTCTTTAATCCTTGCAATAACATGTACTTGTATTCAATCAGCAATGAATTACATGTTCAATTCGCTTCAATATGACCGCTATGCTAAAATTCATCGGACCATTGCGAGAAACCAAAATCAACGAGCTCGAGACTTAGCAATGAACAGCTGATCTTGAGTGTTTGTCCGAAACTTCAATTAACAACCCGATTCCGCTAGGATAATTGTGGATCGGATGTCAAAGATTTCCAAAAGGATTGTGTTCTAGATATGAAACGAACTCACTGCGCTGTCGCACAGATTAAATCCTTGCAATTCGAATAGGTTGCTTTCACACTCCGCATCGGTTGTTCAGGGTTCACATTGCATTTTGACTTTTAACAGGTGAATAAGAAGGCATTCGCTGACAATATGTTACGTTTGAGATAACAGAGCAATTGAGAGCATTACAAGGTTGAATATTTTAACGATCGAATGAGAATGTGACTAAATCATTATCGATATAAAGAACAAGGTTCATACATTCGTATCGTATGAGCGAATTTTCGTAAAATAATGCATTTTATTGTTACATTGCTTTGAAATGTGAGCACTTTGAGTCAGAAAAATATTCAACCGATTTTCTAGAAAAAAAAAAAAAAAAAAAAAAAAACAGAAAAACTCGTTCTAACTGAAATTTTGCAATTTAAAAAATACTTTAGATTTTAACTCTATTTTGCGGTTTTTATCCATTTTGCAGCCTATATTAATGAAACTTGAAAGCATTTTTCAGCATAATTTTGTGCATACATTTTTATATGTTCTCTTTCATCGTAGAGATAAACTTATTTTCATTAAAAATTCTGCTAAAAAAATATATAAATGAATTTTTCAATTTTTAACCGTCCGTACACATATATATATATATACTTCGCGCCTCGCCGGGGGGCTTCGCCCCCCTGGACCCCCCGGATCTTTTCTCTTTTGTACTGCGTAGAAAACGAGGATAATTTGCTATGCAATTCTTAGCCTGAAAACGCTCAAAAAATAAAGTCGTCTTTTCTCTTTTGTACATTTTTATTCGTTCATTTTACATTAAAAAATGGATATAAAAAAATTTGGATATAAAAAAATGTTCAAGCCTGGCTGGGATTCGAACCCACGAACTCGCGCTTCGCGTCACGGACGTTACAAAAAAAATTGTTGGGGGTCGGCCTAAGAATTGCATAGCAATTAATATTAAGTTCGTGGGTTCGAATCCCAGCCAGGCTTGAACATTTTTTATATCCAAATTTTTTTATATCCATTTTTTTCGCATCGTGGGTTCGAATCCCAGCCAGGCTTGAACATTTTTTTATATCCAAATTTTTTTATATCCATTTTTTAAAATGTAAAATGAACGAATAAAAATGTACAAAAGAGAAAAAAACGACTTTATTTTTTGAGCTTTTTCAGGCTAAGAATTGCATAGCAAATTATCCTCGTTTTCTACGCAGTACAAAACAGAAAAAATCCGGGGGGTCCAGGGGGGCGAAGCCCCCCGGCGAGGCGCGAAGCGCCGAGTGTATATATATGAAAAAGTGTTAAAATCTAGAAATTGTTTCAGAGTACCACCAAACGAATTTTAATGAGGAAATTTCTCGAAAATGTTGGTTTTTTAATTTTTTGAGCAATTGCGACAGCTGTATTTTCTACAAAACTTCGCTAAAAGGAATGCAAAAAATCTGTATGTCCCCCGACTGTCGAGTCGTTAGCCATTCGGAGTTTTCTCCCAAATTACAGGACAAAAGTTAATGAAACCTGGGTTGAAAATCACATATTTTGGCTCTTCGCGACACATTCGATCAATCCCAAGGGCTTGATTAAAATTACGATCTCGAAAACTTTTGAAATAAAGGAGAAGTATTTTCGTTTACCTTTACATATAAATCATTACAGTGAATCGAATGAGACAACCCGGAGCATTGGACGAGCAACCTTTCGAGCTCCAGAAGGTTCTCATTGTCGGTAAGAAATAAATCGTCAACACGACTGAGAATCGCAAAGCGTCTTTGGTATGAGCTTGCGCTGAATGCTCGATATAATTAAGTTTTTGGACTATATAGTCAAAAAACAATAAACCTTTGTGTAATAATATGTAGGTAGCGATTTTGTATTATGTACAGAGCATTTTCAAAAGCATATTATAATTGAAAGTTGGCGCTGTACAACATTTCTAGTTTTCCCAGCTGTACTCAATTAAACATTAACATTACATGGCTACAAAGAAAAAATATGGAGCTCTAATGCAATACAAATTTTGGTATTTCTATGATACTAATTGAACTTTTCGTATACACGTCGATTTTGGGAGGTAGCTGGGAATACTGTAGAAGGTGTTACTGGAAGTATGCGTGGATGCACGTATACTTCGTATACTTTAGAAAAAAAATCTTGACCGTTTCTCCAAAACTGTCGTCTGGCAACCCTACGCCGTCTAGTGTTCGTATGTGGACAGTGTTCCTACGTGTTTTTGTATTAAATATGACGAACCAAAGACCTCCATCGGAAAATCAGAGTTTCTGTGACATTGGGATCGTTTTGAAGGCGTTTGGACTTTTGGCGTCCCCAACGAATCTTGAAGTCAAAGCATTCATCCGCTGAACAGAGGATGTTTGGAAACTTTCGCCAACTGTCAATTAGTGCCTTCAACATACAGGCACATTATGTCGTACAAGAATCACAACACAAATCTTTATAGAAGTCAATATAACCAAGCTATATAGAGTAGTGTGCCAATTTCTATATCCCCACCATACATATCCGATTGTATCGAGTGAACCCGAAATAATTTATGAAGATGTGGCAGCCCGTTTTGGTTTATTATTTTCAATATTGAACCTTTGTAAAGGACCAAGAAAGTGTTTTTTAACCCCCTTCACAATGTGTTGGTTTAGGTTTTAACTTTCGTAGATTCCGAAAATCGAATTTAAAAAAGTCCGTCCGTGCGCCGCCCACCGTCCACCTTCTGAAGCACTTCCCCAAAACTACTGGACCGAGCTTTATGAAATTAGGCTCAAAAATCATACGTCGGCCTAGGATTTGCCTGCATCATTGGTGGAACTTAAGGGCTGAAATATTAAAATATCGAGATCTCGAAAACATTCAAAGTAACAGTTATTTATTTATTTTATTTTATTTTTATTTATTTTTTTCATTCAAATTCAATTCAAAATTCAAAGAATCATATTAAACTCCTCGCAACGCTATACGTTAATTCGATCGCTCTCCCTAACTATAGAGAAATGAATAAAATTATTATCCCTCACTGTGGACATCTTCAGAAATGCTGAATTCTATATCTCTGGTATCTCTGGATATCTGGTGGCCTCTGACAGACAGAGATCGGGGGATTGACCGATTTGTGTGGGGGATTACAACAGTCGGAAAGGGTGCATTCATTGTTACTGGTATCAAATCGTCCCGCTGCACAGTAGGTAGGTATTTTGAGTATAAGAACAAAGTAAAAAAATCCTATCGATTGATATTCATACAATGAGGGTATTAACCGATCTCTACATACCCCTCGAGTACGGTCAGAAAGGTTTCTAGACTCAGCACGCTATTTTCAGGTCATAATCTAGGCGAGACAAAAATCATTTTTGGAAGGCAACAACTCTAACCTCTTTCGCGAGTAACGGGTCACTTGTTCAGTTCGAGTTCAGTTGTCTTCTCGGAAAGTTATACTCCAATTTTTAATGGCGTTTTCCTGGCACTGGTAAGTGAGTAACTAATAATGTTTAATCTTTTTTTTTTTTTTTTTTAAGAGTACATTTTCTACGATTATGTGGTAGAACTTCTACTAGTGGTAGAAGGTTTTCTACTACTCGTGACAGGCGTGACTTGATTTTTTATATTTTAAAAAAATACTTTTCGTCCGAACTCCAGTAAATCGGACCTTGTTCGAGAAATGGCGTTTGGGGACAAATACCGACGCAAAAAGGGTAAACTCCTCGATTATTTTTTGGGTGAGCAAAAACTCAGCGTGGAAGAAAAAGTCATGGCAAAAAACATTTTTTTAATATTAATTTGCATAAGAAATGGAGGGAGTGGAGAAAAATTAGGACATTTTCGAAAAACGACACAGCTAGTGGTTTGACCTTCTGCTTTTGCATTTAGATTCTCACTTTTCAAGTCGCAGGAAGATTACGAGCAAAAAACTCAGAACCGTGTAGATGACATTGTTAGTCAGTATCTAATTACTAATGTGCTATGTGGCAACTATCTAGTTTTTTTTTGTCAGCTGTGATTTCAGAAATAAGTCTTTCTTCCCGTCATACACTAGTGGTACTAAAATCAGTATACTATTAGTTTTTTCTTTGGAAAATGTACTTTTGGAGTTTCTTTACCCTCAATCGGTCCATGACATCAAATGGAGCCGTACAAGGAGAAATAATTATGATGACCTTCCAATTAGTCTTTTTTCCACTATTCCCGTACAATCAAAGTACTGTGCGCTGGTCTCAACATCAACGATTGAGTTCATCATGGTGACACGATTATCAAGACATGATGTATACAATCTCATTCCCAGTACTAAATTAACTTTTATTCTTATTTTGACAAAAAATCATTCGGAATATCAAACCATTTTTTCATCTCCATATTTGTGAAATTTCTTAAATTTAATTGGTTATATAGTTCAGTAAAACAGACAACCAACTAGCGTATATATATCAAAAAAGTCTTGCGTCACCCTCATTTCCCTTATTATATTTTAAAGGTCACTGCGCTTAATAGCTGAACCCTCTGGTCGATATTTGGGTGATGCAGAATGCTTTGTTGGTGCCTCGGCCCTGCTTTCAACTGGCATATAAAAAAAAATTTCGTAAGGTTAATAAATTGTCCTTTTGGTGTAACTACATAGGACCAAGGATCAGAAGCACTCATTTCAGGTTTTCCTCACCGTGAATCCGAGGGATTACAGCAAAATGTGAAAGAAGGCCTATCTCCCCCTAATTACTACCGTGCTTCGGGAAATCCCACAAAGTGTACCTCCAAGGATTCGCTCAGCGCTAACCTCTCATTTCTCGCCATTGAGTCTCAACAACAACAGCGTTCTGCTTATTATTAAACGATGCCCCCGTTGACGCTATAACAAGAGTTCATTATTATCTCGGCAAAATATAAAAATTCTCCCTGTCTACCTCCGCCGTTACGATCCACACTGAATTTTCGTTCATTATCGAATCCTATTAGACCTGGTTCCATGTTGTTCCTTCCTCGATCTCGTTAACAATCTTCTGACTGAATCATTTCGTGCCCGGCTGAGCGAGAAGATTAAATGAGCAAGCTGAGTCTTTCAAAACTCGAGTCCTGCTTATTTCCTAGAAAAAATATCGATGCGCAGGGCAGGCTATTCATATTAATTTCACATAAGTATTTCAGAAGGAATTTTATGTTTTGTAAGAGGAAATTTGAATCAATCAGCAAATTTCTGTAGCAAACTGAGCAATTAGACCCGGAGCCGAGGCCGAAAATAGGTAGTAATTTGAAAAGAAGGTTTGAGATTAGATTTTGAAAATTTAGTCCGTTCTGAGTGAGAAAATCTTGGTCTGCCGTCTCAAAATTGGTTGAATACAAAATGGTGGCCTCATAAAGATGGCTTAATTTGCCCATTTTAAAGTTTTTCTCTAATAATTCCTAAACTGTGCATCCTACAGAAATTTTTATAAGTAGCAAAGTTGTAGAACATAAAAAACCAAAACGATTCGATCCAAAAACTCTGAACTATCTCATAAAATAAGCGAATTACGTACAATTGAAAATCGGGTTAATTTTGGGTCAGTCCTTTCTTCCCCCCGTCTACACTTTTGCCCTTCAAAACCCCCTAGCGACCTCAATATTGGTCTGATTCAGGTCTGCCAAACCCCATTCGATTCAGGATTGATACTTTCCAAAGTTTGTATCGAGCAAGTTTTTGCTCAGACCGTCTCCCATTAAAGTACAAAGCAAAAGGCTGTTTTTGCAAACTTTAAAATGACATAAAATTCATAAGTTCGGCTGTAAGTCGATGGAGAAAGGTCTCAGCTAAAACTTGCTCGATGCAAACTTTGGAAAGTATTTAATTTTATGAGCTGAGTCAGACCAATATTGAGATATCTAGGGGTTTTTGAAGGGCAAAAGTCTAGACGGAGGGAGGAGAAGAGGCCTTAAATTAGCCAGATTTTCAATTGTTTGTAGTTCGCTTATTTTAATAGATAATTTAGAGTTTTTGAATTGAATCGTTTTGTTTTTTGTGGTCTACGATTTGCTACGTATAAAAATTTCTGTTGGATGCACGGTTTAGGAATTATTAGAGAAAAACTTTAAAATGGGCAAATTAAACCATCTTTACGAGGCCACCATTTTGTATTCCACCAATTTTGAGACGGCAGACCAAGATTTTCTCACCCAGAACGAACTAAATTTTTAAAATCTAATCTCAAACAATTAAATCTCAAATGATCAAAAACATAAATATGGCTGTCTATATGATTATCTATGTTTGTTGCTTGCGGATTTACATGCAATACTTCAGCGTTTAAGAACGACCTGTGAATAATGTAAATCACTCAGCCGACCAGGATGGAGACCTTTATTTTATTTTTATGTTGTTCCAGAGAAGCTCCCTCAAATTCCAACTTCCTAAGATGAACAGGGTAGAATTTAGATCACTCAGCTTATTAGGATGGATTCCGTCATTCCATTCATATTTTGATGTTGCGCAGAGAGTCCCGGTCGAATTTCAACTCCTTAAGGGAAACAGGAGAAAATAAAGCTCACTCAGCTAATCAGAGTGTCGCTCTTCATTTCATTTGTTACTTGTCCCAGGCAGGCTCACTATCAAATTTCTGAAGGCATTAAAATAACGCACGCTATTGGGAGATGAGGATATTTTAATCCGTACTACCAAAAAGCGGGACCTCATGTTTAGAGAAATCGGATTACATTACATTACATGTCGGCTCGGCTTGCGCTTTATGGTGTACAATCAATTTTTATGGAGGACAGTAACAAAGAATATTTGGTGAAAAATTACAATCTCGATTTCTATGAAGTAAACGATCAGCTTAATTTCGCGTTAAAATTCGGTAAAAATATCAATTAACCACTAACCGTGAGATTGGTGTTTCATCTGACCTCAAAAAAACCTTCTCCCACAACCAAAAATCTTTCTTGGGTAAACACTGCCGTATCGAAGATTTTATTCGTATTTCAAGAGACTTCAAATGCAACGGTTTTGGTTCTTCCATGAGGAAAAATACTACAAACACGATGTGGATTTTGATGAGAGAAGAAGTGAATTTTCTGAATAAACGGTTCTGTAATCTATTTAGCTATGGCACTAACGAACGTTTGAATATTAAATAACGAATCCATTTGCGTTTTAAGAAAAATAGTGATACTGATCTTACTACTAAAGGAGAACGAGGGACCTGAAGGTTTTCAGATTTGCGAGAGCATCGATGAAAATTCCGATAATAGCGTTCGTATTCTGCAACAAAAGTTAGTGGCATGGAAAATCTAATGATGGGACGCTGGTGTAGATAGCTTGGCGAGAAGGGGTCGTGAAACAAGAATAGAGAACGTGGAAATTCTTGGAATCTGGGGTATACGTACATGGTAGAGATTGAATTCGGTCAATCGATATTGTCGCTTAAGAGCTATGGTAAGGAGGAATATAATGCGACGGATACCTTAAATGTTCAGCGGCTGCTAGAAGAACGCGAACAAGAATGAATTCAAGCCTCAGCAAAAAATGTATTCTGAACTGTACTGGGAATCCATATAATCACTGTTTCAGTTAGCTTCATTAAATCAGTAGGTAACCTATTTACTTGTTTGAAAAGGAACGACCTAAACATTTGCTATTTGTTCAGTGATAAGTAGCTCAATATTTAATATAGGTAATCAAAATCTACCGGACACCAGGTTTGGAATGATACTTGGATCAAACTCCATAGGACATTGATGAGTCCAGTAATGATTTTTGTATCATTATTCTACAAAATAATTGAACAGTGAGTTGAAACATTCAAGAACCCTGCAATTTCACACAAGGAAGGAACCTGACAAATGGTTATAATAATTTATAGTAGTTATAATTAAGTCTAAGTTCTTATTTAAGTTAGGATTTATCTAATATTTATCCAACAATATTTTATTTGCTTTTGTATAAATGAGAGGTATTTAATCGGTTTTGGCTAGAATTTGTAATGAACTTACGCCGCCCCAGAGGTGCAATGGGGGCCTAAATCCACACTCATAGATAGAGAGAGGTGTGACAGTACCATAAGAGATACAACTCGTACTAATAGCATATATGCTACGTTCGGAGAAGATGGATTTTCCAGTTCTAGGATCCATCGCCAAACACGGCCTTTCGAAAACATGGGAAGAAGCGCCTGACGCCCGTTGGGAAACAACGGAGCGACGGCAGCGCATTCCCTTGGATCTTTCGGGAACTGTCAACTGTCACCCCCCCCCCCCCCCCCCCTTAAAAAACATACTTGATTGAAGAGCAAGTATGTAAACTAGGTGGAATAGTTTACTGGTTGAGAACTGATGCTCACTAATAAATAGCTGCGTTGGCGATTGAGGATAAAAAGGTGAAATTAAAACAGGATGGATTTTCAATGAATGATTGTCAATATGAAGTATTCATTAGGTAAATAACCCCCAATCAAAGATTGGAACAATCGGGAATAATATAACTTGCTCAACCAGGAGACTTACAGTAGGGAGCTGCCCACTTCAAGGACTTACGAAAATGGGAACTATGCCCTGGGGAATTAACTAGCTCAACTTTGGAGACTTACAGTGGAAGGTGCCCACTATGGGGACTTATGAAATAGGGAACGATGCCCTGGGTTTGGGAACAATGCCCTTGAAAATTAAGTTTGTTGAATAGAAATAATATGAGGGGAAAAATTGAGAAATTAATAATCAAGAACCAATGTAAGTATTTATGTATCCAAGGGAGTATAATGGGTATTCCTTTTGGAACCCCGGACCATGTTTCTTTTGAAGCATTAACGCTCCAAAAATAGTGGATCGGATTACTAAGCGTCAGCCGTGCATAATCCTAACCACGCTCTGCTACCATGTAATGTACTTAGGCCGCCCCAGAGGGGCAATGGGGGCCTAAATCCACACTCATAGATAGAGAGGGGTGTGACAGTACCATAAGAGATACAACTCGTACTAATAGCATATATGCTACGTTCAGACAAGATGGATTTTCCAGTTCTAGGATCACCCATCCATCGCCAAACGCCGCCTTTCAAAAACATGGGAAGAAGCGCCTGACGCCCGTTGGGAAACAACGGAGCGACGGCAGCGCATTCCCTTGGATCTCGCGGGAACTGTCACAAATTATAATTTAGTTATAAATTTATAAATTCTAGTTCATTAGAAAAGATCCTTCCTGAATACCTGATAAACGTAAGCGTTGTACTCCAGTCACTATTTTCAATATGTTTATGCTAGTTATATTGTTCTCAAAACTGAGAAGCCTAGATAAATAGTATAGGACATTCAAATATATAACTTTCCACGGATTCTACACACTCACATGCGCATCTGCTTGATACTCTCGATTTCATTAATATATGGTCTGACAGCCTGTCAGGGCCTCAATAGACCCTAGTTATTTTTAATCAATCAAGTCTTAATAGTCAATTGGTATAAATGTAAGTTGGTATAAATTTCATCGTTCTGGTATTTTTGGAATGTTTATATAGACTTTCTTTTTCCATGATTTTAGAAGTAACCCTTTCCCACACATAATTGTATATTTTCTTTTTACATATTAGTGTTGTGATCCCCATGTATGGTTGCGGTCTTATAAATGTGCCATTAGTAATTCGTTTTGCAATTTTAACCACTTTTTCGTTACCTTAGTACCCCCGTTGTCGTAGAAGTCATTTTTAAAGGATGTTATTATTTCTGTTATATTTATAGTTCTTTGCTATAAGTTTTTATTTCCCTGATTAGTTCACTATTAATCTCTAAATTCCCTATTGTCTTAATACTTGTTTGACTATCTGAGTATGTGGATATAGTTTCATTTAAAATATTTCTGTCAATAAGTTCTTCAAGGCAAAAAAATATGGCTAACAGTTCACTCTGGTGTACTGTTGTATAAGAACTTATTGCGGCTGAAGCCTCGATCTGAAATTTTTTTATACAAACTCCCATTCTTGAGTTTCTGCTATGTAGAACTATTTTGGGCCCATCAACGTAACAGATTATACCACTGTTATCCATAACTTCTGATTTTTGTCCCCATATTGTTCATATTCAATGACAGTTTCAATGTTTTTATCAAAATTATTTTTATTATGTTTTTATCAAAATTATTTTTTAACGTCATCTAAAGAACTCAGTTTCAGAGATTCGGTTCATCATATCTATTACCTTTTTTTTCCAACATTTATTGGTAATATGAAATTGATTATTTTCTTTGGACTTATGAATCCCCTCACATCCTTTTGCTTGATTTCTGATTTACGAGGAAGTATTACCTGTTAGAATTAATAGTATTAATGTTGGTGTACTCAGTGATGTTCATTAGCATAGGTAAGTCTGTCGAGTTTCTTGAATTGCTGGGAGTTCCTAGTCTGTGTGATCTGGCAAGGTCTACAGGAAATGAGCTTGGATATAATTATATGGATTACGCTGAATGGGGCCCCATTTGAATTTTCACCCAGTAGGACCGAAGCTCTAGACGCCTGTGGTGCTTCATGTCGGTGATCCGGTTCAATTCCTGCAGGAGTAATAAGGAGCCCAAGAAACTTTATTGTGCTCTTAGAAAACCCGGTTCAAACGTTCTAGAAGAGAGACTAATCGGTGTTATGACGTACCATATGGGGAGAAACGCTGAAAACATTTTTGAGCCCTCACCTAAAACGTTTGAAGACACTCTTTCGAAGTTTGACTTATATTTTGTTTCACACCGCGATTTGATTCATGTGCGGGCTAAATTTTGAAGAAGAAACAAGGGAGTGATACCGCAAAAAGATTAATCTCAGTGATACTGTGGTGTTGATCGTAGGGATGAAAAACACCACGATTTGTGATAAACTGCAGTATCATTTCATAGTTCAGGTTGCCACACTCGCAGGTGTGGGCAAAACTGTGCAAATCGGTGACGAATCTTTTTTCAGTGTCGCTCCCTTGTTTTTTCTTAAAAAATTTGCCCGCTCGTAAATCAAATTGCGGTGTGGAACAAAATACGAGTCTAACTCCGCAAGAGTGTTTGAAGACGTTCCGGGTGAGAGCGAAAAGAACTCAAAATTTATTCAGCGTCTTCCCACCTTTGGTAAATTATGACGTAGATCTGCTTCCTGCCCGAAACGTTATCTAACCCAACCAACGTTTGGTACCTCAACAATCCTCGTATCGATTGAGACCGCACTCATCTCACCACTGCCACCAAGTATTACCATTCTACAAAATAATTTAATACCTAGTTGAGCTAATCAAGAACTGAACTTCAATTCTGCATTGTCACACAAGAAACGTTGGTACCCTGAAAACGGTTTACTCATAATAATGTAGTAATTATTTAAGTTCCTTGGGACCTATAAAATAATTTTCAATAATCAACCTTTGTATCCACCAAAACGTTAACACGTTCAACACGTATAATTAATGTATACAATCTTATTAGATACAAATATTGTCCGACTAAAATAAAAACACTGGTACATTTCACCAGAGCAGAAGCAATCTGCGCAAGGGACGAATATTCACTCCGCAACAAAATATTGACTCCCAGCTGTATAACATGGTCCTCTCATCTCTTTACTTGACATAATAGTTGGCGACGCACCGTGTATTTACCTGGCTTCCTTTTGAAACTTACCTTGTATCTAATATTCTCCTTATGGTTACCGTTCGGGTTGTTGATCTACTCTCCCCGAGCAGATAACGGAATACATTTCAATTTATTAGCACCCTGCACGCGGTTTCCACTCGTTTGATCGAGAAATTTCGGTTTCCACTCTAAGATCGTGAAATGTACTAAGGCACCCCGAAAACTGAGGTTTGATGGTGAAATATGGAACGATCCTTATTCAAATGAAAGGGCGTATTAACCCTTAAGCCCTTGAGACCCAAAATGGTTTTCGGAGGCTCCTGTCTAAATAATTATCTTACAGGTCTATTCAATGATGCTAAATCACATCAACTCTTAAATCTTACCGACTGTAATAATTATCTAAAATTTTACCTTCCTTCATTGAAGCTGCGTCTCCGAATCGGGTTTTTCCGTTTTAAAACATTTTCAAGGCGAAATTATATTCATTGAATAGCATGAATAAGGACCATGTAGACATAGTTCTAGTAAGAACATATCGGAGAATAGCACCAGTGCCCTGGTACTTCCTTGACCTAATTAACTCGCATCGTTATTTACTTGACAACTGAAAGCTAAGGTGTATGCTGTGGAACTTTCATTTGAAAATAATGTGCAGTTGGCAGCTCCGAACTTAAACCACCCACAAGAAGGTTACATCCCTTCTACTTTTCCCACATTCCTAAGCCAAAGGCTCGCCTCCTGAGGTGTCCGAGCAAGTTCAGTTCGTTATAAACCGTCTCCGTAGTTACAAGCTCCCATTAAATATGTTTCTATGTATATTCTTTAAACAAAGTATTGTCCTATCAAGAACTTACTTCCTGCTATTATTTGAATTATTTAATAATATTCATTGATAAAAATTTAGGTAGAACGAAGTTAGTTCTTCCCCATCAATTGAGTAGATTGCTGTTGGGGATAGATCAATCATTGTCGATACGATGAACTGGTTATATTTCGTAATATGTAACTTTGCCGCACGTTTCGTTCATCAAACGTAAAAGTATCATGCAAAATCCCATCGTTTAATGAAAGTGTTTAGGAAAGTCAGAGCCCAAGAACAAACTTGCTTAAAACTCGTAGTAATCTCGAATCTTACCCATTTAACAGCGCTTGCTAATAACGTTTTCAATCGAGAGGTTTATATATAAGGTTATTTAGATCAACAGTTCATTTTAAATCGTCCAAAATATGTGTATCGCCTATTAGGTACTCAAATGTAATCCATTCGAGTTATTTGCATTTTCGGATTCAGATACTCTAAAACCTACGGAATTATTGCGGCTTTCCAAGTACCTATGGTATTTTTCAGCTGTGTAATTACGAGTTGGTTTGCTGATCAGGTTCTTCACGAAGTTTGAACTATATAGTGGTACCATCCAAAACTATACAGTAAATTTTGGGGGTCTCAGGGGTCTACCTGCAAACTTTCGAGTAGATATTATGGCAATTTTACCAGTCGATGTACCGTCCTGAATACCATGAGAAATGATCAATGATGATACCATGGTGCCGGAGATTTTGATGAAGTTTAAAAGCCTAAAGACTTGAAATGTCTATTTATAACATGCTGGTAACTCCGTGGTGCTACTAAAACCAATACAGCCAATTATGGGTGTCTTAGCAATCTGCTTACAAAAAAATCAAGTCAATAGCTTCAAGAATGTCAAAAGAGTCTACCTATCAAATTTCTAGTTGATAGCTCCGCGGCCAGTAACGCCGAACACACGTAAGCACGCACTCAGACAAATGCTAGCCGAGTCAAAGTAGCGACTCACTTCGTCAAAAAATGTATATTAAAAAAAAAAAAAAAAAAAATCTAGTGCGAGGCTTCACACTACTTTCCTTACTTATATTCATTTTACATGGATGCTATCATGATGGGTTACGTCTTTGGGAAGTTTTTCCTAAATACTGCTTTTCTTTTATCCTAAGAAAGTGCTAAAAATGATGTGTTTACATTTATTTAGCTTTTACTGTCCTTAGGGCATCTTCCTGGCCATGACGAGTAACGAATATCATTTATATCCATAAGGAAAGTATCCCCTGTGAACTTCATCAATATTCTTTGAGCCATATTGAAGGAGAGACCAAAAAGGTGCTAAAAAATGTGGTTTTTCACCTATTTTTGAAGGTTTTTTGCTAATTACCGCCCTCAGAGTATTTTACCAGGTATGAGGGGTATGGGATATCATTTCTGCCCAGATGAGGAGTAACTCCTGTGAATTTCATCACAATCCATTTTGGAGAAAAAGCAAAAAAAGTGCTAAAAACGACGTTTTTTCACCTATTCTGATTTTTTAACCCCCTACAGATGATCATTTTAAGCTAATTTCTACAGACTCTTGGGTATAATACCCCAACCCCGAAATGGGATTGTTTTTATGTCGTACCGTAAGGTCGCAATCGTGTACACGAGTTACATAGACACGCATACATACACACTTACATTTATTTTCATGAAAAGTATAGATATGGGCTTAGGTTGAATAAAACACCCATCCTACCATGAGTTTCAGAAATTGATTTTCAGGATGATTGCAAGACTTTCCCTTGACCCTTCGGGTGAAGTAAGGAAAGTAATTATTACCAATGTTGCTGCATCCCTTTAGGTTTTTCTACACCAATAGTACAACATAGGAGATGAATTCCTTTCAGAATTTTCCGTCAACGATAAACAAATCCTGATATGTAATTCTGTAATTTGTCTTTGTAATGTTTCATATCGTTGTCACCAATCACATTGCCTTCAGTTTTAGACGCATATACCCAAAGTCATGTAGAATTGAAGATTTTCAGACTTTCGCATTGCATTAAGACGATTCGCTTCCCTTCCCAGAGAAAGTTCTTAAAAGTTGAAAGTCGAAGGCAAATAAAAGGGGGCGCGAACTAAGTTGTTAGGCGAGTTACAGACGACTGCTCCGGTGAGTAGATGGAGTGTAGTGAGTTGGAAACAAGAGTCTCTATTCTCTTGCATTTTCTACTCCGCGACACGAAGTGTTTCACGAACAACGTTGAACAAGTGCTCCAGTCCTCGATATCAACTTTGCAATTTAAATACCTAAATGCAAAATTCAAAAGTAAAGAAAAATTATCAACCCTTTGTTTTCCTACAACCAAAAATCGACGTTTCAGTCGACGAGTCAGTGATGACGACGATGACGTCGCATTGTCGTCAAGGACTACTTTAAAAGATTTTATAGCGGTTTCAGTCAATTCTGTGTGGAGAAAACTATTGAAAACGTTGCAGATTTGCGTGTCGGAATTCACAGAACGACCCCCAGCCCTAAAACATTAAACATGTTAACTATACCAAACTCGATTTTTGGTTGATTTGACGGCAATCGTCAAGTTCCTGTAGTTAGTATACAGAAAATTCCGGATACCTAAAGAGTCTACCTTCCAAATTTCAAGTTGACAGCTTTAAAATTGTGGGCTATGGAGCATAACACGCACGCCCACTCACTGACAAATGATAGCCGAGTAAGTCACTTCGTTCGTCAAATATTCAAATATCCGCTCAAATTATCTGACGATTGAAATTATGAATTGATTTAGCCAGTTCAGCTGAGTGAGCTAAATTGTCTCTTATTCATCCTAGGAAGTTGAAATTTGATAGGGAGCTCTCTGGGACACAAAGAGAAGATTAAAATGATTTGATCTTTCCAAATCAGCTGAGTGAGCTAAATTCTCTCCTGTTACTCCTAGGAAGTTGAAATTTGATATGGAGACTCTCTGGGACACTAAGAGACGTTTGCAATTATTGGCTCTTTTCTAATCAGCTGAGTGAGCTAAAATCTCTCCTGTTCATCCTAGGAAGTTGATATATGATAGGGAGACTCTCTTGGACATAAGAGACAATTGAAATGATTGGCTCATTCCAAATCTGCTCAGTAAGCTAAATTCTCTCCGAATGAACTAAACTGGTAAGCTAAATGTAAGTAATTCCGAATGAACTTCCTTGTGACAAGAAAATCATTTTCTATATACGATTTTACCACAATTAATTCCAAGATATTGTATATATGATGCGGACTGTAAACGAATGTTTTTGTTGAAGTTTCTATTCTATTCGTTTCTTATTTCCTCATGTGTAATACATTTGTTAGCGACTGTTCTTATGTGTCTTAGAGCTGACTGGTCGTTGTCGAACCTTTTGTCTCGTTAATAGTGGTTTCTCTCTTATATTTTACTGAAATTTTTCTCATTACTACTGTATTTGGTGTAATCCAAGAACTTTATTCCGTAGCACTGACATTTGAGGTGTACTTAGTTCGAATCTTTTAATTCGTATTCTGTAACGTTCAGCAGCTTGGACTCAAAAATGCCAAAGAGATCTGATTTATACTCTCAACATCTATATTTTATTGATCAGGTTAATTTAGGCTGTTTATTTCCATTTTATGCACCCCTAATCATCCCTCGTTATCCCTAATCAAGGCGAAACTATTACTAATGTATCTACCAATCTGCACATCGTGTTTTTTAACCAACTATATCAGCAGACATAGAACTAGTACATCAACATAAGAAGTAGGGGAAATTAACATGAAAATAAGTGAAACTTACGAAAACCACTGGATGGGGTATTGTGATCATTTCGTCTCCAGTTAGCCCTTCGCTTCTGTCCTTTTGGAAGTACCAAACTGCTTTCATGTTGAAAGAAACTGTGTCTTCAGCAGAATCATCCTCAAAGTTTCCTTTTGATTTCCATTCGCTATAATAATCAACATAAATGTTAAAAACAAGTTGCATACAAACAAACTAAAGCTGAGTGAGTTATCAATCATTATTATAAAATTATTTGTTTTTGGCCAGATCGTCAGCAGATTTAATCAAACCCTTTCCATTCAAATTCTGATACTTTTAACTCTATTCGAATTATACTCAATGGGAATTCGAACTGACCACTAATATGTAGTTAATGAAATATGAATACTTGATTAAATTTGGTAATCCCTTGTAGACAACAAATTTCATAAATATCGAAACAGTAAGATTCATAGCATCAAGCATAACAAAATTTGAACAATCTAGCATAACAAAGGTAACTATTCACCAAACCCGAGCCCGATCGGACGACTAGGACGTGAGAAAATGATGGTTGATGTAATTTACGTTTGCGCATGCGAAGAATGAAGTAATAATTCGAAAAGTATGAAAACAGAACAATTTATAGCTTAACTCGCACATTGCCTGTAAATTTCATCAAAACCGGATGAAAATTGTTGAAATCGGGCTCGTTAAATGGAATACACATTTGCGCATGCGTTACTAATGAAAGGGTTATGTTGAATTTGCTGGAGAATTAATCTCTTCCATCTATCCTCCAAATTTGAACGAGATCGGACGACGGGGGCGTGAGAAAATAATGCTTGATGGAATTCACGTTTGCGCATGCGCTGAGTGAAGTATTGATTTGGGATCAACGAAACTGATAGAGGATTATCTACATCCTAACTTGCACATTCCACTAACATTTCATAAAAATCGGTTGAATATTGTGGAAATTAAGCATGTTACAAGGATTGAAGGATACATGACAGACACACCCACATATTATCCACATACCGAAAGACACGGAAAGCAAGTTTTTCAGAATGGCCTCAAACGTAAAATAGGAGAGGAAATTATACCACTGTAAAAAAAAAATAAACGTCTGATTTTTTGGATACTAAAACTTTTCCATCTCTCAAAATCGAAAACAATGCTCCCACTACCTATAGGTAGACTTGAGAGCAATTTAAGAGATGAAATAAACATCTAGGTACCGGTGATTCACTAATAGGTACTTCCGCACGGACAATAGTTAATAAACTCGATTTTGCAAAGTTAGAATGGGTCTCACAATCTAGCGATCGTTCATGGAATTTACAGCTTCACTGTTTATTCAATAGATTCGCTGAAGCGCGTGATATCTTTATCTTCTTGCGCATAGAAATTCGAAGGTTTTTTTTTTTCGACGTTTAATCCCTTTGGGAAAGCGAACCTTGCAACATACAGCGTTTCGGTTGGTTTTAATCGATTCTTAGGGATTTAATTTATCATTGACAAGCAAAAAATTATTACTGTTACCTAGAAAGCTGTAGGGATCTCGATTTTTTCTAATGTTTAGCCCTTTAATACAACCCGTTAGGTTTTTTTTTTTTTCTTGAAATGTAAACAAAAAATGTCAAGGGGTGTTAAAAAAAAATTCTTGGTCAATTACAGTGGGTTATTGTTAAAAATAATAAACTAAAAACATGATTAACTTCAATTCAATATTTACTTGGTAACCGTTGAAATCGTATCCAAAAACGTAAATAGAACTATCGTATAACAGCACGAATCATGTAAAACCGAGACCAATGAGGCTCCATTTCAATAAACTCTTAGTTTTAAGTTCAATAGTCTTACCCGACCTATGTTGTGTAGTTTGCCGAATAAATACTCAGAACCTGAGGGGAGATCCAGGGTAAGAGGGGCTTGAGCCCATAGGAAACGGTAACAGATGGAGTGGGGGTAACGAGAATATAAACCCTCACGCTGGACGTCAGGGATCATTCTTGTCAAACCATCTCGAAACAATTTCCTTCTCCTAACAAACCTCCAGATTGCATTCATACTTTATTCTCTTTCGGTCTTGAATATCCGACGTTCTCAACTCTTCAGTTTATTAGTTCATTCGAATTCATTTTATTATCAGGGTTTCAACAACGAACCTGCGCGGTCTGGTGCACAGGTTACTACTGCCAAGGGCCGTTGCAGTCCGGCAATTAGATAGAGCGTTTCTTTATTTGGACAGTTCAAATTATAACAAGACTTTACAAAAAAGGCCTTGCTGTCCTTAAATTAGTTTTACATAAACGTAAACAATTTTAAAATTGATTTTCATAAACTCTTAACTTTAAATTCGAATTTTATCACAACAAGAAAACTATAAGTAAGTAAATATTTTACAATTTTGAATTTTCACCTCCCTGAAGAAGCCCCAGTTCCTGGGGAGAAACGTTGGAGTTTAATAAAAATACAAATTTAAGGACAGAAAAGCCTTTTTTGTAAAGTTTTATTAGATAGAGCTGCAGATCTCCGTGTTCCAGTTATTAGCTTGGTGCTACGGGCTCTACTGTTGTTCGGTGATTAGAAATCCGCTACTGTTAGAAATCCCGGCCTAGGGCACTAGAATCCCGGGTCCATCCTAGGGTTTAACTAGTTTAGATTAAATATCCACTTACAACGTCATTGTACGAGTCAGTTTTTAATTTCAATTTTATCATGTCTAACAAGTCACAACAAAACGCTTAATTGCTTGACCATCGAAGCTGTACTTTCATAGGTGCCTCTTAGGATTATTTGATAATTGGAGCCACCCAGATGAGCTGAGTAAGACGTGAGACTGATTTTAATTAAATTCAGCTTCATAAGGTTGAAATTTGAAGAGTGCTTCTTTAAAATTCTTAGTTAGTTTTACTAGTCCAGATGATATACGAGTATATCCACTTTCAACGTAGTATGACCACCTCCCACACGAATCATAATTAGAAACCCGTTTGGAGGTGATTGGTAAATTACTATTCCCTTGAAACTTTTCGAGGTCTCAATTTCGTAATATTTAAGCCCTTAGATTCTACCCATCTACACGGGATGCCGATGCTACTGGCACATCATCGGCCGGTATATGATTTTTGAGCCGAATTTCATGAAGTTAGGTCCAGGAGTTTTGGAAAAAATCTTCGAATGACGGATTGCGGAGGGCGGACTGCGGATAGACGGATGGCGTATAGGGATTGACAGATTTCCTGGAGATTGGTTCCTACACATCTTGAAACGTAAACCAACAAATTTTCAGGGTGATTTAAACAAATTTTCGATTACGAAACGTAAAAAAAAACTATTAAAAAGGTTCATTATTGGAAATATTAAACCCAAATGGTTAGTTACGGCGCTCTAGTGATCAGCTATAGGTATGTAATTTCTTCCCTGCTCAACATACGAGGCTGCAATTTGTAAAGAAGCTTATCCTGACCATCAGTGAACACAATGTAATATGAAGCGGCCTTGCCCAGCTTAGTACATAACGTTCTCATGATCTGAAAACATCTATCATGCATAAAATCAGGATTGAAATCAACTTGTTTTAGCCATTTCTAATTACTAGTACCAATGATTGATATAATTACGAGTATCAATGATCGTAACTAATGGCAGTGCCTCATGAATGGTATAAAATACTAGTACAATGATTGGTACAAATTATGGGGCTGAATTCAGCTTCAAATTTTTTTCCTACTCAACCAACAATGCTGGAATTAAAAATGATGCTTATTCATAACCAGCAGTCCAAACTTATAATGTACTCGGACTATCCACTTTTGAAGGGTTCTGAAGATAATTTATTTTTTCACTCAACCTACAGAGCTGAAATAAAATATTTTTTTGTGGCTCCTGGGAAACATGCTGTATACTAAACTGCCCCGCATTCCCAGAAGTGATGTTCACTGGATCTGAGAATATTAGTCGTCTACAAAGTCAATGAGTCCATGCAAATAATGATAAATCTCTAATGATTTCAATATTAAAGTTTTAATTTGAAGTTTTTTCTTTCAATATTAAAACCGGTTTATCGACAAGACCTTTACCACTAAACCGTTAAATAGAGAAAAGCGGAAAGGCGCCAAACCTAATGTCTTATAAATGCTCAGGTAACCTGAGTCACTCACATTGTAAATCAAATCAATAGTTCAATAGCCATTGTAAATTGTTAATAAAAGAGGTCAGCTCTTTACAACACGCAACCGAATGGTGTTTCGAACACTGTTGGAGGAACTTGTAATAATAATAATGGGTATATGTAGTACAAATACGTCTTGATCCCACATCTATTTTGAATGGAAGACAATCGGCACAGGTGGAATCCTGTTTCAATCGTGTTACCTTAATTATTCACAATAATAGACTTTAGAAGCGGCCAAGAAAAAATAGTATTTTCTTTATTGTTAAGAACCGATAATGTAATCAAAGCTCTGATAACTAGTCGATGTATTGTGGAAAGGATGTGCTTACTGTTATTCCACATGTGCGTAAGTGGGCAAATTTATCTGAAATATTGGTTCTGGTAGTAGGGATATAACAATTCTACGAGGTGCGGACTTGTATCCCAAGGTTGAATTCGCATTCTTTTCCGTACCTCGCAACCTGGTTTTCTCCCATATCTCGAGGCGACTTCATCACTCAGGAGACATTCCAGTCTCACCAACCTAGTACATCTACAAACCAGGGCAGGGTTGTAAAGGGCGAACTGTTGGGTCTAATGTCGTGGTACTCTAACTTCCCCACGGACCTCTTTATGTCAGGTTGCTGTGTTAAATTGGGCAGGTCTCTACTTCTCAGTGAAAACATTCCAACACCGAAACACCGGACGAGTTTCGAGTTTCCTTTTCCAAGCAGGTTTGCTGGTCGTTCAATCTTCCTTTTTTGTACTTGGTTCTTTATCTTCCTGCAGTCACAAAGTGAGTGAACTCCTTATGTTAATACACACACACACACACACACACACACACACACACACACACACACACACACACACACACACACACACACACACACACACACACACACACACACACACACACACACACATATATATATATATATATATATATATATATATATATATATATATGTCATGCCTGACAATAACTATTCTTACGATTGAGATCAAAAGTCCATTCTTACGCCAAAAAATCAAGCGTTCCATAAGAAAGGATGAGATCGTGGGAGAACTCTTTTTCAGCACACTCAACTGATCAAATTTCGAAAACAGTGATGAAAAAATCTAAAAATGGTAGGTAAAATACGACTAAAAATCGTTAAATTTATATTTTTATTGCACAGGAGCTAATAATGAGGCAATCATGTTGAAATTAACGAGGAATAATTAAATCATTGTCCCCCAACTATGCACCGAATTTGAGCGGGATTGGACATCAAGCGCGTAATTAAATGATGCTTGAAGGAATTTACTTTTGCGCATGCGCTAAACAAAGGAATGATTTGAGAAGTATGGAATTAATAGTAGACTATTTACAGCCTAACCCACACATTCCCTGAAAGTGTCATCAAAATCGGATGAAAACTGTTGAAATTAGGCTAGTTAAAAAAATACATATTCGCTACTAATGATACGATTATGCTGAAATTCCTAGGAAATGCTCAAATTAACCTCTTTCACATATCCTCCAAAATTGAACGAGACGGACAATGCTTGATGGAATTTACGTTTCCGCATGCGTCGAGTGAGGTATTGATTTGGGAACAACGAAACTCATAGGGGACTATCTTCACCCTAACCCACACATTCCATAAAAATGTCATAAGAATCGGTGGAATATTGAGGAAATAAGCTTGTTACAAGGATTTGGATTCTGAAGTTTTTTTTTTCTTTTTTTTTACAAACCTCCCCTCAAAAGCGGAGGGGGCACACTATTGAATTGAAAAATAAACAAATAAAATAAAAAAGTGGGGAGGACGCCCAGGTTTACCCGACGCTGGCTCTAGGGATAAGGGAAGTTGCAGGACGAGGAGGAAGAATGGGATGAAAGGAAGTGCCCTTATAAAATGACCACCAGTTCAAGTAAGAACCTCTCAGGACGCGGGTGGTGATACCACGGAGTACTCCTGCTGAGATGCCCAACTCAAGTAACTCCGTGGCGCTTTTCCCGCACCACACCCCGCGCCATGACAATGTCGCAGCCATGACCTTGATGTTATTAGGTGCCACTACTTTTAGCTCAGATACCGCTTGTTTCAGATCATTTCTATCATATTTACTTCACACGCACACACACACACACACACACACACACACACACACACTCATTCACACACAGAGATAGAGGGAGAAAGACTCGGAACGAAAGTTGTTCAGAATAGTCATTCTTATGAAATGCTTACGTAAAATGCGAATGGAAATTTTAACATAGTAAAAAAACAACAACCGTTTGATTTTAGTGGTGACTACAACTTTTCAATATCTAGAAAGTGAAAACAATGCTTCCGCTACCTATAGGTAGACTTGGGAGCATTCTAAGAGATGAAAGATCATTTAGGTACCAATACTTCAATAGTGGGTATTTCCTCAAGGGACTATGTCACCGGATAGTACCAATATTGGCATTATATCAGCTGATATTTATAAGGGAATTTGTATGTATCACAGCACCTAGCTAGCAGCGCGTAATAATTTGTCTATCTTCTCGCGCTTGGAAATTAGAAGGTGTTTTTCGATGTTTAGCCCTTAGGGAAAACGAACTGTATAACCCACAGCATTGCCGATGGTTTTAATCGATTTTTTGGGATCATAGTTATCATTGACAAGCAAAAAAACATCACTGTTACCTAGAAAGTTTTTGAGATCTCGATTTTTTAATGTTTAGCCCTTTAATGCTACCCATTAGACAACACAAATCGATTTGCTTCACAAATCGATGCCGAGCTTCTAGGACCATTTAAACCCCAAATGCGATTTTTAACGCAAGTTTCATGGAGTTTAGTCTGTGAGAAAAGCCGCAGACAGCTTGGTCGTTTACAAAGTCGATTACAAAAGTTCATTATTTAAAATAATAAACCAAAATTCGTTTTTCCGTCGTACTTACGCCGTCCGAAGCTTTTCCCCGAACTACTGGACCAAACTTTATGAAATTTGATATTGGTAGTTTTTCAATTTGTATTTCCTTAACGGAAGTTAGTGAAAAACGTTGTCTATTATCGATAATCGATTTAACATTGTAACTCTTTATTTTTCGTGAAAATAGACAACGTTTTTCACTAACTTCCGTTTTGTAATGGGTTTCCACAACTTCGTCGCGAGTGATTTAGTTCGTGTTGTATTTCCTTTTCGTTTCTTTCTTTCCTTTCTTTATCTTTTCTAATTTAAATAATAACTATCCATCCATTCTTTTATTGCATTCTGGACATTTTGTTGACTTGGTGAACCTCTATATGTTTCTGACAAATCCGTTATTCAGATGTTTATACATTTTTTCCTGGTCACACCAAAATCTGAAGATGCCCTCAGTTAGAGGACGAAACGTCATCAAATAAAATAATAAATGAAGTAATTTCATTTATTTTTTCCTTGGGCCGCATCCCGACTAATTCGTACAAAACAATTTATGAAATTTGGCTCAAGAATCATCCGTCGTATCAGCTAATATAATTGCGATGTTATTTTCACTTTATGGAAACAAGTTTATTTTAACTCCTATCGCCTATAAATGAAGTTGTAAAGCGTAGGCAAGTGTTTCATTTTGACATTTTATGTCTTTACTTTGGCACATAAACGAAAAAAGCATTAAAAAAAAACTTTTTTTTGACTTGAATTCTGCTTTACACGAAAACGCGGCAGGCCGCTCTACTTTCTCTCTTACTAGCCACTCGCCTCCACGTCCAGCCGGGGGGCAAGCCCCCCGGACCCCCCATTAAATTGCTCGCTTCGCTCGCAAAATGTGGCGTGTAGGGAATTTTGCTCGCTTCGCTCGCAAAGTGTGGCATGTAGGGAATGTTGCTCGCTTCGCTCGCAAACGGTAGATCTCTAAGGGTAGGTTTAACTCCTGTAGGGGATGCTGCTCGCTTGAGGAAGTTATACTGCCCACCCAACTTGGCAGACGTTTTTTTCTGTTGGAAATTCTTACAAACAAATTAAATCTTATAAAACTACGTGGAACCACAAAAAGTTTATTCGGGCATGTTGCTTGCTTCGCTCGCAAGGTATTGCTGTATATTTGTAGGAAAAAATCCGAATTTATTCTGTTGAAATGGCTCTCGCTTCGCTCGCAAGGTACCTATGTGTACCTGCTCGCAACACCCAAACACCGATACCTGTACCTGAGTTATCGAACCCCAAACGTATTACAATCGAACCATGTAGGGGATGTTGCTCGCTTCGCTCGCAAACGATAGATCCCAAAGGGTAGGTTTAACTTCTGTAAGGGATGCTGCTCGCTTCGCTCGCTTGAGGAAGTTATACTGCCCACCCAACTTGGCAGACGTTTTTTTCTGATGGAAATACATACAAACAAATTAAATCTTATAAAACTACGTGGAACCACAAAAAGTTTATTCGGGAATGTTGCTCGCTTCGCTCGCAAGGTAAAAAATCCGAATTTATTCTGTTGAAATGGCTCTCGCTTCGCTGGCAAAGTGTGGCATGTAGGGAATGTTGCTCGCTTTGCTCGCAAAGTAAGGGATGTATACATGCGATGTATTCCAATTGAAACATGTAGGGGATGTTGCTCGCTACGCTCGCAAACGGTAGGTCCCTAAAGGTAGGTTTAACCTCTGTAGGGGATGTTGCTCGCTTAGGCCGCTTGAGGAAGTTATACTGCCCACCCAACTTGGCAGACGTTTTTTTATGTTGGAAATTCTTACAAACAAATTAAATCTTATAAAACTACGTGGAACCACGAAAAGTTTATTAGGGATGCTCGCAACCTTTGTGAAATACCTGAGTCATCGAACCCTTCACATTAATTCTTGAGCCTTCTCTCGTCCACGGCACAATAATTTTAATCGCTTCGCCTCGCTTCCGCTCGCAACCAACTTCCGGTCACTTTTTTCGATATCCGATTTCGAATTCAGATTTGGCGGGATCAAAGCTGTATTTCGCCCGCGAAAACCGTTCCAAAAAACGTACCTTTACGGGGTATATTTTAATGGGAAAAAACGTAGTTTTTCGTCAGACTTTTCGAGAAAACGGGTCCGTACTCTCGCATTTTTTTGACGCATTTCCCGATACTTTTTTCGCGATCCGATTGCGCCGTCGTCTTCCTCGTTCAAAAACCTACGAAACCGGTATTTTTCCGGAATTTTCGACGGCCGTTTAGAGGGGTAGAGGAAGCGGGGAAGTCCAAAAAGCGCACATTAATTCTTACTTCGACCCCCCTCCCGCCCTACGGCCCATGGTTCGGGTGGGATTAGAAAATTTTAAATTCGCTCGTTCCCCCTTTCGGAAAATCCCAAGAAGATCCCCCCACTCGTAGACTCCCCCCACTCAGCCGTTTGGCCGTGCATAGACACGACAGACAAACAGACAAACAAACAGACGGAGTTTCATTCTTATAAATAGTAAAGATGAGAGAAGAGCTATGAGCATTGAAAATGTCTCAGTAATTTTAATGTTTTTTTATTGTTTTAAGTAAAATAACAATTAGAAAACATAAAATAATTATTGACACACAGTTACTGAATTTTCCAATTCTTCCACGAATATGAATTCACAGGTAGGTAATTTTCTGTTGTGGTGCGCGTCTACAATTACCTACTATAGCCAAGATTAACTTCTCAACCAAGTGACAACAAAACAAGCGGCATTGTTTACTATATCCATTTATAAGATAAATAAATATAAATAGAACATGAATAGAAGAACAAGTACGAAAGAAATGCGTGATAAATTGAGAGCTTTCCAACGAGTGGAGAACGATTTTTGTCCGGTGAAAACTAAAAAAGTTTCATTTCCCCAGCAACAGCTTGGTTGTACGAAATCAAATGAAAACCACACCTATCTTGTTTATAGGTTGCGTGACGTTTTTTTCTTTGCGTGACAAAATTTCCAGTTGATCCGTCGACTAAGACATTTTCAATGTCAAAAGCGTTACGATTGGTTTTCTGATGATTTCCGCTTACAACCGAGTCGTTGCTAGATAAATGGTACTTCGTCGTTTTTAATCCCACAAAATTCATTCACCATTCGTTTGAAAGGTCTCGATTTATCCAACCATATTATGTTAACTACTGCGAAGTGCGTGGCCAACAAGCTATGAGCATAGTTATATGAATAATTGTTTACACACAGGTGATAATTCTCAATAATTGATATTGTGAACATGATTGCAACCGCTTGTTAATATCTGATGATTTCATTGAGCAGGTGTTTCGATGATGTGATTCATAGCAGGTGATCCGAACATTGCGAGAACGGTTTGATTTGTGAAGCGGTGGTTAAATCATTTTAATTGGTAATTTCTATACTTTACACTATAGGAAGCTGTAATTTCGTATGTAGCCTCTTTAGGAAATTTACTTGACCATGCCCGGATCAGCTGAGTGGCTCTTAGAGCTAATTTCTATGCTTTACACTCTAGGAAGCTGTAATTTCGTATGTATCCTCTTTAGGATATTTACTTAACGATTCCCAGGGTCCGGATCCGATGAGTGGCTCTTAAAGCTAATTTCTATGCTTTACACTCTAGGAAGCTGTAGTTTCGTATGTAGCCTCTTTAGGACATTTACTTGACGATGCCCAGGGTCCGGATCAGATGGTGGCTCTTTTATTTCTATGCTTTACACTCTAGGAAACTGTAATTTCGTATGTAGCCTCTTTAGGACATTTACTAGACGATGCCCAGGGTCCGGATCATTTCAATAGGTAAAAATCATTTTAATTGGTAATTTCTATACTTTACACTCTAGGAAGCTGTAATTTCGTATGTAGCCTCTTTAGGACATTTACTTGACGATGCCCAGGGTCCGGATCAGATGGTGGCTCTTTTATTTCTATGCTTTACACTCTAGGAAACTGTAATTTCGTATGTAGCCTCTTTAGGACATTTACTAGACGATGCCCAGGGTCCGGATCAGCTGAGTTGCTATTAGAGCTTGCATACGAGTCTGCAAATAAAGACAAAAAATGTCCCAATGTGTTGCAGACTAGTATGCAAGCGTTTCTGATGATTATCGAATACAACCTTATCGTTTTCAAGATGATTGTGCGCACTTTATGTTAAAATACAACCGATTCGTTGCTAGGTTATGTCAGTAATTTGCAGGTCTGCCCTTGTTAAGGTTATCCAATATGCAAATAATTAACCATATAGTAATTAGCAGCGTTTTTATTTTTATTCATTGTTTTCGGGTTTTTTTTTTTTTTTTTTTTTTTTTTTTTTTTTTTTTTTTTTTTTTTTTTTTTTTGGATTTTACGCAACTTAACCGCAACAAATTTTAAGGAGGTTAAAAAAATGTCGATTACAAAGGTTTATTATACTGAAAATAAAAATCCAAAAGAGTAGTTGTGCTTTGAGTCTTGAGCGCAATATTTTTGTACTTTATAAAATTAAATTATGTTCGTTTATAACACTCAACAATAAATGTGGTGTGTGTGTGTGTGTGTGTGTGTGTGTGTGTGTGTGTGTGTGTGTGTGTGTGTGTGTGTGTGTGTGTGTGTGTGTGTGTGTGTGTGTGTGTGTGTGTTTCATACAATTTTATGGATCTTACCTCCTTCTTAACTTAATAAAAATCATAACTAATGTAAGCTATGTAATTACAGGTTAAAATGATTTATTTCATTTGATAACAATAAGCCCACCCGCCAGAGTCATATTGTAATAAAGACCTGTTTCAAAGTGTTTGACCCTTCTAACGGATCCGTCCGTCTATCCCAGGATTACACAGTTTCCTATTACAATTGCAGAACAGGGAACTTTCAGCTTTGATCTCCAAATTGGACCCCGTTGCCGAAGAGCCCTTTAACATTATTTCTGACACGTACAAAGAAAAGCAGCCAACAGCTACATAAGGGTATCCAGCCTCCCCCGACAATCAACTATTTCCTATCGAATCGCATCTCTCACACTACCCCCCCCCCCCCCCCCCTTTGATTTTCTTCCCCCGTGGTCGTGATTTCTCAGGATTAGTAAGAATAAATTTCATTACTGTAAAAAGAGGAAATCCTTTGGTTGGCTTTAAGGGAAGGTTTTATTACATCGTATTTCAAGAAATTTTCCATTCATTGCTGTTCGCTCATCCTTATTTCTCATAGACCCCCATTTGAAGTAGATCAGTTCTATCATAGAACATGTTTTTGCATGACCTTTCCATTAGAAAACGTTGCAAAACCTCATCTTGCAATAATTATGCCACAAAAGAAGCGCGGGCAAAATCAGTGATGTTTGCTTGCAACCAATTGGTTGCTAGGGCCTTGCAACCTTATATTTCAGACCCGCAAAAATGTTCACACTTGCTAGAAAGCTTGATTTGTCAAACAGTTTTCCTTGCTCCTTCTAGTCACCCAATCCCATAATATCATCTTTCACATTTTTTATTTGTTAATCCACATTTATTGTAATTTTTACCTAGGAATCCTTCATTACCCATTATACAACAACTCAACACGAGACTCAAATTTTCGAAATGTGGCTTAATTTTGGTTATTAAGATGGGGAAGTATGGGATAAAGCTGATCAGTTGAGTTAAATTTGATTCTGAAGCTTGTGATATGTTTCATCATTCCATCAATTAGGCGAAATACTTTTTCTACGCCCCAATGGATTAAATTGAAATTATATGTAACCCCCCCCCCCCCTTCCCCACTACAACCATGGATCAGGATACAAAACAAATAGAAAAATATCTTTACGAACCATAGAACTGATACACATACAATATGTAAGTGTCCACGTCTATCTATCTGTCACTCACTCCGACAGTCTGTAAATCTTTTCTGGTCATATTGTCTGTACATGAGGATTTTTGCAGATTTCCTTTGAAAATGTTCTCTTTTATCATTATTTGTGCTCAAAAATTTATGGCAATCAATCTTTTCCTTATTGGTATATTGCAATAATGACGATTTTAGCCAGTTTGAGTGATTTTGAAACACATTTCACAGGAATTTGAATATATTTTATGCACACAAAAATGTATAGTTCAAATTCATGACTAACAGACTTTATCTAAAATGTAAGCTGCTGTAATCATTGGCAATAAAAACCAAACCAGCCTTGGCTTCATTTTAATACTTTCTTTCATACATTCAAATCTCTAGTAGGAATTCAAAACCTTCAACCCTTAGAAACAGATACCTTTCTTGCCGGAAAATATCGTCAAATGGTTTTTTTTTTTTTTTTTTTTTTTTTTTTTTTTTTTTTTTTTTTTTTTTTTAATGTGAAAGATCTTTTCCTCGTGAGTATGGAAGTATGGTTTAGTAGCATTGTGAACAGCCAATGTGTGAGGAGGAACAGCCATCCGTTTGGTCTCATTCGATTCCTCGAATTCAAGTTTATCAAAACTAATTTTTAAAAAACTTGTTTCAACCACTTATCTTTTCTACTTGGATATTAGTTCTTGATTAACTTCAACCATTACTTGATTTTTGAGCCATCTCACGAGAACTTCAGAACATAAGTTTGAAAGAAGAGTTTGAAAAGTATGGCGGGTGAAGAACGGGAAAATGAACGAGTTTTTTTCTCCCGATTTTCGGAATAAAAGTTTCCTTAAATGCAATCCATCAAATTTTGAGGGGGATAAAAATTGGGTTTCTAAATCAATCACAAAGATACAAAATCAGAAACAATAGATTGAAGGGTCGTAAGGTCAATGACGTTTGGTTGTAATGGAGTTCTAGTTTGAAAGCTTTTCCAGAAGATGTAAGTTAATATATGGCAAACTAATAATAATAATAATGATAATAAAACAAAATAGAGCAGTAATTCATATTATCTCTCTTATTTCCTCTTCTCATTAGGGCTCGTTCTTGTAAAACCACAATATTTATCCACTCTACCTGACTGGACTACGTGGGCGGGTTTCACTGGTAATTATAACGACGTGTGGAAACAACGTACATTTTAAATGGTACATATGTATCATGCAGTGCATCATTGTAAAATTGCATACTCTGGTGTCATCTATCCACAAGAAACTTGAAACATTTGTTTTAGGATTGAGCCTTCTTAATTTTTTGGTTGTGTTCAAGGTTTGAAAACATAACATTCTGGAGCACAACTAAATCACCATACAGGAATTAGAATAAATACCATGGTATGGGAGAAGCAACCTCGATGAAATCCTAAAAATATCTTCAAATTCATCCGACAGACATATGATGATCTTAACGACAGATAGAAAGACGCGGAACATGTTATTCAGAAATCAGTTAAACCCGAAATGAACCTATGTCATACGATTTCATTCAGGAAGTATCTTCGCTTCACATAGTGACTTCAATAAATGAATATGTGTTATGGGTAGCAGGTGTGACAAGAATGAAGCCCAGATAAGAGTAAAATCACCGTGCAAAGTTCTGTAGTGAACGATGTTCGAACGATAAGTTTACAAGATGGAATAAAACTGACGGAAGGAGATATGTAAGTAAAGTGCTGTATTCAGAGAAAATATTATGGTATCTAGTAGTTCTTCCATGAATTGAGCAGAAGTTCTGCCGAACGCTGCTGCGGTTGCAGTGCTGCTTAAAGATAGCGTGCCTTCAAATCGCGTTCTTTAGAGAGAGACGAACACTATATGTGTACCCGAGTATACCGCCGCTTCACCATTCACGCGGCTTGGATACTTTAGTTTTCAAGACACGTCAACTTAATATGTTTATTCAACGAAGCGTGTACCTAGGGCTTCTCAGTACGGATAAGGTTGGGGAAATTGGCCCGTGAAAAATGTGGAGCCATGTGTAATAAATTCCCGGCTTTCCAACGAGTGGGGAACGATTTTTGTGGTAACGGAAATCAGGAAGTTATATTCTTCTAAGCAACGAATGGTTGTTCACAAACTATAAGAATATAGAAAAGTAAGACATTTTTTTAGTTTCTACCAAATGGTAATTGTTTATAACTCATTATTGACTTGGCATGGAACTCAGCTGCGTTGATTTGTATAGCAGATTAGGCAGACCAAAATGCTTGCATGAAATGAGAGCCAACAAGAAGTGAATGATTTTTGTAGGATAGAAAATGATAAAATTACAGTTACCTTAGAGCTGGTCGGTTGTATGAAAAACGTTAGAAATTTTGTGTGACATTTTGTGACAGAATTTACAAATTACTCCGAGCCATAAGTCATATTCTTGTCAAGAGCTAGTTGATGTTATGACTTCGAAGAACAAAAATTATTCAACCTCCTGGGTTTCAAGGAGCTCTGAAACGCAAAATGTGAGTTGTAATTTTGGTTTACAGGTTTAGTTTTACCCCTTCATCAAAGGAGAACACATTAAGGCTAAATATCCCAGGTTTAGTTCTGATAGCTGCCACCACGTTGTGCTTCAAAATGAGCTAAAACTATTTCCGAAAATGTGACAAAACGACTTGTCCGATTTTCGTTCTGAAACATTGATTGTAAACCATGTGTACTTAGAATTTATATGACATTCTTAGTTTATTTCGTATTATCTTTTTTCTTCTTAATTTACCACGACATTGAACACTTGAAACAAATGTTAATTCATGAGTTCCAACATTCAGCCGCACAAGGGAGTTTCAGTAAGTAGGTTATATTATGAACAATATTGTACGAATTGTATGGTGCTTAAAAACGAGCATCACTACGCAATAGTGCTTATATTTGTGAACACTCCAGTTATTTTGTTGTACTTACAAGAGGAAAAAGGAATCTTTCAAAGTTGCCTTGGACATTATAAGTGCCGAGCAAAGAGGTAGGTAGTCGAGAAAAGTGGGTCAATTTAAAAGAGAGCCCTTAACTTTCTTCTATGCGATCAGAGACTAACAAACGTTGACTCTTCGTATCTTGAGAAACGTTTCAAGCGATTGTTGGAGCGGACAACCGAAGACGTTGGTAATAAGTCCTTAGTGAATCCTCTTGAAAATCGTCCTTTGAAAGAAGATATACGCAAGACAGATGTAAATCTAGATTTCAAATTGTAGAACGACCTGGATACTGATGCATTATTCAACAGCCTTTCCGGAGCAATGTTCAACGACTTGACGTAACAGAGCCTTTTTTTCCCCCCAAGAAATAGAAGTTGGGAAGGGAACAGATAAAATATTCAATATAATTGACGTTAGTAATTCGGAGTAGGAGGTTACTACACATTGGAGATCTTCAAGATTATTTATCTGCTTACCTTCCGCAGAGAAAAGTGTTCACTTGTACTCATAGATATAACATGATGATAATAGTTAGACAATTTTTGAGGTGCTACCATGAAGTGAGATTTGGTAATTTTTTCGTGTGGGTAAAAAATAAGAAGATCAATTTTCTGTGTTTGTTTCTAAGGTAATGGATTTGAAAAATGCCTGCATCGTATTATAGTAGGATGTTGAAGGAGTCAGCAAAAATTTTACTGCTCTATCGATGACTGTACAATACTTTTTGCACATTTGAATCATCGCATTCTATTGGATCGTTCCTCTGTATAATACATTCTAGCAGTATTACCACTGGCAACGTTCCTGTGTACCACCAGTGGCACACATATCACTAGCAACGCATGAACGTACCACCGGTTTGGGAACCAAACTGTTTAGTTGGGGTTGTAGATAGCAGTTTCTATGTCGACCTAAACGTCTTATTTTGAAATTATTTTCATCGGAATTTTCTTGTCACAAAATCATGTTTCATCATTTTAGTTACCTAATGATATACTAATGACACTACTGATGACGCCGGGTATATTTAACTTTTATCACTGAATGTGTTTCAGCCTTGGCATCTCCCACCAAAAACGAAACGAAACGATGTGTTGCAACCAGGGGAGTATTTACAGGGGGGGCGAAAGGGACCGGACCCCCCCCCCCCCCCCCCCCCAGGAGGACGTTCTGTATTCGTCAATTTTCACAATTTTCATTTCTTTATTTCTCTTTCAGCTTTTTCAAAATACTTTTCACTGAATACCTAGAAAAAACAGTGACATAAAAAAACCGAACACAAAAAAATCTATGTTGAAAAACAAGGTATACAGGGCCGGCCTGAGGGGTGTGCGACGTATGCAGACGCACACTCGAGCCTTTTTTTGGAGGGGCATAAAATTGGTCAATTTTGGTTTAAAAAAATGAATTTGGCAAATTTTTATAAATTGATTTAAATGTTGGGCAGAAATATTTAAACTAGGAGGAACTTTGTCTCAAAACTATTATAGTTGAATATCAGGGGAAAACCGTATATACTCCCCAATGAGTTCTGAAACACAGTAGTCTGATGACCTTGACCAAGGTCCATGGTCAGTAGAGCAGTCGTCTGCCCGTGTGGTCCTGAAGTTGATAAAAACTTACCTCAAGTCAACATGGTCTCAAGAAAGACTTAACTGCCTTTCAATTTTATCAATTGAAAACGAGCTGCATCAGTTAATTGATTATTTGGGCATATTTAATTCATTCTTTGAAATGAAAGCAAGAAAAGCCCTTGATTATATAATGTATAATAAAAGAGACCATGTGTCTATCTTAATAGTTATTAAACTTTTGTTGTGTGTGAGCCATTATTAAACTGTGTAAATATTGGTTCACTAGGTTCACTATCTTTATTTTATTTTGCCCATGCGATATGGAAATTTATGTTGAGTCCGGCGGACGGTGATTCCCGCGTGATGAAAAAGCGCAAACTTCAGGAATAGTTTCAGAATGCCTCAAAATGGATTTCAAGAAGAAATTATGAATTTAAAATTTTCATAGACATTGCAATAGCTTCATTTTTTACGAAAATTCGCTAAAACCGCGTTTCGTGCGATCTTTGTGTCCTCAAGCAGTAATATTATTTGCTATTCTAATGATGAGTATACAAATTATGATTTAGCATTCATGAAAAAGCCCAAGGACTCAAAGTGAATGACGTAAAGCCTTACGAAACAAGCCACGGACAGATAGATGCCAAGCATTATTTACAGAACCCTTTTCGGATCTTGAAATTCCTATCAAGATTACCGAGATTCGTCCAGAAAAGGATTCCATAATGTCCTTTGATAGAAAGGTTCCATCGTTCCATGGTATGGCGCTCGATCGAGACAACGGATAAAATCACAAAGGAACTCCCTTATCAATAAATGGAGTTTGTTATACCTTGGTTACCTACAGTGGTCGATCTTTTATGTCGTTATTTTCATTTTTTAAAAAGCCGCGGTTAAGGAATAAAGTACCATAGACTTCGTTCTATAATGCTTCTTTAATATCGGTTCATTCAATATTCAAACATTTACTCTCATCAATTAAAATTAATACTATATTTATAATATGCTATTAAAAGTTATATACTCATCGATGACCTCTACAAAATTAAGTTAAGACAATCTGTTAGGAAATCGTTTTACACGGAATATTTTTTAAAGCTTTTCCCGTTCAACTAATAGTTGCTATGGAGTTGTAACTTGATCATTCTCCAACCCACGACAAATAGCTACTGTAATTATTAAACTACTAGAGGAGAGGCTGGGCCGCGACGTAGTACGTGGATACTCTAACAGTCTAACCCATTTGTTAATATCCAAGGATGCACAACTAGTAGCGTTTCTAGCGGCAATAACGTCAAACCTTATCTTAATCAAACAATCTTATCACTCAGATTTGTTTATTGTTCATACATACTCCAAAAGCCTCTTCATGTTTGTTCGATTTGATTCCGTTTTCACCTATCCCGATTTGATTCCTACCTGCATGCATACAGGGTGTTTACACTTATGATTGTTAACCAAGGGCTCGATTCCACAACTAATTTCCAATAAAACGTTCCTCTTCGCATTTTCTTTTAACCCTTGATTTTTTTTTTTTTTTTTTTTTTTTTTTTTTTTTTTTTTTTTACTGTCAAAGTTTTTTTTCGTGTTTTCGACCTTATATTACTAGAATGGTCATATCCCCCCTAATTTACCTTAAAAAAAGAATAAAAAAATTGAATCAAAACAAAAAAAATAATCTAAAAATCTTAAATAATCTAATCTTAAGAATATATATATCGTTGGAAAGATCGTTAAATTTCCTATCTTCCTAACGTATTTGGATTCTTTTTACAGTAGGCCAAATAGGCGAAAAGATGGACTAAACACGAGAGTTTCTCACTTTTTGAAAATTTGATTTTTTTTAAGGTGCGTTAAGTATTTTTTTTAAATTGTAAAAACTGTACGGCTTGCAGGAAAAACTTGCCTAAAATTTGCTTTCCAACGGTATAATCAACTTTTATTTTACTTCGTTAATTGGCGGAGGAAATAATAGTTGTATGTTGAAAAACGTCGTTTTAACACAGAATGTGTTTTAGCCATGGACTAACTAGCCGAAAATGGAACGCGGGATGGTAACGAAATGTGTGACGGATGATTTTCACGTACAACCGAGTCGTTGCTAGGGAAATGGTACTTCGTCGTTTTTCATCCCACAAAATTCGTTGACCATTCGTTCGAAAGCTCTCGATTTATCCAACAATATTATGTTAACTACTGCGAAGTGCGTGTCCAACAAACTGAGTTATGAGCATGGTTATATAAATAATTGTTTACACACAGGTGATCATTCTCAATAATTGATATTGTGAACATGATTGCAACCGCTTGTTAATTTCTGATGATTTCATTGAGCTTGTGTTTCGATGATTTGATTCATAACAGGTGATCTGAGTATTACGAAAAGAGTGAAGCGGAGGTTAAATAATTTGAATAGGTAATTTCTATACTTTACACTCTAGGAAGCTGTAATTTCGTTTGTAGCCTCTTTAGGACATTTACTTGACGATGCTCAGGGTCCGGATCAGATGTGTGGCTCTTAAAGCTAATTTCTATGCTTTACACTCTAGGAAGCTGTAATTTCGTATGTAGCCTCTTTAGGACATTTACTTGACGATGTCCAGGGTCCGGATCAGATGAGTGGCTTTTAAAGCTAATTTCTATACTTTACACTCTAGGAAGCTGTAATTTCGTATGTAGCCTCTTTAGGACATTTACTTGATAAATCGCTCTTGATTTATCACGAATTTATTTCGTATTTTTTTTCGTAGTTTCATACTATAACTATATAAATTGATGTTATAAATGAATAGTAAACAATGACGCTTGTTTGGTTGTCACTTGGTTGCGCGACAACGCAAACACATTCTGTGTTTCAATAATTTCGTCCGAAGTATGTAAATAGAGGTAACCGGGGGTCCAGGGGGCTTGCCCCCTGGCGAGGCGCGGAGCGCCGAGTTTTCTTCTATGAAATCGAGGGTTTTCGTGAAAAATGCTAGAAAATACAAGTTCGGGCACGGTTTCTTCGTATTTTTTCACGCTGAATCGAATGGTAACACTCGCAGATCTCTTCAACTACGTTATTACCGCGTATTACACTTTAACTAACTAACTTTCACTCCTAGAGTGAAAAGGAGTGAATTTAGCTCACTCAGCTGATGAGTACAGAGCCTATCAGTTTATTCGTTTCTCGATGTCCCCCAGAGGCACCCTATCAAATTTCAAATTCCTAGTGTGAATAGGAGAGAATGTAAATAAGTCAGCTGACCTGGTTGGCCGTTTTTTAAAAAATGTTCTTTTACACAAACCATCCCCGTGCCATCCCAATCATTTAGCAAAAAACCCCGTTCGAATCCGTCCATGAGTTTGAGCGTGAATAGATATTGAATGATTGAATTGATTTATAGAATAGATATTGTTGTACTGATAAATAAGTTCTATGAAAAACTTCAATAACATGATGGACTTGTTCTGTGGTAAAATGCTTTTCTCAGAATCTATACCCGACTATGGGTTAGAGGTCGAGTTTTAAGGTTTATTTGGTTGGCTGTTTAATGGGGTTTCGCTCCGTTTCTATGAATAAATTATCCAAACTGGTGAATTTTTAATTAATTCAATTTCGTTATAACGCAAGAGGGTCCGATACGTTTCGGCACATTCTTTTAGATAACTTTCTGGCTAACTTTTTCCAGACTTCACAAAATGAAATTTTGAGCTTTATTAGGAGAGTTTTTTTTCTTCCAACCTATTTATTTTTTAATACACACAATTATGTTCCTTTTTCATCTTCTAGTTTGTTGTTCTGGAGATCGATGATGAATTGTCGGATCAATATTAGATTATAACATGTGATTCCTTCATGAGGGGGGTCCGGGTTTTGGATTAAAAACATGAAACGGAACGGCATTGCGATCATGGAATGTTCGTAAAGTCACAGTTTTGGGATCATGACAAAACACTAACGTTTAATGGAATGTCGGAAAAAATTTCCCCGGAATATATTTTCCAGTGGGACGTCCTTCTAGAAAACGTTTCTCCAACCGAGTCAAACGCCAGGAAAATGGATTTTCTGTAAAATGCATTTTACGTAACCGCACAACATAAATACACAATATGATACTTAATTATACAAAATAAACATAGTATTAATAAATAGATACAATTTTATGCTCACAGGAATTCGGGCTATACACGAAATACAAGGAAGACCCGATTTTAGCTTATCCCTGGAATGGAAGAAAGAGTCATTTTGACCCTTTTAAATATAAAAACTATTGACGTGTGGCTGGTAATTGGGGGAGCTCCCCCCCCCCCCCCCCCCCCCCCCCGAGATATGCTTGTCCCACTTGGTCCTCTCAGTGTTGTACAAGTTCCGCGGTGCGTTTGACCTCCTATAGCTCCGCATATTGATGAGAGGTAAAAGCCATCACGTCAAATTGACTCTTTCTTGCAATCAGGTGTTGTAACACTGCCAATTTGTCTCATTCCATCCATTCATGCTCTCACATTTGGAGTCTTGGTGACTCCTTCTTCCAATGAGCGTTCCTTCTTTTAGTAACATTGATTCTTATTTCCATCGAATGTTCCTTGTTGTTAGTCATATTGACTCCACTTTCATCCATTGCCTACTTCTGGGAGCAGCAAAATTCATTTCGTTTTCTATTCCTCTGTCCAGGTGAAAGTAAATTTCTGGCATGGGAGTGAGTTATGAAGAGATGAAGCGACGCCGAATCACTCTAGTAGGAGTATGGGGAAGGTAGATAAGCTGATTTTTACTGTACCTCACCGCCCTTCATTTGACACCCAACATGCCTATTTATTACAGGTCAGGATTCTGGCAAGGGAAACGACGGTAACACACACAAGCAGTAGTTTGGGAAGATATAACAGCTGTTCCTGAGTAACGCAGCAATATGAGTCAAGCAGTAATATTATTTGCTATTCTAATGATGAGTATACAAATTATGATTTAGCATTCATGAAAAAGCCCAAGGACTCAAAGTGAATGACGTAAAGCCTTACGAAACAAGCCACGGACAGATAGATGCCAAGCATTATTTACAGAACCCTTTTCGGATCTTGAAATTCCTATCAAGATTACCGAGATTCGTCCAGAAAAGGATTCCATAATGTCCTTTGATAGAAAGGTTCCATCGTTCCATGGTATGGCGCTCGATCGAGACAACGGATAAAATCACAAAGGAACTCCCTTATCAATAAATGGAGTTTGTTATACCTTGGTTACCTACAGTGGTCGATCTTTTATGTCGTTATTTTCATTTTTTAAAAAGCCGCGGTTAAGGAATAAAGTACCATAGACTTCGTTCTATAATGCTTCTTTAATATCGGTTCATTCAATATTCAAACATTCACGCACAATGAACTCTCATCAATTAAAATTAATACTATATTTATAATATGCTATTAAAAGTTATATACTCATCGATGACCTCTACAAAATTAAGTTAAGACAATCTGTTAGGAAATCGTTTTACACGGAATATTTTTTAAAGCTTTTCCCGTTCAACTAATAGTTGCAATGGAGCTTTAACTTGCTCATTCTCCAACCCACGACAAATAGCTACTGTAATTATTAAACTACTAGAGGAGAGGCTGGGCCGCGACTTAGTGTGGCGTACGTGGATACTCTAACAGTCTAACCCATCTGTTAATATCCAAGGATGCACAACTAGTAGCGTTTCTAGCGGCAATAACGTCAAACCTTATCTTAATCAAACAATCTTATCACTCAGATTTTTTATTGTTTATCCATACTCCAAAAGCCTCTTCATGTTTGTTCGATTTGATTCCGTTTTCACCTATCCCGATTTGATTCCTACCTTCCTACCTACATGCATACAGGGTGTTCACACTTATGATTGTTAAACCTAGGGTTCGATTCCACAACTAATTTCCAATAAAACGATCCTCTTCGCATTTTCTTTTAACTCTTTTTTTTTTTTTTTTTTTACTGTCAAAGTTTTTTTCGTGTTTTCGACCTTATATTACTAGAATGGTCATATCCCCCCTAATTTACCTTAAAAAAAGAATAAAAAAATTGAATCAAAACAAAAAAAATAATCTAAAAATCTTAAATAATCTAATCTTAAGAATATATATATCGTTGGAAAGATCGTTAAATTTCCTATCTTCCTAACGTATTTGGATTCTTTTTACAGTAGGCCAAATAGGCGAAAAGATGGACTAAACACGAGAGTTTCTCACTTTTTGAAAATTTGATTTTTTTTAAGGTGCGTTAAGTATTTTTTTTAAATTGTAAAAACTGTACGGCTTGCAGGAAAAACTTGCCTAAAATTTGCTTTCCAACGGTATAATCAACTTTTATTTTACTTCGTTAATTGGCGGAGGAAATAATAGTTGTATGTTGAAAAACGTGGTTTTTTCTATGAAATCGAGGGTTTTCGTGAAAAATGCTAGAAAATACAAGTTCGGGCACGGTTTCTTCGTATTTTTTCACGCTGAATCGAATGGTAACACTCGCAGATCTCTTCAACTACGTTATTACCGCGTATTACACTTTAACTAACTAACTTTCACTCCTAGAGTGAAAAGGAGTGAATTTAGCTCACTCAGCTGATGAGTACAGAGCCTATCAGTTTATTCGTTTCTCGATGTCCCCCAGAGGCACCCTATCAAATTTCAAGTTCCTAGTGTGAATAGGAGAGAATGTAAATAAGTCAGCTGACCTGGTTGGCCGATTTTTAAAAAATGTTCTTTTACACAAACCATCCCCGTGCCATCCCAATCATTTAGCGAAAAACCCCGTTCGAATCCGTCCATGAGTTTGACCGTGAAGGTCTATAATGTCATTCTATAAACGACATTACTCATTTATAGAATAGATATTGTTGTACTGATAAATAAGTTCTATGAAAAACTTCAATAACATGATGGACTTGTTCTGTGGTAAAATGGTTTTCTCAGAATCTATACCCGACTATGGGTAAGAGGTCGAGTTTTAAGGTTTATTTGGTTGGCTGTTTAATGGGGTTTCGCTCCGTTTCTATGAATAAATTATCCAAACTGGTGAATTTTTAATTAATTCAATTTCGTTATAACGCAAGAGGGTCCGATACGTTTCGGCACATTCTTTTAGATAACTTTCTGGCTAACTTTTTCCAGACTTCACAAAATGAAATTTTGAGCTTTATTAGGGGAGTTTTTTTTCTTCCAACCTATTTATTTTTTAATACACACAATTCTGTTCCTTTTTCATCTTCTAGTTTGTTGTTCTGGAGATCGATGATGAATTGTCGGATCAATATTAGATTATGACATGTGATTCCTTCATGAGGGGGGTCCGGGTTTTGGGTTAAAAACATGAAACGCAACGGCATTGCGATCATGGAATGTTCGTAAAGTCACAGTTTCGGGATCATGATAAAACACTAACGTTTAATGGAATGTCGGAAAAAATTTCCCCGGAATATATTTTCCAGTGGGACGTCCTTCTAGAAAACGTTTCTCCAACCGAGTCAAACGCCAGGAAAATTGATTTTCCGTAAAATGCATTTTACGTAACCGCACAATATGATACTTAATTATACAAAATAAACATAGTATTAATAAATAGATACAATTTTAAAAGCCATCACGTCAAATTGACTCTTTCTTGCAATCAGGTAGTTGTAACACTGCCAATTTGTCTCATTCCATCCATTCATGCTCTCACATTTGGAGTCATGGTGACTCCTTCTTCCAATGAGCGTTCCTTCTTTTAGTCACATTCATTCTTATTTCCATCGAATGCTCCTTGTTGTTAGTCATATTGACTCCACTTTCATACTTTTCCTACTTCTTGGAGCAGCAAAATTCATTTCGTTTTCTATTCATCTTCCCAGGTGAAAGTAAATTTCTGGCATGGGAGTGAGTTATGAAGAGATGAAGCGACGCCGAATCACTCTAGTAGGAGTATGGGGAAGGTAGATAAGCTGATTTTTACTGTACCTCACCGCCCTTCATTTGACACCCAACATGCCTATTTATTACAGGTCAGGATTCTGGCAAGGGAAACGACGGTAACACACACAAGCAGTAGTTTGGGAAGATATAACAGCTGTTCCTGAGTAACGCTCAAAATACAGCTGATAAAGTGAGTTGGCGTCGTTACATCACCCGACTCCATACCATAACACAATTTTCTTGTGTCATCACAATTTTTGTGATAACAATTTGTAATGCCAATAAAAAATCTATCTATCTATCTAGTTACTGCCAAATTCATCTGTCATATCAACTGATTTTAACAAGGTCAGCTTCGTTTGTCTTTTCACTTTTGAAAGCGAGCTCTCACTTCTTTGTTTAAGTTTTACAGTTTCCACAGCACTACAACTGTTGCAGATCCCACATTACTCCAACTCCCCTTTGTCTCAGTGTCAGTTAGATACTCAATGTATGTTAGTGACTCAATTTGCATCGATAGATCAGCTATTTCTTCCCCTCTCAAAACAGCTGATCTAACTTCCCTAAACTGCTACTAGAGTGATACTAAAGTTTCTTGTCAATATTTTAATATTCAATGTAGGAATATATAGCTCCGATGAGAGTGTCCATAGTAAATTAATCGAGGAACCATCAGGTTTTTGTTGATTAAGTAGAGTTGGAGGCTGATCCTGATTACGATGCCGAAACAAGTGATGATGAGGGAGTGATGTCAACGAATTTGACTTAGATGCAGTTGAGGAGGCTATCGATACAGCCGTAGCCAACTACAAAGAACATGAAAACGTTGGCTTACAGGAGACCAGCAGAAAATGAAAAGGAGGAAACATAAAGGGAAGAGAAAAGAGAAGGAAAACAGACAACGCCTCTGAAAATGACAATAATAACATTTTTTAGTTTCCATCGATGGAGACTTCACTCGAGTAAGAGAAGATAAAAGGATAGCTAAGAGTGAAGAATGTAATTCCTATTATGTTTTATACGACCGACATTCTTTGTTTGGGGTCAAAGTCTATCTTGTCCTTGTCAAAATATTAAGTCGAATTTGTTGATTTACCTAGGTATAAGAGTATGAAGGCAAAGCTCAAGTCTGAATTTTGGCCTTTTGTTCCCATCATAAAAACATTGAGATTTATTCTGTCGATTTTCTCTCACTACCTATTATACGTAAAACAACAATAGAGTGCCATTTCAATTTAGAAACACTTCAAATTAGTTGAATTAACGTGCTATTGCATTTTATGAACGAAACCCTGATTGATTTATGTTTTACGCGCGAAAAAAAGCGAAACGAGGAAAAAACAGACTATTATGTCAATAAAGCGGAATGAAACTGCCTGGAGAGAGACATAAATAACTCAAAAACATCTTGATCATAAAATCAAAAAACATCTTCATACAAATGTATTGTATGAAGAAAATTGCATGTATCACATGCACAGAATGCGTTTTTTGCAGAGGAGTCAAAATGACTCCTATTTCTTCCAACAAAGGGGGTCCAAGTATTTCTTCCATTCCAGGGTTATAGTGTAGGAGCCTCGATGCCCTCACATCCCTACCCGTGGTATAAGGCTTCTGAAAGATACTGCTCCCAAGGGTTCTGAAGCACTAGTGGACTATTTCGACTACACGTCGAACGGTAGTTTCGCAGCCAGGAGAAGGTGATTCAGACGAAGCTGACTGCAAATAATAGAATTACCTACCTTCCTATGTACGTATACTTATACGTATGTACGTCCTATGTAAGTATAAATACTTTGTGACGACCTAAGTAAGTGACCTATTTAGTATATACTGCATGGATTGCATTACAATAACAGTTATGCTACAGTTTTGTTAATTATTTCATTCAAGTTTCGCTTGGGGAATTTTTCGGGGTTGCAAACTTGACAGGAGAAATATTTTTCAGGAGAACCTCCCCCGACGAAATCTTTTCCGATTGCCCGTTTATTGGCGAAGTTCGTAGTTCTCAGGTTGGTCCCATTTGGAACATAGGCCCCACCAAGTGGTGGGGAAAACGAGCTGTCCTCTTCGATATAATTTGTATAAACGTAGTAACTAAATGCTACACCCTGTACGGGAGCAATATACATTACAGTTGTGATGGCAATGTACACAATTTGAGGTTACAATGCTTAATGCGAAAAAGTTTTTGAAGCCATAGCCCCACTTCAGTTTTCTTACTACAACAGGACCTTGTTCCCTTTTATGCGACGATACCATGATTTTTAAAGATTAAAAGTACACTTTTAAAGTTTAAAATCCGGAAAACTTTATGAAATGGCAGCTTTTTCAAAATCCACATGCATTATTTTTCTACCTTGGCATGCGACAAGCCAGAATCTTAACACTCCTCCAAAATCTGGTGTATTCTTCTTTAGTCTTCTGATTTTGATATCAAACTTCATTAGATTATTGACAATAAATTTAATTTCTTAAAAAGATAACTCTATTGCATTAGTAGTTTGAATCTTCGTAATTCAGCGATCCGGTTGATCTCATTTGATTCTTTAAAATAAAATTTACCAGTAACCAACACTTGGTATTTGTAGTTCTAAATGAAGATACCAACGAGGATAATCGAAATCGCTCGAATCCTAATATCTCCAATGTTGAGAAATAGTATTTTTCACATTTCAAGTCTTTGCTTTGGCACACAACCACAAAAACGTTACTTTTAAGCAAAAACCCTTTTTATGGGTGAAAAAAGTTTCTTATTATTCTCACTTACAACCAAATCGTTTATATAGGAATTGTATCTTTATCACTTTTCATCTTTCATCAGTCGTTAGAAAGCTCTTGATTTTCCTGTAACATCACGACATCTCACGCTACCGTTACCCGTCACAGCTCGCAGGTTACAAGTTTGGTATGATGTCAAAACTTGTTTGGGCTTAGTAACCTTTTATTTAGGCATTCGAAGGACCTTCCCTCTTGTTTGAAGCACAAACGAGTTCAGGTGACGAAGGCGCACTCATAGCGGTGGCAATTTTCATTCTTATATTCCTGAACGACATTTCCATTGAGGTTTTTGAATGCGTCACAGTGTCACGAATTGTACAAAACTGGATTTATAAAGGTTGATTGCAGGTAATTTTGCGATCAAATATGTAGGGAAGCGCTTCGTGTTTAATATTAGCCGGTAGGGCTTAAGTAGGTACAAGTGACCGGGGGTGCAGGGGTCTGGCCCCGAGCCGAGGCGCACAGAGCAGAGTTTTTGAAAGAAAATGGGTAATTAGGACGTTATATTATTATATTCATCCTAGTGGCAATTGGTTGTAGGTGATATATTAGTGACATTTTTGAAAATACGTGACATTTTTGTGTCGGGTGAAAACCTGAATGACCCCCCCCCCCCCCGAGCTACGATATATATCCATTCCATGTCAAAACTAATTGCGTTCACGTTAATCAACTCAATCAATTTATTAATGATTGAACACCTGCCTCGTAACTCTTGAATCACACGATATAGAGAAAAAACTAAAATTGTTTACTAATAACTTCAAGCATCAACGACAGTATTCTTATTTCAATGGGTTTCGAAAACCTGATTTTTTGAGAATTTTTGTTTGAAAAAAAGTCGATTTTCTATTACAACCAATAAATAAAAATCAAGTATCATGTTTCTCTCGTCGTAATGTTACTAAATACCCAATTACAGTTTCCTCCGTCTATTAGGGGAGAAATGCGCTTGCGAGCTCACTTAGCTAATCATGGTGGATCCTCACTTGGTCAAACACACAGCAGGTCTATTGAGGCTCAATACCAAATTTCAGCCTCCTAGGTCTATTAGGAGAGAAATGGGCTACCGAGCTCACTCAGTTAATCTGGGTGGTTCCTCGCTTTGTCACTCATATACAGGAGGTCTATAGAGGCTCCACACCAAATTTCAGTCTCTTGGATCAGTTAGTAGAGAAATGACCTCCAGAGCCCACTCAGCTGATCTGGCTGGCTCCTGATTTTATCAATCGTACACGACAGGCCTGCAGAGGCTCCATACCAAATTTCAGCCTCCTACGTCTTTTAGGATATAAATGAGCTCCCGAGCTCACTCAGCTGACCACAGTGGGTCCTCACTTTGTCAATACAGGGGAAGAACGGCCTAGGGGCTAGCTCGATTTTTTGTCAAAAGTGAGTTGAGAATGGTTCTTTATGTATTGGGGGTAGCTGACCACGGTGGTGTAGTCAAAACTGGAAAAGAACAGACTAAATGCTTCAAAATAGCGGGAGAGTATTCCGTATACAGCGAAAGAACGGGCTTATGGGAGGTCGAGCGGTCCAGGGAAAGTACGGGCTAACGTAGAGCTACCGCTTCCCCCATCCTCGTTAGTTTCTTATTCAGCCTGTGAATCACAGCAGGTTAGCTTCGTTTCACATTTCACATTCTTCCACTTTTCCGACCTGTTGCTGTCTCTATTCTATATTCATCGTTTGATCCTGTGTTATACATTGATTTTTGGCCCAATCAATATCAGATATTTTGATTGGACGGGTTTTCTTGACACAACGTAAATTCCTAAAGCTTCAATGAATACAAGACGGCAGAGAGAAGTGAAATTTCATGTTGATTGCCCCCGGCTAGTTTACTATCGTGAGTGTTTTGATGGAGAATTTACTAGCAAATTTGTGACGCTAAATCTGCCAAAAAAGAAGAAAAGACTTGCAGCGCCTGCCCAGAAGTCATTTCGTCCATCAGAATTTCACTTCTCATCCAGAATCTACACAAGAAAAATTGTCATCTCTTCCACAAAAAATTCAGAGATTTGATTAATTTAAAAATATTCCGTACAGAGAAAGCCAGGAAGTTTTTCGAGAAATCGCTCCACTAGCGAAGAAATCAATCGCTGTCAAGAGCGTCATCCCGTTCTTTCGCTGTTTTTTGGGAAGTTCGGCACTTTTTTCCGTTATATTTCAGTAGAATTTACTTGGTGAGGTATTTTTGCATTTTATCACCTTTACCTGTACGTTGAAATTATATTATAATTTCAAAATTTCAGATTTTTTGAACGCAAAATATGCTTTTTACTGAGTTATTATTATTTATTACTAGCCGCTCCGGCTCGCTTCGCTCGCCTCCACGTCCAGCCGGGGGGCAAGCCCCCCGGACCCCCCATTAAATTGCTCGCTTCGCTCGCAAAGTGTGGCATGTAATGAATGTTGCTCGCTTCGCTCGCAAAGTGTAGGATGTAGGGAACTTTGCTCGCTTCGCTCGCAAACGGTAGATCCCTAAGGGTAGGCTTAACGTGTGTAGGGGATGTTGCTCGCTTCGCTCGCAAACGGTAGATCTCTAAGGGTAGGTTTGACTCCTGTAGGGGATGCTGCTCGCTTCGCTCGCTTGAGGAAGTTATACTGTTCACCCAACTTGGCAGACGTTTTTTTCAGTTGGGAATTCTTACAAACAAATTAAATCTTATAAAACTACGTGGAACCACGAAAAGTTTAGTGTGGTATGTAGGGAATGTTGCTCGCTTCGCTCGCAAAGTGTGGCTGTATACATGCGATGTATTACAATTGAAACATGTAGGGGATGTTGCTCGCTTCGCTCGCAAATGGTAGATCCCTAAGGGTAGGTTTTACTTCTGTAGGGGATGCTGCTCGCTTCGCTCGCTTGAAGAAGTTATACTGCCCACCCAACTTGGCAGACGTTTTTTTCTGTTGGAAATTCTTACATTCAAATTAATTCTTATAAAACTACGTGGGACCACGAAAAGTTTATTAGGGAATGTTGTACTGCCCACCCAACTTGGCAGACGTTTTTTTCAGTTGGGAATTCTTACAAACAAATTAAATCTTATAAAACTACCTGGAACCACGAAAAGTTTATTCGGGGATGTTGCTCGCTTCGCTCGCAAGGTATACCTGTATATGTGTAGGACAAAGTCCGTATTTATTATTTGAAATGGCTCTCGCTTCGCTCGCAAGGTAGGTACCTATGTATTACCCAAAGACTTACAACTACTGGACTGCTCGCGCCCATGAGTTGCGTTGACCGAGTTTCGGTCCGGCTGCGTTCAACGTCGCGTCTCAAATGGTGGGCTAGCGCGGCAGCGCTTGGCATGGGCGAGATAGGGAAAAACGCGACGCCCGGTCACTCGAACTAGATTTGCAGCAAGGGAAAATTTTTTTTTACTGAATGGCCTTCTGATCCATATTTCTGAATAGATTCTCGAACTTTTGATACTAAAATTAACTACTTTTAACCAGGGGGTTTGCTGTAAAAAGAATAGTTAGTTGAGAGTTTCGTTAAAAAAACCTCATCGCTCGCTATATTTCTTAGATTTCTAGACATGAACATTTATTTTCGACCCAGTAGGCTTTTTGTTGGTGTACAACAGTAATGTTTAGATATTTTCAGACTAAAAAGAATTATTTATGAGCGGTATTTTTGTCTTAAATTAAAGTAAAAAATTTGAATCTTAGAACTTAAACATTGACGTTCGCTTAAAAATGTTGGATTTCTAGGCAAGAATGTTAACTAATGGGCCAACATCATACAATTATCTTGATACATTAATACCGCACAAGAAAAATACTTTTTTATTCATATAATAGAACATATATGTATGGAATTACCAACATTAGAGCAGGTAATATAACGTTTGGCCAAAACGATAATTCCCCTTCCAATACCTTTGAGAAAAGGATATAATACGTCTTTAAATTCGGAAATCAAGTCGGAAATTCAATTTAAATTAACATGGGTCTTGCATTCTACAATACCGTTTAGTTACTGTTAATTATACCAATAAATGTTTTCGCCAAATGAATTGATTTATCCATAGAAAATAAAAATAAACCGTTTCAGAGGTAATAAAACGAAAACCAATTTCTGCAATCGAATAAGAGTATCTAAATATACAACAAGTTGTGAAACTTTTTGTATTTTCTCTTAGAACTAGATTGACGTTGTAACACAGCATCATTGGGTCGAACGGCAGCGCGGCGCGCGACTTGGTTTTGGCGCGGCGAACATTGTCCAGCTTCTTTCGAGACGGATTATGGGAAAACCAAACACTTTATAAAATAATTTTTGGAATAAAAGTTGTAGATCAACTAATTAGCTACAACTTTCTCGCTGGAAGTTTGTTTCTGTCCTAAAAATAAAAAAAGTTTACGCTTAGTAACTTTTTCATGTCCCGCTTTAACAACACTTATATGTTTTACATTATTAAAAATTCATATGCGTGATAAAATAAAAAGTATTTATACTGTCAGATTCCGTAGTTCATGCAGATGAATAATATATAAATTTTAGTAAGATTCAACCACGGTAGTGAGGTCCAGGAGTGTGTAAACGACAGCGCGTTCAACGCCAGAAACCGCCCGGCGGTCTCAGTAGCCCACCATTTGAACCCACACTGGTCCCGTTCGGACCGTTTTTCGCTCACCTGGCGATCACTCCAGTAGTTTTACCTCGCTGGTATTACCTGCTCGCCTCGCAACATTGTGACATCGAACCCTTCATGTCAATTCTTGAGCCTTCTCTCGTCCACGGCACAATTTTAATCGCTTTGCTCGCTTCTGCTCGCAATTTGACCGAGTTCTCGTCACTTTTTTCTATATCCGATTTCGGATTCAGATTCGGCGGGATCAAACCTTTATTTCGCCCGCGAAAACCGTTCCGAAAAACGTACCTTTATGGGGTATATTTTAATTAAAAAAAACCAAGTTTTTCGTCGGAATTTTCGAGAAAACGGGTCCGTACTCTCGCATTTTTTTGACGCATTTCCCGATACTTTTTTCGCGATCCGATCGCGCCGTCGTCTTCCTCGTAGGAAAACCTACGAAACCGGTATTTTCCCGGAATTTTCGACGGCCGTTTAGAGGGGTAGGGGAAGCGGGGAAGTCCAAAAAGCGCACATTAATTCTTACTTCGACCCCCCTCCCGCCCTACGGCCCATGGTTCGGGTGGGATTAAACAATTTTAAATTCGCTCGCTCCCACTTTTGGAAAATCTCAAGAAGATCCCCCTACTCGTACACTCCCCCCACTCAGCCGTTTGGCCGTGCATAGCGCGGACAAACAGACAAACGGAGTTTCATTCTTATTAATAATAGAGATTATTATTATTATTTATTTATTTATTTTTTTTTTTTTTTTTTCGTTTTTCTTTAAACTAGGAAAAACCATGAATGACCGTTCTTCCCATGTACTGTTCAACTCTATAGCCTCCTACTACAAGTCTATTACAAAACTGCTGCTTTTTTACTGTATGCCATCAAGTTCAATGCAAAGAAGTGTCTGATGTCACGAGTGGATGCGTGGATGCCTGGTGTGATATAGAAAGATAGAAGAAGAGTCTGTTTACCATCAATGGTGGTTTCAGTTGCACAAATACCATCAACACCATCATGTGCAGTAGAAATACGCTTCAAAGTCGTTTGTTCTTTATTAAAGTTCAGTGGTCAATGGACTCAGTTTAAACAACGAATAGCATAGAAATTAGGAATCTCTATTCTACCTTTCTCATGGAGTCACTGGTTCAAATTTCCGCTTCATAGATTAAACGGCATAGAAACAAGCTCAATCAGTGGATATGGTTTTACCGTACGTTGAAATTCTATTCTACCTGTCTCATACAGGACCTGTTTCAAATTTCAGCTTCAGAAATTAAATACCATAGAGATTAGCTTTAGGAGCCAATCAGCTGATCAGAGATCTATGCATCTTCTAGTACCTACTGCTTAAAAGTACCTACTACTCAATATTACCTACCATGTAGTGCCTTCTTTTCGCATGGTCACTTAGCAATATTAGTTTATAACTTAGCGTAATAAATCGGCTTTCCTTGACTCTACAGCTGCTTAAGGATCATGAGATGTTGTGATAAAAGGAGAGCATTCCAAAAAGTGGCGAACGATTTTCCTGTTATGAAAACTAAGGGAGTTACACTTTCCTATCAACGCATTGTATGTACGTGAAAATCAATAGACAGCATGTCGGCTCGCGCTGAATTTACCTTAATTTTCGAGCACGAAACCCAGCGGTAAAACAAGATAGATGTTTTTAAAAAAGCTTTTGCAATAAGTAGCTCTAAACTAAAATTTTCAGAATCAAAAGTTTCGTAAATTTCATTCATTCCTATTCATTTTGAGGTATTCTCAAACGAATTTTGGAGTTTATCGCTTTTACATCCAAATATGTCTTTTACGGAGGGTGTCGACCAAAAAATTGTCTTTTTTTTATTTTTTTCACCGAAAAATGTAAGACCGCAAGTCTGCATGTACAACCGCTTATTTGCTAGGGAAGAGTAACTCCGTTAGTTTTCATCCCAAAGAGATCTTCTCTACCCTTATTCCCTGTTTCATAAAACAGGTAATCAATTTGGCATATAATCAACAATAATACGTTTTAAACCATGACGAGAAGACGTCAACGGATGAGAGAGGCACATTTCTGTTTCCTCAGATTCTGATTCATTTTACTAGGTATACGACGGGAAGATGAAGCATCTACTAATTTCTCTCATAGGTAATCGGAACATGAAATATACATTATCGTTTGTTTTTCCCATTGAGGGAGACATTTCAAAGTTGAAAAATTCGTCTACCGTCTTGTCAAGTCATCCAACTTTTAATCGAATTCCAGTAGACCGGATCCAAACATGGTTCTGACAGAGTAATTGCCAAACGCTTCAGGAACGCATTGGTCTTATCATGCAGCACTCCCTCAAGTGAACTTACCAGAAGGATGTACATTGTACATATCATCCACGAAGGTCTTCCACTGCATTTTCGTTTGCACATTGTTGTAATTGCATGTGAAAGTAAATTGAGAACTTTTACGTACATTGAATCTGACTCCAATGAAACACGATGGCGTAAGGTAAATTTTTACCTCCTTGAATTTATAAAACCCTAAATGGGCGTTAACCTTTTTTTTGGCCAGATCTCTACTACCCTTGCCTCCTAGTCTAATAGCCAGACAGCGTAGTCCAATTGGCCAGACATAACGTAGCTCCTAATAGTAGGTGGTTACCGTTTCTCTAATTGCCGGTGGGTACTGTTGCGCTAATTAACAGCCAGACCAGATCCGGTCCGGACACATTTTAGAACACAATGAAATAAGATGTTTAAAAGAAATTATCTAAGGAACTGAAGATTTGAAATAAACGGGATTTAGAACTCCGATGGAGACCGAGCTTTTTATAGACACACTGAGGAGTTTAGGTTGCTAAGAGAGAAAGAAGGAGTTTGTTTGGGTTGGAGCGAGTGAATAGAATTGAGGATGCTTGTGGTGATACTTTTATAAGAGTTCTCGTACGACTCGAGTACCCTCTCTTAGAGGCTGTACAACTACTCTGGATCTGATTACTCCTCACGTTCATTCACTGAGTTTATTTGAGAAAACTATTTATAAGTGTACATAGATCAAGCACAACAGACGTCCCCCTAGTTTGAACAAATTGAACTAAGATGGTGCAATGTGCAAGACATGAGACTGTAAGTGAATATGAACTAGATAAATGGTTATGTGAATATGAAATGTAAATGAGTAGGTAAATATAAGTACTGATGACGTAATTGAGTATATAATTGTAATTGATTAACGTGTAGTATTATAAGTTCCTTAAGTAATTTAAGACAATGCGAATAATAGAGTTTGCATTTGCAAAGCACTTAAGAGAAAATTATGTACTAGGTTTAGGTCGAAGTGAATTGTGCAAGCGGAAAGTGAAATTGCGTTCGAGGGTTGGAATCAAACGTTATAATTGTTGACTTGATATACGCTTTTAAAAATCTAAGTTGTAAATCGATACAATTATAATGTACGAATTTGAGAGTTACAGAACGAATAATTGAATGAGAACTAATTTTAAGATTGTAAAAACTAATGTAGCCTTGCATAATTGTGTAATTGTAATATGACAGACTGTAATGCGAAGTGATGAAAATATATAGAGGAAAGTACCCTAAACTGGACCCCTCCCCCTAAAGTGGACCCTGGTCTTCTGACACTGCATTCTCCTGAACTCTATCCTATTCAACTGTAAACAGTAGTTTAGGCATCTACCACTATGTAGTGGAGCGCACACATCGCCCACTTCACTTGTTGCTTATCAGTTCACCATTACATGTTTTGATAGTGAAAAAAGTTTTTGAGCAGTGCTACAGTTTTCGTTATTTTTCCCAGATATTTTCAGGTAAGCCTTTATATTTATATATATATTCTTAAATGGCAAGGTTTAAGTTTATTGTTTATCTTCAAAACGTTTCATTTAGATATTTGGTTCAAAATTAATCGGGTTAACAAACTGATGGCTTTAGTCGCTTAAACCGGACCCCCTCTTGTTGCCTAACCCGGACCCTGTTTAAAATAGACTCTGTATCATTTTCTGAGATTGAAATCTTCATCTTATTGTATTATATTGTATTGTGATTGTTAAATTATAATTATATTTGAAACTAGAATGAGTATTCTTTGATTTAATACCATTTTTAAATTTGTTTATTGTTATTTTGACAAGGGGTCCGGTTTCGGCAACTATATCACAAATTGAGAAAGTGTAAGGTTTTATAAATTTTTTTTTTTTTTTTTGTACTAATTTTGAATTCGCTTTTTCTAAAGTAAGTATAACTTAAATGATGCTCAACATTACAAAGTAAATACCTATTAGATGATTTTAAAACATAATTTTTCACTTTTTTTTTTTTTTTTTCATTCAAAAACAAAACAGGGCTCCGGTTTTGGGCACTCTCCTCTACATGATTAATGCGGCTGTATGCAAGCAACGATCTTAAAAGAGTCCTAAGGCCAGGGGTGAAGAGTCCCCAACGCTTTGGGGATGAGCAGAAAAGTCGAAACGGTTTGGGCGGTTCGTAGATGAGGCTTGAGAAGCAGGCGTGCAAGTGCGATGTGCAGACGTCGAAAAGGTACAGAAGCCCTTGAGTGAAGTCGAATGGGAGCTGGGGTAAACGGCAACCTGGTGATTGCAGTGTGGTGAATCTGACAATGGTGGCGTGATGCTGGTGGTGGCGAGTGTCCGACCTGAGTCTCCTCTTCCAAGTGAATGTTTGGTGAATACCAAACAGAGTTCAGATATTGAAAATTTGGAAGGGAGTGTGTGAATCCCCAGGCACTGTTTAAGGCGTTTAGCCCTGGAAGGTCGCCCCTTTGGGGTCCCTAAGGATAGGATATGAGGAAGGGTTTACGATTGAGTATAATTTCTTTTGTTCTTCCATGGTCGTGATTTAAACGTTGCAGCCAGAATTTTTAATTGTAGATGGAGATCAGCATGTAAAGCCCAAATCGGCAGAATACAAAAACATTTCCAGTCATGCAGGATGATCGTATGAGCGAATTTTCTTAATTATTTATATATTTCATAATAATAAGCTAAATTGCATTGAAATTTGAGCAATTTCAGTAGAAAGAAATTGTTAAAACCCAACTTTATGGTAAAAAATAAAATTTGATGATTCAGAAAAGATTATGGATTTTTTTTTCTTTCAGTTTTATTGATTTTCTACCTAATAATAATGAAATTCAAGTACGATTTTCAGCATATTTTTGTGAAAATTTTCTTATATCTTAGTTAATCATTGATGATTTTGTTTTGACTGGAACTATGCTAAAAATGATAAATTTAACAATTTCTTGGCGTTTTTAGCAATTTTAGTGATTTTTTGTACATTTTTGAAATTTGACCAATTCAATGTGCTTAAAAATTGTTGGCCAGTGAACTCATCCTTTCGTTTGGAAAGCTTGATTTTTTGGCGCAAAAACGGGATTTTTATCTCAATCGTAAGGGGAGTTATCGTGTGGAATGACACACACACACACACACACACACACACCATCATCATCATCATCTTCATACTTCTACTCTACTATTTGATAAAGGCAAAAGCCGAAATATTATAACGTGAGTTTTTCCTTTTAATTTATCTAAAGACATATATATAAAGATATAATATAAAGATAAATTAAAAGGAAAAACTCACGTTATAATATTTCGGCTTTTGCCTTTATCAAATAGTAGAGTAGAAGTATGAAGATGATGATGATGATGGTGTGTGTGTGTGTGTGTGTCATTCCACACGATAACTCCCCTTCGGATTCAGCACATCTGTGCCAAAGTATATATATATATATATATATATATATATATATATATATATATATATATATATATATATATATATATATATATATATATATATATATATATGAAAAAGTGCAAACTTCAGGATTCGTTTCAGAATCCTCAAAACGGATTTCAATGAAGAAATTTTTCAAACATTTTTCGAGCCATTTCAATACCAAAATTTGCTAAAACACGCAGTTTGCGCAAGCAGAACCAACTTTTCGAATCGATCTACTGGAGCTCTGGGTGGAGCCATTTCATTTGTCTATTGATGTTCTAGAGAGGCTCCCAAACAAATTTCGTTGTAATCAGACAGACGGCATATAACTATTATTTCACTGTAAGGCCATTCGTCTCTCGTTATTCCAGAGAGGCTCCCTATAAATTTTCAACGTCCTACGGTGAACAGGAGAGATTTTAGCTCAATCAGCTCATCAGGATGCGCTCCTCAATTTGCTCTTCTCTTGTTGTCCCAGAAAGGCTTCCTATCAAATTTCGACGTCCTATGGTAAATAGGGAAGATTTGAGCACGATCTTGTCATCATTTTGATTGATATTACGGCTTGTCGTCAGCTGATCCTCACCCAAGTCAGTGATGCACAAGTTCCGACATGGTAACACGTCATATCAAAATTTGTTCCGAATACAATCTCCGGTCTCGGAGGAGTAGTGAGCACAAAATTTTGTCCATAAATATTATACCTATACGAGCGAATTTAAAATTTTCTAATCCCACCCGAACCATGGGCCGTAGGGCGGGAGGGGGGTCGAAGTAAGAATTAATGTGCGCTTTTTGGACTTCCCCGCTTCCCCTACCCCTCTAAAAGGCCGTCGAAAATTCCGGAAAAATACCGGTTTCGTAGGTTTTTGAACGAGGAAGACGACGGCGCGATCGGATCGCGAAAAAAGTATCGGGAAATGCGTCAAAAAAAATGCGAGAGTACGGACCGTGTTTTCTCGAAAAGTCCGACGAAAAACTACGTTTTTTCCCATTAAAATATACTCCGTAAAGGTACGTTTTTCGGAACGGTTTTCGCGGGCGAAATACAGCTTTGGGTCCGCGGAATCTGAATCCGAAATCGGATATCGAAAAAAGTGACCTTAAGTCGGTCGAATTGCGAGCTGAAGCGAGGGAAGCGTTTAATAGCAGAACTTAATTGTGCCCCGGACGCGAGAAGGCTCTAGGAAGACGTGTTTGGGGTTCGATAACTCAGGCAGGTTTTGGGTGTCGCGAGCAGGTACACATAGGTACCTTGCGAGCGAAGCGAGAGCCATTTCAACAGAATAAATTCGGATTTTTTCCTACAAATATACAGCAATACCTTTGCGAGCGAAGCGAGCAACATCCCTGAATAAACTTTTCGTGGTTCCACGTAGTTTTATAAGATTTAATTTGTTTGTAAGAATTCCCAACTGAAAAAAACGTCTGCCAAGTTGGGTGGGCAGTATAACTTCCTCAAGCGAGCGAAGCGAGCAGCATCCCCTACAGAAGTTAAACCTACCCTTAGAGATCTACCGTTTGCGAGCGAAGCGAGCAACATTCCCTACATGCCACACTTTGCGAGCGAAGCGAGGCTTGCCCCCCGGCTGGACGTGGAGGCGAGCGTAGCGAGCCGGAGCGGCTAGTATATAAAGAATCTGAAAATGAATGACTATCGTAATCGTGTTCTACCCCCTCTGAAACGCAAAGAAACTGCATCCCCACTCCCAAGTGCCGCCATGCCGACAGCTGAAGTTGGGTAAAACATCAAAACCGAGTTCTGCGCCTCATCACTAACGCCCCATGGTTGGTCTGCGACTGCGTCATCTACCAAGGAGTTGGCAATGTTTAAACCGTATAATTAAATCAACCTTCCAAAACGAATTCACCACACACTGCCGAACCATATCAACTCTTCCCTTGAACTTTGAACTTCAAAGAAGAAGATTAAAATGAAGAAGATCAATTGATAACTTGCTTGATAAAACGACTTGGAATAAAAGAAATTGGCTCTCAACCCTGTAATGTCCAATGATATTCGCCACTGTATTACCAAACTCTAAACCCCCTCACTTATCATTTATCATGTTTTATTAGCCAGTCTATCGTTACCTTATTCATTCAAAGTTTGTTGTAATTTGTATCTAACAAAACTTAATTTAGATGGCCCTGCCAATGAGCTCATCCTCCACCCACGTCTCTTAGTAACCTGTGGTTACAAGTAGGTACATTACATTTAGCATATAGCGGTTTTTTTTTTTTTTTTTTTTTTTTTTTTTTTTAATATGGGCTTGGTACGCAAGTGACGGCCCATGTAGAGGGGTAGGCTTGACTCTGGAGAGAAAGACTGTCACTGGCGATCCATTTGGATGGGGGGGGGGGGGGGGGGCTGCACCTCGATGGTTTTTGGTGTTGGTGGGAAGAGGTCAGCTGGGAGATGAAGTGATGTTTTAAATGTCCACTCGGCAGTGCAGTAGTTTTCTGACGCTCCCCTCGGGGTTGATCCAAAAATAATGCCGATAACCAACCAAGTCTCATCAGTTATTTTCAACCCAAGTTTCATAATCTTTGGTCATGTAGTTTGAAAAAAAAAATGTATTTTGAAAATCGAACCAACGACTTTTGCGAGAAGTAAACTTGTTTTCCGAAAGGTTCGTATGTCGAATTGCTACGTTCTCATAACTTTTTTTATACAGCTCTAGGGCTTTTGGTACAAAAAAAATCAACAACAACGTCAATAATAATTACCTACCTATACTAAATAACGTGTTTGCGTAATAATTCATACTTTTTTTTTTGTATAGCCACAGCACTTACTCGAAAAAGTAAGGCCCAATCTCTTGAACTTTTGGCTTGCCTCCATTTTGAACTTCTTCGGGGTTCGTGAGGTTGAATAGGTAAACCTTGAATTCTAACGCTACGGGAAACGTGGCCCAAGTGTCCCTCATTTCATTCCCCTTTTTAAGTTGAACGGTCTGAAACAGAGAGATAATGTACGAATTAAAACACAGTCATCGATTGCCTAGTGGGTACCTACATAGGTAGGTATACAGGGTGCCAACATAAAATGTTACCATAACTTCAATCATATTCTAACTACCTAGTTTTCTTCGGAAAACGACATTTTTAGGGTCTTTATCATCTATGAAGTTTCAAGAAAACCCATTGTTTTCATGAATATTGAATCCGAGTCTACCTATAGGTAGTAAAGCTTTGTTTTGACTTTATGAAAACACTTTTTTCGCCAACATAAAATTCCCACTCGCATTTTACTTTTTCGATCATTCTGAACAATCAAACACCATCAAATTTTGTGAACGTATTCCTTATAGAAAAATGATGACCTTGATTAATACAAACGCTGAGCTTAGTGCAACATTAATGAGAGGTGGAAGGCGGTAGAGGACATGAAAATACTGAAAAGGGAATCCGAGAAGAGCACCAATTACGAACGTCCCGTGAGTTCAATTAAATGGAGTCGTGCTGTAGCAGAACAAATCAGTTGAAAGAAAAACTGGCACTCAATAAGGACTGGAGACTAACTAACAGCGAGTTTAGACTGATGAGAGCTTAGGTTGCTGGTAGTTAAATTGGTATAAAATTACAAGTCGCCGTTATTACTCATATTCTAGTTCACGTCCATGTTTCATAACTGACAAGGTTGTTAAGCCCAGAATACGAGAATAATTACGGTAATCATAACATTAGTGAATTATAATTAATTTCGTATATAATAAGGCATCATAATTACTAGTTGGGGTTTTATTATATGAAAAGGGATAAACGTAGCAATAATTTATTATTAGCGGGGCATTCGGGGTCATCTCCTCATCATCCCTCCATCAAGCTTTAAAATTTCAAGTTTTAAGACGAGTCAGTGTTAAAAAAAAGGGTAGTACAGTTCTCAGTACTTAGTACTGCCCGATAAGGAATGCTAATTTAAAAAAATTAGTTAGATACACAATTTTTTTGTAATTTCTGAATTGTACATTATTATGCAGTTTCATTTTACGTGGTTTTGAAATAAAAATTATGTCACTTAAATGCTGCCCTCCACCGGCGATACACAAATTTAGTTTTTTATGAAAGTTTGCAATAGCCCTTTGAGTCATGTCAGGCGGAAAAAGCGGGTACTTGAAGGGTTATCGCAGCCTTTAATTCCTTCGATGTTCTGGAACGATGTTGGTAAACTTCGGTCTTCAAATTATCCCATAGAAAATTTTGGGGCAAATTTGGTGAACGTGGAGGCCACCCGATGTCTCCGCGCATAGAAATGAGATGCCCTGGGAAAATTCCCCTTAAAATGCACACACTTTCCTCTCCATATTCAGCAAAAATGTGTCTCAATTTCAGCCAAAGAACATTTCCCAGCATGTCACAGTAACGGCCGAAGGTTACTGATAATAGACCCAAAGTACTATTGCAAACGTTTGTGAAAGACTGAATTTGTGCATCGCCGGTGGAGGACAGCATTCAAGTGACACAATTTTTAAAGCCACGTTTAAAAAACTGCAATATTATGTAGAATTTAGGAATTCTTATCGGGGAGCTCTTTCTGTCGCACCCTGTATAGGAAAGGAATTTCTCAGAAGAAATTAACCTTTGCACTTTTGGAATAGCTTACTTAAGCTTGATTGGTTTTCTTTTCACTCTGGTGTCAATGATGTTGGAAACAGCCTCCCTTGTACTGCTTGTATGAAATCAACCTGACCTGCTAAATGAGCTTTGGGGCTAATGCATGTTACACGTTTAATAATTTTAGCCAGCACCTGGGAGATATAAAGGTTCGGAGGTCCCCTTGCTTTTATCCATATCTATGATTTTGAAATTCTGTTGCTAGTAACAATCATGATGTAGAAAACTCCACTACAAATCACCATGGGAGACACAAATTTTGTAAAAAAAAAACAACGAGCCGAATTGAGTGCATCTCGAGAAGAGCAAAATATTGAGCCAATGATGAGTGTCTCGGATCGACCCAGAGTCTACTGCATTATGAAGGGTACAAATAAAGGTACGTTATTTAAGCAGATCTTGCTTTTAAGCAGCGTCATCTTGTTACCAAACCAAGCTCCGTCTACGAACCAGAAGAAAATCAGGAACGAAGGTTGATGTAGGGGATACAAGATTTGTTAGGGAAAGTCTGAGGTGTCTACCCTGAAAAATTATTCAGCCTTTGTAGTAGCAATCAGTATAAAGGGTAGGGAGAGGTTGATCCTGAATTTGCCCAACGAAAATGCGCGAATTTGGTTATGTTTTGATTCAAAATTATTGTTAGGCGTACAATTAAATCTAAATTTATGTATATTCTAATTTCTCCAGAAATTACAATTTTCATAATTATGTCATACTGAATTGAGGCAAGGTTTCAAGTTGGAAAAATATAAATAAAAATTTGATGAGAAATAAAAATAATCAGTGTTTTTTTTTTTTTTTTTTCTAAGTAGGTATAGTAAGAATGTTGAGTATTTACCTAATAACAAGCAATAATAAAGAAGAGATGCAAGACTTGCGCTTGCGACAACTTGATTGACAAAGCGAGGGAAAAAATAATGCGGGAAAATAATACATACAATATTTTATGCACACAAAATTCCAGTAAATTATATATGTATGTATAAATGAGTAGTTAATGAATTATAAAAATCAATCGTAATCACATTTGAATGTTGTTTTCAAATTATATATATGAATTAGGTAGGTAAAATTACTAAAAAATTCTTTTGTCACAAACAGTCTAACATTTTAGAGCCTTAATTGGCAGTTTTCGTACGTTACGTTTTTGTAGGAATACCGCTTCATCGGTCACGAAAATTCTTACGGAAGAAGGGGTCTTCATTATCGCTTCGAACAGAAAAAACATTCCGTTCCGAAATGTCAAGCGTGGGATATTTCCTTTCTTTCTCTCAAGCATTGTTCATCTAATGATATCAACATTGAATCATGTTCCACCGAGGAGGAGCAAATAACAAAACAAGTATATCAGTGCTCAAAAAGTGAGTAACATGATAGCTCATTTTGTGGTAAAGAGACCCACGTGAAATAGACGCTTTCTGCGTTGAATAGGAGACAAAATGGCTTTGGAGCTCACTCAGCTGATCAATGACCTCTATTGTGTCAGCGGCCCTTGATCTTTATCTTTGCCTTGTTACAGATTACATCCATACCAAGTTTCATCAAAAAATTTTAAAAGAAAAAGCGCTAAAAACATACTTAAATCGCCACCAGTCGGGAAGTTTTATCATATTTATTGCCAACCGTAAGCTTTATTTTCGCCATTGAAAGATTTAACAGACTGCCTATAAAATATAGACTAGGTAGATAAATATAGATCTGTAAATAACTGATGTTATGTGTATGACCTATGTGAAATAGGTTGGTTAAAGGCTAGTATCTAATTTCCTGAACATTTGATTTGAATTACAGAAAGTTACTTTAGTTAACGACCTTGAACACTTCATAATAATAATAATAATAATAATTGTTATTTGAAACATGTATATACCTGAATTTACTAATAACTAGCCCAACTTATGCCAACCAGCCCATTATTTATTAATTTTCGATATTGATAGATTAAATAGACTGCCTATAAAATATAGACCAGATAGATAAATGTATATCCGTAAATAACTGCTGTTATGTGTAAACCTATGTGTATTAAGTTGGTCGAAGGCGAGTAATTTCCTGAACATTTGATTTGGATTATACAGGGTGTCTCCGATACGACTCGCCAAAGTTCAGAGGTCGATTTTACAACTAATTTGTAACAAAAAGCCCATCCCAGACTTTCTTTTTTAGAGGCTTCGTTTCCGAGTAGTTTCACTTTTAAGATTTTTTTCGTGTTTTTGACATTATGTCAATAAACTGGTCAAACCTCCCTTAATTTGAGAAGTAAATTAAAATTTCATTGCACCATTGAGAAGGCCGTTAAATTTTATATCTCCCAGATGCCAAAATAAGAATTTTCGAGCAGTTCCAATTGCTAAAGAATGAGGTCAAAGTCATAATTTTGAGAAGTTGCCAAAATTTCACTGTTTTGAATCCGCTTATGGACTTTATTACTGTAGTGCTTTTGAATCCCCATTTTAAGGAAAATTACTTTAAAATGTCAGCATTCCAACGGTGTAATCAATTTTTATTTTACTTCCCAAATTAGTGGAGAAAAGTATGTTTGTATGTTGAAAAACATGGTATTTTTCATGAAATAGACGGTTTTTGTGAAAAACGACCCGTTAAAAAAATTTGAGTTTCTACATATTATTCCACGCTGAATCGAATGGTAACACTTACAGATCTCTCCAACTCTGTTATAACAGAGTTTTACACTTTAACTCACGAATTTTTTGTTCATTTTTTATGTTCAATTTTATGCGTTTTTAAGGGTAAAACTAGTTACTTAAAGTGTAAAACTCCGTTATAAGGGAGTTGGGGAGACTTGTAAGTCTTACCAATCGATTCAGCGTGAAAAAAAAAGTAGAAACCGGTCCCGAACTCGAATTTTTTTAGGGGGTAATTTTACACAAAAACCGTCGATTTCATAGAAAATACCATATTTTTCAACATACAAAAACATACTTTTCTCCACTAATTAGCAAAATAAAATAAAAATTTATTGTACCGTTGAAAAGCTGAAATTTTAAGGTAGTTTTTCTGATGATGGAAACTCAAAAGCACAACAGCAAAAAAGTCAATAAGCGGATTCAAAACAGTGAAATTTTGGTAACTTCTCAAAAGAATGACTTTGAGCTCATTTTTTAGCTATTGGAACTGCTCAAAAATTCTAGTTTTGGCATTAGGGAGATAGGAAATTCAACGCTCTTTTCAACGGTGTAATAAAATTTTAATTTACTTATCACATTAAGGGAGTGATGACCATTTTTGTGACGTAAGATAAAAAACACGAAAAAATCTTAAATGTGAAATTACTCGGAAACGAAGCCTCTAAAAAAGAAAGTCTACGAAGGACTTTTTGTTGCAAATTAGTTTAGAATAATCGATCCGAACTTTGGCGAGTCGTGTCGGAGACACCGTGTAGAAAGTTAGCTTAGTTAACGACACTTGGCAATAAGTAATCTAATAATAACAGATGAAACCTGAATTGACTAATAAGTAATTATTCGCATTGCGCAAAACACGAAGTTTTTCACATTTAAGCCAACTAGCCCATTATTTATTACATTGTGCAACTAAAACTTCCACCCTCCCCGTGAAGGTGTTTGATTAGGTACGCTACAAAGTTGAATATAACTTTATTCGCCGGACCCGTGATAACTTTAATAACCTAAATTTTCTGTTTGATCTCTGTTGCAAAAAAAAGTCCCTCAGTCATCCCATAATGATCATTATATTCCAAAGAAAACGCCATTATCTCTCTCATCTCTTCTCATATCTGATCCGTAGTCAGTTCTTTACGAAACGGCCCCTTCAACCCTTTCGGTTGAGCGTTGAGTGAATGGATCTGATGCTGGGATACCCCCACCCCTTTCTCTCTCTTCATAAGATAACAGCTAAACAGTCATCACCCCTGAAAAGACCCTTGCGTTTGCACTTTTCATTATAAGCCATTTTTCCAAAGAGCTTAAGACAGTTGATAGGCGCTTGTGATTCCTTGGAGTAGGTTACATCAGGATAGATAACGCCAAGGGTCCGCCTTTACCGCTTTTACACCAACCTCTAACTCCATTTATAAGGATTGCTGTAAGGATGTTTTTCTCAAATAGTCTTCCAGAAATGCGAAACCCATTTTCAACCCCATTCAAACCTCCCAGTTTTACCTCCTGAATAGTGACTTCAACAGTTACTTTTATGAAAAAAACTCAGCTTTTGGAAAAGCTTCATTAAGAGATCCGAATATTAAAAGCAAAGTTTTGGAATATTGGTTCGAACAGCTGAAAGGTAAATCCTTCTACGAATAGAATTATCAATTCATTATTTTAAACAGGAAAATCCAAAAATTTGTTATAGAGCTTACTGTCCATCTCAAATAATTGATAATATCATTCCAGTGAATAAAAAAAACATGGCGTTACCTAGTTTCAATAATAATGTAGTCTTCCATTAGCTAGACCGTTATCTGGAGATTTCTCCCAAACTTGAGAACGACACTTTGTGAAACTACAAAACTGATCAAAAATTACATCTTATATATTTATGATCTAAGTATGGTTCTGGAACCTCGGTATTAGTTTTGGTAATATAAAGGGTAGAATTGGCAGGTTGAAATTGGTATAAATATAATCCGAATCTCAAAACACTTCGAAAATAAGAATAGTGTTTTTTTTAATTTTATTAATTTATGTACCTATTGTGATTATTTTTCTAAGTTAGATGTAAAGGTACTGATTGATTTAATTTCAATGAATCAAATGAGACTACCTGGACAGCAGTACGTTCATCCATATGCTCTTCTTAAGGGGTTGACTCTTGTCAGGAAATTTGATTATTGACTCTTGTCAGGGGTTTGAATAGAACATCGTGGGTTATCAGTGGCGTATATTAATAATATTTGAGGGGGTAATAAATTAGTTATGCTCAATATTTCACGCGTTTCAAGGCCGATTTTAGAGAGTAAATCACAACTAGATTAGTTGAACATTGTTTTAAAAAGGGTGTAAACAAAGTGATTGACAATTTAAAAAATGGCCAGTTATAAAAATTGGAAAATTAACATTACAGTACAGTGGATACTTATTTAAAAATGAGATTGACCTGCTATATTGACTTAACGAGGTTAAGGTCTGGCTGCAGCTTATCCGCGCATGCGCAGATCGCCTCTAGCGATCAACTTTTTCCGTGGACAGAGGCCCGAGACAACATTGAATCCTACCAATCAAACCGCTTACCACTCACTGTTGACCCTAACTTCTATCAAATCCGGAAAATTATTCATTACAACAATTCCTATTATCATTTTCTTAAATCATGAAGATGGTAAAAACTTATTCTTTAGATTTTGTGGCATGATAATCTTCTCAATAAAAATGAAACTTGTTTCAAGGAATTTTGAACTATATCTGAACTATAATATAGTTCAAAATTCCTTAAAACAAGTTGTATTATTTTTTATTGTGAAGATGAACATGCCAAAAAATCTAAAGAATAAACTCACATTAGTTAAATTGTCTAACATTTTCTCCTCGTTTCCCCTCTTATATTCGCCCCTGTGTGTTATTCAGGAACGCAGTTAATACAGCGATTTTGACGTATGTAGTTCTAGTCAGACTCATGTTGACGTAACATTACTTCTGACCATAATATTACAGAATAAGTCAATCGAACTGGTATAATTAATTATCATGGAATACCCTTAGCTTGAGATCGAGTTTATTATAACGGTGTTGCATAGGGACGGATGAGAGAAGCGTTGGTGGGTGTTTCAATTATTTATATTTCTTTATGATTTCATAGTGATGCACCACAGGCTGTGTTTTAGCAACTGACCAGCGACCTACGCAAAAAAGCTATCTAACGTATAGGTGTAATAAACCCTTGTGAACAATAAATTAACAGCATTAAACATTTGAGTAGGCTGAAACGTTATCACGGTGCTATTTCTAATGAATCTACAAAGGCTTTCAAGCACCTCAATAAATTAATGTACTTATTAATATCAAGCTGGTAGTTGATGGATGTTCATTGATGTCAAGGAGCGTAAAAGGAATTTCTTAAACGGAGGTTCTCAAATATTTGGAGCAGTTAGGTGTGCACAGAAGCAACTAATACAGCATTAACTGGGATGAAATTAGATATTCCCAAGGAGCTGCAAATTATGGTTCAATAACATGCAAATTATCATGAAGATGAAGGGCCAGTTTCACTAACAATCCCTAACCATGTTAAATTTAGATCATTGTTTTACCGAACCAGAGATTTGAACCTTGATTTAAAAGGTTTCACCAATGTAATCAATGATTACGCTGTAACCAGTAAACAGCTGTTACCATCCTGAAATTTTCAGTGCTTCTATCTTTTTCAATCTATTTTGTTAGTATAATTGTTTACAAACTCGTTGGCGTGGTCCTTTACTGCCACTTGTTTTCGAAACTAGTGCAGCGTTGATAATATGTGGGTTTTTTCTAGGATTCCGCATTTGAGGCCAAGAACACGAAATTTTGAACCACTGAAATACTCCATCCAAACATTATTTTGATTCGCCTTCATTGGGAATTTCGGGAGTCAGATTATTCTTCATTATTCAGTCAGAATTTCAGTTATCACTCGGTATTCAATGGATTTTTTTTACTGTAACTGAAGAGTCCGATATTCCAAAGCTATTTCAACTCAAAAAGCGCAGGAAACGGGTTACAATTTTCTCATACCTAATATGTTATGGTCAAGTTTTACGACTAGGTATTTTTATGTTTGTAACTCATATGTCATATCACTTCAATGACAACAGCCTATGACACATTAAGCTATCCAGGCAAATTGTGCCATTCCAATTGTAATGAACCATAAGCTATTTTATAACACCATTTCGTAACTGCATTTGTACATTCCATAATGTACCTATATCCCAACCTATCACTTGTGTATTCGATACTAGTATCAACTTGTTCGAGAATTGACAAAACAGTAGTTTATGAGTTGGTACCTCGTCAGAAAATTTACTTCATTGAGACCGAAATCCGCCATACCTACTCTACCGTGGACCTACCAACGCACAGTGGACGGCGAATAGTAAAGTCTCCATCATCCTCGTGAAATTGGTCATCAAAAACCAATGTTCTAATAATCCTCTCTGGCTCATTTTTGTGCACGTAGGAAAACGATGGGAGTAGCTGGGAAAATGTAGTAAAACAGATAGGTAATCGCAGCAAAAAATTTCCAATCATGCAGCATGATCGTATGAGCGAATTTTTGTATATTTTTTTATTTATTTAACGGGCAAGGCCCATTTACATGATTAGGCGTATTTATTGTAAATTATTTATTTTATATTTATTTTCATATATAATATAATAAATAAATAAATATATATATATATATATATATATATATATATATATATATATATTAGGATAATATATTTTCGTACATATTATGTTACATTGTTTGAAAATTTAGGACTGAGTGACAAGAAGTTTGTTTGTCAGTTCTGGGACAAGTTGATGATATCATCGAATACACAAGTGACAGGTTAGGATATAGGTACATTATGGAATGTACGAATACAGTTATGAAATAGTGTTATAAAATAGCTTATTGTTCATTACAATTTAAAATGGCACAATTTTCCAAGATGGCCCAATGTGTCGCAGGCTGGCGGAGTAGGAGCTAATCCAGATTATCCTCGAAAATTTCACTGGAACCGGACTGAAACTTGGTATAGCTTTGGGCGTGAAAAGGATTTACCACACACAGTCAGACACCAGACAGACAGACACGGAACTAAAATTGATGAGCGAGCTCTGAAACGCAAAAAGCAAGTGGAAATTTTGATTTTGGGGACAAAATTTTTTCGACTTCAATCACGAACACACAGCTTCCCTACCTTCGGCAGTGAGAAAGCAGAACCATTATTAAAGATTTCAGCAAGAGGGGTTTTTGGGGACGCCCTGTATATATCCATAGGTAGATGTTTTAATTGTCTTACACTTTGTGTTACGAAAAATATACCGTGATTTGATTTGATTCGATTTTGAGAAAGTTTGAGACTTATCGCAAATGAAATGTTTGATACTAGGTCTTCACAACTTTATATATTTAAATGGGGGGGGGGGGGAGTGGGTTATTTAACTTTTTATATAAAAGTATAGCAGTTATACAACTCAATCGCTCCTTCTCCTTCGTGTTTGTTGATCCAGAATCTGTTGAATGTTGTTGGAACAAATTTCACAGAATTTTGAAACGGGATTTTTTAGTTGGTGTAGGGAAAGAATGAACCTGAAAAAGTGAACGGCCGAAGTAGTTTTTTACAGAGGAAGTCCAAATTTAACCTTTTATAATTTAAATCAGTTCAAACCTCTTAGTTGTTCAATCTTATTTGAAATTTTTGAATAAAATTATGATTTTTGAATGTTTAATGGATTAAAAAATTTCAAAAATTCGGTTGAAAACTCTTAGGAGTTGATGAGGGGTTCGTTCTAAGACCTAGAGGTACTCTTGAAACAGAGAATTCTGCCGAAACAAAGTTGGCCAAAGAGAATTACCCATCGTCCCCGTAGTTGGGAAACTAAACATTTATTAGCGTACTCTACTATCTTCAAAGGAAAGCTAATAAGTTGAGACACTTTGGCTATCTAAGTACCAAACCATGACTTTAGGGCTGTGTGTAATGGCACTTTATGATGTTATTTTGGGTTTAGCGAAGCCCAATTACGGCAATTTCAATTATATTATTAACAAAACAATACACTGGAAAGTACTATAAGTTTTACAAACCCAGTCTTAACGACCGTATTATGTTAATGAATATGACGTAGCATCATTCAACAAAACTTCTTTTTGGAAACGTTACTGTTTCAGTTGTTTAACTTTTAATACATTTCTCATGAACGTATCTGAAAAAAAAAAAGTATAGAAATTAGCTTTAAAAGCGGACGGTAGACCTACGGTTCTACAGACAGATCGTTTAATAATCCCGCGTTCCATTTTCGGCTATTAATTTTACACATTATTAGTTCATTATGGTTACTTAGCAATATTAGTTTATAACTGAGCGTAATAAATCAGCTTTCCTTGAAACTACAGAGGCTTAGGGATTTTGAGATGCTGTGATAAAATGAGAGCATTCTAAAAAGTGGCTAACGATTTTCCTGCTATGAAAACTAAGGGAGTTACACTTCCCTAGTAACGCATTGGTTGTACGTGAAAATCAATAGAAAACCCCACCGTGACGTGACGCTCGTGAAACATCCTGTTAATCATTATTAAATGATAAAAAAAAATTTTTTTGACATTTTATGTCTTTACTTTGGCACATGAACGAAAAAAGCGTTTAAAAAAAAGCGTTACGGTTGGTTTTCTGATCATTTCCGCTTACAACCGAGTCGTTGATAGGGAAATGGTGCTTCGTCGTTTTTCATCCCTCAAAATTCGTTTAACATTCGTTCGAAAGCTCTCGATTTATCCAACTATATTATATTAACTACTGCGAAATGCGTGGCCAACAAGCTGAGTTATGAGCATGGTTATATGAATATTTGTTTACAAACAGGTGATTGTGGAATTGATATTGAGAACATGATTGCAATCGCTTGTTAATTTCTGACGATTTCATTGAGCTGGTGTTCTGATGATTTGATTCATGGCAGGTGATCCGAATATTGCTAGAACGGTTTGATTTGTGAAGAGGTGGTTAAATCATTTTAAAAGGTAATTTCTGTACTCTAGGAAGCTGTAATTTCGTATTTAGCCTCTTTTGGACACTTACTTGACGATGCACAGGGTCCGGATCAGCTGAGTGGCTCTTAGAGCTTGCATACGAGTCTGCAACTGAAGACATAAAATGTCCCAATGTGTTGCAGACTCGTATGCAAGCGTTATTGGGTGCCCTTAAGCCCCCTTTTCGGAGTGTAATTGAGGAATACTTTCTACAAGAGAAGGACTGTCAGACCTGGAAATCAGATTTGTTCCCTCCCATTTCAAAACCCTGTGAAATTGATGTTTAATAATAAAATTTAAAAAAAAAAAGTTCATTTTGCATTACGAAGCGAGCTGCCTCAATTGGCATTTATAAAAATATAGTTATATATTGGAAAATTGTTCTTACTATCTTTGTGTTCACCATTCGAGTGACACAACACAACACAACAGACATTTTGAATTTCAGCTTGGTTAAAAACGCGACATTTTTCACAATCAAACAAAAATTTGGGATGTCTCTCAGAGCTAAGGAATATATATATATATATATATATATATATATATATATATATCCATTTCCTATATATATATATATATATATATATATATATATACGATCTCAAATATATATATATATATATATATATATATATATATATATATATATATATATATATATATACGATCTTAAACATGTTAAAATGTATGAATCTCAGAATGCGTTAACATCCTACTACAGAAGAAAATAATTTCTCCCTTAGTGGGAGAAACAAAAGATCATGGATATGGATTTCCTTGATATTTTATTTTTCCGATTACTTATGACGAAAATTGTGTATGAAATCATGAAAGATCCAATAAGTAGAAGAAGATCCTTCTAAAACTAGACCTTCCAAAACCTACAATCAAGCTGATAGCGGTGAAGCTGTCATTTCACTTTTCTCATCTTGTCCACGAGAAGCTCCCTGCACATTCCATTCGTCTCTTGATACCCCAGAGCTCTTTTCTACCTGATTTTTAACATCCTAGGGTGAAATGGGGAGAATTGAGCTCACTCAGCTGATCAGGATGAGTTCCATTCCCTTCACCTATGTCTCACAGAGGTCCCCCACCAAATTTCACACTCCTAAGGTGAAAAGGGGAAAATTGATCTCTCTCAGCCAATCAGAGTACATATATATTATTTTTATTTATTTATTTACTTATTTTATTTTTTTTTAATTTTTTTTTTTTTTTTATTTTTTTTTTATTATTTTTTTTTATTATTATTATTATTTTTTTTTTTTTTTTTTTTTTTTTTTTTTTTTTTTTTTTGTGAAATCTAGCTTGAAAATGGACATATTTCCTTTTGAAAGAAAGAAAACTCCTCAATTAAGGACCGTAGGTGATCCATTCATTTTGTGCACATTACTTTTTGTACATACCTAACTATCCAATATTCATGTTACACAAAAAGTTAATAGAAGAATTTCTGCTTCAGGTTATTATCAGAAAAACAATACAATATATTAAGTAAGATATTGTGCAGACACTATTAACCTGGAGTATGCGTTTTCACTTCAGTGAAACTCTCAGGTCATTATTGGACCGTAGAAGTTGGAAACCCCCATAAAGGAGAAAAAACCGCTTTTATGAACACAGCTACCGAAAAAGAGAATTATGAGTAGAAAACAAACTCCAGAGCCAAATATAATAATAACAATAATAATGACGCTGTAAGTTCTTACACGAAGATTTATCACATTTGTTAGACATCCTGCTGAGCAAATCTCTTCTACCCAGATAAAATTCCCTCCCCGATCAATAAGTTGATTGTTCTCTACTTTGAAATATTAGAGCCACACAAATACTTTAGTCATTGCCGTATACAAATTTTATCATTTGCTGTCTAGGAAAAGCATAACTGTAGTCATATACATCCTATACCATATATTTCCATTTCAACCCTTTTCATTTCATCAATACAAACTTGAACATTTTGTATTACACTCGATTCTGTGAAGGGTCACCGTCCCTAATCTATATTTGTTACTAGCTGACCCGGTGGACTTTGTCCCGCGTAAAATATTATTCGTACAGTCATGGTTACAAATAACAATAATTTATTTACTAAAATTTATTATTTAACTGAAGCGAAAAAGACTCAGCCCATCAGGAAAGAACCCATCATTTTATTCGTTTCTCGATGTCCCTATCAAATTTAAAATTCCGAGGGTGAATAGGAGAGAATTTAGCTAAGTCAGGTGATCTGGTTGGAACCCGTCTTTGCATTTGTCTCATAATTTCCTGGAGAGGCTGCCAGTCATATTTCAGATTCCTTGGGTAAAAAGGAAAGAATTTAGCTTTTTTTTTTTTTTTTTTTTTTTTTAGAAATTGCTCTTTTTTTAGCATTTTATACTGGTAAAAGCGTCCCCCGGTTTCTTCAAACTCATTATATCCTCAGCTACGTTAAAACTCTTCCCGACCAAGATTGTTGCAGTTGCCGTTTTTAATATCAATTTTTGATTATCTATCCTTACGAATTGAAAATGCTCGGCTCAACCCACCAAAATCGTTTTGGTGTCATTGAACTTGTTATCGAAAGTCCTTTACGCTTAAAACCCACCATGAAGATATCTTATTTGTTTATTTTTAAAAAGTTATTGAACTCGGTCTAATGAAATATTCGAAGTTAATCAGTAATAAATTGTTGAATCAGTGATTGCGAGAAGCAAACGCGGTTTTTCAATAAAATGGCGATTTAAATGCTGAAAGGGGTGAGTTACGACATTTTTATAGAGCCGATCTTTCTTGGTGTTCAAAGGGCATGCTGTAAAAAACAGCATCGAAATCGGTTCATAATTCTGGTCGCGGATAAAGGTCATATAAACATACATAATTTGATTTTTATAAATATAGATAATATCAGGTATTTTATTGGTGCAGGGTTCGCAGTAATTTTCATAATTATGTATTTTACTTTTTGTAACACCAACGATAACGAGGGTGAATAGGAGAAAATTTAGCTAAATCAGCTGGTCTATTACTGGTGGATGTACTGGTCCAGTTCTATTTAACCACATATATACAATTCCTTCCGTAAATATATGTAATCAACATCATTATGCAATTTGACAGTATTTTACTTCATTATGATGTACCTCTGATTGCGAAGTTTTAACACAATGAGTTGTGTTATTTTCATCTTTGATCAACGAGCACGAAAATTATAAAAGTTTTAAGAGTTGAAAAACAGATTCTCAGTTGAAGAGAATTCACATTCCGAGGCACCAATCTTTCCGACACATCATATGATCGATCTTTTTCAGTGTCAGTCAAAATATTTTCATACGGAAATTGAAGTGGAACCTAGTTATGGTGTAGCATCAAGTTATTTTAGAGGGGACTTGGTGGAAAAACGTTCATATCTGAACCCGTTGAAAATATTTTTAGAACAGTGAACATCTGGCGTGATACCGTGGGTTGATTTACATAATTGCTTGAATGGAAAGAACCCTGAGGTTTTAGAAAGAAAGAAAGTTTCATTACCATGAAATACTTGTATTTTAATATCTATATACAACCTCACTTAACATTGATAACGTTTCTTCAGAAAGATGAGGTAATTGAAGTAACATTTAAATACTTCATAGAAATTAAAATAAATTATATTATTTGAAGAGAGAAAAATTTTTTCGTTGTACTGTTTATTTCACTGGAAGGTCTGCTATTGGGTTCTTCATGAATTTTTCTTAAAGTAGAATCTACTCCTTACATTTGATCGGTTTTCGCTTAAAGTTATACTTTATAATTAGATGTTACCCCTAATTCTTTAGAAAGGTTCCTTGACTCTTCCTAAATACCTAATAAATGTTAGTATTTACTCCAATCACTGTTTTCAATTACGCTTCTGCTAATTATATTTCTTCAAAACTAAGAAGCCCAGATCTATAGTAGATAGGGCATTCGCATAAACATTGTTCCACAGTTTTTACAAGTACTCTCGCATGCGCATGTGATTGATTTTCTCGGACTTATTTTATTAATTTTCGATCTGACAGCATAATGACCTGTCAGAGCTCCTATAACCCTTCTTATATTTGGTCTATTATGTCCCCACAGCCAATTCGTGTTAGTTTGTATATATTTCGTTTTCCCAGTATTTTCGAAATGTTTGTACATATAGAGTTCCTTTTTCCATTATCTTTGAAATAACCCTATCCCACATATATTTATTTATTCTCATTTTACAGATTTTTATTGTAATGCCCATATATGATTCTGTTTATAGTTCTAGTCCTATAAAAGTACTATTAGTGCTTCTTCTCGCAATTTCATCCATTCTTTCGTTACCATAGTACCCCGATGTCCTAGAATCAATTTTAAAGTATAGTTCTATTATTTCTGTTTTACAATTATCTCTTTGCTATAAGTTTTAAACCCCCTGATTAGTTCACTTTTACATTTCCTATTGTTTTGATACTCATTTGGCTGTCCAAGTACACTCAGGTGCAAAAAATTTGTCCCACTCTCCAAAATGGAAGATTTTATGAAGTTGCGACTAATATTCTCTTGTTTCCGACTGGGTTACTGTCTGAACTCATTCAGAGGCATTGTTTGTTGTTTTCTAGCCGGGCGGATGAACTTTTTTTGATCTCTCAACGATAGGGAATCGTGTCGAGACGTGATCATGTTTCATTGTCTCCCACTTTCACGTTATCTTCCAAAAATGCAATTATGTTGTTCATCTCTTGCACGGTAGTCCTCAGCCGATGGGCGAGTGTTTTTCTGTACATTGAGTGCATTCCATCCAAAATAATCACTTTAAGAGAAAAAAAGTTATTCCCACCGGAAATGGTCGCGCAAGCTGTAACTCTCATTAATGATGGAAGGTCACTGTGTTATGCTGCTCGAATGCGTGGACAGCAGGCTCGCTTCCACTCATTGTGGCAGGAACTTTCTCCAGGCCTTCTCCACTCTCTTTCACGACCATCTGAGCCCCGCAGGCTGAACCTAGACTCATTGCTGAAAATGACATCCCTCCACTCTTCATGTTTCCAAGCACTGTGATTTCGAGCAAACTGAAGGCGCAACATCCTGTGCTAACGTGTTAAACTTGGAACGCGGGCGGGTCTTCTGGCAGACAAATACCGATCCCACCATCGTCTCCAAACTATCGAAACACCTAAATTCAGCCCCGTTGCATTTTCAAGTCAGTTGCGACCTTGTGAAGCAGTTAATCGTCGATTTCTTAAAGCTAAGTTGTACAAGTACCTGTCTTGAGCGGCTGTTGTTTTTCATGGGCGCCTAGAACCCTGCCTTCTAGAGTACGATCCCGTCTCACAATGGCACGGACAGTTTCATAAGGCCGTCCTAGCATTTGAGCGGCATATCTCGGTGACCTTCCATCATTAATGAGAGCTACAGCTTGCGTGACCATTTCCGGTGAGAAAGACATTTTTCTCTTAATATATATATATATATATATATATATATATATATATATATATATATATATATATATTTTTTTTACGCTCTCAACGTACAGAAAACACTCGCTTCTCAGCTGAGGACCTGTGGAAGAGATGAACAACATAATCGCAGTTTGGAAGATGAAGTGAAAGTAGGAGGCAATGAAACATGATCACGTTTCGATACGATTCCTTATCATTGAGAGATCAAAAAAATTTCATCCGTCTGACTAAAAAACAACCTGCCTCTGAATGAGTTCAGACAGTGAACCAGTCAACAAGAGGATGATAGTAGCAACTTCATAAAATCTTCCATTTTAGAGAGTGGGCCAAATTTTTTGCACCTGAGTGTATATGGATATAATTTTATTTAAAACGTTTGTGTCAATAATTTCTTTAAGGCAAAAGCTTATAGCGAACAGTTCACTTTGGTATACCGTAGTGTAAGAACCCAGTGTGATTGAAGCCTCAATTTGAAAATGAGGGATCCAAACTCACAATCTTCAAAAACAACACCTTACATCAATTTAAAAAACAACTTAAAATTTTAAAAAGAAAAAACACTTTTTGAGGTAAAAATTGCCATTATTTAGTTAAAACACGGTAAAAATTTCCGTTTTTCAATAACTCAGTTTGAAATAGTATTTCTTAAGAGAAAAGATTGCGCAAATCTCCGTATTTGTGAAGCTATAAATTGAAGAGAAAAAAACCTACTTGTAGAGTAGGTCTATATAGATGATATTCTCGAGACTCCAACGCTTGCTCATCCTTACATCGAGGCAAGGCTAAAAAGCTTATTGTCGACGTTATTTCACCTTGTTTTCATGGTGACGAGTGAACTATGCGAAAAAGCGCCATTAGGAATCACCACCTGGGCACCTACATACCTACTTATCTTACGGTTCAGTATTTTCCTAGTTCCTAGTTCAGTATATTTTATTATGCCATGTAATAAATTTTATGCGAATTATATCAAGCTGTAATCCGGCAATGACCTGAAACGTTGTGAACGCTAGATTAGTCTGTGCGGTCGAGATCCCAATGAAATTTTTGTTGTGGAGTTGACAAACAAGTGTTAGACATCAGCCGCGAAGATGTAGATTACCATTCTAGTTTTCAGAAGTTCTTTGAATCAATTGAGAAACTAAAAATCTTCAGTGTCTTGTGGAAGTGGTCATGTGAAACTTTGCTGAACAATATCAAAAGTCTATTACGTAATCCTGATGATTAGACAGCATAAAATATGATTAAATTTTACGGAAATTCGCTAAAAGAGCAGTGTCTCATCATAATTAATCGCACCTGATTTATTCATGTTCCACTCGCGGTATTTATTTATTTAAACAAACTGGGTGGATTAGGAGCACATTTTCTTCTTTTCCAGTGCCCAAGGATCGCCATGTCTCACTGCTGTTATTGATAGTCGATTCCCAACACTGTATTAACACTCGTTGCTCTCTATGGTGCAATGGGTCATAGAGGGAATAAAAGTTCTGGATTAACAATGTTAATATATCTATAAATCGTATAGGATTACCTGATCAGCAAATATTCGGATGTCCTGCACCCTATTTTCATCCAATTTGACTGTATAGTTTCAGATCTTTTTTCCAGCATTTCCTCAGCAACTATCTTGAAACATTAAAGAATGTGGGGAGAGAGGGTTAAGTTTTTTCTGGTAAAACTTTATAATGGTAATGTAGTGAATGATAAATCGAAAGATTCCTCTTACGCCTTTCGTTGTTCGTCGTATAATTTCTGTGGTAGGCAGTAGTGGTATCTGAGCGGAGTTCCCCATTTCCAGATCCAATGATGAATGGGTTTCATTATTTTCTAAACGACTAAACCATCTCCCCATTTCAAAGCCTAGGAGCTGCTACTTACGTTATTAGTTTCGTAGATAGCCTCCACGTCCTTATTATTTCTTGAATGATGGGTTTGATGGTTAATCAATCCATCCCATCAATTACACTCCAGTTTGGTGAATCGCGAACAACCTTTCACCAGCACACTCTTCATTTTTTCACGTTCTGAAAACCTCAAAATCAATAGGTATAAATTCGGTTGCTACAACCATACCCTGTTATAAATTTGAATTCAATTACTTTATTAATTTAATCGTTATCAAACATATTTGATTTTTCTGTATGAGGTACAGGCCATGTAGATTGAATAGATAACTATTATGTTTTGTCGTCATGGTCGTGGAATCGTCCGCAGAGACATGGTTTAATAATTTCCTATGGCAAAAGAAAAAACTATTGCCATAAGTTAGGTATTTATAGATGTATGCACAATGCAATATAATATTCTTATTTCATACCGGCATCTTGGTTCTTTGGCATGTTGGTATAAATACTTTTCACAGCGCGGTACCTAGCATTGGAGATATTTACGTCAAATTCCCTTGTTTTATTGGTAACTCGAGAAGCAAATAGTTTAAGGGTACCGGGGAAAAAACTTGTTTGTAATTTTTTTATGAAATTTAGATAGTGGTGCCAACTGCTACGGTTTCAAGGAACCTTTCGAAACCGGGAAGAAATGATATTGTCATTAGTATTTTAAGCGCTAACGTTCACCTGTACCAGGGAAAAACAGTTGTTGTCCGACATTTAAGTTGATTTTCCCAACATACTGTTTTTCTTACATGTACGTTTCTTCCCCTGTACCCTTCAGTTGATTGATTAGTTTCGTATTGATGCCCATGGACGAGTCAAGGGGGAAACGCATCAAGCATTACCTAACTACATATATACAGGGTGTCGCAGTTTCGAGCGCACCACCGGCTAGGGTTCGATTCCACTACTAATTTCTGACGTTTTTGTCCAGTAACATATATTTTTTAATTCACTCTAAAGACCACTTTTTTCAATTTTAAGATTTTTTTCGCATTTTCGACTTTGTGTCACTAAAACTGTCATAACTCCCTAAATTTTCAATCAAAACTCAAATCTGATTATAACGTTGAAAAGAGCGTAAGATTTTCTATCTGCCTAATGACTTTTATAAAATGTTTATATGGAATGAACGGGTGAAAAATAATCCGTAAGTGAAAAATTTGTAAAATTCCGAAAATGTTCACTTTTTTCAAAGTTTGTCTCTCGAAACGTCCCGGATGGACATTTTCATGCTGCAAGCCTAAAAGTTGCATCATAATCCCAGCTTTCCAACGGTGTGGTCAATTTTTATTTTATTTTGTTAATTGGGGGAGAAAAGTATGTTTGTATGCTGAAATACGTGTTTTTTTTCTATGTCATCGAGGGTTTTCGTGAAGAATGACCCTCAAAGAAAACCCCCCACCCCCCGGGGTCGGTTTCTACGTATTCTTTCACGCTGAATCGAACGGTAACACTCGCAGATCTCTCCAACTCCGTTACAACCGAGTTTTACAAATTTTTACCCTTTAAAAACACATAAAATTAAGCATGACAAAATGAGCTAAAAACTCGTTTGTTAAAGTGTAAAATTCGGTTGTAACGGAGTTGGAGAGATCTGCGAGTGTTACCATTCGATTCAGCGTAAAAAATTCGTAGAAACCGACCCCAAACAAGTATTTTCTTAGTGGGTCATTTTTCACGGAAACCCTCGATTTCAAAGAAAAAAAAACACTTTTTTTCAGCGTGCAAACATAATTTCCTCCCACAGTTAACAAAGTAAAATAAAAATTGACTACACCGTTGGAAAGCTGGAATTGTTATGCGACGTTTAGGCTTACAGCATGAAAATTTCCATCCAAGACGGTCCGAGAAACAAACTTTGAAAAAAGTAAAATTTTTCGGAATTTCACAAATTTTTCACTACGGAATATTTTTTACCCCTTCATTCCATTTAAAATTTTTATAAAAGTCATCAGGGAGATAGAAAATCTTACGCTTATTTCAACGGTATAATCAGATTTGAGTTTCGACTGAAAATTTAGGGAGTTATGACAGTTTTAGTGACACAAAGTCGAAAACGCAAAAAAAAATCTTAAAAGTGAAAAAAGTGGTCTTTGGGGTGAATTAAAAAATATATGTTATAGTAAAAAAAAAGTCACAAATTAGTAGTGAAACCGAACTCTAGCCGGTGGTGCCTTCGAAACTGCGACACCCTGTATATTTCTTAGAGTCTAATTCTGCAACTCGAAGGAGCGAGTGAAAACCACATTTAGAGGATAAAACTAGAGGAATGGGCGAACCTTTCAGTAGTGCATTACAAAATCCATGTTGCTATGTGTACGCGCATTGTACAGCTTTGGTAAATTCTTCAATGTTGCTTTGTGTATTTGAGTTTCTTCACCTTGTATACCGAAACCGACCCTCACTTAGCAGGGTTAACCACCAAATCAAACCCTCACGGGTTTCTGCGAGCTGTATGACATTATTGGCAAACGTCAATGCTCCTACTCACCCCAGGGGCAACATCAAACCCTATTTCAGTTGGCAGCTATCCCAAGGCCTGATCCATGACCAGGTCCCGCCCGCTGCTTCAGGGCGAATTAGGTTTCAGTGTCAGAGGCCTCAACACACAAACATACATACTTTTTACATTACTCATGAGTTTTGAAAAATTTATATAAGTACTTTTGTAGTCAACATACTACGATGAGCGAGGTTAGAAGTAAAAAAGTGTCACAAACATTGCGTTACAAATTTATTCTAGGTTCTACTAAACATAAATATGAGGTGTAAAATGTATAAATATGTCCCATGTAGCTGTTTATTTATTTTCGTCTTAAAAATACAATTTGTACTTAGTAATGTTGAGGTTTCGAATTGTTTTTCGACTTTCAGGTCTCTCGCGCAGAGTGCGAGGTCTTTGATTTTTTTTTTTCTCCAAGCATGTATCCTGTTTTACCACTGGATTTTTTGCTTGAAAATAAGCGAAACTCATCGCGAGCCTACACGTTTTATATTCATTTTCACGAACAACCAATTCGTTGCTAGGGAAGTGTAACTCCCTTGGTTTTCATGCCAGGAAAATCGTTCGCCGCATTTTGGAATGCTCTAATTCTTCACAACATCTCAGGAACCCCAAACCTCTGAAGTGTGAAGGAAAGCTGATTTATTGCGCTACGTGATAAACTAATATTGCTAAGTAACCATAATGAGCCAATAATGTGAATAGAAGGCATTACATGGTAAGTACTATTGAGTAGTAGGTACTTTGAAGCAGTAGTTACTAGACGATGCATAGACCTCTGACCAGCTGATTGGCTCATAAAACTGATTTCTAAGGTACGAGTATTTAATCTCTGAAGCTGAAATTTGAAACAGAGCCTCTATGAGACAGGAGAATAGAATTAGTGAGAGAGCATCCAGATAAGCTGACTGAGCTCGGGAGCTCAATTCTCTCCTAATAGACAATAGAGACTGAAAATTTGTTTTGAGCCTCTATAGGCCTGCTGTATACGATTGACAAAGTGAGGGCCCACACAGATCAGCTGAGTGAGCTCCTCTAAATTAAATAATGGAGATGACCCCAGGTTTACCTGACGTCAGCCCTAGTGATTAATGACCATTACACACAGACCACCAGTTATAAGAGCCTCGAAGGACACTGGTTATGATAACACGAATTACTCCTGACAAGATTCCCAACTTGAGTGACTCGATGGGACTTTTCCCACTTCAATAAAAAAACGGAAGTTAAAGAAGAACGTTGTCTAATCCCGTCTTCTGGATGGATGGGCATTAGCTATTAGATTGGCGACCGCATCATGATATACAGTGCGGCCATCCCAAGTCCGCAGATACTGCTGCTCTACATACATGATCATACATACCACACACCTAGATGACTATATATTTGATAATTTATTAAGGAAAACAATGAACCGTCCTCATTATTCAGTGACGTCCTAAAAACGGTTTCGCTACAAATATATGTCAATTAACGCTTGACGTTAGATTGCATGCACAGTTGACAACGATTGAACCCACCTCCCAAATGAATGGATCAAAACATCGTCGAAGCCTCAGTCCATAATTCAATTACATCACCAATTAATCTTCTATCTTGTTCGACCGTTCTGATTTAATAGTGCACCGTGGGGGATTAGATCGAGTACTGTTATTACGTGGTATCTAAAGCTAACTTGCCAACCCTGTTTACCAAGTGTCGATTGAAATTAATGTTCCACGAACTCAATCGATCGTTGAGTTTGAGTACATACTTATTAGGATGTGTGGCTTCCTCGCATCTTTCAATTATCCACTGCGTGGAATCGTCATTCCTTTGTCAACATGGCAAGCGTGTCGTTCGGAATCCAGACAAGCGTAATAGAACTCGAGAGTCAAGGACAGAAATAACAGCAATTGGGTAGTCCATCATGAATCCATTATTTCTGAAGGGCAATTTATCAAGGGCATCACAAAGCGTGTTAGTATAATTTGAATTGAACGTTCCACATAAAAGCGAACATTTAACCGTTGCCACTATAGTTGACATAGAACTCCTTACATCAATATAATACGAAATGTTAATAACGTCGACTATGTTCATCAATTTCGTATTTACCGAGAAACATTTGTAATGACCGCGTAGCTTTGTCTTCATTAACGAAAGGTGATGGCTTAAATTGGAAATTATGTTGAGTGAGCGTTTCCACTGCTTTGTAAAATTAAATGTATTCAGAATTTGCATTGGCGTTAGTGGTGATTTCACAGCATTTCACGGGAAATGCTGTTTTTACGTTTATATATACTCTATCGCCATTGGTAGACAGGATTGGGAACTTTGACATTTGGAGCTACCTCGAGAGTAACGCAGTAGTTTTGGGTTCCTAGATTTGATAAAAATGTAACTCATGTTAATTCCTTTGAAATTAATTACCTAATGTCTACTTTTACTTTTCCATTCAATTATAATGAATCTAAATATGATTTTTGCATTGCTTTACCTCTTTTCATTAATGAAAAACGGCCATAGTAATAAACGGATAGACAAACGTAATAGTAGGTACCTTTTTTTCCAGATCCCCAAATTGAAACAAAACGCTGGCAAGTTATAACGTGAAAGGTTTTTTTTCCTTTTTTCTAAAAACCCAACTAGAGTTAATTACTGGCGCTTGTTTGTGTACTTTCTGCTCTTCCCACTAAACGATTTCTGATTTTCATCCGCCACAGTTTCCCTCGCTACTCATTAGCGAAGCTTGAAAAATGCCTCGATCCTACAAATAACACGTTCTTGAGACTAAAAAAGAGAATGGTGATTGATGATATTATTATTGCGAATACTTCCATTCAAATGGAATAAATAATGTTATCGTTGATTGAGCTAAGAGAGTCTAGTTTGAATGTGAATTTGGATGATTGTGTCGAATGCGTAGTCCGTTGAGAAAATTCAGTGAGTCCAACCCGGTACTTTCATCACGTCAGAAGGAGAATGAAAAGTACGTACAGTCCCATTGGTTCTTGTAGGTTGTCTCAGCCCAGTACTTTCGTCCTACTAGCTGAGGCATAGGATTTAGTGCTCCGGTACGTGAAGTCCCGTTGGGCACTCAGACTTTGACCTAGTACACGCAGTCCCGTTGGTCAAAGAGGATAAGTTTTGAGGTAAGGTAAGTTACTTGAGGAGACCGAAGTGAAAAGTAAAATTTTCAGAGCATGAATGTCGAATGGAATGTGAAGCATAGCCGAGATCCTGCGCTTTTATACCCTGGTGCTCCAACTTGTTTGGGAAACAAACGTGATGTTCACGTGTACAGCACCACCCCCCCCCCCCCCCCCCCCCCCCCCATGTACCCGTAGTCGTCTTTCTGAGGTCAGCTCGGCTTTTGCGCTTTATTTATGGAATCTAACATTATAAAATTCTGACCACGACAATTATCATCTGATGGTTTCATAAAATAAAATAAAAATACTGCATAACCAGCAGATGAGAAAATGAAGTTGGATTACCCAATCATGCATTTAGCGAATTCTTTCAATGAGTATTTACCTACGTTCATTGTAATAAGTCCTATATTATGTTTTGCTTAATTCTTCCTACAAAAAATATTTACCTATTATAGTTTCCAGTATTCGATAGGTTCAATTTTCAGTTATGGTGGTTCGGACTTCCACCAAACTCCTTAGGATTTTGATCAGGTAACACTGCACGTCGCATGAGTCCAAATCAGGCTACCGGGTTCCACAACTTCGTCAGCTGCAAGATCCTCAATTTTCGACCCACCTGCCCATTACGTCTATTAGTGAAAATTTATGGTGAATAGTTTATGTAATTGTTGATAATTCACGAAAAATGTCCCTGATTATATAGGGCTTTTTGTGGTTTATTATTTTAAATAATGAATCTTTGTTGGTTGATGAACAAGACAAAAAATTGTTCAACTCCCCCTGGAAAATAGATCTTCACCTCTCCTGTTACAAAATACACGGAACTTCCTAAAATCAAGTATAACAAAAGCAAGCCAATTGTTGTACGCATTACAAGGACGTTCCCTTTGACGAGCAACTTTTGACTGGCTAGTCTATCAACGTTTGCTGCTTTCATGCAAATAGTGTACCAATATAGAGGCCTCATGTTTCATCTGGCTCGTTGAAGGGAGCAGGATGGACACCAGTTCGTGATTAGTAAGGCAGCGGCATCAGTAGTTGACCGAATCTCATCATTTAGACTCGCATGAGAGTTTAAAAAGCAGATATGCATATGCAGATATGCATGCAAATATATCCTTCATTAAATCAACTGCAAAAAAGCTCGCCTCTACATAGGTCCGCTGTTATCTCAGGGCTGTGTTCCTGTTCAAATGTTGTTATTTTATTTTATTTTTTTTTTTTTCCTTCATTGGTTCACAATATATAGTTACACAAAGTATAATTTCAATCAATACAATTATATTAGCATGGATATTATTCTTACTATAATAGCATATTAACACTGGCCCAGGAGAGCCGAGTTTTCATGATGTTTCTATATTCCTAAATTCTATATTTCGTGATGTTTTCTACAAAAATTTAGAAATAAATATGTAGTACATTTTCTACGCAGAAGTTTATTATTCTTAGTTTATTAGTTTGTCTTGCCCAATACTGTTGGTTAAAATATGGAAACCTATATTATGTAACGAGAAAGGCGGCTGAATCGGTCTTGGAGTTCAGCCCTCTCAATACAATCAACCACTGACAGGACGTAAAACTACCATTAAGGGAGAAAATAAATTACAAGAAGACAAAGATAAAATCCAAAGTATGGTAGAAAGTTCTGCTTTATCTCCCCAGAAACAGAATATTGAACAACGCATTGTCGATGGTAGAGCCTCACATGTTTGGCAATCATTCCATCTGCCAAAGGCCATTTCGATCTCTTACCCAATCAATTTTGAGACGCATTATCCCTGTGATAAGGCCATACCCCTGAATGCGATGGGTGTGGAAATAGTACGACAACCTAGCATTAAAACTGCAAGAAAGATTGGTTTATAAAACCAGGGCACGTCGAAATAATAGATGAGATTGTTAGGCTAGCATTACTGGCATCGAAGGAGTGGATACTTAGCCCGTTCTTCAAGATACCTCAGCAAATCTTCTATGTTGGTGGCTGGCTTAAAGGCCGGATGTGGAAAATTGGGGGAGTGGCATACTAGGACCCTTGCATTAAAGATGCTGACGTCCCCTCCTACCGAACCCAAGAATAACGTATCACACTCCCAAACTCAACAGCACACAAAAAGCATAACAAACAAAATAGGTAATGCGAATCTCCGTGGCTCATTCACCGTCCTAATAATTTTTTGAGTAGTGCACCGGAAATTATAAGTTTACACGAGAAAATTAGCGGCTTTATTGTTCGATAAATGGACATAACCGTAGCGCCTCAAATGTCATCCTGGGTAATAGTCAAAATCCAACTGGCGCGATGGGTGCTTAAAGTTCCAGTCAAGCAGCATGATTGTATGAGCGAATTTTCTTAAATTACCTATCGTATCATAATATATTACATTGTATAGAAATTTGAGCAATTCAAGTAGGTACTAAGAAATTGTTAATAACCAATTTTATAGTATAAAAACTCATTCTAAATAAAATTCGGTGATTCAAAAGATTTTTTTGCAGTTTTAATAGATTTTTCGGCAAATATTAATGAAATTTAAGTGTTTTTCAGCATAATTTTGTGCAAACATTTTGGTATCCTAGTTAATTGTTGATCAATTCGTTTTCACTAAAATCCTACTCAAAATTATAAATTTACCAATTTTAGCTGTTTTTAGCCATTTGTAGTGATTTTTTCAGCACCTTTTATTTTTTTTTTAATCTGACCAATCTAATGGGCTCAAAAAGTGCTTGCCAACGAACTCATCCTTTCATTTGGAAAGGTTGGCAAGAGCACGGAATTTTGATCTCATTCCTAAGGAAAGTTTTCGTCCGGAAGGACACATAATATATACTCGTATACAGGGTGAAAACACTTAAGGTAGCGAAAACGAGTAGAGTCGATTCTAGGGCTCATTTCCGACAAAGAGTGCCCCCTTAGTCTTTTTTGTAGTGGCTTTGTTTCCGAGTTACTTACGGTTTAAGATTTTTTTCGTGTTTTCGATCTTACATCCCAAAAATGGCCATATCTACATAGATAACAAGTTGACATAGTTGGAAAGAACGGTAAATTTCCTATTTCCTTAAGGTATTTGAAGTCTTTTTACTTCAGGTCACGTAAACAAAAAATGAACTTAACATGAGAATTTCTCACTTTTGAAAATTTCTGTTCTTTAAGGTGCATTAGGTTTTTTTTTTTTAATGTTAAAAAAACCGTACGCGTTGCAAGAAAAACTTGCCCCGAATCTCAGCTTTCCAACAGTATAGGTAAATTATTTTCATTTTACTTTATAAATTGGGGGAGAAAAGTATGTTTGTATGTTTAAAAACGTGTTTTATCTATGAAATCGAGGGTTTCTTGAAAAATGGCTCTAAGACAATACAAGTTTGGGGGGAAGTTTCTTCGTATTGTTTCTCGCTGAATCGAACCCACAGATCTCTTCAACTCCGTTACAACCAAGTTTTACACTTCAAGGAGCAAATTTCACCCTTAAAAACACATAAAATTGAGCATAACAACTAAAAACTGGTTCGTTTAAGTGTAAAACTTGGTTGTAACAGTTGGAATGATCTACGAGTATTACCATTCGATTCAGCGCGAAACAATACGTAGAAACCGACCCCAAACTTGTATTTTCTAAAAAGGGTCATTTTTCACAACAACCCTCGATGTCTTAAATAAACCACATTTTCAAACAACAACCATAGTAAGTCACACTAATAAGGTTCATTTTATATGATCCCCGATGGGTGATGGATATTTGTTGAATAATACTATCAGCTCCATTTGGTTTGAGATGTAAATATGCCATGGAAAGCTCGAGCTTACAAAAGTATTTAGAATTTCTCAAGCTATTCAAGACTGCTTCAATTCTCTTAATTGAGTAATTTACGTTCACAAGTAAGCTCACAGCAACCTTATAATCGGCAAAAAGCCGCACCGTTTTACCCGCTTAAGGAATCACAACAAGTGGTGATCCCCAATCACTAATTACTGATTTTGTAATTATTCCATCAACTTTTAAATTGTCTAATTCGTCCTCTACCTTTTCTCTCGGCGCATAGGTTAATTCACGTCCACGGATATAAACTAGTTTGGCGCCTGACCTTAGTTGCTGGTTGATTTCAAAATTTAGTACACCACCAACCTTCTGTTCAAAAATTTCTGCAAAGAGCATACTAATATCACCGCACTATTATTGATTGTAAGAATCGTTGATTAATAAATGTGAAGTGATTGTTCAATATCTATGTTTTCTAAATTGATTTTTAGGTGTCTATTCCACAGTCTACCGAGCAAAGGATCAAATCCATTGGGAATTACATATGATTCTTCTTTTGATGAATCTTCTCTACGCTGACTTCTCCTTTCCCAATGAGCGTTACCACGTATTCATTTTTAATTTTTAATTAAAGTATATTCCATTCTAAGAAATTTTATACTATCCGCACTCTCCAATGAATAGTTTTCTTTCTGATTTTTCAAATTTTGCATCGATGACTTCACCTTAGTGGCAGGGTGGTCCCGCTCATGCGGAAGGAGTGCATTGACGTCACCAGTTTGCGAAACTTTGAAAAATCATTGAGAAAGAAAACTAATCATCGAAGGAGAGTGCGGTTGATGCAAATTTTCTTAGGATGGAATAATTTCTCATTTAAAAATAGTTTTTAAAAATACCTTTTTTGCACCCATGGGTAACGCTCATTGGTCGGAAAATATTCTCGGTTTAAAATCTGAAAGTTATTTTTGTAGGTTGAGTTTGTTGCTTCAATTATAGATTTTGAAAAGCCTGCTCAAGAATCAATATATATCCTTCAACTTCGAAACGTTGATTTATTTTCAATTTTGACTGTGGTAAAATACTTATTGGAGCCACCCTTGTTTTATAAGTGCTGCGTTGGTCAAATATATCAATTATTTTGGTATTATCTAGTTCTTTGTAATGGTTACTGATTGTATTAGATTCCGTGTTTTGTTGTATCATGAAGGGTACTTTTCCGTTATCCCCCCCCAGTCAATTTGTCTTCAACACGCCCGGCCGATGTTTCTAGGCATTACTTCTTACTTGGATTATGCTATGTTATATTATGTATTCTGGAGGTGCGAGCTTGCGAGGATCCAGACCGCCAAAGTATGCACATCATTCTGACCTACATGGCCAACTAATCTGTATTTTTACTAGGGGATTGACTACTTGATGTTATGTAATTTTGTGATGCGAGCTTGCGAGCATCCTGGCCACCAACCTATTGGCGAATTAATGCGCATTCTACTTGTGCGAATTCATGTGGAGGCAATCAAACCACAACCACGCCAATTTGTTTCAACAAATCCTTACCAACATCGGCAACTTCTGAAAACACGGTAATTCTTTTCTTGTGCGAATTCATGTGGAGGCAATCAAACCACAACCACGCCAATTTGTTTCAACAAATCCTTACTAACATCGGCAACTTCTGAAAACACGGTAATTCTTTTTTTTTTTCTAAATAATATAATTCTTCCCACAGCTTGAAATTGTCACCAATCCTCCGTAAATATGTAATCTAAGTAAGAAAGAATGCCTAAAAACATCGGGCGGGCGTGTTGAAGACAAATTGACGGGGAGGGGGGGGGGATAACAGAAAAGTACCATGAAGCACACTACAGTTGTTGGTGATCGAGTCAACAATCTCTGAACAAGTGATTATTTCACCCACATACAGGAATTTACTGTTAAAGTCGAGTTTTTCACAATTTAATGGTCCTTCCAATTTTGATCTGTGTTTTTGATGGTGATTTCCATCACTGTTGCTAAAACTTCTTAGTGAATTTCGACGTGAAATGTAATTAACATCAGGACCTAGTAGCAGTGATGGTTGACTCTGTCACTGAAGGTGAAGGTTTTGATTTGGAAAGTTTATTAGAATGAAACAACATTTGATGCGTCTAATGTGATAGCTCTTGTGACAATTTCATTAAAACGTCAGTTGTTGATGGGAGAATACGCTCTTTGATCCAACTATCCCTAATACCCCTAATGAACTGCGCTCGGAGAAATAAATTTGCCTCAGAGACCTGGGTCTGTGGAGAACATGAATATTTAATTTAAAATGCTGCAAATTATTACACAATGGTTTATTATTTCTGTGATTCCCTTCTAGGCCGATCATTGGTCTATAATTATTAAACCCCGTATGTAATATATGATAGGAACATTTCGCATCGTGCCTCCGAGAAGGGTTCACACTTTTACAGTTCCAAGACCCCGCAATTTTATGCTTCACCGTAAAGATGTTTAAAAAAACGGGAAAATGATGCTTGAAGTAATTTACGTTAGCATATGCGCAGAATGGAGCAATAATTTGAAAAAAATGAAATTGGTAGGGTACAATCTACAGCCCAACCCACAAACTCCCAGAAAATGTAATCAAAATCTGATGCATGCGCAGGAGCTAATAATGATGTCCCAAACCATTGTCCCCCAGCTATGCACCAAATTTGAGCGGAATTGGACGACTAGGGCGTAAAAAAATTATGCTGGAAGAAATTTACGTTTGCGCAAGCACGAAATAGAGTAATGATTTGAGAAGTATGGAATTAATAGTGGACCATTTACAGAATAACCCGCACATTCACTGAAAATTTCATCAAAATCAGATGAAAACTATTGAAATTAGGCTCGTTTAAAAATGAATACCAGGCTCGTTTTAAGAACCATCATCCACTGATATGTCATTTTTCAGCTCATTTTCATGAAATTCTGTTCAGTGTCATTTTCCAGCTCATTTTCATGAAATTCTGTTCAGTAGGCAAAGAAAAAAGCCATGAACGGCGATCCTGAAATTGGGAAAGAAGTTTTGATTGAGAAGATGAAGGATTCGAGCTTCCTTTAGAGTCAGGAGAGCAGTACTAAAATCTGAGTACAACGGTCAGGAGACTACATTACCAGGGCCCGCTGTGCTCGAAAATCGAAAGTGAAAGTTCTATTTCATATTCAAAACTTACTTTTTAATGTTTAGAAAGGGAAAAAATAATGTGGAGTGCAAGAAAAGAAATATCAATTCATTCTTCTAGGGACATTTTTTCATCGTATCGTCCGAAACTCTTCAGTGTCTAACTTTCAAATAAGTTTGCGAAGTTTACTGCTTTCTCAAGGAATGTCAAGTTTCTTAGCTTTGTTAAGGGGAGTAGAGCTTGGTCTCGTATTGTATCATGGGCGTGGAGAACTCTTCGGAAACAAACTCGAGAGAGGAATCTACACTACTCACGGCAGAGAGGGGGGGACCACGAGGACGGCTTGGTCTTAACTGGGGGTCAGTGGAGCAATGAGTTTGGGAAACACTGTTCTGAAGGGCTGGATTTTTTCACTAGCTAAAAAGCAATTGAGGATAGTTAGGTACTTGAATTCCAGGTCCCGAGTTCTTGAAATTAAGTTTTTCGTATCTTCATTTCAGGTGGGTCCGGAAACTATTGGCATTGGACGACGAAAAGTAGGGTTGATTGGATCAACAAATTCAGAACTTTCTGAAAATTGGCACAAGTGTTTCTCTCACCTCCCTGAGTAATATTGTAAAGGGCAACTCTAGTTTTCATCCCACGAAAATCGTTCATCATTCGTTGGAGAGCTCTAGATTTACCTAAAAATATCACGCTGTCAAATTCCCCCTCCCTTTTCACCCTATTTCATAAAAAATGTAATCAATTTGGCATGTAAACAACAATCATATGTTTTGAAATTATGGCGATAAGACGTTATTTTACTAGATATTGCTTAGGACGGCAAGATGAAGCAGTTACCTACTATTTAGGTTACTTTTTACAAGATTACCATGATCCATCCTGACCAGCTGAGAGAATTGAATTTTCTCTGTTCACTCTAGCAATCTGAAATACGAAAGGGAGTCTATGTTGACATCAAGATAAGAATAAAATGATGGACTCTTTCCTGATCAGCTGACAATGAGTAAGCTAAATTCACTCCGGTTCACCCTTAGGATTTTAAATTTGACATATAGCCTCTCTGGGACAAGAGTCGAATTCAATAGCGGACCCCATCCTGATCAATTGAGTTAGCCAAATTCTCCCACTTCACTCTACGATATTGAAATTTGGTAGGGAGCCTCTCTGAGGCATTAGTAGACGAATGAAATGTCAGGCCCCATTCAGATCAGCTGAGTTAGCTAAATAGTCTCCTTTTCGCACAAGGATTTTAAAATTTTGTAAGAAGCTTCTCTTGAACAAGACAAGAATAAAAAAATGACAGCTCCTCCGTTATTAGACTGATTATAGGTTTAGAAAGGTATAATTACGTCCTTCTAATTTCTTTGAAAATGGAAAGGTCATCAAGTAGTATGGGATTTGATCAATACCTTTTGGAACTTGATAACTATATCATTGAAACAAATGTGCCATAAACCCCTTCAAAAACCATTTTATTCGGACCACCCCCAAGAATCCACCAAGTTTAGTCTCACCAATCACCAATTAACCAACCTAAATTAATGAAAAACTTTTTTTTTTTTTTTTTTTTTTTTTTTTTTTTAATCTTGAATATTATACACTTTTTTGCAAAAACCTAACGTTAAAAATTAAGGATTACTGAATTTTCTTTTGAAATGGACCCATGAAAAATATTCTTGTGTACAATACGGTTAGCGAGGAATCGGTCGTCAAAAAATACAAATCAATATAGCCTCCGGCATCTCGCAAGGTGGGCGCTAGGCAGCGATTCAGCTTACGCTTCAAATCACCCATCTCTAACTAGAAAAGATTCAAAGAACTATCGTATTACTACTATAATAAAAAAAACCTAATGTAATATATTAAAAATAATGAAAATAAAAATAATTATAGATAATAACGGGAAGGAATAAGTAATATTCCAATGGATTAAAACAGTATATTCGGAAACAATCATTCATCAATTATCATTATCATATTTTAATTAGATAGCCTTTTTAAGCTCACCAATGACCTACACCTAGGTAATTACTTTTTATAAATCTATTAAGAATCATTGACTAAAAAAAATACATTATTAGATAATCCAGCGAGATGCTAGTCTCGCATTGCCAAGCTTTCAATAAACCATTGCAACGAGACGCACAAAGAAAAGTAACAATATAAGTAAAACAGGGCGTCAAAATGCGTTTTTGGATTTTTTTCATTATTACGAGTATTTATTTATTTTTTCCCGATCTCACCTTGATTTTTGCCCACCCACTTCCTCCAGTTTTCCTCAGCCAATTTTGATGAAATTTGAAACATAGGCTACATTTGACCTGACGAATTGTCTTTTGGGGTTTCGAAACCACTACGACCAAGTCCTGATCAGGTGAGAGAATTTGATTCTCTCCGTTCACCCAAGGCAGTTGAAATTTGATAGCGAGGCTCTCTGGAACATCAAGATCGAATAAACTCAGGGACTCTTTCCTGATCAGCTGAGTGAGCTAAATTCTCTCTTGTTTACTCTAGGAAGTTGAAATTTGGTAGGAAAACTCCCTGGGGCATTATGAGACGAATAAATTTATGCCTGCTGAATTAGCCAAATTTTCTCCTAATTCACCAAAGGAACGTGAAATTCGTAAGGGAGCTTCTCTAGGGCATTAAGAGATGAACAAAATTACCTTCTATCCTAATCAACTATGTGAGCTAAATTCTCTCCTGTTCGCCCTAAGAAATTCAAATTTGACATTGAGCTTCTCTTGGACAACAAAAGTCGATTGAAACGACTTACTCCATTTGAACAACCCGTACATTCCAACCTTTTCCCTTAGACCACCGAAAATGTGTGTAATCCCCCAAAAAAGACACTTGGCGTACAAAAGATGCCAAGCCGAAAAATGCATGATATCATCCGATTCGGGCCAAGGCAATGGTCGATTCTCTCACTGTTTTTGGCTGCGTATGAGAGTAAGATGCTTCTTCAACGGCTTGGTCGATTTTCGCCAATTACACAATTAGCACCATTGCTTTCCTAAAATTTTGGTGGGGGAGAATATCTCCTTCTTTCATTTCTATATAAGAACAATAAGGAAAATTAGCCAAGCCGCGGAAGAAGCGTCTTACTCCTAAACGCAGTCAAAACAAGCTAGCTAGTAAAATCCTGGTTAACAAGGATTTCACATTTTCACATGCACAGGGGCTACTAATTATAAGTTAATTTTGAAATTGATATGGAATGCTCAAATCGACTTCTCCCAATTATCCAACATTAGCACACACACACACACACACACAATAAATAAATAACTAGTGGAACATGTGAGAGACTCCAACTATTGGCTTGGCCCAATTAAGATGATATCATGCATTTTGTAGCTTGGCATCTTTTGTACGTGGGGCGTCGTTTCGGGGAGACACCTAGATACCTATCTGTAAGACAATAAAGAAATAAGATAAAACACCTACCAACGCATCACTAGTCCGTCAAATCAAAAGACAGCCTGTAAAAAAAAAGTTATTATCAACTCAATTTCTTGAAAGGAAAAGGAAATGGAATGGTGGTCGCTCACAGAACCATGGCTGACCGTATGAGTGGGTTATTCTAAAAATGTCTCTGCGCTGTTAAACACCTCCAAGCGCAAATTTTCCAAAGTCTAATGACAAAAACTCCTCGAGTTTGAAAGGAATCGGCCCCTCGATAGATCAGAAATAGACCTTATAAGAAATTTACGTTAGATCGTTTTTATCATTTAATAATGATTAACAGGACGTTTCCATTTGTTTTCGTCACGTCTCGAGCGTCACGTCACGATGGGGTTTTCTATTGGTTTCAAGTACCTACAACCAATGCGTTTCTAGGGAAGTGTAACTCCCTTAGTTTTCATAGTAGGAAAATCGTTCGCCACTTTTTGGAATGCTCCCATTTTATCACAACATCTCATGGTCCCTTAGCCTCTGTGGTGTCAAGGAAAGCTGATTTATTACGCTAAATTATAAACTAATATTGCTAAGTAACCATAATGAACTAATAATGTGTAAAATTAATCATAATTAAATTATCTGACTGTAGCACCGTAGGTCTACCGTCCGTTTTTTTGTAAACATGTGTAACTTGTAAATTACTCACGAAATGGTTTGATACGTAGGCAGCTCACTGTCGGTCCTCGTTAGTATAATTGAAGACAACGTTTGAGAATTCCCGTCAGCAAATCACTGGGTTCAGAGCCGTAATGGTCTCCTGAGCGGAGATTGTCTGAAATTGCCGGGAGCTCCCCGAGGAAGAAGTGCTCAAACTATGAAGTAGGACCTACGCAATCACAATTCCTAACAGACCTCGCCGTAGCTTCAACTATAATAGTCTGTTGAAGGGACGCATTATGTGAGCATGGAAGCTTGGATTTATTATAAAAATAACCAAGTACCCTTCCCACCAATAGATTTTCGTAAAAAATGGCCCTATTGGTTTGTTATTTCCAATAATAAGCCTATGTGATCGTTTAGCAAAAAAATTTTATAACCCCCCCTCAAACTTTGTCACTTTACGTTTCAAGGTGCGTAGAATCCAAATTTGAAATGTCCGTCCGCCGTCCGCCGTTCGCCGTTCGCCATAAAAGGCCTTTGACTTAAAAAACCCGTTCTTTCGCACATAGACTCCATTTGGGGTCTAGTTGGTCCTAACGTTTAACCATCCCGATCGCTTTACTCGCATAGATGCTATGGGCCAAAAACGGCCGAAAAAGTGTCTTTTTTAAGGCTTTGTGTGGTAGACTTACGCACGCACGCACGCCTGGCACGCTTGGCAGGGGGTCACGGTGGGTGGTGAGGAGGGTGAGCGGGGGGTGGAGTGAGAGGAGGCGCCGCGGCACCTTGTGGTGGGTACGGCGTTCCTTCGAGGCATGAATAATATGTTTTTTTCTAGGTCATATTTGTGTGTTAATACCAATGCTTTTCTACGCATATTTAATAACATATCCTCTCATATTATTAAGGCAATAACTATTTGAATAGATAGGAACTCAAATCGAGAAATATAAACATGCGTATATAATTATAGAAGTATAGGTTGTGGCAACTCGAAATAGGACACGCCGAGGAGTCTGGACGTTCCTTATGACGTACGCAAGCCAACTAAAACTGCGATCATACTCGATTGAAAAAATAATAAACCTTTGTGAAATAATTTGCAGCGTTTTAATTACTGTAGGCATCGAAAATCTGTTTTGTGGTATCCGCACTGAAATCTAACCTTTTAGAAAATTTGCTTTAGAAATTAGACAGTTAAAATTACCGTAAAATTTGAAAGAATTTTACCAACATTTTTATTGTTTTAATCCATTTTATGGGATTCTAAAATATATCCTGGATTTCAATATTTCTACATACCCATCTAACACGTCCGTACCCATTATGTCTTCTACTATTGGAGATAGTATTGGATGTTAATCCCCTCAATGTTTTGCATAACTTTTACGACATTTTTGAGCGCGGGAGCATGCACGAAATGTGAGCAGTGCGCAATACCTTTTTTTTCTCAAACAGTAACCCTCCTGATTATTTTAGATTCGAAATCAACTGCAAGGAAAATGACCCAGCGAATTAGCTAATTTTCGTAAAAAAATGAAACTGTTGCAATAGCTCCAAGAGTTTTAGAGTAAACTTTTTTGAAATTTTTTTTTTATTGAAATTAGTTTTGAGACATTCTATAACGAACTCTAGAGTTTAACACGTTTGTTAAATTATTTTCAGTAATAATCCTTTGTAATCGACCAAGAAAAACACTTTTTTTAATCCCCTCAAAATCCAAAAATTGAATTAAAGTCGAATGAGAAGACGAACTCCATCCTGATCTACCGAGAAACCTAAATTCTATCCATTTCGTCCTAAAATGTTGAAATTTGATTGGGACCCTCCACTCCACTACTGACACCAGAGTTAAAAGCGTGTACACACGTTCTTTTCTCTTTTGCTGTTAGGCCCTAGGTAAAAACAAATGGGGGACACCCCCGGCAACGCGCGGGTTGCCGATTTTTTATTTGATTTTTGGATTCTACACATCTTGAAACGTAAGCCAACAAATTTTTAGACAGTGTAACTTTTTTTTCTTGGTCGATTACTAAGGTTCATATTGAAAAAAAATGGCCTTTAAGCAAATGAAACCAAATTTTTGTTAACGTAACACTTTTCGATTCTATGCGCCAAAGTAAAGACATAAGATTCGATGGGATGAAGCAAACGGAAACTTGTAAATTTTTACTGCTTGCACGGAAAAAACTCATGCATAGATATGTCTTTTGGCTTGTGAATTCCCAAATCCCGTTTTAATTTTTTGTTTTCCTTACTGCAATTATTTTTCGTAGGACCCATTATGCTACTTGTAGTAAGATAAGAAACAGTAGGTGAAATCACTTAAATTAAAAATTCGAATTGTTTTGTTGTCGTTTCGTTAATTGCTATGAAATAGTGACTTCCTCATTTTCTGGTTAGAGTAGCGTGATTAGGAACGTAATGAAAGTATCTAACAACCTAATTACCCATTACATTTTGTGATCACGATCACGCTTATTTTGTCATGACCCCCAGCCAAAAGACATTTCTATGTCAAAAAATCCGTCAGTCCACCGTCTGCCTTTCGCCATCGACCGTCCGCCGCCAGAGCTTTTCTCCGAATCTACTAATCCAAGCTCCGTGTGTGTGTGTGTGTGTGTGTGTGTGTGTGTGTGTGTGTGTGTGTGTGTGTGTGTGTGTGTGTGTGTGTGTTGTGTGTGTGTGTGTGTGTGTGTGTGTGTGTGTGTGTGTGTGAGTGTGTGGGTGAGTGTGTGTGAGTGTTGGTGTGTATGTGTTGGTGTGTGTGTGTGTGTGTGTGTGTGTGTGTGTGTGTGTGTGTGTGTGTGTGGTGTGTGTGTGTGTGTGTGGTGTGTGTGTGTGTGTGTGTGTGTGTGTGTGTGTGTGTGTGTGTGTGTGTGTGTGTGTGTGTGTGTGTGTGTGTGTGTGTGTGTGTGTGTGTGTGTGTGTGTGTGTGTGTGTGTGTGTGTGTGTGTGTGTGTGTGTGTGTGTGTGTGTGTGTGTGTGTGGTGTTGTGTGTTGTGTGTGTGTGTGTGTGTGTGTGTGTGGTGTGTGTGTGTGTGTGTGTGTGTGTGTGTGTTGTGTGTGTGTGTGTGTGTGTGTGTGTGTGTGTGTGTGTGTGTGTGTGTGTGTGTGTGTGTGTGTGTGTGTGTGTGTGTGTGTTGTGTGTGTGTGTGTGTGGTGTGTGTGTGTGTGTGTGTGGTGTGTGTGTGTGTGTGTGTGTGTGTGTGTTGTGTGTGTGTGTGTGTGTGTGTGTGTGTGTGTGTGTGTGTGTGTGTGTGTGTGTGTGTGTGTGTGTGGTGTGTGTGTGTGTGTGTGTGTGTGTTGTGTGTGTGTGTGTGTGTGTGTGTGTGTGTGTGTGTGTGTGTGTGTGTGTGTGTGTGGGGTGTGTGTGTGTGTGTGTGTGTGTGTGTGTGTGTGTGTGTGTGTGTGTGTGTGTGTGTGTGTGTGTTGTGTGTGTGTGTGTGTGTGTGTGTGTGTGTGTGTGTGTGTGTGTGTGTGGTTGCTGGGGTATATAGTTTATCCGCCAGAGTAAATGTCCACCAGTGTGTGTGTTCAGCACCAAGCGTGGCCTCAGTGCCCACGTCTGGCAGAAGCATCCTGTACAGGCCAACGCTGCAATAGATATAGAGCGAGAGCGGCCCAGGTATGCTTCTGAGGATTTGCGGCGAATGGCAGCAGAGGAGGCAGAGGCTGTGCGTAATGGGGTACGAAACATAAATGTTTTCTTGCAAGCACGTTTTCCCATGCGCACGCTTTCTGCCATTCAATCTCTTCGCCTGAGGCCCCACTATAAGCAGCTTGTCCAGGATGCCATCCTGGCAAATAGCCGTGGGGCCTCTCCCGCATCTCCGACAGGCGTGTTCAGCAATCTTTTCTCCGATTTTTATGAAATGTTGATGGAATCCGGCTGTGGGTTAGGGAGCTGTATATGGGAGTTTGTGGATTACTACTAATCCAAATCAATACTTCACTCAGCTTTATGAAACTGGAGTTAAAAACCACAAGGTATATAGTTTATCCTAGAAGTTCGGCATCATTTTTTTATTTTGTGTGTGTGTGTGTGTGTGTGTGTGTGTGTGTGTGTGTGTGTGTGTGTGTGTGTGTGTGTGTGTGTGTGTGTGTGTGTGTGTGTGTGTGTGCGCGCGCGTGTGTGTCAGCAAATCCTTTTAACAAGCTTAATGTCCACATTTTCAACCGATTTTTATGAAATGTTGATGGAATGTGTGGGTTAGGGTGTATATGGGTCCCTACAGTTTTATCATTCCCAAATCAATACTTCACTCAGCGCATGCGCAAACGTAAATTCATTCTAGCACCATTTTCTCACGCCCCTGTCGTCGGATCTCGGGTTACATTGTTTTCCCTCTTGATTACAAAAGTTTGTTATTGAAAATAATAAATCCAAAAAGCCATTTCTTAAATGTGAAGCGTCTTCTGTGTAATTATATTTTTGTGTTAGTTGAATATGTAGATTAAATTTCTGTTTTCTTGTGCTTTTAAATGTAGATTTGGGCCATAACTGATAAAAATTCATCTCTTCCCATCAGTGTTCTTATTTTTGATTTTACAGGGTTCCAGTTATTAAGAGGTTCAAAGCCTTAATATATACAACACGAAAAAATTCTATTTAATGTGAAAGTGCTAGAAAACAAATGTATAAAAAAGTTTCTACGAGAACATTTTTGTAGGGAATGAGCACCATAATATTCTATTTCTATACTATGAAACTGAATATGTCAATAAATTTATAATAAATTTTGAAGTTCTGATAACACCTATGTGCGATTTTTCCCCTCATCAAAATCACAATCTATTATCGAAGAATCTGAAATCCTTCCATCCCAACAGTAATTTATTGAAGTAATAAATTATGACAAGTCATCCTTTCATCCGACCACCACAAAGCTTGTGTTCCACAAATTGGTCTCAAAATCGCAAGAGGAACAAATGAGACTAATTTCATCACTAATCAACCAAGGTACTAAAATTTGAAATGGAGCTCCTTTGGGATATCTATAGAATACAATTTCAAGATATGGAGCGGCAATCAGAGAAAAACCCATAATTCCATTCTCATGTTCCAGCGAGTCTCCTAGCCCAGTTCCTAGGCTGAACAGGTGAGAATTTAACCTACTCAGCCGATGAGGAAGGAGCTCATCATTTCAATCGCCTCCTAATGTCCCACAGAGTTTCCTTTATCCAATTTCAACTTCCTACGGTAAACAGCAGAGAATCAGCTCATTCAGCTGTTTAGAAAAGAGGCCATCATTTCATTCGTCTCTTGATGTACCATAGAGAGGCTCCCTACTAATTTTAGTGAATTTATGTTGAAATTTACTATATCGCCATAAATAATAATGATTTTCATGAAATGACTACTTGTTAGCGCCTTTGGTTCCTTGGTGTCTCGAATTTCAGACTGACTCCCAGCCTAATGACAAATCCTTGTTAAAATGGGGGATCTTATTCGAATAAACAATGTTGGTGCATACTCGTATCTTATATTGTGCATCTATATGAAGGAATTGGGATTTATTAAGTCATTCGCCTCCATTTTTCACTTGGTAAATGAAATACGTTGTAAGCCATCCCGGTTATATATACATCTTTGAAAATGTTTTGTGGGAGTCACCTAGTTATGATTTAATGGAATCAAATCTTAAGTGCGATTCTGAAAGGTAAAACTCATTATCATTACTTATAATATGTGGGTAGAAGTTACAATGACGACTGGTTTTCAAATCAATACAATCATAGACTGCTGAATAGAAAACACTAAATAAGCCTTGGTCAGCTGAGGGATTAAATTGGTCTCGCATACCGCCTAAGATGCTGTCTTATGAAATGGAGCCTCCTTGAAGCTTGTGGTTAAGAACGACAATGTGCAGACCCAACCTGATCAGCTGAAATAGCTTGAGGTTTATTTCTATTATATACACCTTACATTTCTATTCAATGCTTACATTTGAAATAAATCTCCTGCTTACTGTTGTAACTGTAACTGACTGAATAACGTAAGATGACTGTTGACTGTAACTGTTGAATAAAAATGACAAAGAACGGGCTTAACCTGGTCAGGTGGATAAAAAAAAGGCTAAAATCCTCGTTCTTGTGAGAGAGACAAAACGCTATGAAGACTCTTGTTAATTCATATCGCATTCCGACTAAAATGCTGACATTTAAAATGGAGCCTTCTTGAAACTGTTTTGGTATATTCAATAAAAAATGCAGAGTCTACCTGATCAAATTGCTATGTTACAGCGGGCAGAGGGGCACCACCCAGGCGAAAGGGGTGACGTAGTAATTATTTGAAACTTTGAGAACCCACTGAAGAACGAACGGATGAATGTTTGAAGGTGTTCAAAACAAATTCATCAGATATTTTGCGTCCAAGCTTAGAGACTCTTGAAAAGGGACGAGGATCAGCCAATCTCATCCTCCTTCATAAATATTATTTAATTCCATGAATGGCCCGTAGCTCTTGTCACCATTTTACCTCCACGTCCCACGCAATCACTTCAGGCTCAACATCGCTATTCTTTGTACCTTTTCCCCTACAAATTACCTAACAGACGGCCTTTCACAGACTCCCCCGCAGTGCAAACCTGACTTTATCTAGAAATCCCGCATTTGACTTTTTGTACATCCTCCCTAAGCACCCTAAAAACTTTTTTTCAACCCCTGCTATATAACTAATTAAATTATTGAAAAGAACTACTCATCGTAGGAGAGCGTGGATGGAGTCATAATTCTGTGATCATATCTAGCTTTATTTCAAAATAATAGTAAATCACTTTTCTGACTCATCACTTTTCTGTCTCACGTTCAAAAACAGAGTTTTTCCCCCTTTATTCTTTGATCCTTCAATATACGAGTAAAAGGGAACTTTGCGGAACGACGCTATCCACTGTTATATTTTCTTACCTTAAAAGATTGATGCAGAAAGATTCAAATTCTTGACGTTATTAGCTAAAGGTGATTGAATCTCACGGACATATGGGAATGAGCTCTAAACTCTGTATTATTTTGTGTCAAGTCTGAGTAGGTGATTCATATAGTGGGAAGATTATTCTCGAAAAAGGTACTCCAATTTTTCTAGAAGCAGTTGTACTCGTACTATGTCCATAGCAACATTTGCAGTTAAGTACTTATTAAATGTTGTTGGGTGTTGGGTTGTTGTGGATTGTAAACATGATTGTCATGCAAATCTATACAGTATACGGTATTTATCCTGATTGGAAATTTCGACCGATTTACAAAATATGTTTGAGCTTCTTGTAATTAAGCGTTTGGAATTCCCCCAACACATACGAATTATCGGACTTCCGTGAATTGGAGTCATTAAAGGATTGAAAATTCTTCAATAAGTTCATTTAATTTAAACCATTTCCTATTTCGGGATTTGGAGAAACAAACTGAATAAGCAATACTTACTTGAGCTATTTGAGAATTAAGGAATTTATGGAAACCCCAAAAACCGAACACGGAGCCAAAAAGGAAAAGCGCCCCACCGGCCACGCCGAGCCTCAACGGTGCGCCCATCGTTTCCCAGTCCTGAACAAGACTGGACGATAATCGCAGTCCTCAAGAGTCACTTTGAATAATGGAAGGCCCGTACCTCCTGTTTGCATTCTCAAGACCTCTCGCGAGTAGTAGGACCCCCCTTCCCCTCATCCACGAACAGCCATTTTGTTTATTTCATCCCCTTCGAGCGACACTTTGGGTTAATTTGCTTAAGCGCTTTCCACGCCATGTTTCGATCCCTTCGGATGCCCGTCGGCACTTCGAACGAACAATTATCATTTATTTACTGGAAAGGGAATTAATCCCCCCACCCTCTCGTTGACAATGGTTTGTCTTTACCTCTGGTTTTTCTACTGCCCAGTGGTTCTCGGAATCGAATCCTTAAATATCTAAGGTTAGGTATTGGTAGTACGGAAACACATAACTACTGCGGGTCAAAATATGACTTAACTTATGGTTTTGTCCTCAAAGTGAAACAATCATCGTATTGTGACATCATTTTGCAAACTCTCTCAGATATCTGGCCTATAATCCAACATTCATTTGTCATTTGAGGAAAATGTCAAGGCCCCTATTGATCCTCGAGAACTAAATTAATTTCCTTCCTTTGGGTGGTGTAATCGAGGACAGGATGCATCTTGCATTCACTTTAACCCTTGGCCGACTCTTGCATTCTAAAGAGATTACCGAGTGCTTGTTCACGAGCCTCAATCAATGATACCTTGAAATATTTCTTGTCTTATTATCAACTTTTCAAACCGAAATTAAGAGTTGAATAGTTACTCGAAATTCCCGAATATATCTTTTACGGTGCCGATCTCCAGTATTTGAGGACTGAAAAAGTCGTTAGCCATGGATCGACGACGCCTAAGGAACGGCCAAGTGACGACAATACTCAACCTCACACTGCTCAAATCTTGGAAGCCAAAATAATGAAGTTTGTGGTTTTGAAATAAATTAGTCGCAGAATTGATTCAGCTGCTCATGGTGGCTAAGTACTATTAGCCATTGTTAACCCATTCGAGGAAATCCCCACTAACTATTCAGGGAGCAAAACAAACAAACTATTTTTACGAAGATGTAAATGAGAACCTGATGCTCGCGATGCTGGAGAGCATGCAAATGTCCTGGGACGTGACTAGCAATCCATTCGAGCTGAATCAGCAACGCTGCTTTCTCCTCGTCTTTATACTTCTCCAACTTCCTCCATTCTTCTCCCAAACATGAGCAAATAAGTAAAATCTATGTAAAGCAGTTGCATTAAAAAACTCGTGTTCTTCGCCCTAAGGCAAATCCAACGTTCACAGTTTTCTCATTTCGGTCAACATTACGTAGCAATTTATTATGAACATTAATTTATTAATTTATTATATCAGTATCAAGGGCTTATTATTTTTTACGTTGGGATTTTCTCATTAGTCATTATGAACACACAAAACTCGTAGCAAGTGGTTTACCACAGAATTTAATTAATCAATTTGCAATATTAATTCGAACGTTGACTTTGTTTCATCCTGAATCAGCTTCATCTTTCTCTGGAAATTTTTCAACCCACAAAAAAATGATTCGATACTAAATTACCAAGTACTTTTCCCAAATTATTTCATCTAAACACTTTATAGGAATATAGTTAAGTTATAAAATATGACTCTTCCCCAGCATTCCTTTTCCCTGTTGTCGCAACCTTATGGTAACAATAAGAACATCTTCAAAACAGAGCTATTTACAACAAACCGTGGAAAGGGAATGAAACGTGTTCAAGAAGTATATTCGAAATCTATGATGTCGTCAATCACATATAGTAGGTAATTCAATTTCTAAATTTTCTTATTCGCTCGAGAGTTAAAACTTTGAAATAGTTTGCTGGGATTTTGGCTTCCTTACTACCGACGTCACGGAAGATTCGAGTTCGTGCGAGAATAAAGGAAAACGAAACACGAAGGGAGGAAGCGGGAAAGGTTATTTGCTCCTAAAAAATCGAAGTACAGCCTCGCAAAAGGAACTAACTGAGAGCAGGCCACGGACGGAAGGAATTCCACATACTTGCCCCCAGGACCTTCATTGACTTCGCGTGATGCCTATTATCCTCTATACAAAAAGTTGGAAAGGTATATGTAGGAATTCCGTATTTCTCACGATGAATTAATTCGTAAATGAGTTTCATAAATCGTACTTTCATACCATAACAGAATACCAGAACAAAATAGTTTGACGGAGTACTAGGAAACATGCCTTCAAGGCTTGAGAATGAACAAATACCGCGTACAACAGTTGAAGGCAATATTTAACTTATGTTTATTCGCAGCAGAGATAGAAATATTCATAATTACGAATACGAATATATTCACAAAAATCCTTTTCTGTGAATACGAATATAAATGAATTTATGTTAAGTTGTGTGAATACAGGAATATTTACATTCTTCAATATTACCTGTATTCATTTTTGTATGTATGAAAAAATCTGTATTCACACGACTGAATACGAATACACTCACGGTGGACACACATAGACACACACGCACATACTACACGCATACTCACAGGCATTTATTAAGAGCTTCATGCAAATATAATCATTATTTTGTTCAGTAAAATGTAGTTAGTTTTGTTTTTCTAATTATATTTGATCACAAAATAGGTCAGAACTATGGTACTAGATGAAGATTCTATTGTATAATGACACATAAATAATATTTTTTTCTGAATTTTGGTGGTTATAACGTATTTTCATGATTAAAGTATCCAATTAAAAATTCAAAACCTGAATTTAAAAAAAACGGCTCAATGCTTGATTTCAGTTTTTGCTTAATTATAATCCTAAAATATTCCCAAATCATATTTCGAAAGAAAATTTCAAGGGCAAGCACTTTGAGGTCAAATCCGATCGAGGACCACGTGCACTCGCATTTTTATTCCCATATATGAATACGAATACAAGTAGTGTATTCATATTGAAGAACATAAACATTCCTGCATTCACACTCGTAGAAATTAATACACTGGTATTCGTATTCATTTGTGTGAGTTGGCGTATTTACACTTACAAAAACGAATGCAAGTTTATTCATTTGTGTGAGTTGGCGTATTTACACTTACAAAAACGAATGCAAGTTTATTCATTTGTGTGAGTTGGCGTATTTACACTTACAAAAACTAATGCAAGTTTATTCATGATGGCGATTAGAAATATTCTTGTGAATATCAATACACTTGCATTCGTATTCAGTTGGGTGCATACAGGTATATTCATACTCAAACTTGTTTGAACAAGCATTTCTGGTTTTCTCGACAACATCGTCATCATCACTCAGTCGCGGCCTGCCGATGTTCTGTTGGTGAAGCCTTCACAATGAACTTTATGGAGACAAGTAAGTACTGCTGAATCGTATCAGTGAGCGAAAAGATAATTTACTCGACAAGTGGAAAAAGCCCCAAGTGATTTTTACTGTATTTTTCGTCAATTGTCAAGACATCTACTGCTTGATAGAAACAGCATATTGTTTATTCCACAAGATTCCAGGTTTTTTTATGATTGTGAGAATCTCTAGTTTTCCTAACCACCAACGGTTTTTGCGAATTTCTGCATATAGTCTCAGTTTTGCCACAGGAAGAAATCTCGTTTTCAGGGGCGCCAAAACTGTTCCACGTTCTCCTAATCCACTCAACCGTTAACGAAATTTTACACCATCTTTCTGACATGAAGTAAGGTCTTTTAAAATTTTCAAGAAGATTAAGTAGGTTCGGCGAATATGGGAAAAGTTTTACTGCCCTGAAGTTGTATGCATATTCAAAATCGAAACTTTGCCCCATTGCCACGAGCTGTGATATCTAGATAGAGGGAAATTCTTAACGGATTCACATTTGGAACGCAACCCTTATGAAGGGACCGAATTTAAATTTTCGAAATTTCAATTTTAAATTTCATAAAAATTCAACATTTTGCCCCTTTGCCACGGGTTAAGAGATGAGAATATGACATAGGTTTTAACGGTGATACATTCCTTGAGGGATAGTCTAGGAGGGACCTGAGCCGGATTTTCGAAATTCGAAATTTGAATTTTCATGAAAATTTTGAAATTTGCCCTGTTGTTGATTGAAGACATGAAAAACGTTTTTTCTATAAAGGTTAATAAACATAAACTAAAATCATATGAATTAAAAGGGACCAATCACGATTTTCTCGATTAGGGAAAAAGAAAATGGCGGGTAAATGCCGAGGGATAACGCAAAAACAACACAATTTTCAACTTTGCCCAGTGAATACGTATATATAGAAGGCCGTATTTTGTAAAATGTTTATGGATTCTGTTTCAGCAGAATGTCCTCTAGGAGGGACCTTTGCTCGTTTTTCGAAATTTTAAAAATGGCGGCTACTAAAAATCAAAATGTGTACCGCCGGCATAATGTAAAAATTTGACAATTTCGACTTTGCCCCGAGAATACGATAGTAAGGGATGACATTTTTATAAATATTGATGTCTCTTTAGATTGGTGAACTAAATAGCTAGGAGGGACCTTTGATGGATTTTCGAAATTTGCAAAATTCACGAAATCACAAGTCCCAATGTTATGAAAACCATGGATTTTCAACTTTGCCCCTTTGCCACGGGTTAAGAGATGAGAATATGACATGGGTTTTAACGGTGATACATTCCTTGAGGGATAGTCTAGGAGGGACCTGAGCCGGATTTTCGAAATTCGAAATTTGAATTTTCATGAAAATTTTGAAATTTGCCCTGTTGTTGATTGAAGACATGAAAAACGATGTTTTCCATGAAGGTTAATAAACATAAACTAAAATCATATGAATTAAAAGGGACCAATCACGATTTTCTCGATTAGGGAAAAAGAAAATGGCGGGTAAATGCCGAGGGATAACGCAAAAACAACACAATTTTCAACTTTGCCCAGTGAATACGTATATATAGAAGGCCGTATTTTGTAAAATGATTGAGGATTCTGTTCCAGCAGAATGTCCTCTAGGAGGTACCTTTGCTCGTTTTTCGAAATTTTAAAAATGGCGGCTACTAAAAATCAAAATGTGTACCGCCGGCATAGTGTAAAAATTTGACAATTTCGACTTTGCCCCGAGAATACGATAGTAAGGGATGACATTTTTATAAATATTGATGTCTCTTTAGATTGGTGAACTAAATAGCTAGGAGGGACCTTTGATGGATTTTCGAAATTCGCAAAATTCACGAAATCACAAGTCCCAATGTTATGAAAACCATGGATTTTCAACTTTGCCCCTTTGCCACGGGTTAAGAGATGAGAATATGACATGGGTTTTAACGGTGATACATTCCTTGAGGGATAGTCTAGGAGGGACCTGAGCCGGATTTTCGAAATTCGAAATTTGAATTTTCATGAAAAATTTTAAATTTGCCCTGTTGTTGATTGAAGACATGAAAAACGTTTTTTCTATAAAGGTTAATAAACATAAACTAAAATCATTTGAATTAAAAGGGACCAATCACGATTTTCTCGATAAGGGAAAAAGAAAATGGCGGGTAAATGCCGAGGGATAACGCAAAAACAACACAATTTTCAACTTTGCCCAGTGAATACGTATATATAGAAGGCCGTATTTTGTAAAATGTTTATGGATTCTGTTTCAGCAGAATGTCCTCTAGAATGGACCTTTGCTCGTTTTTCAAAATTTTAAAAATGGCGGCTACTAAAAATCAAAATGTATACCGCCGGCATAATGTAAAAATTTGACAATTTCGACTTTGCCCCGAGAATACGATAGTAAGGGATGACATTTTTATAAATATTGATGTCTCTTTAGATTGGTGAACTAAAAAGCTAGGAGGGACCTTTGATGGATTTTCGAAATTCGCAAAATTCACGAAATCACAAGTCCCAATGTTATGAAAACCATGGATTTTCAACTTTGCCCCTTTGCCACGGGTTAAGAGATGAGAAGCCCAGTGAATACGTATATATAGAAGGCCGTATTTTGTAAAATGTTTATGGATTCTGTTTCAGCAGAATGTCCTCTAGGAGGGACCTTTGCTCGATTTTCGAAATTTTAAAAACGGCGGCTACTAAAAATCAAAATGTGTACCGCCGGCATAATGTAAAAATTTGACAATTTCGACTTTGCCCCGAGAATACGATAGTAAGGGATGACGTTTTTATAAATATTGATGTCTCTTTAGATTGGTGAACTAAATAGCTAGGAGGGACCTTTGATGGATTTTCGAAATTCGCAAAATTCACGAAATCACAAGTCCCAATGTTATGAAAACCATGGATTTTCAACTTTGCCCCTTTGCCACGGGTTGGGAGATGAGAATATGAGATGGGTTTTAACGGTGATACATTCCTTGAGAGATAGTCTAGGAGGGACCTGAGCCGGATTTTCGAAATTCGAAATATGAATTTTCATGAAAATTTTGAAATTTGCCCTGTTGTTGATTAAAGACATGAAAAACGTTTTTTCTATAAAGGTTAATAAACATAAACTAAAATCATATGAATTAAAAGGGACCAATCACGATTTTCTCGATTAGGGAAAAAGAAAATGGCGGGTAAATGCCGAGGGATAACGCAAAAACAACACAATTTTCAACTTTGCCCAGTGAATACGTATATATAGAAGGCCGTATTTTGTAAAATGTTTATGGATTCTGTTTCAGCAGAATGTCCTCTAGGAGGGACCTTTGCTCGTTTTTCGAAATTTTAAAAATGGCGGCTACTAAAAATCAAAATGTGTACCGCCGGCATAATGTAAAAATTTGACAATTTCGACTTTGCCCCGAGAATACGATAGTAAGGGATGACATTTTTATAAATATTGATGTCTCTTTAGATTGGTGAACTAAATAGCTAGGAGGGACCTTTGATGGATTTTCGAAATTCGCAAAATTCACGAAATCACAAGTCCCAATGTTATGAAAACCATGGATTTTCAATTTTGCCCCTTTGCCACGGGTTAAGAGATGAGAATATGACATGGGTTTTAACGGTGATACATTCCTTGAGGGATAGTCTAGGAGGGACCTGAGCCGGATTTTCGAAATTCGAAATTTGAATTTTCATGAAAATTTTGAAATTTGTCCTGTTGTTGATTGAAGACATGAAAAAACGTTTTTTCTATAAAGGTTAATAAACATAAACTAAAATCATATGAATTAAAAGGGACCAATCACGATTTTCTCGATTAGGGAAAAAGAAAATGGCGGGTAAATCCCGAGGGATAACGCAAAAACAACACAATTTTCAACTTTGCCCAGTGAATACGTATATATAGAAGGCCGTATTTTGTAAAATGATTATGGATTCTGTTTCAGCAGAATGTCCTCTAGGAGGGACCTTTGCTCGTTTTTCGAAATTTTAAAAATGGCGGCTACTAAAAATCAAAATGTGTACCGCCGGCATAATGTAAAAATTTGACAATTTCGACTTTGCCCCGAGAATACGATAGTAAGGGATGACATTTTTATAAATATTGATGTCTCTTTAGATTGGTGAACTAAATAGCTAGGAGGGACCTTTGATGGATTTTCGAAATTCGCAAAATTCACGAAATCACAAGTCCCAATGTTATGAAAACCATGGATTTTCAACTTTGCCCCTTTGCCACGGGTTAAGAGATGAGAATATGACATGGGTTTTAACGGTGATACATTCCTTGAGGGATAGTCTAGGAGGGACCTGAGCCGGATTTTCGAAATTCGAAATTTGAATTTTCATGAAAATTTTGAAATTAGCAATGTTGGTTTTTTCTATGCAAGATATTTTCTGATTTTTGAAATTTTAGCCCTTTTTTTTCACCATTCAGGATTGGCTGAAAGGGATCGCAAATGTGATTTCTGACCCAAGTTTAATTAACTCTGGTCCAGTAGTTTCGGAGAAATGCTTTGGACGGCGGACGGTCGGATTTTGTTTATTCGATGATCGTATTCTACGCATCTTGAAACGTAAAACAACAATTTGGGTGGGTGGGGGGTTAAATTGGTATCTTCTTTATTGAAAATAATAAACCAAAAAAGAAAATCGCGGGTAAACGCTGATGGATAACGTAAAAACAACATAATTTTCAATTGTGCCCAGTGAAGTTGAGGGGAATTCCTCTAATTTACCTCCATTGGAGAATTTCGAAAGTCCGGCTCAGGTCCCTCCTAGACTATCCCTCAAGGAATGTATCACCGTTAAAACCCATGTCATATTCTCATCTCTTAACCCGTGGCAAAGGGGCAAAGTTGAAAATCCATGGTTTTCATAACATTGGGACTTGTGATTTCGTGAATTTTGCGAATTTCGAAAATCCATCAAAGGTCCCTCCTAGCTATTTAGTTCACCAATCTAAAGAGACATCAATATTTATAAAAATGTCATCCCTTACTATCGTATTCTCGAGGCAAAGTCGAAATTGTCAAATTTTTACATTATGCCGGCGGTACACATTTTGATTTTTAGTAGAGGCCATTTTTAAAATTTCGAAAAACGAGCAAAGGTCCCTCCTAGAGGACATTCAGCTGAAACAGAATCCATAAACATTTTACAAAATACGGCCTTCTATATATACGTATTCACTGGGCAAAGTTGAAAATTGTGTTGTTTTTGCGTTATCCCTCGGCATTTACCAGCCATTTTCTTTTTTCCTAATCGAGAAAATCGTGATTGGTCCCTTTTAATTCATATGATTTTAGTTTATGTTTATTCCCCTTCATAGAAAACATCGTTTTTCATGTCTTCAATCAACAACAGGGTAAATTTTAAAATTTTCATGAAAATTCAAATTTCGAATTTCGAAAATCCGGCTCAGGTCCCTCCTAGACTATCCTTCAAGGAATGTATCACCGTTAAAACCCATGTCATATTATTATCTCTTAACCCGTGGCAAAGGGGCAAATTTGAAAATCCATGGTTTTCATAACATTGGGACTTGTGATTTCGTGAATTTTGCGAATTTCGAAAATCCATCAAAGGTCCCTCCTAGCTATTTAGTTCACCAATCTAAAGAGACATCAATATTTATAAAATTGTCATCCCTTACTATCGTATTCTCGGGGCAAAGTCGAAATTGTCAAATTTTTACATTATGCCGGCGGTACACATTTTGATTTTTAGTAGCCGCCATTTTTAAAATTTCGAAAAACGAGCAAAGGTCCCTCCTAGAGGACATTCTGCTGAAACAGAATCCATAAACATTTTACAAAATACGGCCTTCTATATATACGTATTCACTGGGCAAAGTTGAAAATTGTGTTGTTTTTGCGTTATCCCTCGGCATTTACCCGCCATTTTCTTTTTCCCTAATCGAGAAAATCGTGATTGGTCCCTTTTAATTCATATGATTTTAGTTTATGTTTATTAACCTTTATAGAAAAAATGTTTTTCATGTCTTCAATCAACAACAGGGCAAATTTCAAAATTTTCATGAAAATTCAAATTTCGAAGTTCGAAAATCCGGCTCAGGTCCCTCCTAGACTAATCCTTAAGGAATGTATCACCGTTAAAACCCATGTCATATTCTCATCTCCAAGCCTGTGGCAAAGGGGCAAAATGTTGAATTTTGATGAAATTTAAAATTGAAATTTCGAAAATTTATAATCGGTCCCTTCTTAAGGGTTGCGTTCCAAATGTGAATCCGTTGAGAATTTTCCTCTATCCAGATATCACAGCTCGTGGCAATGGGGCAAAGTTTCGATTTTGAATATGCATACAACTTCAGGGCAGTAAAGTTTTGATGTCCCTAAAAACCGTGGTTGGTTCTGTAATCTTGAGATACTCACCTACATTTGAGAAATCAAATCCCTTTGGAATCTTTCGGAAATCTGGATTTTTTCTCCTAATCCTGAAAATTTTTCTACTTTGCGATGTAAGACAGACACATCGATTTGGGTTTGTTATTTTCAATAGACAATGAGCCGGTAATCGGCCAAGAAAAAATGTTCTTAACACCTCCCCCGTCATATTTGTTGGTTTTCTGAACAAGATGTGTTAAATCCGAATAATCAAGTTGAATAAAATTCACTCCGTTCCCTATATATTACTTTATGCCCGTGTGACGATATGGCAGGAAGCCGCTTAATACAGTGATTCCCTACAATTCCTGGACAATTGGATCGATTCACCGTAGCTTCTAGACGTGAAAGCTGCAGCAGTTACCGCATTGGCTAAGCTTAAACTGCATTCAATCGACGTTGATTAATTTCCTGGATGAACGGAGATCCGTAATAATTATAGCAGGACATCCCGCGCCTTCCTCCTTGTAATCAATTCGACACCGTTCGTCTAATAGCACGGAACAAAGCTTAAGCTCGTTGTATATAGTCGACAGTTTCCTGTTACATTATTAACGGTCCACTAATGTAGTACCTGTGGTCTTCCCAGTTGAACGAAATGCGTTACGAACCCAATTTCCTTAGCCTTTTTGCCGTCTAGTTGTTTGGGAAATAAGTAAAGGGCAGAGTTGAGATTATGAAGTAATACTTCATCCAGTAGCGTTGCTAGAGCGATCTGCGTGGAGTAGCACGTATGCAATCCACACAAAAAATCATTTCTAGCGAATTTTCGTAGAAAATGAAACTATTGCAATGGCTCCAAAATTTGTAAAACCGAAATTTTTGAAAATGTTCTTCATTGAAATCCGTTTTGATCCCCAAGCCTGTCGGCCACTGCCGCCACGGACTTCCAAACTTTGTGCCTCCTGTATCTTCGCCCTGCGTCTACAATGAGTAATCATAAGTCTTCTTTTCCTTTGGCCAATGGTTCTTGGTAGACATTCTTGTTTCTAGATCATTTTGCTTAGTCACTTTTCACCTCCATTTCCATACTTCTCAGACACGTAGGACCGTTTCCCTGTGTGACCTATAAGTTACTTCAACAACAATGCATTTGTATAGTCACGTTTTACTTCACATTATCTTGTATTTTGTATGGTATGACAAAAGTCACTTTTTATATTGTGGAGACACGCATAGTCATTTTCATTCAGAACATCAATTGTACAATCACTTTCTATTGTAACCTTATCAGTAACAGTCATACTTCAGTTCCACATTGTCGAGTCACCATTATTTTGAAGTAATATCAGTAGAGTCACATTTTCAAGTCAGAGTCGCGAAGTGACCCCTAATAACTTTAAAATCTGTTATTGCAATAAATGTCCTTAACCAAGACATTCTACATCCATTGACGACTACCCTGACTCCCTCTTAAAATAGTCACGCTTTCACAGTCATCAGTGTCCGGTGCGTGACACTACTTGGTTCTATCATATATTTTATTGGCAAGTTACCTTCTGTAACTTGCGAGGTGACAGCAACATAATTTAAGAGTCTTAAACTCACCGCTCACTCTGAGTAACGCATTAAGACACGATTCCAGCTAATACGCACAAATGAGGCTGCTGTGGAGTCGACCAGCATCCATCACGGTAAGTGAAGACATTATCTCCCTTGATTGCACTGTGCCCGATTACTTTGTACTGTTCCTCAGCCACTGTTTTCCTTAGCTACCAGAACAACGAAACTACAGTAATTTCGTTTCTCCCATTAACTTCATTTTGCAACCTCCCCAAACCACCAACATTTCTAGTTGGATAGGGACAGCTACATGTTATTCCTAACAACCTGCCTCCCTATTGACACAGTGGTTACTTGAGTTGAAGATTGTCATTTTTATGGCAATTTATCTCATCCACACCCGTGGTCACATATACATCCCACGTAGGTCCATTCAAGCGTTCCCGTGGTAGTCAAGCAGCTATTTTGTGGCCAGCTTACTCCCACCTTCAGTGGTACCTAGTATCTTTCTGCACTATAGTGACCGCCCAGTATCATCCCCCCTTAGTCACAATAATTTTCGTGTCTTGTTCTCAAAATAATTTAGCTTCATTTCCCCTTAATTTTAGAGCTTGAACCGGCTTACATTTGTGTCCTCCAGAAAAGAAGTGTCGCGATCATGTGTCAGATGTCAGATCTTGGCGTTGTCAACTTTTAAAGCATTTATAGTGGTTTTTGTCTATTCTGTGTGGTGAAAACTATTAATAACGATGCCGAACTCGATTTTAAGTGGATTTGACGACGATTGTCATCGCCAACGACAGGTTTCTGTCGTCAGATCGTCACCAAATACTATACGGCTAATCCGTAGGTCTAAATAGTCTACTTACCAAATTTCAAGTTGATTGCTCATAAATTGAGCTGTAGCGCGAAACACACACGCACGCACGCTGACAAATGCTGGCCGAGTCAAAATTGACTTCCCTGTAAGGGACTTAGCAATATGTTTCAGGATTCTGTTGTTGCCAATGTTGTTACCAACTGATTGGCAGAAAATTTGCTATATCCTAATTCTAATATTAGTTATCTGGTCTTAGAGAAATTATTACTAAGTAATTAAATGTAATCTAATGTAATTAATTATTAAATTATTATTATATTTCATAGGGAACTGACTACATTTTCTGAAGTAATGGTTGGAAAAATACCTCCCTCCTTAAGAAAACACCCATTAGAACGCGAGTCGCGTGGGCTCAAGGGAATCCAGCAGATAGTAATTGCTCCACCCCCAACCCCTCGAGCTACCAATTCTTTCATCCTCATGTTATTCAATCAAGTTATCGAGATGAACCAAAACACGAACAAGAACCAACACGTTGGTAATATAATAAACATATATTTTTTATTGAAAATAATTTATTATAAACATGATCAATCTAATTTTGTTAATTTTACATAATAAAATCAAAGCACATATAGATATGGTCTCAAAAATAGGTAGGTATACACTAATTATTGTATTTTGTGTTTATTACTGCATTTTTGTGAATGTAAATGCGTTATTTCACAAATAATTATCTCAAAAGTCAGCTTTTGACCCCAAAATAAAATGCAGCTGTAAAATTTTCACCTTCCGACACCTAAAAAATCAATGAAAATTCATTCGTCCTTTATAGGTACTTTGTTTTAAATTGAAAACATTAATTTGTAAATTATAAAGATGTTGATGAAGCCGATGTTCTATCTGCTACTTTTTGTAAACAACATCTTTCACTGTGGTATTGGCGAACAATTTACCTCAGTAATGGTGAATCTCTAATCCGTCCCACTCAGAACTGTGTTGGTAACTAGTTACTAGTTTACAAATCTATATTGGGACAATCATTTTCAGCTATAAGACATATCAAAACTTTTAAAATATGTAATATTTCTAATAATTTTTCGATTTTCATATTTTCACTCGAGAGCGTTTTTTTTTTTTTTTTTTTTTTTTTTCAATTTTTTTTAAATATTTATTGACGTCTGACTATAAAAATGAAAACCTCTCACAATTAAAATGGATTCTAAGGAACAGCTTATAATAAGACATTTCTGCTGATCAAACTATAATATTCTTAGTTACATCTTACCCTTACATGTAATATTTAGTTTTCTAGTACCATAACGAATTGGTACCTTCGGTTGACAATAATTTCATCACAAACTTTACTAGTAGATATTTGGTAAGTTAGTCCATAAATCTACACCAGACCCAGACGTGTAGAGAGATACTTAGAACACGCGCTTAGACGATTTTGGATGTTCCTTACTTTTTGGATTTCCCGCTGGCTGGCTTGGAACCGGGCTGAGCCCCTGCTGCTGGGGCGGATTCTTCAACTGGAGTGACGCTCGTGACAACGGAGAGCCTGGATGGCGGTACTTCTACTGGTGGGATCCCTTCAACTTCGGGTGATAGACGCTCCTGGAGACTCCTTTCCAAAGTGAACACCTGGTAAATCATCACAAACGTTGGTGATAAGATAACATTAAATCGAACTTTATCAGCAGTAGTTATCCAAATAGTTGTATCCCTCCAATTATTTAGAAAACAATCCAATTTATAGGATGGAAAGATTATTTAATTTAGTATCATCATTTATCATTTGTAGTAAGTAAGTGACCATTGCAGGTTGGGGCTTTTCGTCCTACTGCCTCGGGTGTTGCGGACGACATCAGCTGTCCTTCAAGGAGGATCAGAATTTGTCCTAATGATTTCGCTTAAAGCTACTCATTGCTTCACCCCCTTGAGTGGAGAAGGGTTCGCCGTACAGAAGCGTGAAAATTACTTGGACGTCTGACCCTTACCTGGGCGGTCACCCATCCAAGTACTCACCACGCTCGACGTTGCTAACCACATGAGAAACGGTTCATTGCAACCCCTAACCCGTACGGAATTTATTATTTGTATAGATTTATTTTGTAGTAGCCAGTAACTGCTTAAGAACATTATTTAAGAACATTATTAAGAACAATATTTAAGAACATCCTTGGTAGATCCCAATTCGAATTAGTTCTATACATATTAGTCAAAACTATATTTACTGACGTCTTTTCAGCTGTGCTACTTATTATAGTAATCATTTTATGTTGGTTTTTTAGCCCGTTCTAAATACATAAACAAACACTCTGACACACCTTTCATATTCAAAGCATCCTCAACACAATGCCCTACGCTGGACCAGCTTGTTAGACTTTCATGGAGTATTAGATCAAAAGGATTATTGTCGGTAGCCACTCTGAAGGTTCAGAGATTGTGCTGTCTCCCACCATGAGATCAAACATAGTTCTCGAAACTCTGCAGTTGCAAGCGCCCTACCACGGATCTACGAGGAATGGAATTCCTGCGCATTCAAGTACAATGAAGATCGAATCGGAGCAGTCACATTTCTATGCCAATTTATTGATGACCGATTGATGTGGGCTCTACCCCTTTGATCTTTTTCTGGAGGGTGTCTTCAACGTAGGCAGCTACAAAATTCCATTTTTGCTCTCGTTCAATCATTTTGGATACTACCACCTCCGGCTCTACCCCTTTACTTCAGCTCGTTATGCCATATCGAAATCGTTGTTTATTTTTGTACTGGATTGAATTTTCCATTAATTCAATCCACTATTTTTGCTAGTATTCCCAGAAGGCACCGAGTTCCAAAGGCCTCCAGAAGAACCCAAATTATAATTTTGAAACATTCTTACTACACTGGCTAATTGGGACTTGTAATGTTCAGTTGCATGTTTCCTTACAGGCGTTTCACCGTCAAATATGTTGTACTTTTTATCTCGTTAAAATTCTATAAAATGAACGATGTTCCCAATTTATCTATCTTGCCATTCTGTCGGATTACCAAAGATTATAAAACTTGAAAATGACTCGTGAAGCTCTCCCTTTCAAGGTATTGGACGAATTTCCTAATACTCAGCTAAGGGGGATAATTACAGGATTTACTCTTGGAACTAACCTCAATGAAGCACCCCCGTCGGCTCCACGGATCCTTGTACTAATTATCGATTTGGCAGCTGCCGTGAGCTGATTAATCCTGATTAAAGGCTTCCAACCAATGAGATCTTCGGTCGTCAATTGGGCATTGATTAGGTCAGAGATAGAAAAGAACAAACCTTATTTCCTCCGAGTCACACTTCAGAATAAACACCACCTCTTCAGCGGACAGTTTAAATCACAAATATATGCGGTTCAAATTACTAGACGGATATTTTGCAAAAACTAATGTATGTACATATGAAATGGTTTCTTTGACAGCATGCGGAAGTAACCCACAAATAAAATAAATATATTCAGGCAGAAACCACATTAATCAGCAAATTTTCTTAGAAAAGGAAGTTACTGGAATAGCTAAAGTTACTGCAAAAATATTAAAATAAAAATTTTCGAAATTGTTTTCCACTGAATTCTGTTTTGAGGCATTCTAAGACGAATCCTAGAGTTTAACGCTTTTTCATGTATATGCCATTCCAGACGATAACTCTCCTTAGGAGTGAGATAAAAATTCCGTTCTTGCGCCAAAAAATCAAGCTTTCTAAATGGAAGGATGAGTTCACTTGGCCAGCACTTTTTAAGCATAATAAATTGGTCCAATTTCAAAAAATTTGCTAAAAAAAATCACTAAAAACTGTTAAAACCCGTTACATTTATCTTTCAAAGTAGAACTTAAGTCAATAGAACTTGATCAACAATGAGCTAGAACGCTGACAAACGCTAGCCGCGTAAAAGTAGAGAGACTTCGTTCGTGAATTAGAGACATGGAGTATTCAGTTCGTAAACAAGTATTTATTTGTTTGTATAGTATAATATTATAAAATTTAGATATTAATTTAAACAAAAACAGAACTGACAAAAATCGGGAAAGATTGTTTTCTTCGCTTCATGTTCCAAGAATATTTACTGGCGCAAGCATATAATGTGGGCAAAATTAATTCGTAGAATGGGAACGAACGACATTTTAGTTCATTTATTTTGTATCCACGGACATGTGATTCATAGAAAAAAGGAGCGAGTGATGTTGGTTCTTTTCCTTCTCATTACGTTCCAGGAAGGCTGAACAGCCCCTGAAGTACGCAAAATAAAGAAAGTCATGGAGAGTGAAGACGTGAAGATAGCCAGGTGAAGAATTAAAGTAAAAGAAAAGAGAATGGTTGGCCGGTCAAAGCTGGTTAAAGTGGGGCCGGTTAAGACACTACTCTATATGAAAAAGTGTTAAAGTCCAGGAATTGTTTTAGAATGCTTCAAAACGGATTTCTATGAAGTAATTTTGAAACATTTTCATTTCAAAACTGTTGGAGCAATTGCAATGACAATAGAATATATTTTTGCTAAAATTCACTAAAATCGTATCCCAACAAATCCATTTGTCCGCTATACGCCCTACGAAGCACGATGTTCTTCTCCCCAACCAATAGATCACGTTTATCACGTTTACGATCGCATATTAGCAGGGGATGCGCCTGAAATCTCGGCTTCACTTTCAGTCAACCCCAAAAAGTAAAATTCAAGTGTTGAAATATAAATAAAAATTGTATCAAACACCTTTTGACCCTTTCATTTGACTCTGAGAGGCTTTGAGAGCACTAAAATGTCACGATAAAGACCTTTGCAATGGTTCTAAGCAGAAATACACCTAAAGTACAAATAAGTCCCGGTTGAAAACACATTGTAAAAGTTTTATGAAACCTTGCACCAGATGTTTCTCGGTTTGAGCTTGATTAATCTCCTTCATTTTGAACTGGTGTTGATAATCAAGTAATAAAACAGTGCAAATATTAGCTAATGATTTTTAAGGTCAAAACATAAGGAAACAAAAACGAATTCTAACTGAATTCTAACTTCAAGATGAATATGTGTCTGCATATTCTTTTGTGTGATTTCGATTTCTTCGTCCTCTATACCTGCTGTCATCTTACAATTTTCACTAACATTATATTCGAACAATTTTCGTTATTATTACTACTGGAGTTTATACCTGAGGAGGAGTAGGGATGTGCGGATGAGGTATCAAAGGTGGAGGAGTGGTCTTGGACGCCCCTGTTAGTCTGGCAGGATCCATCAGCATTTCACTAGATTTAAATGAAAACTCACTATCACTTCTGAAAGCGGACTGGCCCACCAATCGTTCCTGGAAGAGAATATCAATGATATCAAGAGTCATCACAAGCAATGCTAATTTCGAACTTAGTTCAATATTACAATTTATTTGGATATATTTTTACACATAGATTCTACTTGGATATATTATAATAGTTTCTTAAGAAACGTCGTTAATTTCGAGGCTATCAATTCGTGGAAGGGGACAGAGCAAAGATATTTCTCGCATTTGATTCGAAGGGGTAAGTCACATTTTAAATTAACAAAGCAACAATCTTGAGCACCACCGGCTAAGGAAACTGAATACCAGGTTCAAAACTCTTTCCTGATTTCTTGGGAAGAAGTTTATTTGAAGGCAAGTGAAATTTTTGGTAGATAAGAATGGAAAAATGTAGAAAAAATCGAGGTTGCTAGTCTGATCACCTAGAACAGCCTTGGGACTGCTGGTTAACCTACGAGCTGGATGTTCGAAATGCAAGGTGGGACCGCCAGAAAAAAATGTATGGGTCTCTCGTATCTCCTTGTTCCGCAATGAATCAATGGAGGCAAAGAAATCTATCCAAGGCTAATCAATCCCAAACATAATGTAGTACACTGAGTAATCAATATGTATTAATTTGAGTCGATTAATCCTTTTATACTGATTTGCATGTATATGTTGCAGATGGTGTGCACAGATGATGTGCATCATTCCCCTCACTATATCTATAGAGCACTCATATCAAGTGATTACTTGGCTGGCGTTGGATGGAGCTGGACTGACACTAGCTCCTCGTTCATGCTTCTTCCTCTGCTCTTTCTCCATCTGATGTTTAACGATGCCCATGATGCCAATGCCAGCACCCACAACAATAAGAGTCCACTTCACAATATCCACAAGCGTCAAATTTGTCAACAGCCTTGCTTGAAGGAATCCCATTAGCTCTGGTCCCAAGTCCAAAGCCTATCAAGAAATGATAACACACAAGCAAATATGTAAGTATGCATAGACTATTTGTATAGCACTTGCTATTTTAATGAGTAAAAGAGAAGAAATTATTATGAAACGAACACACTAGATAAATAGGTACGAAATTCAAATAACCAATTTTGAAGATTAATAGATGTAGGAGGTACTGCATGAAATACACAGCAGGTTTGCAGAATTCTTCAGTGGGGATACTTACATGGATACCTACATTACGTTACCAAACTATCCCCCCCCCCGGAAGAACCGAATTACGGTAGGTTCCATAAAAATTTCAAGTTTCATCCCAAAAACCGTAAAGTAAAGCCGTAAAGTCCCGAAGGTACATTAAATAAAGCTATGCTGAACATTTCTTATCCAAGGAGGTCAAATATGTATATCTACAGGTATCCATGATGAATAATAATAATAATTCACGCTATACTTATTCATTTCGCTTAGTAAAAGAAAAAAAAAGCAATGTAAAAACTCGGCGTGTCGCGCCTCGCGGGAGTTCTACTTAGAGCCTTCGGCCAAATTTACAAAACATGAATATGCTTTAGCCTATAACGTCAAGCATATGCATTATTGAATTTTCTTGTCTTATTATTATGAGTGTGTATTATACTAGGTCGCTATCAGACATCACTCATGCCTGCCATCTTTGTTGGCAAGCTAATCACGAATATTTATCATGTTTTACTAGATAATTGAAGTAAAGGGATACGAATAGCACAAAGAGCACCGGGAGTTTACATTACAGAGGAGAAAGAAAAATAAAAGACAACTTTTATTGAATAACTTCAAATCGAATGCTGTTGTATAGTGTGGCGTAAAAAAATGGAAAAAATGGCGAAAAAATGGAAAAACTTCTACCACCACTCAGCGTGAGAAAGTATGTACCTAAAAGTCATATGGCATTTGTGGTACTCTTCTACAGTCTCGACAAAAAACTCTTTTTACCATTTTTTCTATACTATTGCGCATTTTTGAGCCCGTTTCCTTTCTCTCAAAAATTTGAGTGATGGGTCATCCTTTCAAGAAATTTTACGTAGGATTCGAATCTGCAGTAAAAAAAAAAAAATGGGGGGGGTTCCTTCGTAAAATAACTAAGTTAGTGCGCATTGCGCATGTCTCAAATGTCATATTTGAGATCTAAGTTTAAAAAATAAAGGGACATACCTACTATTTTAATTTTCGTTCTAACCCATTTATCAAGGAAGTAAAGGGAAGGGGTCTTCTTTATCTGGGACACAGTGTATTTGAACATTGAGGTATGATTTGTCAGAACAATAAAATAAATCTAATCAGGAGTCAAGTATTACTCACTTCTTCGACCCATAAAATAGGAAACAAGGTAGGACGAATGTTTTTCGTGATGTTGACGAATCGAATTGGATGCATGTCGACGTTGAATTGGAACCGTTTCCGGGCTAGAAGGGGCACTCCTGTAATCTACCACACAGAAAGTACATATTATTTTACGAATGTCATGTATGAAAGCATATTATGTATATAAGTTATTTGATGCGAATGAACGTGTACGGCATCCTTCAAAGGCACGAAGCATCTATATTGTATGTAAGTTATTTTTAATGCAATCATGGTGACGTACAGCACATTCAAATTGAGTTCGCTATTTTCCAAATAGAAATAGACATTTTACAAGAATGTCTTATGGCTGGGAATTAGAGAGAAATTTTGTAACGATATGCAAGGTGTTACATAGCAACTGATAAATAACGTTGGTTGCTTGGTAGGTACCTTGTACCTATAACTAAAAAATCAGATTTAAAATAACAAATTAAAATTTTTTAAATAAACAATTTCTTCTTCGTGTTGTTGATAGAAATCAGATTTACTATTGACTTTTTGTAAAAATCAAATATAAAGTTGATTTTTATGAAAGTTAAAGACAAGAAAATAATCAAAATAAGGAAAGACAGCCCTTTTGATTAAAGTTTTTTAAAGTAACTTAAACTGTCCAAATAGAGAAACGTTGATTAAACTGTAGTCAGGTACTCGGAAACCAAATTTTTATGAAAACCTCGTATTGCGAGAACCCTTAATTTTGGATTTCAGAAATTAAGAAATTTTCCAACCACCTACTTGAATATATGGTTGCTGTGGTTGATAGTTCATGAATAGTTGAACACTAGTTGACAAAAAAGAAGCATCGCATCAGGTGAACAAACTGTAGCGTCATGACACTTTGAAAATACGGAAATTTCAACAAGTTGAGGGTAAACTAATCCAGACAGGATTTTCAGGCTCGAATACGAAACATGTTGGCAATAATGCTGGGACCTCTTATTCCAGGGATTTGTAATCGGCAGACTTACTGACGATTTCATTAGCCTAATTTGACAGTTTAGCAACAAAAGACCAAGTCGGTGTGCTGCGGCCATGAAACTGATTATTCAGCTTTTCGAGCGGTTGAGTCGAGTTGAGCTCTGACACCGAAGGTTATTTCGTTCAAAGCTCACCTTGCTTTTCCCCAAAGCCACAACGGCTGGTACACAGCATTTGGGAGCTCTGGGGAGAAAACAAGATGCGCAGGATATGGGATGGGGCCTCGAGGGAACATTTCTTCGCATACGACCGAACATTTGCATGAATGAGATTGACAGTGCGACGAAGTAGTAAGGTATGCCAAGCAATCACAAAAATCCCAAAAGGCAACAGTGAATTTACCTTTGCCGGTTGTTGATGTGTGAACAATGAGTCATCTAAATTTCAGCTCCCTTGTCTTAATAAAATGAGTCCTCACGATTAATTTGCAATCCTGAGCATCGTAAAACTAAATGTAACATTTATATGTTAAATTCAAGCATTACCAATACAAAATCAACATTCTAAGTTTAAAATTCAACCTTCCCCGACATCAGATGTAAATATTAGTTTTAATCAACCGAACCCTCTTCTCTAACTGTTTGTTGCATCATCTAAGTTTCAAATTTATTGGCACTTTACTAGTTCAGTTATGTACGTATTTATTTCATTTTTTCCGTTACATTTTAATGTTTTCCTTTTGTGGACATTGCACTAAAGTCAGCTCTTGCGCTATTAGTGGACTTTCGGCAGCCCAATAGAATTATCGAAGTTTCCGACCTTGTGGTCGCGTCAGCAGAGGGCTTATAGAATATAACTTTGGCCTTGGCAATATCTTCAATTTGAACGGAATAGATGACTCGCTCAATCCTATTTCTTATTACACCAGTCTTCGTGTGTTAGATTATCAAGAAGGCTTGGGCTACGAGTTTATTGTATTTAAATTTAAAGATTAATGTTCTTTGATCACCACGAGAAATTTTCAGATGCCAACGTTATGACCCTTAGTGCAGGAAAGGTTCACGAAAGGGAAACCATAAATTTTAGGTGTAACCCCCCCCCCCTCCCCCCCCTACCCTTGGACTACTCTCCGCCTATAAAGAGAATTGAGCTTTTTTTAAATTTATGAATGTATAGTATATGATGTATACGGATGAATGTAACTCGCGCTCGTGTAAAGAATTGCAACTTTCTGATACGACATTAACAATTTTAAATTTCGGTGTAGGGGTTCTTCCCCTAGTTGACATGCTGTTGAAAAATCAGCTTTCTGTATATATTTTTGGAGTGACAGTAGGTATATATCGGAATCTGTGCAAGATTGCATTTTTTCTGGAATATAATTTATATTGCCGAAATAAGGAGTGATCAAGTAATACCAACAAATACTTTGATATCAAATTTTTGTATTCAATAAAAATATAAGTTTTAACACGCGATTAGTAAAATTAATATATTTTGTTAAGCTTACCGGTTCCATTATGAAAGTAATTTGATGTTTTTCTCTGTCAGGTTTCATGCCAATGACACCATCCACATAACTTTCGTCAGCCAAGTAAAAATGCGGTAGCGTCCCTACCAGTGGTGCTCCTGTAACAATTAGATGTTAAAATGTATCAAAAGTGTTTAAATTTTGTATCTTTTTCTTTTTTCTTTTTTTACGGGATGCCTCCAGGCTAAATTCAGGTTGGACCCGTCTGGTTGGCACATGAATTCAATACCAATAATCAAACTGGACATCGTCATTATCATTTTAGTGAAAATTCGTAAAGAATAAAGCTAATGCAATGGTTCCTAAATTTCGAAAATTTTCGAAAAATTTGGTCATTAAAATCCGTTTTGAGGCATTCTGAAACGAATTCTAGAGTTCAGCAATTCCATATTTACATATAACATATTATGTACTTACAAATCTCTCCTGTGGATTGAGATAAATCTCACGCTAAAAAATCATGCTTTCTAAATGAAAGGGTGAGTTTGTTGTCCAGAACTTTTTGAGCCCATTAAATTGTCCTAATCTCACGAAATTTGTTAAGAAAAATCACTAAAAATGGCTGAAACTTGATCATTTTATATTTTTTAGCATAATTTTATTCCAAAGAAGTTTATTAATGAGAAAATAAATAGAACATTACAAATGCATGCACTGAATTATACTGACAATTTTATTTAAATTGCGAGTGTTTTGCAACTTTTTTGTAATTCCTTTTTTTTACTTTTTACACGCAGACTATTCCGATTAGGGAAAGAGACAGTCATGGATAAATACCAACCTGAAGGAGCCTAAAATAAATTAAGAGGATTTATAACCACCACAGCTGAAAGTGCTGGTCACTCTTTGATTTTATGCGATCTCTACATACCAAGTTTCTAGTGCATTATTTTCCGATTCATCTTGGTTTGTGGACCTACCTTCCAGTCATCAGGACAGAATGTGTTTTTGCGATCACCAACCGGTTAAAAACCGACACGAAATTATGTAACGAAAAAACGACAAGGAGTACCAATAAACTTTGTTGCAAACCTTCGCTTATAATTAACAACAGTTGCGATGCGTAGGATTACTGGACTCCAAGTTATTTCTTACTCATTATTATATTATGCGTAGGTTAGTCTATGGATAAGAGCATCAATGAGTGACCTAGTAATTAATCTTGCTTATTTTTGAAAAAACGCAAAAACACATTCTGCATCTTTCATTTCTTTCTTTTTTGCATCTTGCATTTCACAACACAAAAAATCTAAAATCTTTCTTGAATCGCAGAACATGATTTAGCCATAAAATCGATAGAAGTTATCAATTTGTAACAAAAGTTGTTGAAAGTAAATCTACTACAAGTGCTTAATATTCAGAACAATTAACATAATAGAATGCGATAATAATCGCAAACTCGCTGATACGATCATGCTGCATGACTAGAACTTTTTTTGTGCTGTACTTTTGTACTTAGCAATGGGACTGCATAAAGTCCAGTAATGAGTTGATACAATACCAATGCTCCAAGTAGTGCTTATATGAAGAACATAACAATTAAGAGAGTTTCCAAATATGAGTGATAAATCAGAATGACATCATAACTCTTTTGAGTTTTAAATTAGGTAATTATTTCATTCGTTAAGTTTCATTTAAATATCATCTCCTCCGAATGTTGAATAATTTGTTCTGTGGTGTCTGCACAAAATATTTAATTACAACAGAACAGCAATAATCCTAAACTTAGAGAAGTTTGTGGTGTTTCGGGACGGAGATGCGTTTGTAATATCATTAATTTGTGTTCTTGTCAGTTGAGATGATGCAACAACCTAGAAGTCGATTTACCAGGAAATTAATGCAACCAATGTGATAATTCGGATTTGTGTTCGGACATGTCGAACCCAGAAGCTCCCACTTTCAATACATTAGATTTGCAGCAATGTGTTTCCTTTCAAACGCTATACTGTACACCTCATTTGATACCAACTACACTTGTGATGTGTTTCAACTGTATCTATTTCAAACATATTCTAAATTTCATTCCATATTCTACAAATTTCATCTACAAAATAGCGATAGAACAGTATTGCTATGATCTCAAAGAGAAAGATAGAGATCTAAGGTTACTTTGAAACAGTGTTTTTCGCCAACTAATTCGACCGATTTGGTTAGAAAAATGTAATCTCATTCAAAAGTGATGCAAGGTTACTAGAAAACAAGATATCGTAGTTTAGTAACCTTAGCTTAAAAATCGGGTAGTTCGGAGTAGTCCCGCTACGTTCTTTCGGTTCTTCACATCCGAAAGTTGGCATTTTCGGTATTTAAACTACAATAGAAAGAAATGAAACTAGATACAGAAAGTCACCCCATCATTCAAAGGGCTTTTTCAATGTTATACCGTCACCTTCATATTTTAACGAATTTTCGTTTAAAAAAATATATATATATTAAAATAGATTTTTTTTTTTTTTTTTTTTTTTTCAAAATTTTCTTCATTGAAATCCGCTTTGAAGCATTCTGAAACAAATCCTGGAGTTTAACGCTTTTTCATATAATACACGTGTGTCTGTATGTGTTTGTGTGTGTGTGTGTGTGTGTGTGTGTGTGTGTGTGTGTGTGTGTGTGTGTGTGTGTGTGTGTGTGTGTGTGTGTGTGTGTGTGTGTGTGTGTGTGTGTGTGTGTGTGTGTTGTGTGTGTGTGTGTGTGTGTGTGTCATACCAGACAATCACTCTCCTTAGAATTGGGAAAAAAATCCATTTTTGCGCCAAAAAATCAAGCTTTTCAACGAATAGATGAGTTTGTTGGCTAGCATTGTTTTAGCACAAACATTAAATTGGTCAAATTTCACAAAATGTGCTCAAAAAATCATAAAAATTGCTAAAAACGGCTAAAAAATGTTCAACTCATCATTTTTTGCAGAATTTTAGTCAAAGAAACTTGATCAACGATGAAACACAACATTAAAAAATTAATGCACAAAATTATGCTTTAAAAAATGTACAAATTTTATCAACAATTGCTAAAAACCCTATAGAAACTGCAAAATAAAAAAATAAAATTTTTTAAATAGGAGTTCACTATTTATGCAATAATAGCACTCTACTATTTTTTCAATAAAACATATTGTTAACAATTTTATTGCATTCAAAGTTCTCAAATTTCAAAATAATCAACATAAATAGAATACGATAGTTTCCGAAAATTCGCTTGTTTGATCATGCTTTGTGACTGGTTCTTTTTTTACTTAACAAATTGTGTACAATCGTTGCATGGAGCAAAAAAAAATGGAAATAACGGAAAATGTTCCCATTTTGATGGCTAATATAACAAAATATAGGTCCCAAGGTACAATGCTAAAGAGTCAAGTGTAGTGAGCGGACATAACGATTACGTTTAGCTCACCTTGACACTTGGTCAAATCTACGGTCCCTTTTTTGTAACACTTCTTGATACAATAGCAGACATCTTTAGGGTTGCTCGACATGTCTCCAAGATCGACAGCATACTGGTGCCCTCTCACACCATTGTAAGATCCTTCGCCAATATACGTACCGCGAATACTCCTGAAACAAATGTATTTAAATTTGGTATTGTTCAACAAATGGCCATTATTTCCGGAGATTGTATTCATTATTCAAGGAAAATAGTTTTGGTTATCGTGTACATTTTTGTTTTTCAGCCTGAAGCGCAAGAGGGAAGGAATGTAATGTCTTTGAAAAAATAAAGTAAAAACAACTCTTTTGATGAAGGTCACATCAAAATGCTGAAGCATTTTCCACATTGGGCACCTATATTGTGCTTCTATATATGAAGCCACCCGCCTTTATTTTTCACTTGGTTAATGAAACACGTATTTAGCCAGCCTAGTTACTAACACAGAACATAGAAACAACCATTTGTTTTTATGTTCTGTGGTCACTACCAAGTCACGTATTGACTTCATGACGTTCGTTATTGATTTTGCGTGTGCTCAGCTGCTTTCATTTTCGGAACGGTTTAAGCGACGCAATATCTCAGCATAAATTTACATAGGTACCTATTTCCAAAGAGTGGTGAACCCTTTCAGTCGGATGAAAACTGGCAGAGTTACATTGCCCTAGGAGACTCCGTTGTGAGTGGGAATCATTTCAAAATTCAAAAAATCTGTGACATTTTCGGAGTCAGTTTCACGAATTTCAGACTGACTCGAAACCCAGAAACATATCCATGTTAAAAAGCCATTCGAAAATTGATTGAATTGTGGGGACTGCAATCAATAGTGGGCCCTTTCAATCCCTGGGTCGCCGACACGGTTACGTAAAATTAAACATTTTCAGGTAATTTTTACTGTGGAGCTTGGTCGTGACAATAAAAATAAGTTCCTTATAAGGCCATTTGGCCAAATTCTAGTGTAACACATCCAGAAAACCTAGAACTAGATTCTGGGGGTGATCGCGCCAGCACAGCAATCATGGGGTGTCGTCGACACACCATTCTTCACGATGGCTTCACGCTTCCTTAAGAAGCTTTAGCATTGCCAATCTTTTCTACAAATGCATCCTTCTAAGAAAACCCAGCCGAGTTTATTCATCAGAAAATCATTTCCTGTTTGAAAAGATCCCTGCCTGAAACGGAAACTACTGTAAGAATGTTCGCTGCACTCAAATTTGTAGTTTTTGCAATAATGGTTAAACAACTCGTACTGCTATATTTTCAGCATTAAAGTACTCTGTACTGAAGAAAATTTACTAACTAGGTGGATTAATGCGATGTATAATACCAATAAAATATTCTCGAGTAAGAAAAAAATATTTGAAACATACCTATTGCATACATAAAACCATTCTACAAGGCTCTGAAATAGCAAACATAACTCTACTGCGTATTTACTCGGAATTTATCATTCCAAGGAATTCATTGAATACTATTGTCAGCAAACTTTTCGATTTACTACTGCATTTTCTTTTCAACTAGAGAACTCCAGTTACTTACAAACTATAAACGTTGAGTCATTTTATTGAATAATCTGAGAGTTTGGTTTCGAGGAAATTGTGGATTGTGGATGATGGAGAAATGTTGCCTAATCGCTTCGCTTCTCTACTTCATAAGAATAAAAAGCGTATTTGTAGAAGAAAAATTAAATAAAAAAATGAAAATTTCTATTCTCAGCTTTTTATTTCTATATCCCTAGGCTATTGACTCTGCCTGTGAATCGCCTCCTTCTTTCATTCTTACCATTTCTCTCTTATATCCACAGATCACCTATTCATTATTCAGTTTCATTTATTTGGCAGCAACTTTTCCCTCCAGTAAATCTATGTACTAGAACAAACCAATTTTCTCTTCATAATAAAAGAGTAGGAGTTCTCTTTGAGAATTTCATCACGTGTTTCATACCTAAAAATCCAATTCTTCATTTTTGTCATTCAATTTCCTCTTTAAATTCAGTACCACCGTTCATTTGTTTGTATCATATATATTTTCAATCTTTTCTTTCTGATTTATTAATGCAGAGTAGAAGGTAAACTAATTTCGAATTCCCTCTTGCTTTTTCTCTTAGTATAGGTATTTCTCTCATTTCGTATTTCTACTCGCAGAATTTACGATTTAGACCGTCCAGAACAACTTTAGTGTAGTATCTGTCTGGATAGTTTGAGCCCACCAATCCTTGTAATGAATCGGTGTACTCGTGTTAATTTTGTCACCGCCCGATCAATGGTAACATTGTGACGACGGATAGCATTCTCATGCCATCTATCAGCATCGGCCACAAGAATCAACAGAGTGTTGAGTCGGAGGTGCAAAGAGGAAGAGCGGACACGGAGAGGGGGACGCCTCCACTGAAGGCGTTTTCATTCGCACCTTCACGCTACAAGTTGACGGTAAGATCCTTCCCTCATCAGTATGTAATTAAGCATGTACGATTTCATGTAGTATTCTAGATACCTATTTGGTTATCCTCTCTTGCGAATCCTCTGACTGATCCCTCACATCCAAAATTCCTGTGGAGTTTTTTCTATTTAAACTGTAAAACCCTCTAAAGGTTAGTTAGAAACTATTATAGAATCTTAACCATCAAAATAGTAGTCCCGTTATACCTATTTTGTCTCCTTATTCCTTCATATTAGCAAAATATATATATATATATATATATATATATATATATATATATATATATATATATATATATATATATACCACTAGTTGAGGGAGTATTTCCACGACAGAATCCGGACAACCGGCCTGTAACAACATCTTTGCAAACGAAAAATTTTAGTAAACATTTAATTTATGCATTTGGCATCCAATTATGCTGATCTTATCATGGATTGTTTGATGTTCGGGTTGGTGTGGTGATGCTCCTTCATGAATCCTCTGCATATGTGCAACTTTAAGACCCTTCTAACAATTTAGTGTCGAAGTTTCCACCTGATTTTTAAGAAATTCTCAGACTGTACGAGTTGGGGTAAATGGTAGGTAACCTAAGCATTCCATATATGCCAGATTGAATTTAGCCAATGAGCAAGCGCCAATACGTGCAACAATAAATTATATAATAATAGATTCAAAACTTCATAAGCATGGCAGATTGTGTAACTACTCGTTAGTTCTCACTTTATCGACCTGCACGTATTGAGTGAAGAAAGCTACTTACTTATTCATCTTTGACCTGCTCCCGTAGCCGCTGAACGTAAGATATTATTTGTAGTTTTAAAAAAAATTTTACTTAGTAGTTAATTCGTTACAATAGCTTATTTTCAGGACTCAATTTGTCGATGTAAGTCCTCCGCAACATGGTTCTAGTCGAATCGTTTAATAATATTCATCAATGAAAAGAGAGGATCTAATATCTGCAATATTTTAAATGTCTATACAATAACCTTATCATTAATAATGTACCTGCATATGTCAGTTGCGTAGGCCACAATACTGACGTTGTCTGCGCTTCTATACGGAGGAAAAATAGTAGCATCAGTTCCATCTAAAACGTTACATTCATCTTTCCATACGCTGTTCAAAGGACTACCGTTCACTTTCACAACTTTCCCAATATCGTATGTGTTCACAGTTCCTTTCTTTACAGTTATCCGTACGTCCTCAGGCGTGGCATTTTTCTGTAGGATACAAATATTCGTTGGGTCAGTAGAAAATGAAGTAGGGTCTTCTTTATTATGAAATAATCAACAACGAATAGATGGAATAACTAACTTCGTATTATCTAGAACTAGAACTTCTAATATAGAATGATCTACAGGGTGTACCGCATAAGGTGTTCAGTACTTCAGGGCGTGATTCTAGAGCTCATTTCTGATCAAAAGTTCCTCATAGAGTTTTTTTTTTTTTTTTTTTTTTTTTTTCGTTTAGTTTTCGAGTAATTCATTTTTTGTGATTTTTTTCGATTTTTCGTCAATGTTAAAATGTCAAAATATCTTATGGCAGCAAATTACGCCAACGCACTTACTACTGTTTAATTAATAAAAACACCTTTAAATTACTTTCATGTGTTATTTTGTCACACACTTTTTCTCTCAAATTTTTAGCTAAAGGCTATAAATCATTATCGTGGAATTAAACATGGCTTCGAACCATGGACGGACGTAAAACTCTAGTTTTTTCTGAAATTTTCATTAGTTAATGGTCGTTAAATTTTCAGAAATCGTTTGGGTTTGTCTGCAGATGGTTCCCTATAAGTTTGGTTTCAGTAGTATCAAACGAAGCAACTTCGCATGAGCTGTAGGTACGTGAAATTCCCTCAATACTCCCATCGCCATATTTTTAGGACGTCCCTCTGAAGCTAGGTCATGCAGGCAAGGCTTCTTCGTGTATAAGAGGGACAACCACAAAAATCCCAATTCATTAAATGGTACGTACAATGGTCTGAATCAACCAAAAACTACTGCGGAGATGCTCATCATACGAAATATAAATTTACGAATATTTGTGGATGGTAGTGTGTATACATTTCTAATAAGGTGGACATAAGGGTGGAATAAGGGGACATACCGTTCCTAACACGGAAAAGAGATATTTGTTTCTCCCATTTTTGACCAGTGGCTTGCTGTTGGCTTTTACGGCAACGCAAACCGTTCGTCCAATCAAATCCCGAGATGTGCAGTCTATTGGATATCCGTCGAACAGAAGATCTTTAGCTTTGATCTGCATGAAAACGGAGTCCAATTTACCGTAGATTCTCGGTACGGCGGCATTCAACACGGTCATCATCGCAGGAGGGAAATCCTGCTCTGCTACAAGTAACATACTCTAGAAACAATAATTTCAACATTAACATGGAAATAAAAATGTTTGTACGTATGTAGTACGTTCAACCTACCTAAGGAGTGAGATTGAAGAACGGCACATGCCGTCAAACGCTGCTCCTCGAGTATATAATCTCGCCGAGCCCGAGAGAGCATCCATTCTCTCAAAACTACTCTTGCGTCTCACTTCAACAACCCAGCTACCTATCCTCTGCCTACCTCTTAGGTCACTAACTCTAAGTCTTTCTCCAATAAGGTATACGATGATATAGCCCCTCCGAACTCAATTTCTTCTACTGAAAATGTACGGTTGTATCGCTCTGTCGAACATGATTTACTTTCCCGTTCCAGTCCACGGTGATATTGCTTCCCCCAGCTGAATCGAATTCCTTCTCAATACCAAACTTACATCTCTAAGTTAGGATACCAAGTAGTTATGAAGTCAGTTTGAACATAAATTCACAACACTTACCATTAGCGGGAGGTGAGGTATAGTCACTATTTCGTCTCCCGTCAAAGGATAACTTCTGTCTTTTTGGAAATACCACGTATTCAAACTGGAGTACGTTATTTCGTCGTCTGCCGGATTGTCAATCAAATCCACTTTCTTTTTCCACTCTCTGCAAAATAATTTAATGGTTCATATAAATCTCTTTGATATATCATGACTGTTGGTATTGTAGAATCGCCATGAATCCCCACGGTAGGTTTACCTAGTATTCATGTAAAAACTTGTTTACATGCTACTTTGCTAGGTTAGAACTATAACAGTCGACAGTCTCCTGTAGATCACTGGTCTGCAGATAATTATTAAATCGAGCCTGCGGTACTTCATCCTATTCGTATAACTTAAGATACACATGCACGGGAATCATTTTCAATATATCGCGTCTAATCTCAGGAGCCGCACATAATGTTAAGTATGCTCGCGGTTTCCTATAATTTTCTATACAATATCCAACTAAAGTGATCAGTTGCTTTGTAATCTTCATTTGATTTAGGTCGTATGGATGGTGATATCGCTTTACGTATCTTTTCAATAAATAAAAAATCAGGCTTTTCGTTTACCAAAGAGATAGATGATGAAAAAGCAGTTTATTCCCCCCGAATACGAGGGAAGAGAATAGTCTGAGCATTCCCATACCAATTCCAACATGGTCGTATCATTAGTAGCTCCTGCGCATGCGCAAAGTTTTCAGAGAACTTGCAGATTAAGCCGTGAATTTATATCAGTTTTGTTGTTCCCAAATCAATATATTACTCTGTGCATGCGCAAACGTAAATTCCATTAAGCATCATTTTCTTGGGCACTAGTCGTCCAATCTCGCTCAAATTTGAAGGATAGTTGAGAAAAGTCGATTTAATCAACCCATATCAATCTCAACATACTTGTATCATTAGTAGCTGATGAGCATGCGCGAATGTAGAATCCTGAAACTAGCTCAATTTCTACAGTGCTCATCCAATTTTGATAAATTTTCAGGGAATGTGCGGCTTAGGCTGTCGATGATCCTCTACCAATTTCGTTGCTCTACAATCATTACTTCACTCTACTCATGCGCAATTCAAATATCATTTTCTCGTTTCCTCATAGACCAATTTTGACGTTTCACGCTACATATTGATTGAATATTTTCCGCTATGGAATTTTTCAAGATCATTTAAAACATTTTAACGATCTACACATTCATTATATTAGATTAGATAAGATACACTTTTTATAGTAGAAACCCTCAGATTGTTACAAAGTTGAATCGAAATAATGCATAATTATTCATAGAGGAAATGTGATAAAGGCAATAGAAGAGAAAGTACATAATTATTCTTATAAGAAATGTAATGAAGAAAATAAGAGAGAAAATACGATGCTTTCCTTGAAAATTTATTAAAACAATATAATAAATTAAACAAGAAAATCCACTAAACTTACTAAACCATGGCACCAGAACTGACGACTAGGTAGCATATAATATTGTTGATGACACTCTCCTACTAGTCAACGGAATCGGTAGTATAGGTAAACCTTCCAAAGATTTAGCGAGTGAAAAATGGGATCAATAGCTTAATTTGCCCAGCGATAGAGGGAATAACTTAAAAGGGGCATGTGCGTGAAATGAGTCCTTAGGAGGATGTGAAATATCCACAAACGTCAAAAAATATCAAAAAAATTGATCATTACAGAATGAGCCCCTTAACATGAGACTTTGAGACAAAATTATAAATAGCAAACGCTTTGTCTCTTTTTTCATTCAGCTCTAATAGTGAACATAACAATTGAAAAAATTCCTCCTTTGATTTATCTAAAGTAAAATTGATATCCGGAATGTAGGAATTCAAATAAAAAGTTGGAAAAGGTTCATAAATTCGACAAATGAAAAATAAATGAGTTGAATCTTCGTCTTTGAACAAGTTACAAAGTTTATAGTATTCTTGACTATCAATGTTGTGCTGGCACCTTTTATGATAAAAGTTTAGGTAGCTCATGTTGGATAACCTAATTTGAGCAAGTAAACGCTCTATAAATATATTCTTTACAGGCCTAAGTATTCCTGGCGTCAATTATACTTTGTTATAACCCTATAAAACAAATTGTATCTGGAATTGCAGATTTGCTCTATATCCTGATTTAAACAGTTATTATTGAATTTCTCAACAAGATCACTAGGGTTGAACAACGGCGTTTCCCACGTCAAATAATTCCATAAGTCCGCTGCCCCTATAGACTCAAACCATACCCTAATTTGGACACCCAGTTATAGCTGGTTACCCTGATTGAACCATTCCTATCCCCAGCCGTCAACATCGTGATACAGATCTTTGGCCATATATCGTCGTCCATTTTGAGGATGCTTAAAAGGAACAAGGAACAAGGCCCGCCAAAAAATGTCCGCCGCTTTAGGCAGTCATCCCGTTTCTAGGCGTAGGTAGTGGGAGGAGTGTACAAGTGAGTAAATAAAGCAGGTTTTTTATGAAGGCAGATTGTACTATCTCCACCCCCTCAGAGAACCTGACGCCCCAAGCTCAACACCATACAGTAAATCAGACTCAACCATTCACTGGAATAGTTTTATTTTGGAATCCCATGAAATAACTTGACCTTTCCAAAAACTTCCTTGGTAGAGCCAATCGCCTTCTTCGCTTTTGCTATCGCAGCATCTTTGTTGGAATTAGATTTACTCGTCGAGAAAAGACTACTCCTAGATAGCAGAACGTCGATACGTACTGTAATACGAGTAGTTCCACTCCGCACTTTATTGAAAATAATAAACCAAAACATTATTGTTATTTAAAGTACCTTACTATTTCGTTCATTCATTCATAGTTTAAGAGAAAATGTCTTGTCCTCTTCCAACGAACGGAAGTTTTTTCCCCCTCGATTTTGGAGCCTAAGCATTTTGAGAGGGTTTTGATCTCAAAAAATAAACAACCTTGTGTTTGCAGCTTTTTTGGTTTAATAATTCGAGATAATCCTGCGATTGTGATTGTATTTTCTCAAATGTGACGACGATTGATGCACATGAATATTTACATCAGATTTCACCGCGTACAGGGTAATGTAAATGTAACCGTGTAGATTCGTAATAATCTGCAACATTTATTCCATTCGTCATCTTTTTAATAATAAATTTTAAAAATAAACTAATACGATCTGTTATTTTATCAAAAGTTATAGGTTGATGTTTTTTTCTCATCTCATCCGCATATCAAGTTGAAAACTTAATGACGATAGGAAAGGAATCGATTGGTAGTCATCGGATATGCATATTAATTGAGAAATGCAATCTATGCAAAAATTATTCCTTCCTGATCTTGACCCTTTTGTGCTGGTGTTGGTAGAACACCGATGAAAATTTCATCACTGGGGCCAAGTCGATGGAACTTGATTTTTCATGATAAGAACAATTACGCCTTCTCCCTCAATTTTTGTTTTTTCAGCGTCAAGCGCAAAGGTGAAATGACTAAGACAAGGTACTTTGAGGGCAAGACACTGTGAGCTGAGATTAATAAACTATAAATCACAATCGATACTACCCTTGTATACCCCTTGCTCAATATCTAACGCAGAATCAATAATCGTAACTGCTCCGGCCGTTATGGCTGTATATGGCTTCTATATGCTGAAAGGAAATAAGTGATTTATTTTTTTCAAGAGGAATATTCATGAAGGCGTCAAGACTTGGGCTTGTGAGTGTCGAAAGTCAATAAACTCGAATAAACAATCATAATATGAGACCTCTGTGTGAATATAGCTAATATATTTGCCAACATATTTCCACATATCATTGAGTTTCTTAACAAACTGAGGGAACACTCGGCTCTTCGGGCCTCGTAAGGAGACCCCCCTGTTGCTTTCCGCTTTGAGCCTTCGCCTAAAATGCTAAAACATGGAACATGCTTTCTTCCCGCTAATTCGTAAATGTAAATAAATTTAAAACTACAACATAAATTCGAAAGCTCTCGATTTATCCAACCTTATTATGTTAACTACTGCGAAGTGCGTGGCCAACAAGCTGATTTATGAGCATGGTTATTTGAATAATTGTGTACACTCAGGTGATCATTCTCAATAATTGATATTGTGAACATGATTGCCACCGCTTGTTAATTTCTGATGATTTCATTGAGCTGGTGTTTCGATGATTTGATTCATAGCAGGTGATCCAAATATTGCGAGAACGGTTTGATTTGTGAAGTGGTGGTTAAATCATTTTAATAGGTAATTTCTATGCTTTACACTCTAGGAAGCTGTAATTTCGTATGTAGCCTCTTTAGGACATTTACTTGATGATGCCCAGGGTCCGAATCAGATGAGTGGCTCTTAAAGCTAATTTCTATGCTTTACACTCTAGGAAGCTGTAATTTCGTATGTAGCCTCTTTAGGACATTTACTTGACGATGCCCAGGGTCCGGATCAGATGAGTGGCTCTTAGAGCTTGCATACGAGTCTGCAACACATACGAGTCTGCAACTAAAGACATAAAATGTCCCAATGTGTTGCAGACTCGTATGCAAGCGTTTCGTCTTTACGTTTTTTCTTTTGATTTTCACGTACAACCAATTCGTTGCTGGGGAAATGAAACTTCTTTAGCTTTCACCGGACAAAAATCGTTCTCCACTCGTCGGAAAGCTCTCGATTTGTCACGCATTTCTTTCGTAAGTACTTGCTCTTCTATTCATGTCGCAGTTTTATATTTATCATATAAATGGATATAGTAAACAATGCCGCTTGTTTTGTTGTCACTTGGTTGAGAAGTTAATTTTGGTTATATTAATTGTAGACGCGCAACATAACAGAAAAGTACCTACCTAGGTACTCTATTCTAATTTCGATTAGTAAAACATTTAAGTATGTCGCAGTTTTAAATTTATTTACATTTACAAATTAGCGGGAAAAAAGCATGTTCCATGTTTTAGCATTTTAGCAGAAGGTTCAAAGCGGAAAGCAACCGGGGGATCCAGGGGGCAAAGTTCCTTTCGAGGCCCGATGGCCCGAGTTTTTTTTTTTTTTTTTTCATCATTGTAAGTAAACACTTTGAATTATTACTCAAAGGTTTGTTATTTCTTTATTCCCTATCTTCTTTTTATTCTGACTTAGGTTTATTATTACCCCAAAGCTATAGTTTTGTAATTCAAAGCCCTTGTTTTACCCATCCTCGAGTTTGGCTCAGTTGCGTGGGCTCCTTACTATAATGTGTACAAAATGCAATTGGAAAGGGTCCAGCGTCGCTTCCTGAGGTATCTGGGGTACAAGCTGTGTATACCTCCCGAAAACCTCGATTTTTCCAGGTTAGGCTTGGAATACCGCGTTTCTCCTCTGGAGGACAGACGAGTTGTGGCTAACATCGTATTCCTCCACAAGCTTTTAATCAACAGCTTGGACTGCCCTTCTTTATTAGCCCTTGTTAATATTAATGTGCCTCAATATGCCATACGCTCCAATTCTCTGTTTTTTGTCCCATTTTCCGCCGTAAATTATTTATGCAATCGTCCCCTCTGTCGCCTACCTCGTGAAACCAATGTTTTTCTAAGCTCTTGCCATGAAGTCGACTTTTTCAACGTCTCCCTGTCTTCTTTGAAATACTCGTACCATTTATCATCCTTTTTGCTCTAAAACTAAACTCAAGTGCCACCGAACAAATTACTTTCTTAAATCCATTGTCAAATATTCAACTTCTGTCATTTATGATATTGTATTTATACTAGTTCATGTTCCATATTATTTTTGTTAATCTTATATCGTAAATTATGTCTTATTTCAAATAACTTAACCTCTATTATGTAATATATTATTGAATTTTTTGTAATTGGCTCTAGCCGTGAATAAATAAATAAATATAAACGTATAATGATTCAGGTAGTTTCATTCGATTTTTTGGGATAATATCTATCAATTGCACCCAAAAAACAGTAGGCTCCTATTTCAAAAGTTGTTGAGATATCGATTGTTTTTTTAATGTTTCAGCCCTTCAATTTTACCCTTTAGTCAGTAAATTTGATGCTGACGATTCAGGACCAACTAGACCCCAAATGTGAGCCCAGCAGTTTCGGAGGAAAGTTTTTATTCTATAGTATATTTTTATTCCGCGCTTCCTAAAACAATAAATAAATAATAAATTCCTGCGATGTGAGGGATATACTAGACGATCGTAGCTGATCATACGGTATCATGCATATATCTTTGCAAAATATACTTATTACTTTTGTATTAGCCACAGCCTGCTTTTAAAACTCAATACCAACCTAATGTATCAATGGTGAGGTAAGTCGGAATTAGCAAAATTAGATAATTTGGATGGTTGGCTCGGGGATTTTCAGCGTATTAGTAACAGTGCTCCTAGAATGTTGAGCCTACAGCACCTAATTGAAACTGCGGTATCGCTGTTATGGGGAATGCAATTGAGTTCAATAAATTCTCTACCGATTTTCAATCCACATTCCGTTCACAGGGATGTACGTCATATTGACCAACAACTCGTAAGTGTAGGACAAGGGCTGTCCTCAGACGGTATCTAGCCTTAATAGTGAGATTCAGTAGGAGCATTTATTCCCATAATTTATCATAATACATCATCCTAACACTTCGTGGAGGTTTTTACTATCAGTTAAATAATTGGTATGTTTTTGCGCATTTTCTTTTATGTCTGTTAGCTTTGTTCGTTAAGGAATGTATTATCCCCGTAAAAGTGCTTTGACGCGAGAATGGCTTTACCAAATTCGACGGGGCGGGTCGCTAAATGATCAGCTAGTCATTCAAAATAAATTGGTTGCAAAAATCGTCATTCATAATAAGCAACGTGAGTTGATTGAAATGACAGAGTGAAGTTGCATATTCAAAAAATCCAATTTCTTTGCTATTTATCTGACAAAGCTGAACTTTGGAACGGAGGCAGTGTGAACCCAGTAGGATAGGATTTTTTATTGCCAAACCACCCCAACTAGCTCTGAGTGAGCTCTTAACGCTAATTTCTGTTATTTATCCGACGACGCTGAAAATTGGAACGGAGCCTCTGTGAGACAGGTAGTGTATGATTTTCACTTACCGAGCCACCCTAACCAGCTGAGTGAGCTCTTAACGCTAATCTTTATGCTATTCATCCTACGAAACTGAAATTTGGAACGAAGCTTCTGTAGGACAGTAAGTATAGAATTTTCATTGCTACTTTCTAGCAATGGACCCCCCTCCCCCTCACTACAGAGTTGGGCGTTATCTTAATCATAATTACGATTACGATTACAATTACAGGGTTTTAGAGTTGTGAGTACAATTACTGTTATAATCACAAAACCTGAGGATGTTATTACGATTAGGATTACACTCATAATTACGATCACGATCATGATTACATTCGTAATCATAGTTTTGCAGTGATTATATTCGTAATCACAACTTTTTTTGCGATTTTAATTTTAATCGCAAGTTTTTGTTGTGATTTTGACCATAACAAACGATTCTCCAAATGAATAGGCCCGTTACTGCAAATTGTTCCCTGTAATTACAGTCATAATCATAACTTATCCTGTGATTACAGCGTAGAATTAGTTTTTTTCTGTGATTACTGCCGCAATCTTAGTTTTTCCTGTGAATACAATCGTAATCACAAACAATAAATTGTATTCTCAGGAAGACTAAGATTACGGCATCAATCACATAAAAAAACTAAGATTACGGCTTTAATCGTAGGAAAAATTATGATTGTTACTGTAATTTATTACAGGGAAAAATCTGCGGTAAAGTGCTTATTTATTGGAAACATCGGTTTTTAGGGACAAAGTCACATTGAAAACTTGTGATTACAGTCGTAATCGCAAAAAAAGTTGCGATTACGAATATAATTACAGAAACTTGGCGCTCCGCGCCTTGCCAGGGTGCAAGCCACCTGGACCCCCGGTTACCTTTATTTACATACTTCAAATGAAATTACTGAAACACAGAATGTGTTTCAGCCCACGCGTTTCCAATAAATCCGTGAAACCCGCATATAAGAATGACTCAGATTTTGCGGTGTATCTTATCACTAGATGGTCAAGTTGTTTTATTCATCCATCACCAGCGCCATATTTGAAACCTCTTCGCCATATGCTTTCATTTGAGCCCTCACATGATAAATGCATATTTTACAGCCCCTCCCCTCCCCCCCCCCCCCCCCTTGCCATAAGCTTTCATTCATTCATATAACATGAATTATCAAAAATTAACAAGCGGTTGCAATCATGTTCCCAATATCAATTATTGAGAAGGATCACCTGTGTGTAAACAATTATTCACATATGACCATGCTCATAACTCAGCTTGTTGGCCACGCACTTCGCAGAAGTTAGGTAACATAATGTGGTTGGATAAATCGAGCGTTCTCAAACGAATGGTCAGCGAATTTTGTTGGATGAAAAATAACGAAGTACCACTTCTCTAGCAACGACTCGGTTGTAACCGGAAATAATCAGTAAATTGTTGCAACACATTTTCGTTACACAAAAACGCAACACATTTTCGTTAACACAAAACGTTTTTTTTTTCGGTTGGAGTTGCCAAGGCTAAAACACATTATGTGTTAAATGTGTGATTACGAATGTAATCGTAATTTTTTTTTTTTTTTTTTCTTTTTTTTTTCTTTTTTTTTTATTAAGCCACTGAGGCCGTAATGGCCTATTGTAGCTGGAGAAGGAGGCCGTACCTCCTCCCCATCCCAGACACTAGGTCTGCCCGATACCGACAGCCCTGCCAAACCAAGCACTATCTGCCTGGTTCCGGCACTCCTACCAGCCCTCAGGCACTGTCTGGGCCCGAGTGCTCCACCCTCGGTAAGTTACTGAGTCGCAGCCCCAGTCTGGCTTGGCGCCATTTCGCCAATGCCAGCCACAGCTGGGAAGTCAATCCTTCCCCACCACGTTTTGGCAAAAGCGAGGAGAGTCTTAATCTCCCCCATCTTAATGTCTTGGGGATCGATGGAGGTTCTGCCCCAATTCAAGAAGCGATTTCTTGCCAACATAGGGCAATGGCAGACCACATGACTCGCCGTCTCGTCTTCTGCCCCACAGAAGCGGCAGAGAGTGGAGTCTGATTTGCCCATTTTATGGAGATGGTATCTAAGTGGGCAGTGCCCAGTTAAGAGCCCCACAACCATACGTATCTCCCTTCTCCCCAGGCTGAGCAGCTCCTCAGCTCTCTTCCTAGAGAAGTGAATAAATTGTTTCGCCTGCCTCAGGCCCTTGGCCTGAAGCCAGTGGGCAGTCCTCTTCTTACTCTCCCATTTGGTGAGCTCTCCGAGGAGAAAACTCTCCGTAGTGGCCAGAAAAGGTTCTGGGCCCACAGGGAGAGAAGCCGCTCCCTTCCTAGCAAGAGCGTCAGCTTGTTCATTCCCCTCCACCCCCTGGTGCCCTGGGCACCACAGCAAGGTAACCTTATTGTTCCTGGCAAGGGTCTTGAGGTTAGTCAAGCATTCCCACACCAGCTTCGACGAAATAGTGAAAGAAGCTAGTGCCTTCAAGGCTGCTTGACTATCTGATAAAATGTAGATTTTTGCTCCATTCACTTGACGACTCACCAGTCTGTCAGCGCAGGAGCTTATGGCATATATTTCTGCCTGGAAAATGGTGGCGACTGTTCCCAGAGATTCTGAAATCTCCGTTCGTGGGCCGAAGATACCCGATCCAGCCCCACCATTCATGACCGAGCCATCTGTATAGAACACTATAGCCCCACGTTCGAATTGGGGCCTCCCTTCTGACCAAATTGATCTATCATGAATGTAGACCTTGAAGGGGAGATCAAAGTTCCGTGTCTCCGCCATGTAATCGGAAACACTGAGCGCTGACTCATCCACTGCAACCTCCTTCAAGATGGCATGGTGAGTACGCCCAGATTCCCGCTTTAAAAAGCCATTCCTCCACAGCCTCACTCCCTGCAGGAAGGCAACCCTCCTCACATGGATGTGCAGGGGAGGAAGGTCCAGAAGGACCTCCAGTGCAGCTGTAGGACTCGTGTGCATGGAGCCTGTAACCCCAATGCACGCCATCCTTTGCAGCCTTGCTAGCTGACTCACAGCCGTTGCCTGGCTGACCTTTGTCCACCAGACAAGGGCCCCGTAGGTCAGCATCGGTCTGACCACTGTGGTATATAACCACATGGTCATCTTTGGGCTCAAGCCCCATGTCTTCCCTAACATGCGTCGGCCCGACGCCATAACAAAGATGGCCCTGTCCACGGCCCTCTTAATGTGAGGCGTCCAGGTTAACTTCTGATCAAAGGTGACTCCCAGGTATCTGGCCCTGGTGCAGAAGGGAAGTTGCCTGCCTCCCAGACAGACCACCTGCATGTCAACCTTTCGTCTTCTGGTGAACGGAAGAAGGGTCACTTTATCAGGGTTCACATATAGCCCCTCCTCCGTGCACCATTGCTGTACGACATCCAACGCCATCTGCATACGTTCGCGGACTGTCTCCTCGAACTTGCCCCTGACAATGACCACAATGTCGTCAGCATATCCTACCACCTCAAAGCCCTTGTCTTTGAGTTTTTGTAGGAGGCTATCTACCACGAGTAGCCATAACAGAGGGGAGAGCACGCCGCCCTGCGGACATCCCCTACTTGGAATGGCGCTGACGATTGCTTCCCCCAGCTCCGAGGATACAACCCTGCCCTTCAGCATGGTGTGTATCCATTTGGTGATCTGCGGATCGACATCTCGATCCTCTGCTGCCTTAATGATGGAGTCATATGACGTATTGTCAAATGCTCCACCTATATCCATAAAGCAGCAGAGGGCTACTTCTTTGGCCTCCAGACTCCTGTCAATCAACACTGTTAATTCATTCAGAGCAGTCTCAGTGGATTTCCCCCTCTGATACGCGTGTTGTGCCGCCTGGAGTGGTATCTGGGTTAATTGCTCTTCCCTGATCACAAGGTTCACAATCTTCTCCATGGTTTTCAATAGGAAGGACATGAGACTGATGGGGCGGTAGTCTTTTGCATGGCCCTGTCGGCCTGCTTTCGGAATAAAGACCACCCTGACCTTCCTCCACATCCTAGGAATGTGGTTCAGTGTATAACTGGCCCTAAAAATCTTAACCAGCACCGGCACGAGAGCCCCCCCTCCATGCTGTAGCATGGCTGGGATGATCCCATCCGGGCCCGGAGATTTATAGGGCTTAAATGTGCCAAGTGCCCATTTAACTCTATGGGGTGTAAATATCCTGCCAGAAGCTGCATACAAGGCTTTCCTTTCACGGCAGAAGTCATCAGTATGCTGATGTGGAAAGCTTTCACTGTGTATGCGTGCAGACCCAGGAAAGTGCACCCGTAGGAGCTCCTCCAGGGTCTCTTCCGAGCTTCCGGTATACCCCCCATCTGCCTTTTGTATGGTGCCCAGCTCAGCTGGTCTGTCCTTGGCAAGGATCCTCTGCACTTTGGACAGCACGGACAACTCCGTAATGTCCTGACAGAAGTTCCTCCAGGACAGTTTCCCAGCCTTTCTAAGGGCACAGCTGTAGGAGCTGGCCATAGCTTTATAGGCCTGCCATCTCCCATCCCGTTTTGCCCTGTTGAAAAGCCTTCTCGCTTCTCTGCGAAGGAAACCCAGGTCCCTGTTCCACCATGGAACAGACCTGTTCGTTTTGACAGTCTTGACTGGGCAGCTTAGCTCGTAGCTTCGCTGAATGGCTGCCCAAACGAGTTCATTAACTCGGTCAAGATCTCTTGTTGTCTGGATGTTAGTGTCCAGGTCCTCCAGCTCATCAGCTAGAAGAGTGTTGAACAGAGTCCAGTTAGTGTTCTTACAATCGTAATCACAAACAATAAATTGTATTCTCAGGAAGACTAAGATTACGGCATCAATCACATAAAAAAACTAAGATTACGGCTTTAATCGTAGGAAAAATTATGATTGTTACTGTAATTTATTACAGGGAAAAATCTGCGGTAAAGTGCTTATTTATTGGAAACATCGGTTTTTAGGGACAAAGTCACATTGAAAACTTGTGATTACAGTCGTAATCGCAAAAAAAGTTGTGATTACGAATATAATTACAGCAAGCCACCTGGACCCCCGGTTACCTTTATTTACATACTTCGAATGAAATTACTGAAACACAGAATGTGTTTCAGCCCACGCGTTTCCAATAAATCCGTGAAACCCGCATATAAGAATGACTCAGATTTTGCGGTGTATCTTATCACTAGATGGTCAAGTTGTTTTATTCATCCATCACCAGCGCCATATTTGAAACCTCTTCGCCATATGCTTTCATTTGAGCCCTCACATGATAAATGCATATTTTACAGCCCCTCCCCTCCCCCCCCCCTTGCCATAAGCTTTCATTTATTCATATAACATGAATTATCAAAAATTAACAAGCGGTTGCAATCATGTTCCCAATATCAATTATTGAGAAGGATCACCTGTGTGTAAACAATTATTCACATATGACCATGCTCATAACTCAGCTTGTTGGCCACGCACTTCGCAGAAGTTAGGTAACATAATGTGGTTGGATAAATCGAGAGTTCTCAAACGAAGGGTCAGCGAATTCTGTTGGATGAAAAATGACGACGTACCACTTCTCTAGCAACGACTCGGTTGTAACCGGAAATGATCAGTAAATTGTTGCAACACATTTTCGTTACACAAAAACGCAACACATTTTCGTTAACACAAAACGTTTTGTTTTCGGTTGGAGTTGCCAAGGCTAAAACACATTATGTGTTAAATGTGTGATTACGAATGTAATCGTAATTATAAGTGTAATGGTAATCATATCTTAGGTTCTGTGATATGTGTGAAGGGTACTGGGGATGAAACGTAAATTTCAAAAAATTAGTAAGTATGTTGGGAAAATCGAATTATATATCGGACAACAAATGTTTTTCCCTGGTACGGGTAAACTTTAGCGCTTAAAATACTAATGATAACAATGTTTCTTCCCGGTTTTGACTTCACCTTTCGAAAGGTTCCATGAAACCCTAACAGATGGCACCACTATCTCAATTTCACAAAAAAATTACAAACACGTTTTTTCCCCGGTGCCCTTCATTTAAATCACAACTCTAAAACCCTATAATTGTAATCGTAATCGTTATTATGATTATGCCCAACTTTTGCTCACTACGTGAGTAATGATCAATCATATATATATTTGCATCATCATTATTCACATCTATTATTATGGCTTTTGGGGAAAATTTTGACCTCTTTCGAGTTCAACGACTCATTCTTCATCAACATGTGGCAAACTCGCACCATCCCCATCCTACTCTACTCTGTGAGCTCCAGATCGACCTTCTAGCCGACTTAGGGCCAGTTCCCAACGTCCTGGCTTATAGGTGAGAAATAAATCACTCTCAACGAAGTTGTTTGTACGAGTTCAACGAAGAAAATGAAAGTTTGCACTGATGATGACGTAAGTGTCGAAACACGTAATATTGTGACTCTACATTTCAATATGTAGTTTTTTCTAAAATTTGACACACTGCCATTTTTGAAAAGAATGAATGGATTAGTGAGGGCGTTCGCGTTGTCCTTCAATCATGGCGAGGAAAATTATTTTACGACAAAACCTCTTCACCAGGTAAAGCTTGTCGCAATTCTGTGCACACAAAGTGCTCGAATTTCCAAACAATTTATCATAACACGCTAATTAACGGAAATTCGCTCTTACAGTCATGCTACATGACTGGAACTTTTTCACTGTGAAATAGTTAACCATTTGTTTGCGCCTAAAGCTCTCAAATGTCAAAACAATTGAACTGAAATATAATACGATAATTAACGAACATTCGCTCATATGGTCATGCAGCGTGAGTGTAAACTTTTTTCGTTTTGATGCAGACCATCGATCTATCAATCGATTCTGACTAAGGAAGAAGATTAACTCATGACTCTCCAACATTAAGCATCCACTTGTATTCTATATTAATGAAGCATGTTTCATCATCATTACTTATTATAGTCGGTGCAGACCGAGACCTTCTCCTAGATGCTTCAACCAAACTTTACGCCTAGCCATTCTCTCATCTCTTTGGATACCTACAGGAAAAATACATTTCTAATTTACATTTAAGACTTTGGTAGGTACGCGAGAAGTCTAATGAAATACAGTACGAATAAGACTGCACTTAACACTTTAAAAGTGTAACGCAAAGAATAAATGCATCTAGGTATCTGATTTTCTCTGAAGAGGGAGATCGGGCTAACGATGTTTGATAGGGGAACTGATCAGAATTAGAGGAGTGCACTGCCTGCTTGATTTGCACCGAAACTGTTCCCAGTTTTTATTTAAAGGTGCCTGGAACTTTTGCCTCGCGGTAACTTTTGCCCCCACGTACCCTAATCATAATTCTCTCTCGTTTTCATGGCAACATCACAACCAATGGGGGATTCAAAATTAATCATTGAAGCGGTTCGATTACGGAGAACGGGAGAACTTAGATACCGTGTTATCATAATGTTTTGTAAGTACCAATGTAAATTGACATAGCGTTTTATCTCGCTAACCACGACATGCGTGACCTCATAAAGATTTGTACTTCTAAGAGATTTAATAAAGCGAGTCATGAGGCAGTTATGATAATGGTAGACGAAGACTATTCGTGTGCAGCCGAGTGATAATAACACCCGGTTCTGGAACCGCATCAAACAGTCTGTTAACTCTCCAGTTGTCGCGCCAGACGGCCCATCAATTTCTGTTAGGAGCGATCAATTAATCCCTGGCTTAATTGAAAATTTCACAATGTAGCAATTAAATTTGTAATTCCTAATAACTTGTCTTAACTACCTACCAATTTTATAGATACTAACTAATTTTGGTATGGACTAGGTGTATCTATTTGTAGAAATTTTAAATAAAAAACTACTTATTTTGGGTGTAGTTCCGTATGTTTCCCCACTTCCAAACTTGATAGGTTAATCTATCATTAACCTATCAAAAAATGAATTTGACGACAGTTTCGGAAACCTCGGAATCTCATCTTCCCCATTTTTTTCATGATATATTATCTCCATTGCATATATCAGAAATATGGAATGGAAAAAAGTGGGGAATGAGGCTTTCTGGCTATGCAAATAGTTCCGTATGTGTCCCCACGCTATTTGTGAGTCATTAGGTTGAGCAATGAACCCTAAAACCCTTTTATTGTTGATCTCTGACTAAACAAAGTTGATGTTTATATTGTGCAGAATCTCTTGAATAAGCATGCATCTTATACCTACCGACAGACTGGGGACCCCCTACGAAGAGTCGGGTTCACCTTAACTGGGCACAATCTAAGGTAGGCAGGGTCTGTTCCAGAATTTTTACCAAGATATTGACTACTTTTTCGGATGCGAGCTTGCGAGCATCCAGACCACCAAACTTTACCCGTCATTCTGACCTACCTATCCAACTAATCTGAATTTGTACTTGGGGATTGACTACTTGATGTAATACATTTTTGAGATGCGAGCTTGCGAGCATCTAGACCATCAAACTATACACATCATTCTGATCTATATGTCCAACTATACTGAGATTTTAATGAGCGGATTGACTACTTGATGTTATGTATCTTTGAGAAGCGAGCTTGCGAGCATCCAGATCACTAAACTATATACATCCTTCTAATGTATTCACACGCTAGATGGGGAGACATATGGAACTTTTTGACTAGGCGAATAGTTCCGTATGTGTCCCCACTTTTTTCAATTCCACATGTACAAAAAGGAGAAAGGTCTACATAAAAACATGAGAAAGATGAGATTCCGAAGTTTCCGAAACAGTCTCAAATTCATTGTTTGATTGGATAATGGCATATTTACATTGGTTTGAAAGTGGGGACACATACGGAATTACAACCCTTATTTGCTCCACTTCATGTAATAACATTGAGTCATGGATGTGTTAGTGGGCACGGTATTTTCATAAACATTTCAATTGTTTTCCATCTACAGGGGAAATTATTACAATTTTATTCCACTTTAAAATACACATTGAGAACCCCAACCACCAAAACATCAAAATATAGATTTACCAATAACGGCAAAGGAAACTAAAAGCGTACCTATGTTAAAATCAATTATGGAAATTACCTCTGTTTTGAACGACGTGGGTATTGTAGTACATTTTTTGTTAATGCGTGAATAAAGAAGGTAGGTGATACCCATTAAGATATCGTATGCCATGGAACATCTCCGGCGTCGGTAGTAAAGGCTCCCTACTATATTTCAACGGTCAACGGCGTTTTTCTCCCGAGAGTTAGAAGGTTCAATTTGTATATTGCCGATGTGTACACGAAAACTCTCATGACGTGAGCATGGGAGAAATTTGTTCACTCAGCTGATCAGAAGAGATACCATCATTTCAATCGTATCTTAATGATCCAGAGCGTCTCCCTATCAAATTTCAACTTCATAGGATATGAGAGAATTTAGTTCACTCGTCTAATCAGGGGAGATGCCATCATTTCAATCATATATTATCTTAATGACTCACGAAGTCATCCATTCGAATTTCAATTTCCCAGGGTGACAAGGTTAGCAAGCCACCTTGTTTAGTTTATTGTATGCTACTGTTTACTATTACCAACTACTTAATATTACCCTCAGTAGTAGCGCCTTTTTTTTTCGTAGGAAAACTACTTTACCAGGACGAGAACTAACGAAATTATTATTCCTTAGCAATTGACTTTTTTAAGCACCGTGACGGAAATTTCCACCTGACCCTCCAGCCTAAAAACATGTCCATGTTAACAAAACAAAATTTAAACAAAATAATACTTACATGTAACGATATGGCCCAACTTCTTGTAAGACTGCTTTTGCTCCTTTTTGAACTTCCATTGGGTTCGTAACGTTCCATATCCAAATATTGAAATCCAAAGACTGCGGGATATCTTTCCAGATATCATGAATTTCTCCTCCAGGTGCCAAGTTCACCATCTGAAACATACGCGATGTGTTTTCTTGATGAGTAACCATTATTATTATATAGCATCATAATTATGCGATAAAGGTTATGAGGATTGTTGCCAATAATCCAATAATAGTCGTTCTGTAATTTAAAACCATTCACATTGTAGGTATTCCTTCAACGTATTCTTAGACGTAAATTATTAATCTTTGAAAAGACTTTGAATCAACTCAACCCAATTCCCGCAAATCTTTTTGGCGTTGGTTACATAATTAACCAAGATTATTTAATTAATCAACGTAATTAACCTAATTTAACTTAAATTCATTAACCTAAATCTAATCAACCTAACCTAATTAACATAATTTAGAGGAACAAATCACGATTAAGTAGGAAACAAGAAGGATACTTGTTTAAATATGTGTGAGTTGGCACTTTATCTCAAAACAACCTGATCAGAAGAAACGGATAATAAATAATGTTGGCATGTATAAAGAGCTGCGAACAGCAATAAAATCATAAAACTCCTCTATTTCTATCTCTCCTCTATACTTTATTTTTGTAGTTGTATTTTTGTAGATCTATTTCAGTATATCTTTATTTTATATAATTGTTGCACATATGTCAAATAATCATTCACTTCTTATCAATGAAAAATTATATTTTATTTAAAAATAGTGAATATCTCCATAATGTAAAAAATATCCTACCTTTTTGGCTGGTAGGATTTACCGACAATATTCTGTTTCATTATCATCACTTCAATTTAAAAAAAAACTCGAATTATACTAATTGCAGGTGCTTAGGAATAGTTTAGATCGATTCAGCGAGTATAATACCTATAGGAATGACCTTCATTCTGAAGATATTCGATGATATTGAGAGTGCCTAGAGTTGTCTCCGCTTTTAGGCCTTTTCGGCTATTATGTGCACCGTTCCAATCCATATATCTTCTTCCTTTAATGGTCGGAATTCGAAAATACCATTCCAGGACAATTTAGTTCAGCAAAAGTTTAATTGTTCCTGGGGATATTGAAGTATATTATCTCTTTTATCGGATCCAAACTAGAGGTACCTGTCAGTTTCAGTTAGTTAGTAAGAGCCGGTATCACCTTGAACAAGTTTAACGAGAGAACCGAGAGAACCACGGAACTGTCTTTGAACGACGGATTTATCCCAGTTTGTGGACGTTTGGGTTTCACAAAGTTGACCGAGTTCCCAAGAATTCGGTTTATCGACAACTAGGATCATCGATTCATCGCAAACCTCCGTTCAACTACAGATGTTGATCTAATGCTGAGCTCGGACTATGAAGACAGAGATTTTAGTAGCTGTTGAGTAGGTGTACAACATAAATTATTGCACTACAGTACATTAGGTATGGATGTTTTTGAAAACCTTATGTTGCGATCTCTGGAGCTGTTACTATACAGTTTTAGATTTGCATGTTTAGGACGCTTCGCTATCCTTCATTCCGTCGAATTTCGTAAAATATATAAAGTATATTTCAAACTCGTCCTTGAAGTTGCATTCTAGATATCCCAAAGGAGCTCCATTAAAAATTTCAGCATGTAGGTCGATTAAGGAAAGATATGAATGGCCGTATCACAATTGAACTTCTGAACCTTCTGAACATTCGGAACTCATTGATCATTTTATAGAATACAGCAACGGAATCGGTCTAGATATTTTTGAGTCCGTAGTGGACACACACTCACACACACACACACACACACACACACACACACACACACACACACACACACACACACACACACACACACACACACACGCACACGCACACGCACACGCACACGCACACGCACACGCACACGCACACGCACACGCACACGCACACGCGCACGCGCACGCACACGCACACGCACACGCACACGCACACGCACACGCACACACACACACACACACACACACACACACACACACACACACACTTTTTTTTTTTTTTTTTTTTTTTTTTTTTTTTTTTTTTTTTTTTTTTTTTTTTACAAAACTCCCCTCAAAGGCGGAGGGGGCACACCATTAAATTGAAAAATAAACAAATAAAATAAAAAGTGGGGAGGACGCCCAGGTTTACCCGACGCCGGCTCTAGGGATAAGGGAAGTTGCAGGACGAGGAGGAAGAATGGGATGAAAGGAAGTGCCCCTATAGAATGACCACCAGTTCAAGTAAGAACCCCTCAGGACGCGGGTGGTGATACCACGGAGTACTCCTGCAGAGATGCCCAACTCGAGTAACTCCGTGGCGCTTTTCCCGCACCACACCCCGCGCCATGACAAGGTCGCAGCCATGACCTTGATGTTATTAGGTGCCACTCCTTTTAGCTCAGATATCGCCTGTCGCAGATCATTTCTATCATATTTACTTTTCTTAGCCCGCCAGGTCTGCTCCATGTCCACGCTGCCACTGACAACCTGGACATCCAGGATAATGGCAGACCCATCGGGCTTGACAGCAACGATATCCGGCTTCTTGCCCCGGTCACTCGGCATGTGATATAGTCTCTCTCTCTCAACAGCCCAACCGCTGGATGACAGAGCGCCTGCTATCTGCTTGGCAACCGCATCATGACGGAGAATGCGGCCACCGTGAGTACGAGGACACTGCTGCACTACATGATACAGGTTCTCATTTTTACCCCGACAGGCACGGCAAAGGGTATCCACTGTCCCGCGACTACTCCTCGAGCACCTCACCGAGGTGGCCAATGTGGCCACCCGGACGGCATGAAAATGGCGGTAGTCGCGGGCCCCAATGCCCTCTGAAGCCCATTCCACCCACTGGGAAGAAATGGGGGATTCAGAGCACTGTCGGAGTTCTTTACCATCTACTGACTCATGCAGCGCAGCAGCGAACTCAGCAGATGAGCTGGGTTTTGGAGCAGTTGGTGTTGCTCGATCGCACCACAACAACTGCTGCCGGACAAAGTCCAGGTCAGCAGCAGTGCGGGCGACCTCCCAGCTCGAGCCCCTAAGGGCAAGCAGGCGCTGGCGGCGTAAAGATGGGATGCTGGCAGAAAGAGAGACAATACCGAGCCCACCGGCCTTGACCGGTGCGTGGATGTAAGCACTTGGGACACCAGGTGGAAAGCCTAGCCAAGAGCGCACAGCAGAGCGAACTTCGCGATCTAACTCTAGCAGCCTCCCCGCAGTAAGCCTGCCAAAGACTAACCCATAGGTTAGCTTTGGCAGTAAGTACGTGCGAAGGAGGCGCAGCTTCTGCTGTGGCTTCAATGGAGCCTTGGTGACACGAGCTAATGCTCCACCAAGGTCCACACGGCTTGCGGCTATAGTGGCCACACCCATGAAGTCGACCCCAAGGTACCGCCAGACCTCCAACACGGATCGGGCAGGGATGGAAGTTTGTCCTAAGACAAAACACTCCTCATCCACTACCTTCACCTTATGCTGGCGACCCGACGGGACCAAGGAGACCGACCCACACTTAGCTGGGTTGACCACCAAACCACACCTGGCTAGCTGCTCAGCAAATGCGTTGAGGGAGATCTGCAAGCCCTCGCGGGTTTCTGCGAGTAGGATGACATCATCAGCAAAAGCTAATGCACCTACTCGCACCCCAGGGGCGAGATCAAACCCTATTTCAGCTGGCAGCTTACCCAAGGCCGTATCCACGACCAGGTTGAAGAGGAGTGGCGACAGAGGATCCCCCTGGCGTACCCCGCGCCCTATAACAACATCCCCTGACATCTCACCTTGTGCCTCGAGGACCGTCACGCCTTCGTGGTACAGACAGGCAACATACTCGATTAAACGAGCAGGTGCCCCGACACCACGAAGACAATCGGTCAGGGCAAAGTGGCTAACTGTGTCAAAGGCCTTAGCGACGTCCAGAGCGGCAAGATGGAGCTGCCGTTTCTTGATACGGGCCAGCGAAATGACAGTTTGGAGAACTGTTAGATTCTCCGCTGTGCCATCTGCTGGCCGAAATGCTCTCTGGACGTCACCTATGACACCAGCCACTTGGAGGCGAGATGCCAGAACCTTTTGGAAGTGGCGGAAGACCACCGAAGAAATAGAAATTGGACGGTAGCCTCCAGGCCCACTTCCCCCTTTCTTTGGGATGAAAATTGTCCGGGCACGGGTCAACGCTTTCGGGGGTCTTCCAGATAGTAGCAACAGGTTGAGGATGAGCAGCTTAACATTCTTTGGAGCTTTATTCCAGCGTCGGGCGGAAATACCATCGGGTCCAGCAGAAGTGGAGTTTTTGACACGGCACTTATGTGCCTCGTCATGAAGCACCGGCGTGCACATGATGCTGCGTAAGGAGTCCCTGGTGGAAGCTGGGGGTACCACTGGCTCACGAGAGTTGTGGCTGGGAGCACTCATAAGTGGCTCCCAGTAATCCAAAAACTCCCGGAGGGGGGGCATTACTTGTTCTTCCCCAGCTCCCTCCAGTACCTCCGCAGCTGCACGAGCCGGATGCTTCCTCCACAATCTCTGGACACGCTGGTATTCCCGCCTCCTCGCTTGCTTAGCTGCTCTGCGACCTCCACGAGGCACCACACTAGGGGGAACTTCTCCCTGGTGCCTCGCCACGGCCGCTTCCTCAACCTGCGGGAAGATCCTCTGCACATAGGCCGCGACCTCGTCCTCCAAGCTATTTGGCCCCTCAACAGCCCGCCTCGCCAGATCCTGCAGGTAGGCACTCTCATAACCAACAATATTGCCTACCTGCTCCCCGAGCCTCAATACTTCAGTCTTCAAGTCTGAAAGAAGACCGGAGGTCACGGGGGAGGATTGCTGAATGGCGGGCTGTTGTCCCACGTCTGCCGGAGATGCGGGAGAGGCCCCACTGCTATTTGCCAGGATTGCATCCTGGACAAGCTGCTTATAGTGGGGCCTCAGGCGAAGAGATTGAATGGCAGAAAGCGTGCGCATGGGAAAACGGGCTTGCAAGAAAACATTAATATTGCGTACCCCATTACGCACTGCTTCCGCCTCCTCTGCTGCCATTCGCCGCAAATCCTCAGAAGCATACCTAGGCCGCTCTCGCTCTATATCAATTGCAGCGTTGGCCTGTACTGGATGCTTCTGCCAGACGTGGGCACTGAGGCCTCGCTTGGAACTGAAGGCTCTCTCACAATGGGCACACTGGTGGGCA